>OX457087.1:5504913-6161873 GCA_949752835.1 Empis stercorea
CTTAGGTTCATTTTTTCCCAACAATTACCTATTTGGCATATTGAAATGTACTCATAAATTTATTATACTTAGTTCGTTGGTTACAAAACGTACAGTTTAGTTTAGAGAAAATTTAAGTTCGTTCTTGTTGGCAGTGAAAGAAAACGATGCTTTTCAAAGTTAGTCCAGAGTCAAAAAGAGTAAAACTGAAGTTTATAAAAAGTCCGAACAGACCCTCTATTATCTAAAAGGAAAAATTAACAAATAGTTAGGAGACTTATTTTCAATTATATACTATTAAATTAACGCAAATTAAATTTGTGAAAATTCTTAGAAGTAGGTATACTTAAATTTAAAATTAATTTTATGATAGAACATGTGTGTCGATAAAAATCAAAGTGCGATATCTCCACTATAAGTCATTTTGCAAATACTTCCCTAATCTAAATGAGCGGAGATAAATAATTTGTTCTTTTCTTATTTATTATGCCATTATGCGAGAGGTATTTAAAATGATATGATGGATTTTGAAAAAAAGTTGTAGTTTGTAGGTCGGAAATAATGAATGGAAAATACCAATTTTTTAGGCTTACTGTTTATAATGGTAATAGCCTTTGGAAAGCACAAAATTTTGACATATCACACTCAAAAAACGTGAAAAGTAGAAATATCGCACTTTGATTTTTATCGACACATGTATATATTAGTAGGATTTCTTCGAATGAAGTTTATAATAAGCTGAAAATTCAAAATTTTTATTGCAATAATGTTTAATAAAATCGTATTTACGACCGGAAATATACAAAGTGAATAAATATGTTCACTTTTTTTTTCTCTTTATATATTCCTTATATCATTATATAAATAAATAATCTATAAACTTGTTGAATTTATATCATATGTTAATTTTATGGTTGGAAAAAAAAAATTAGGTAAACAAACAAAAAAAAAATGTTCGTTTCGGTTGAACTTCTTGATTAATTATAATACATTTTTATGTATATTAACAAAAAAAAACAAAATTATTTCTATTAAATTTTAAAATACATATATACCTATATAATTTTTTTTAGGAAAAATACTATTTATAAGTGACTTTTTAGTATTATATAAAAATATTATTTTAATAAAAATTATATACTTTTATTAGGTCATAATAATTTATAATTCTTTTGCAGCTTTTTTTTACAAAATGTTAAAAATACAAAAATATTTAATAATTTATGTTGTTTTCTAAATTTATGTACAACAAAAAAAAATATCTAGTCCAGCAAACTTTCTACATTAGTCATTTCACAGCATTTTTTTTTTACAATATTTGAAGTTTTTTTTTGTTGCACTACTACATTGTATATAAATTGAAAAATTCTCTACATAGAGATAGATTATGATTATTGTATTTGATTGAAATTTAATGCTAACAGTTTCTTTACTAAGAATAAAAAATTCTCATTCTATTTAACATATAAATATGACCTATATACATACTTACTTACTAACTAAAAATATAGATTAAAATGATAATATATTTTTTTATTATTCAATTTCAAAATTTAATTGATATTAATTACAAAAATATGAGTAACATCATGTCTAAAATATTTGATTGAAAAAGTTTTGAAATTATTTATGAATATATACTTGTGTAAATCTTCAATAACAGGAAAATATCCGCAATGACATTCTTTTATATAGCATATACTCGTACATTTTTGAGAGAATTTACTATCAATAAATTTTAAGCTATCTCAAATCATACAGAAGAAAAATGGTAAAGCAGTTTATTTTTTCTTATTAGAAGTATTTATTGTTTGGTTCTATTCAAACCCTCATTTTAGGATAAACTAGTTCTAACTAGTATAAGTTAGTTCTTTTCTAAAGCTTGATAGAAATTTTTAGTTTATTTTTCCGACTATCCATTCAATCAACTATACAAAGTATATTTTCAACATCAAAATATTGAAGATAAATTGCAGTTATGGATAAACTGGTTTATGGCTAAGTTAGATAAGGTTAGAACTGGTTTATGTTTCTTTTTGGCTCAACTTTCAATGCTCCTTCAGCTGGCTGCTCTTGGTAAAGAGGATAGCTTATGTACATAGTTCACAGAGCTTACCCCAGACAATATATTGCTACGAACTATTAATTTTATACGAATTTCGAATCATAAGTGCAGAAACTACAAACTATGAATCAATATGAAAAAGATAATGAATTTTTCTAGTTATAATGTTAATGAGTCAAATAGTTTCCACACTACATATGAACTTATGGTGCGGACGGATTCATGTAACAATTAATAGGTCATAATTACAATAGCATATCAGAAAAATTTCTACTGGGTAGATTTAGACTCCCATCAAGCTGTTAAGCCAATAGAAGAAATATTATTTAGATACCAATGGTTCGGCACAATAAAAATACTAAGTTACTTACTAAAGTATATTTCTTTTAATTATAATATAAGAGTTTTGTGGATGGTTTATTGAGTATTAATGAATTCTATTCACTTCTTAGTTTCTGGAATGGTTTTTATTCACGGCATTATAATGTACAAATTATAATTGAATTAAAAAAAACATTACAAAAACATTAAATATGATAAGTTTATCTAAAAATAAAATATTGCGTGATATTCGAATAATTTAAAAAGACTTACTTAATAAGTTTTATATATTTAGATCATTCCATTTTATCTATATCTGTCATAAAATGTTTTAAAATTAACATATTTAACAGACTAATTTTACTATTTAATTATACCACAAGGTTCATTTTGATATACATAAATAAATGATCATTTAATATTTTTTTGCTAGCAACTAAGTATATACAGAAGCTTCTGTTCTATTTGAATTTTTTTTTTCTCGCATTTCTAGTCTATATTTTCTACCTATTAAATATAATAAATTATAGAAATAAAAAAAAATATATTTTAATAAAAATTCATGATGCGAAACTTGAAATTAAATTTAGAAAATAAAAAATCGCAACGTGGTTTCCGGTTTCGATTTTATTTTTTCTAATCAAGCTTTTAGATATGTTTCGGGCAATGTGGGCTTAATAAAATTATTAGTTTTTATTAATTTATCTAATGACTACAACTGCCTTTATTCAAGGTCAACAATTAAACTAGGTTTAAGTATAAGTATCTACAAAAAAAAATATTTTATTAAAATTATTATTATTTTAGCATAAAATTTGAGAAACGAAGAAATAAAAAATAAAACAATTTTTTTGATTACGATAAATTTTCGATATGGTTTATTAACAGAAACTTTAAAAGTATTTCTACATTGAAGTATATATTTAATATTTTAGGTATAATTGCTTGTAATTATGAATCATTTATTTTTCAATTGGTTATTTTATTTAAAAAAAATTGTTGCCAAAATTTTATTTGATCAGTATACGGGGTATATATTGAAAATTCACGGAAAACTTAAAAAAACATATGTACTTATTTATGTTCTTTCGGTTAAAATCATCATCTAGCTCTACTCAATCAATCTTGTCAAAAGGCAAGGAGTCTGCAACCATAAAATTTTTTTTAATAAAATCATGGAAATACTGACAAAAGTTTCACTATATATAAACAGATTCCATTTTGCTAGGAAATTGGATAGTAGAGGATACTATAATCAAACTGTCAAACAATTGCCTAGTTAGTGTAAGATTTCATTCGGTTCCTATAACATCTCCTTTAAAAATTATGGCAACTAAAAGCATCACTTTTGATTTGGGGATTACAATAAACTGATATTACAATAAAAGGCAAAACTTCAATTATAAGGATAGGAATGATGTGCCTCCCTAGATGGAAACTTATTGGAAATTTCTATTTTAATTGTCCTTAAATACTTTTTAAATATAAAAATATATTCTCATTACCTTTAAGAGAAGATCGGATACTTTATATCCTCAAAAAAGGCCAATATCAAATTACTATTAAAAAAGGCATAATGCCATAGAAAATAATATACGTATACTTATTGGTGTAATTACAGAATAATAATGCTGTATTTACATATGTATATAAGTATACATAAA
This sequence comes from Empis stercorea, assembly GCA_949752835.1. Lineage (NCBI taxonomy): Eukaryota > Metazoa > Arthropoda > Insecta > Diptera > Empididae > Empis > Empis stercorea. Next base: position 5,508,943 of record OX457087.1, read on the forward strand.
TACTTAATAGGTTTTTGTTGAATCTGAAACAAATCAATATTAATTCAATTGCAAAAAATAAGAGAACATTCAAAGTACTTAAACATAATGCAGTAAAATATAAAAATTATAAGAAATCAATTTATAAATAATATGTAAAATATGCTCGACATTTTGGAGACTATTTAAAGATTTTCTACATATTTGTCTGCCATACATACTTTGTTTACCAAATCTATTTAAATATTCTGGACAATTATAGTATAGAAAATAATTCATGATTCATTTGTTTACTTATTCAATTACTTTTACTATTTATATAGCGTCTTCTTAAATTGTATAAAATATTCTCAACATATGTATGGATACATGTAGAATCACACAGTGTTCAATTGAAAACATTAGGTATATATGACTATTGTAATCAATTTGGTATTGATTGCAATAAGAAAAGAACGTATAGCTAATATTGTTCCATAAATTATTGATAGCTCCAATAACCGGAATAGATAAAATTAATTAAATAATTCATAATTTTACCATAATACTTGCACGTACAATTTATGATCTATTAACCTAGTCAAGATAGTCATCTTCAGCTAAATCACGAATTTTGATTCCAAGCCATAAAAAAGGGTCTAATGGAGGTTGTAAGAGTCTTAATTGATAATGTCAATAAATTAAATAATAAAAATGTAAATAAAATAAATACATATAATTAATAATGTCAATAAAGTAAATTATAATTAAGTAAATTAAAAATTAATTAATAATAATAAGAAAATTATTTCAACAAAAATTATGACAAAAACCAAAAATATGTAGTACAAGTAAATAAAAGTTGGGTTAGTCAAATAAATTGAATTAATTAAATGTACACATAGTATATTTGAACAAATAATTATAGCATTATAACTAACTACTTATATTTTATTTATGCCTTGTATATACTTAGTAAAGTATAATATAGATATAGAGAGTCTTATACTTATAGACACTCTTCCCGTTAAACTAGAACTGCAAAAAATGTTTTTTATATAATTAACATATACATATATGTACATATATGTAAAGTTAAAACTATTAATGAATATTTATGCAAAATTCAATTTATTTCCATATCAAATTTAATTTGAAAAGTTATAATAAATATACAAATATTTGTTCTAATTAAATTGATTAGACCTTTAATCTTTTAACCTTACTTACTTTAACCTTACTTACTTATGATATGACATATAATATTAACAAAATTAAAATATTGTATAAAAATGATCAGTTGCTAATATAACAAGCAAAGAATTATATATTTGTTTGAACTTAACTTTGGAAGGTTGTCAATAATTTCAGCATTTTTTAAGTATTAAATTTGTATAATTCTTCATATCTCTTGACTAAACAGCACCTTGTAAGCCTAGACTAGACCTACCTCTGAAAGATTTTCACGTCATTGTGTCGGAATTATGAATCTTTCTATTGGAATTATGTATTTTATAAGTTTCCTTTTAGTGCAGCAACTTCATACTATATATATTAATTGCAAAAAAGCCAATTGCTTTTACTTGAAAACTTGGACTGACTTTCCCACTAGTATTTTCATAGTCTAATTATTATATTATTGTAAATTTTACTATGTATAAGTACTTAGTGATAATATAAAGTTTAGTTAATTTAGAATAGAAACAAATTTGTGCCTCGGTCGTGACGTGAGTCGAATCTACGACATCATGCACCGCAGAGCATCTCGTAAATTATATCTTACATTATCAAATAGTGAAATTAAGTATGTAAAAAAAAATACAAAAAAAAATATAATAATAAGTAAGTTTATACAAATTTATATCGTAAACAAATTATCTAAAATTATAAATTTGTATTATACATTTGACACTTCTCTGTGTACATTTGAATTCTAACTAAGTAAGTATATAACTTATTTTCATTAATATAATTATAATTTCAAGCATTTAACAAGTTAATTTAATTCAACAACATTCTTTAAAAATTTTGAAAATTAAAGATAAGAATTTGTGACGAATATGAATAGAATTATTGTTATGATTTCAGATTTACATACATTAACAAATCAAAATCCAAATATTAATAATTAAGTAATATAAGATTTATATATAAACATTTCTATTCTAAAATAATGAACTCAGACATTTTATAATTTTTTTTAATAAACTTGAACTTGATTATAACATTAAATTAAATCTACAAATCTATTTTCAGAATAATTTTAAATTAAAAACGTTTCCAGATGATGTTATTTAATAAATTTAATAAATTTAAATTAAAAACGTTTCCAGATGATGTTATATAATGGAATAATGTCTATAATTAAAAAATTAACATTTTGTCATTAAGTTTATTTAAATTTGAAAAATAAAATGTATATAGTTAAATTTTTCATATAAGTAATCGATTATTTTTAATCTTTTACCGGCATGTTAAAATGACGTCATTATTTGTGAAGTCATTTATACACAGAGATTGGTAATACAATAATTATATACCTGTGTATGCTTAATGTAAATAGGTGGAAAAACCAGTTTGAAAATCTATAGAAATAAAAAAAATTTTTAAACTATAAAATATAAAAGTTATAACAAGTTTTTCAAAATACACATAATATATCTATACTTAATAAAAAAAGATTATAATATCTTTCTTGATTATATAGTAATAATTAACAATATGGTAATCTCAAGATTTGACTCTTGTCTGTATATGTAATATATTTTACAAATTGTATCATCATTTGGACGAAACTTTAATATAAACAGAAATTATTAATATGTAATGAATAATTTCGTGCAAAAATTGTGTAATTATATAAATACTTAATTTTACGATATATATAATGCATAAAGAAAGTTTGACACCTTATGTGGCCCAGATATCAACAATTGAATCATATGTATATAGTATACAATAACTGAAAAATGTGTGAATTTTGTAAATAAATAATTTCTGGCAAAGTGTATAATTTAAATTAAACTTTTGTTCCAATGATAAAGAATTCTAAATCTAATAATTATTAATCAGAAAATCGAATTATAAATATTTTATAATTATGATGGTTAAGGTGCTTTAAATAAAAATTAATATACTTAACAACATGATAAAGAATTATCTACAAATTATTTATTTGATTAATTGACTATATAAGTATATTAAAGTTCCAATCGTCATTTGAGAACCGAAATGTTGAAGGTATTATATGTATACTTAAGTACTTAAATTACAATATTGTATATATAAAATTGACAATTTAAAAAGCTCTATCACCTGTATAAAAATTATTTCAATCCGAAAATATTCTATAAGTATTTATTATTTATATATTTATATATAAAAATATATATATAAGTATTTATTATTTTTAATTCAAATTCAAAATGATTCGAAATTGTGGTTTATGTATATATTGTATACCTATAATACTCCAAAATTAATTTTTAAATAAATGCATTTAATATGTCTAAAGGCGATTTTTTTGTAGTTGTACAAGATTTCAATTTAAATGATTGTTTTTGTAAGTAAATTAAATTCAATTGATCAATTTTATAAGTGACTTAAGTAAGTATACGTATATATGTACAGTGTCATGCAGCTAATTAGAAAGATGTCTTATGTTTCGTAATGTCCCAAAAATATATTTTCCTATCAATGTTTCATTTTTACTTACAAGACTTTAGAAAAATATTGTGAATTTAAATGTTCTAAAAAAAAGTCTTGTTGGTAAATTGATAGGAAAATATATTTTTTTGGGGCATTACGAAACATAAGATATGGTTTCTAATTAACTGCACGGCACTGTATATGTAAGTATACTTTTCGAAAATCTAATTTTGTGTGGCTAAAAAATCAATGAGAAAATTTTAGATTGATGAAACTTTATAATATATATAAGTAAGAAATTCTTTGAGAATTTGCTCACATAAGTATGTAAATTCCACCATTCTAAATTTATAAGTATTTTGTTTCTATTTTTGTAATACTACTTTTCAACTTTTGTGTTTGTGAGGATATTTATTATAGCCTTTTGATTAATATAATTATTATTAGGTATACTTATTCAATTTCTTTGCCTTATAATTACAGCAAAATATTAAAAACAACTGATAAGATCTTTCAGAATTTTAACTGTGAACTACTTGTATGATCATTTTGAATTACAAGTAAATAAGTAAGTATTGAATTTCAGCATACAATTTTAAATTACTAACAGTTCTAGCTGTTACGCATGTACAACTATTTATAAATATCAGCTAATTTTTTAAATCAAACATACTTTTTAATAGAAATTATGTGATAGAATTAGTATAATAGAATTGTGTGACAATTCTGACACTTATCATAATGTACATGTACAATATGTAGTAAAAGTTATTAATAATTGAGTTCATAGAAATTATATTTAACCAACGAAGCTAAACAAATGATTTTTTCTAAATTTTATAAATAATAAGTAACTAATAAAACTTTTTTTGATAATACATATACATATATTTATTTTTTAGCTGCTTTCCATTTTTCTCGAATTCACGGATTCGAGGTCCCAAATTCAATCAGATATCAAAAAAATAAAATTATAATTTAAATATTTATACTTATTTAAGCTTTAATTTAAATAAATTGAAAATGATAATAATAATGGATCAACTATGTATTATAATATTTTCTGAATTAAATGCTAATCAATTTTTTTTACATAAAATATATAAATTGTCGAATAAACTATACTTGGATATGATATGACAAAAAATATTTAAATTTAAATAGAAATTTATCGTCAAGTTGTTGAATTTTTTAATTAAGTAAATGAATATATAATACAAGAATAATATTTTTAAATATACTTATATATACAATTTGTATTTTATATTGGAAATATATATGTCAAGATTCTTTTTTTTAATATATAATAACATTGATAATAATAAAATTTAACTTATAAAGTTGACAATAAAATTAAAAATAATTCTTGGGTGCATATTATATTGTTGTATAAAAATTAATTCAAATAAGCGTTTCTCTTACTGATAGTAATAGTAACCCCTCAATGTATTGTGCTTACCATTATTTAGTTTAGTGTACAGAACAGTGTATGCAATAAATTATGGACCAGATCAAATTACAATGAAAGTGTGATATGATTTTTTGAAAAAAAAAAAAAAAAAAAAAACAGTTCTAATTTATAATTTTGATTCTACTACTTCGTCTTAGAGACAACGTTTTAATCCTCTGGATGAGCAATCATCCTGTTTAGGTCTCGTCGCATGAACGAGGTTATGGGAAGGATGATTTTTGAATACAAGTTAATGGATACGTGATTTATAAGTGGACTTAAGAAGGAAGATGAACACAAGCTCCTTAAAATACAAGTATATTTTGGAGGAGAAACTTAAAGGCTCGGTTATAAGATAATAGTTAGTACTTAGTAGTGACGATGAAGCATAATATACTTAGTAACATATAATTTAGAATTATTTTTGTATTTTATAATGCCTTTAAGCATTCTTGTTTAATACAACTGACCTAATCGGAAAATAAGTTCCTTTACCTACGAACATTTAAATAAAATTTTAAATGCTCTATTATTTTAAAATTGAAGTAATTTTTCATTTATTTTCTAATTTTATGTCTTTTTCTTACAAAGCGATTAAAATTTCAGGTGTGAGATTGCTTTCTAAAAAAAATTTTTTACCTCATCCGGTAATATAAACTATACAAATGTCTTAAGATTTGATCTATTATCAACTAATCACTATAAACATAAAAATAATGTATAATACGTAGAAAATTAGATTATAATATTAAATTTGTAGACGTCCTAAGGTCGAATATAAAAAATTAAATAAACTAGTCTTTTTCAGAACACCAAATTTAGGTCAAATGTTAACTATAAGTATATACAGAAAACCAAAAATAAAAGAAAATAAATTCGTGCGAATGGAAAATATGAAAATAAAATTTTAATAATTAAAATTTACTCTTCTGATTAAACTACACAAAAACACGAAAACCATAATAGGGTGAATATTTGCGGTTTCCCACAATATTAAAACGATTTTTTGAAATTTTATTTAAGTTATACTTATTATTATTATTATTATTGTATTTTGGTTGACTTAAATTATAACCAAAAACAAGTCTATAAATCTATGAGATCCGTACAATAATTTTCACATAGTATATAGGTAAGTAAATGTACCTAGTTAAGTATATATAATTTTTCAAATTTGTGAATGTAAAAAAGATGAGGTAATCCAAATGTTTTTGAATGAAAGAAATAATATTAATGAACTTCACTAGTTAAATTATAATATAATGTATAAGTATTATTTAATTATTGTTAAGTACATATAAAAAAAATAAATTTCAACAATATTATTAATATAAATATAGCTTCGAATTTTATGATTTTGAGAAAAATATCACATTTGATATTGATGCTTTTAAAATCCTTTCAATTTACTTAATGTTATGTTTTGAAAAACATATAAAGCAATGAATTGTAAACTATTATATATTCGTAATATAAGTATACTTACTAAAGCAAAATTAATTTATTAATTTTTACGAAAGGTTGTAAGTTGCCACACCTTTGTACATTTATAAGTATATATATATATAATTTACTAGAAAGTTTTCACAAAAGGTCTAACATATAAAAGTTCAAAACAATATATTAATGTAGAACAACGTTGATATTTTCATTATCAAATTTTTAATATGTTACAACAAAATTTATACATAGTAAAAATTCCATGTTTAAGATTCTAAAATAGAAAATGTTCGAATAAAATAGAAAAGTTGAAATGTAAGTAAGTAAGTATTATGTATACTTATTTATTTGTAAAGTTATAATGAAAAGTATATCCTCGGACAGTCTAATATGCAAAAACATTAAATTATATTCAACAGTTTTGTAGATAAGGAGCACAAGATAAAGATTAATAAAGGTAACAATAGTAAAAAAAAGTACTTTAAGCAATGGACATAGGTATACCGGTCTGTGACAAATAAGATTAATTAAAATATATACTTTACAATATTATTGACAACCTTAAAATAAGGAAAGGAAATAATCTTACACCACTTGAGAAAAGTGGAGTAATACTTATAAGAACATATAAGTATATGTTTATTTTAAAATATAAGGAGAATACTTATATGTTATGTATACATAATATTTTAAATTATAATTCTTAGAAGTTCCTATAAATCGGTGAAATTCTATATATTATATTACTTAAATCAACTAAGTATATAAAATTTATTCAATAATTAGAAATATAAAGTATAATTTTATTAGCACATTTTCTTTTTCCTATAGCATTTTCTTCGAAATATTTTCTCCTATCTATACAAAAAAACGGAACAATACATTTTTCTATGTATGTTACTATAGTATAGTATATGTACTTAGTAGGTATTACGTACTTATCTTTCGAAATGTAATACAAATAAATTGAATGCTGATGAAGTATAAAAAACGTGGGTGTAAAAATTTAATTTATACTTTATAAACATATAATAAATAATATAGAAACTCATCGTTACTAATACAAATTGCATCTTTAAATTTATTGAAGAAAATACATATACATAATAGTATTACTTAATACTTTGTTGCAATATAAAATGAATGTATAAAATATATGCAGAAATTATTTATATTTATAACAATCAAATTATAACTATATTTATTTATAAATAAATAAATAAATAAAATTAAATACCTACTTATATATATAAGTATATATGTATATACTTATTACTTAATAGTAATTAAGAGCTACTGAAACTCAAGTCTATAAATAGCAAAGTGTTAACTTCTTTATGTCAACAAAATTGTATAAAAATATTACAAAGTATCAAAAATCTTATATGTTTATTTTAAAATATAAGGAGAATCCGAAAGATCTAAATCTAAAATCTAAATTTTTGTAATTACTTACTTTGTATGCATTATGATGACGTAATCCAAATGTTTTTGAATGTATGAATGCATTAAAAATTTGATTTGCGAAAAGTTAACATAACTGACTCCAAATTTTTTCGCATCTTAACTACCATAGTTGAGTAATAACTCAAAAATGACAATTTGAGTGAAAAATTTAGAAAACTTAAAATCTTATGCAAACAAATTAATAATCTAAAGAAATTGTGATATCGAATTTGATAAAAAAAATTATAAGTAATATAAATAAAATATCTACCTATTAGTGGATTCGATGATATCATTGAATAAATATTTTTATATTGTATATAAATTTCCGAAAATTTTTGTATAAAAATCGTTCAACTAAAATATTTTATATACTTACTTAAAAAAGTTAAATTTATATTTTCCAGTTAAAGCAAAAAAGTAAACAGCATAAATTTATACATATATATTGATAACCTTTTTATTTTATCTATTTGGCAAAGATAAGTATTATAACATATATCCATTAAAATGAAACTAACTCTAAATAAATATAGGGTATATGCGGTTGTCCATAAAAATAATAATAAAAAAATATTATTTCGGTTAGAATAACAATTACATATAATTTATATATATAAGTATAAGTATATTAGAAAAATTAACCGTAGGCGTCTTATATAGAATGGACTACCGGACATGCGTGTACGGTCAAAATAAAATTATATAAGTAAAATAATAATGCTGTAAGGTTTTTTTTATTTTCTAAAAATTCAAACTTATAACATTTTTATCAACAAAAAATAAAAAATGAATTTAATTATGATTTATAACAAAAATTAATATCCTATAATAGTTATAAGAGCCTTGGTGGGAGGTTTAAAGGTGGATTATATAGATACTTTATTAATAATTCAACTAATAAGATCCTGATCATTTTAATTTTAATTAAGTTTTAATTAAGTGTTAAATACATATAAATTAAATCTAAATCTCTTAACTCTCCAATATATTTTTTTCCAATTTAATATGTTCGATGATTACATTTACTTGTATAAATACAATATTTCTTATAAGATCTCTTTTTTTTTTAAAAATAAATTATTATAATAAAATATTATTATGGTATAAAATAAATATACCTGTTTTGCCGGTTTTGATGAAGAGTTTTTATCATGTCCTTTGCCGGTATTTTGCTGTTGTTGATTTTGCTGTTGTGTTAATTGATCATTATTTTGATATTGTTTTTCATTATTATGTTGTTGTTGTTTATCACTTATTGGCACAATACCATTTTGTGTTTCACCTAATGCCATTTTTATCTTTTAAGTTATTACTTTTTAAATATAAGTATATTATAATAGGTATTTAATATTAATATATTAAATCAAATCACAATAACTTTTCAATTTACAATACGCTAAAAATTAAATAATTTAAGTACTATTAAATGTTCATTTGATCAAATATACTTTCACTTCCACAAAAACATAAATATTATATTAATTACTATTAAACCCTAGTTATAATTTATAATCTTAATTAATCTTAGTATTTGTGCAAATTAATAATAATATATATTAAATTATATATATATACTTATTTTAAAATTATGTACTTATATAAAAAATGGAAAATATAATTATTTTTTTGCATTATTAATGACTTTATACACCTTCATTCAACTATATTATCTAAATTACTTATATAATCTATAAAGTTTCGCAACTATCTGTCAACTAAACTCCTTCATAACTTTAAATAATTTTAAACTCTCCAAGTTTGAAATTCTATTTAAAATTATAACTAGTATATTCAGTTTAAATATCAACACTACACTACACTACACACGTATAAAAGTCAATCTAACTAATACTTATTTATTTAATTTACCAGATTTATATACTATATAATTCTAAATTTATATATGTACATATAGTATATGCAGAGGAACTGTGTACAGTACAATAACAAGATGGGGGATATTAATTGACTTTAATATACAAATGATGATGCGACTACTTTATAAATTTAAGAATTGTTAGACCATAATAACATTTTTTATGGGAACATTAAGATTTTCTACCTTTTTTTAAAAAAAAAACAAAAAGGTTCAATTTATATGTTAAAAGAAAATAGTTTTGAGAATGTAGACAACTATAATATCATATGAAATGTATAAGATATCTTAGAAATATTATTTACATTTAAAATGTAATATTTTTTATTGCAGAAATATTTAAAAGTCTATACTCTATCTATACTATTATGGTATTGGTACTCTGAAGTAATTTAAATGACTTAAACTTAAATGTGTATATACCTATTAAACGAAACTATATTCATGATGGCAATTCGTTATTTAATAATTTTATATTCATTAATTTAAATAAATTAATCCGATACAAAATGTTGAAATATAATTTGAAATTGATCATTACAATTGTAGTAATCAAAGCTTGCCAGAAGCTGAGAAATAATAGCTTTGGTCTCAGAATATTCTATTTACTTAGTAAATATTCAAAATTATTATGTTTTGCTTATCCATCAAACGTTCAGATTCAGTTATCTCGGAACTTTATATTTGAAATTATAGGGATACATCTACATTACATATATATCCTCTCTCATATGACAAATTTCCTTTAGTATTTTAGGTCCAGGTCCAGTTTACTATATCAGTATTATGTATACATATTTCATTTGAGCTAAATTTCTTGGACCAATTGTGATATTTATTATATATAAAAAAGATTATTTAAAAAAAAAAATCAATATTTATATACTAAATATTCAAATATAAAATGGATATTTTTTAGAAATTTTATAATTTGTACGGAATAATATACTTAATCATTCATAAATCAGATAACAAAATATATAATATGCCCAATATAATGTTGATAAACATTATTATTTCTCAACATCTGGCAACAATTGAGTCGCTACTTTTTGGATATTAATTTATAGCGAGTATCAATATTATTAGTTATAGTAATTCAATAAATAGAAATACACAACCAAAACAAAACTAGCAAAACTAGAATACCAACAACAAAATTTGTAAAATAAAAAAAATACTTGAAGTCCTCGTTAAAAAAATAAGATTTTTTTAAGAGAAAATTTACGTCATAATTTAGAAATCCTTATTAGGTTTTTTTGTTATTTTTATCTTGATATTTTTGTCTTAAATTAGTTTTTAGGATATTTGCTTAATTTCATCTACTAAACAACTAAACAATAAAAATTTAACAAGCCATATATTCTAATAATATTCTATAATTTGATCAGTAAATAAGATATTAAAAAAAAAAAATATGACAACTCCGCCATTAAATTTTTCCAAATTGTAAATTTTTCACTTAAAAGTTTTTTTTTATCGTTTAATTATTATAATTTTCATTTATTTATTAAAAACTAAAATTATTTTATTATTAAATTCTAGTTATATTTGTAACTTTAATAAAACACTCAATATCAACACTTATTATAACAACAAGATGTAGAAAAAATATGTAGGTATAATCACTTGTATTAAATAATTATAATTAAAAAAAAAAAATTGTAAATCATATCGAACAAATTACATTTTCTGTTCTAGTTCTCTACCTTTTATTTCTAAATTAAATTACCAAAATAAATTTTGGTTATTTTTAAGATATTTTTTTCCTATTCACCAATATAGTGTTTTTTACCTATAAAACTTCCGAACAAAATCACTACTTATATTTTTCGTATTACCCACCGCGGGGTCGTCCCGTAAACTGAACACTGCGATGAACTACTAAAACAGAACTACAGAAAACAGAACTCGAAGTCGAACTGAAACTGAAACTGAAACAAAAATAGCCATCTGCTGCTGGCTGAACAAAACACGAAACGAAAATTTACCTAGTTTCCATGTACAGAGTTGAGTTGGGTTGAGTTGAAATGGGGTTGAAATGGAACCATCAATTATTCGTTCCATTCCAACTCAACTCAACTCAACCCCTGTTTCCATGCACGCTAACTCGAGTTCAACTCGAGTTGAACTCGTCATGGAAACAAGGTAATTGAAATAAAACCAGTGAAGTGAGAGTGAACGGAATTTGAACAAAATATCATTTTTCATTCCAATTCCCGAATCGATTCTTTTTCTTTTCATTTACGATACGATCATACGATACTTTTTTAATTTCATTACGTTTACCTTGTACTTGTTTCCATGTACCGAGTTGAGTTGGGATTGGGATTCCGTTTCCATGCACACTAATCCGGATTGAATACGCCATATAAACTCGATAATTATTACAATATTAACATCAATTTCTTTTCAGAAATTTTTTTTCTACACCACACCATGGTGGGAATTGTCAAAAATCTGTGGTGTAGGAAAGTGTAAGGTGTGAAAAAAACATACTTTTATTACACCCTGACAAAATTCTTTATAATTTTAAATTGTTATACTTTTTTTCATAATTTGTGATTAAAACATTATTTAATTGACGAATAGTATATATTTCCACCTTAAAAAGTTAAAAAAAAAAATTCAAATTTGAGGGTGTAGAAAAGTGTACACTTTTTCTAGGCGCCGATTTAAAAAAGGTGTAGAAAGTGTAGAAGGTGTAGTCAAAAGAACGCAAAAATTTTCTACACCATGGAGGGTGTAAGAAAGTGTAAGAAAGTGTGTCTGAAAAGAAATTGATGTTAATAACTTTTACGATATATATTAAGTATTAACTTTGATTGCCCATTATATTAACTTCTTATGATTTATAACTAACGTGTCTAATGTTGTTTTTCTTTGGTAATAAACTAGGTTAAAGGGCAAAACTAGGTCCACATTTTCCCCTTTTTTATGTCAAAATGTTACATAAACTAACCCGACTATTACCTAGTTTCCATGTACAGAGTTGAGTTGGGTTGAGTTGAAATGGGGTTGAAATGGAACCATCAATTATTCGTTCCATTCCAACTCAACTCAACTCAACCCCTGTTTCCATGCACGCTAACTCGAGTTCAACTCGAGTTGAACTCGTCATGGAAACAAGGTACATGTATTATTGGCAATTTGACATTTCCAAAAAAAATAACCCAGAGCCAAATTCCGCCATCTTTTTAACCTTATTTTTTTTTTCAGGTTCAATTTTCCCCTTCAGTTTATTCTACTACATATGCAATTTGAAATAATTTCTCAAAATAAAAACTATTGGCCTTTTTGAAAATTGGTACTGAATAACTGAATTTATAAAAATATTAAATTTTTGTGTGCAATAATTATTTTTTGAAAAAAAATAACTAGGAACATAATTGTATAATTATAATTTATGTCTTATATTAATTATTGTAAAATAATTATTTGTAATTATTTAACAGATTTATACATTTTGTTGGATACAAATATTTCAACAGGTTTTTAAATCTAAGATATTTGTGGGTATTTATAATGTGAACTGTGAACATGATATAAAAAAAATATTTATCTGTCTGTATGGCTTTACTTATTGATACAATTTGTAAAATATTGAAATATTACAATATCACTTTCAAAAATATGTAGTTTTCGATTTAATGTAACTATGTAACATTACAAAATATAAACAATATGTATTTTAGTTATTTTAATATTTATTTTCATATTTATAAAAACATTTAATTTAAGGACTTAAGATGAACCGAAAATATATACTAATATTATAATATGTATCTAATTTTCCATTATTACAATTTACAATTCTTCTTATGAAAATATAATCCAGCTCTTTGTGCAAATCTTTTCATACAACCATTACATAAATATTCTTTTTCTTTTAAATGTAATTTCTTATGATTTTTTAATACAGTTTTCCTAGTAAAACTAGCATTACAAATATTACATTCAAATCGTATTGGATTTTTTTTATGAATGATTTGATGATTTCTTAATGCTACACCATTAAAAAATGTTTTATCACATTCATTACATTTCCAATCTCGTTGATTTGTATGTCGTTTTATATGTTCTTTAAGTTTTTGATTTGTTCGATAGTTTTTTCCACATATTTCGCATTGATATGGCCATTCATTGCGATGTATTCGATGATGAAACTCTAATTCTGTATTACTCAAAAACTTTTTATCACAATAATTACAGGAATATGGTTTAATACCTTGATGTCGATTATGATGTCTTTTTAATGAAATTTTATTTTTAAACATCTGTGGGCAATAATCACATTTAAAATTTTTAACATTACTGTGTACAATTAAATGGGAATTTAAATTACTTCTCTTAGTAAATGTCTTTTCACAATTTGATTCTGGACAAGTATATATTTTTTGGCATGGAATTTTTGTAATTAAATGTTTATATTCATGTTCCAACCACATAGTTTTCTGTTTATATACTTTTTCACAAACACTACAACTATATATTTCTATTTCTGTATCTGAATTTATTTTAATTTCATTAATATTTTCAGTTTGGCCAACAGGCGGTTGTGCATCTGAAGTTCTTCTAGATATACATTCATCATCAGAATGATTGAATTTTGTTGTCACACATATTTCTTGTATTTCCATTTCAACATCTTCAATATTATTTTCAATTTCCAAAGAATTTTCAAAATCATTAAGGTATTCATGTATAGCTATTTTTTTACTATTATCTGTTTCTACATTCAATATATTCGTGCCTGAATTAAATTTATTTGTATGTGAATTTAAGTGATCATTCAAAATATGTTTAGTAAATAAATCCAATTTTTTATATTTTAAATTACAAGAATCACAAGAAATAGTGAATTGTCCATCAGTGGATAACAAAACTTCACCACATTTTGTATCAAAACCTTCATTTATTTCAGAATCTTCTATACTCGTTTCAAAATCATATTCACTTCCTTCCTTCAAGTCAAAAATATTGGTAATCATTTTTGTTTTAGAATTTTTTTTTTAGAAAAACCACAAACAGACAGATATAAATATATGCAGCAACTGCAATACAACAGCTGATAGTAATCAAATTTGGCATGATATTCGTTATGACAATGCTATTGTTAAAAAATATTTTTATTATTGTGAATATTTTCAGCTTCTGACAAACCGCCAAAAATATAAGTACATATATTTAAAATAGCAAATGTAAACAAACTGAGGTAAATAAATTTCAAGCTTTAACTATCTGCCTCTTAAAAACTAGGAATAGAAACCAATTAATATATCATTGAAACTTGATAAAAAATTATTATTATTATTGAAAGATATTAAAATAATTTATAAAAAACCAACATAAAATTAATGCACTCACTATGCACAACATAACATAAAATCTTTAAAGAATATGATTAATTAAGGTTTGTTCATCTATTAACATTTTGTCAACATCACCAATAAAATGATCTACGCATTGTAATGTCTCATTTTCATTAAATTCAACCATAGAATGTTCTATTTTTTCTTCCTCTATAATTTCATTTATATCTGAACTATTTAAAATTTCGATATTATTATGCTTTTTCATATGACATTCTAAAGTAGAAGATTGAGTAAATTTTTGGTTACAAATATCACATTTATAATTTTTTATAATAGAATGTGTTCGATAATGTTGTAATAAATTTTTTTTTCTTTTAAATTTTGCATTACATTCGCTACAAGCAAATGATCTTTCTGTCATATGACAAACTTTATGTTGATCTAATTGATGTTTCGAATAAAAAGCTTTTGAACATGAATCACATTGAAAATTTTTTGTATTTGTATGACGTTTTTTGTGTTCATTTAATTTTTGTGTATTTATAAATCCAATACCACATACATCACAAATAGCTGGTTTTTCACCACGATGAGCACGTTCATGCATTTTACGTTCAGTTGTAGCAACAAAAGTTTTATCACAGTAAGAGCATGAATATGGTCGTACATTTAAATGCCGATTTCGATGTACTTTTAAATTTGTTCTTGATGTAAATGTTGCTGGACAAAATTCACATTTATGTGGTTTTATACCTAAATGAATATTTTCATGTTCCTGTAGCATATTTTTCTTAAAAAATGTTTTTTCACAAAATGAACATTGATGTGGATTCAGATGTTTCTGCTCATGCATTTTAAGTGCTTCCATTTTTGTGTATATTTTATTACAAAATGAACATTTATTTTGAACTTTATGAACAATGTAATGTGCATTTAAATGGGATTTATCATCAAACTTTGCACCGCAATGATTGCAAATAAAAATATTAATTTCATTAAAAGATCGGTTTGCATCAATTTCATTTTCAAAATCTTTCCATGAATGTTGACTTTCTAATTCGGTGGTTGTTTTAATGATAATTCTTTCCGAGTTATCATCTTCACTAATCTTACGGTTATCAACTGTAACTGGCGTATCATCAACACTATGAAGATTATTTGTTAGTGATTCAATATTTTCCCGTTTAACATCACTGATATTCAAGTTATTATCTAGTAATATATCTGATTTAATTTCGTTTTTTATTTTCGTATCTACGATATCTTCATAATCATCTAAAACTTCTATTAATTCACTTTCATTTATTAATCTTATACCATCTTTTGAATCAACTGAACCATTAGTTTGATATAATACTTCAGTTCCATAAATTTCATCAATATTTTCAATTATTTTTTCACTATGTAATTTTTGTGGTAAAGGTGAAACATCTATATCAATGAAATCCTTATCTTCAATATTATCAAATGTTATTGACTCTTTAGAATCATTCAAATCTGATAAATCGTCTGCTAGATGATTTTCTAAAACATGTGTTGTAAATATATTTTGTAAATTAAATTTTTCATTACAGAAATCACAACTAATTATAAAATTCCCACTGTTTGATAAAAATATTTCACCACATTTAGATAAATCGCTTTCAAAACATAGGTTCATTTTGAAAATTATAAATGAAAAATAAATTTATGTTTAATCGTTTATTGTTATATTTTTATTATACACTGCCAAGCCAATCTGTCAAAACTCATATACATATGTTTACAATTCACAATCTAATGTATAAGTCACAATATTGAGAAAGTTTACATAAAAACCAGTAAGAACTTACGTATGTACCTACGCGTATGTAATCTGTTGGTATTGAAATAGCAATGTGTGAAATTGTATGAGCGAGTGACAAGCGTGACAATATCTGAAAGCAAAAATGATTCGTTTTCGTTTATGATTCGTAAAAGATGAAACTTCTTTATACAAATCATCGTTAACAAATCTCTTTGAAGTATTATTTTTCGCCAGTCGTGTAGTGGAAATATTAAAAAGATTCCGTTTTTCACATTCCGTCCGTTTTTAGTGAATTAATTGATTTTTTTTTAATGAATTAGTTTTAAATCGTATTTCATAAGTCTTTTATAAGTCGTTTTTGCTGAATCGTTTCTCTGTTATTCACTATTACCTTGTTTCCATGTAGCGAGTTGAGTTGGGATTGAGTTGAAATGGAACCATCAATTATTCGTTCCATTCCAACTCAACTCAACTGAACCTCATGTTTCCATGCACGCTAACTCGAGTTCAACTCGACATGGAAACAAGGTATATGTTTATATTTTCTTTATGCCCCCTACCCTAACTAAAGCGTAACGAAATAGTAAAGTTTTCCAATTACTAACTTACTAATCACTTCACTACGTGGTGTACACAGGCACCATTTTTGATCTCTTTTATATCGTTTTCGATCCACCGAAAATGAATTAATTGTTTTGTGTGTGATAGTTCGTTTTTTATCTCATTCCATCCATCGTTCACGAATTGTCGTTCACATCGCTTTTTGCTTTCAGGGGAAATGGAAAGAAGTGATTTTTTTGTAGGTATTGTGATTGTGAATTGAGCTAAATATTTCTAATTTGTGACAGTTTGATAACGTCAGAGTAGAGCGCAGCACATTGCATGTGCGAAAATTGAAAATACAAAACATACATTTTGTAAACATAATAAAAGTAAATAATGAATAATAGAATTAAAACAAATGTTAGCATTAGGTTAGCTTCAGACCGTGTTAATAATTCACTACCAGGAAATGGCCAAACACCACGCTTATATACACCCGGTGAAGTTATTACCGCCCAACAAAGTTATATGCGTGGTCATGGTACATATATTGACGGTGATGATATTCGGGCATCTGTTGCTGGTGTTATGGAACAAGTAAATAAATTAATATCAATAAAACCATTAAAAAGCCGTTATGTTGGTGAAATTGGTGATGTTGTTGTAGCAAGAATTTGTGAAGTTCAACAGAAACGTTGGAAAGTTGATACTAATTCGCGTTTAGATTCAGTATTATTATTGTCATCAGTTAATTTACCGGGTGGTGAATTAAGACGTCGTTCAGCCGAAGATGAACAAATGATGCGAAAATATTTACAAGAAGGTGATTTAATTTCAGCTGAAGTACAGAATATTTACGATGATGGTAGTTTATCTCTATATACAAGAAGTTTAAAATATGGTAAATTATCACAAGGTGTACTAGTAAAAGTATTTCCATCATTGATAAAGCGAAGAAAAACTCATTTTCATAATTTACCATGTGGTGCATCAATTATTTTAGGTAATAACGGTTTTATTTGGATATCACCACCAGTGAACACTGAAAATGAGGGTGATGGAGGATTTACACAAAATCTAAATGAAATTGTACAACGACCAGATCGTGAAGTTATTTGTAGATTACGTAATTGTATATTAGCTTTATCACAGTGTAAAATGATGTTATATGATACTAGTATTTTGTATGCATATGAAGAATCAATGAAATATGAAGTACATGAATTATTAACACAAGAAGCAATATTTGATGTAGCTTTTTTAACCCAACATAGACTTCGAATTCAAGAAGATTAAAAATATTTGTAACTATATTTAAATATTTTTATATAATTTAAGGATAAAATTTCATAATTTACGTTCGGTTTTATATTGAAATACATAATATTATAAAATTATTTGTGAAATTATTTTTTTTTTTTCGTTTTATTTAACCAACCATTGCAATTTTTATATTAAAAAGAGAAGAATTAATAAGAAAAAACTTATTTTAGATTGTGTATTATTTTATTGTAATACCAATTTAAAATTCGTAATTGTGCCGGTGATTATGAAAGTGGTCTAAGTCAAGAATCCAAAAAAATTAATTTTTTGCTTATTTTGCGTAAAGAATACTCTAATATTGTGATCTGACGCACAATCATAAAGATTGCGTAGAAAGCGAACCGTTAACTTGACTTAGTTTTTGATTCGTTTGTTTATCAAAATCATATGTATTTTTCAATTTATCCAAACACAAATCTTTAAATATCTCGAAACGCAAAATATATGACTTAGACCACTTTCATAATCACCGGCACAATTATGAAAGCAAATTTTATTAGCTCATTCATTAAATTAGTTTTTTTAGTGTAAAGTTTATAACATTTATATAATTTTTAAATTTTTAAAATACTAAACAATTTTTTCTGGTTCACATAATCCTTTTTCATATGCCAATGAATATTTGATACCATGACTTTTCATATGTGCATAAATTCCATTATATTGTGCAAAATCTTTTCCACAAATTTTACAAACATAATCTTTTTTGTCCGAATGTAGTTTTTTATGTATTAAAAGGCCAGATTTGCGAGGAAATTTTGATGGACATTGATCACAACAAAATGGTTTTTCAGTACTATGACTTGGTTTATGTATACTTAATGTATATTCATCATAAAATCGTTTATCACATTCATCACATTCAAATGTTCTACCTTTAATATGATAAATAAGTGTATGTTCATTTAATTTACTCTTATATAAAAAACGTTTATTACAAACATTACATTCAAATGGACGTTCATGTGTATGAATTTTTTCATGAGTTTTTTTACGTATTTCATCAACAAAACATTTACCACAATATTGGCAAGCAAATTTTTTATCATTTAAATGTAAACGTATGTGTGATTCTAATGTATCTTTTCTAAAGAATTTTTTCGAACATATATGACAATTAAATGTAACACGATTTTGATCATGGACTTTAAGATGTATTTTCATATTAAAATATGATATAGTTTCTTTGCCACAATGTTCGCAAACATGTTTTTGATTTTTATTATTTTTATTATTCTTTTTTATTAATTTTCTAGAATTGGTGGTATTATTTTTAATTTTTACTTTTTTCGAATTTATATGTGATTTTTCATGTTTTAACAATTTGCTTTTGTATAAGAAATTTTTACCACAATATTGACATTGTAATTTACATTTATCATTTCCAAATGATAAATTATGTTCAATATCTTCATTAGTATCAGTTAAATTAGATCTATTATTTTTATCAAAAGTCGAATCATTCTTACATTTTTTCAATTTTTTTTTAACAATTTTAGTTTTTTCTTTTTCAGTCAAATATTCATCACTTTCATGAGATAGAATAGACATAGACTTATTATCAAAACAATCTGTAGATTGATTGAAATCAATTGTACTAAATTCGTCTGTATTTTTATTTAATAATACAAATTCTGATAAGTCTATTTCACATATATCAGTTTTGTTTGGAATATTGTTTTCAAAGTGTTTAGATTTAGATGTGTCAACTATATCAGTGAATTCTTTTGTAAGAAATGATTCAATATTTGTAACAATATCAATATCATTTAATTTTAGATCTAGATGATATTCTAATATATGATGAATATAGTTTCTACAATTATTAAAATCTTTATCACACAAACTACAATAAATTTGAAATTTTCCAAGTTTTGATACGAATACTTCACCACACTTTTTTCTTTCCAAAATATTATTCATTTTTTAATCAGTATACAATATTGCAATAGTTTTCGTCTTAGTTTTTTGAAATGTCGTACTAGGATGATATTTTATAACAATATTATTTTAATAAAAATATAAACAATAAAATATTATCAAAATTGTATACTTTTAAAGTTTTATACTAAACACAGAGAAAAAGCGACTTTTTTAAAAGTGTGTTAAATCTAAATGGAGAGTGATGACAGTTGAGAGGTGACAACACAATCTGTGGCTAATTGCAGCACGGACACGACTTTCGGACAACTACAAATATAAATGCAGTTTCCATGGCGGATTCAACTCGAGTTCAATCCGGATTAATTACCTTGTTTCCACTACCTTGTTTCCATGACGAGTTCAACTCGAGTTGAACTCGAATTAGCGTGCATGGAAACAGGGGTTGAGTTGAGTTGAGTTGGAATGGAACGAATAATTGATGGTTCCATTACCTAGTTTCCATGTACAGAGTTGAGTTGGGTTGAGTTGAAATGGGGTTGAAATGGAACCATCAATTATTCGTTCCATTCCAACTCAACTCAACTCAACCCCTGTTTCCATGCACGCTAACTCGAGTTCAACTCGAGTTGAACTCGTCATGGAAACAAGGTACATTTCAACCCCATTTCAACTCAACCCAACTCAACTCTGTACATGGAAACTAGGTACATGACGAGTTCAACTCGAGTTCAACTCGAGTTAGCGTGCATGTACCTAGTTTCCATGTACAGAGTTGAGTTGGGTTGAGTTGAAATGGGGTTGAAATGGAACCATCAATTATTCGTTCCATTCCAACTCAACTCAACTTAACCCCTGTTTCCATGCACGCTAACTCGAGTTCAACTCGAGTTGAACTCGTCATGGAAACAAGGTAATGGAAACAGGGGTTGAGTTGAGTTGAGTTGAGTTGGAATGGAACGAATAATTGATGGTTCCATTTCAACCCCATTTCAACTCAACCCAACTCAACTCTGTACATGGAAACTAGGTACATGACGAGTTCAACTCGAGTTGAACTCGAGTTAGCGTGCATGGAAACAGGGGTTGAGTTGAGTTGAGTTGGAATGGAACGAATAATTGATGGTTCCATTTCAACCCCATTTCAACTCAACCCAACTCAACTCAGTACATGGAAACTAGGTAAATGTGCATTGATTGGAAACGGATTGAGTTGAAATGGGACGAATAATTGATCGTTCCATTTCCAATCCATTTCAACTCAATCTCAAATCAACTCGGTACGAGGAAACAAGGCACGAGACGGTATAAATAATAATTTTTTTAAATTTAAAAATTTATTTAAATTTCTCGAAATAACTATTACCTTGTTTCCATGACGAGTTCAACTCGAGTTGAACTCGTCATGGAAACAAGGTAAATGTTGCTTGAAATTCTAAAAAACCCGTCTCCAACGGTTGAAAAATAAAAAACGTGAATTCACGTCACCCTTCCTCAATGTGTTAATTGCAGCGTTCAGCACAGCGGTAAATGTGGTCCGTAGAAACGAGCCAGTTGCTATTTCCACAAAAGTAAAAATAAGAAAAGCTATTTTCACACAAAAAGTGACGTTTGATTTGTTGTTAATAAAAATAAAAATATACAATGTTTTGATATGCATTTAAGTTTAGAACGTAAACAAAATAAATATATTTAAGTATTACCAATAATATTCCCTTTCGAACCTCAATATGATTTATGACTTTTGTGCTTTAACAAATAACACTATTCTTTAAGAAATACACTTATAAAATAATAATTTATAAAATTCTTTCAAAAATGATTTGCAATAGTATTTAATTTAAATAAATAGAATAATTAAAATTTATTATTTGATCAAAAATTTATTCTTATATATAAATCATGTACATAATTAATTTTTTTAAATGTATTGGCTAATTATTAGTAACAACAGTCATTTGGGCTTCATTTGTCGTGCCCTCTATTTCACCTTTTTCATATGCACTGGAATATTTTATACCATGACTTTTCATATGCGAATATATTCCATTATATTGAGCAAAACTTTTTCCACACACTTTACAAACATAACTTTTTGAATCCAAATGTAATTGTTTATGTAATCTTAGTGCACCTTTACGTGGAAAACGTGCTGGACATATCTCACAGGCAAATGGTTTTTCTTCGCTATGAACGGCTTGATGGCCTTTTAATAAATTAATATCAAAAAATCTTTTATCACATAAATCGCATTTATGTATACGATCATTAATATGTCGTTTCAAATGTACATTTAATTTACTTCTGCAACGAAATTTTTTATCGCAAAATTCACATTCAAATGGAAATTCATTTGTATGAATCATTTCGTGTAATTTACGTTTTGTACTTTCAACAAATCCTTTCCCGCAATATTGGCATTTAAATCGTCTATCATTTAAATGATATCGTACATGAAATAACATATGTGCACGTTTGGCAAATGTTTGTGGACATAATTCACATTTAAAAGGACGTTCACCAGAATGTACACGTAAATGTTCTTTAAGAAAATAATTTGATCTATAACTGACACCACAAACTTCACAAACATAATTCTTTTTCGTTTGATATTTTTTCTTTGGACGATTATCATTTTTTTTATGACAATTTGTGTGTCTTGTTAAATCAGATTTACGTTTTAATTTTTTTGGACATAACAAGCATTTATACTTTCCAGGTTTTTTATCTTCATTTTCAATAGGATCATAATTAGAATCATTATCTATATCAGATATTACTGAATCATTATTATAGTTTGAATGTAATTCACTATCTTGTGCATTTATTCTAACACTTGATTCGTCAGGTAAAAATGTTATAGGTAAATCGTCGGATTTTTTATCTTGATCGTCAATTTTCTTATCATCTTTATTTTCAACATTATCTCCAAATATGTCTGATATAGTATTTGTATTTTTATCCTCAGAACAAATATTTTCTTGATTATTCAGAAAGTCTTTCATAAAGGAAGATGTTCTCGACCAAAAATGTATTTTTAATGTGTGATATAAAAAATTTCTTATTCTTTTATACTTTAAATTGCAGAATTTACATTGAACTTGAAAACCACCGTCATTTGTTACGAAAATTTCGCCACATTTGGATATTTCTGAATTATTTTCTCCTTCCGAGTTCTCCAAATCATTTTCCTTTTCTGTTTTAATTAAAAATTCGTCAATTACAACGGATTCTATATAATCTTGCGGGGAAGTCATAATTTTAATTTACTTATATCCACAAAATTGTTTTTATTTTGATAAAAAATCCTAAATTTATAAACGTCAAAGAGACGATATAAACAAAAAAAAACAAATTCACAGTATTAATATTCACAATAGTTAACAATTTGTTCGAACATTGATTGGAAAAATTCAAACATTTTCGAAAATAGTAGTTCATGTTAAATTAAAAAATTGCATATATTTGGGGATTATTAATTCGAATGCAATAACTAAGTGGCCATGCTGCAATTTTGGATGTCTGAAGCCAATTTTAGATGATCCTCAAAATCCTAAGGTACTCTATTCTTATTACCATAAAAAATATACCAATAAAATTTAATTTCATAAAACATAGGCCATTATTTTGGATTATAATTTCATTAAGAACTTTTTTTAATATTCTATGGAATGTAATTACATATCATAAATTTTAAATACATACAATTAATTATACATAACAAAATTTATACATACTTAAATCTAAAGATTTTCTTTAAGAACACATACAATTATTTACAGTTGCTCACAAAAGTATCCGGCCACCCTACTTGGTTCAAAATATGTAATGTTTTTCACTTAATTTTCAATTAAGTATTTTTTTTAATATTGACTATAAAAAGCCTTTACTAATGCACTTTTTTAATACTAGAAAAACATATTAGAAAAATGAATTAATTATCAGAAAAACTTACATATCTGTCCGAACTCATAAAACAATTGACACTAAAGTCGGCCACTAAGTGTGTATGCATACGGGGGACTTCCCCCAAGTAAGTTTAGTTACCAAATAGTTTCCAAATAGTGCGTCATTCGAGAAAAATTGCATTTCCGAATTATGTACTTAATTGTTTGGTTGTCGATTTTTTCTGAAGTATATTTAATTTTGATATTTCTATGATTGGATTATAAATTACAAGACTAAATAATGTTAAAAAATAATAATTATTTGTTTTCTGATATTTAAAACTTAACGTCTAAGATTAATTCTACTGAATAAAAGAAGTGGCCGGATACTTTTGTGAGCAACTGTATATACATATGTATATGAAATTAATTTACTTGATATGTGTATAATTTACAATACCAATTGGTGCCATTATTAATTTGGATTCTATAGTCTTATACCATCCATATTTATACCATCCAACCGCGTAATATTTTATTGCCATTATAATAAAAATATCTAATTAATTAGTTTCATTGCAACACCAGCAATTATTAATGTATAATGTTGCTGCTGGTGGACCCACCCACAAGCAACTTTTTGTTACCATACGTATAGTATAAGTTACAATTGTAACAACTGAAGATAAGAGTAT
Source organism: Empis stercorea (assembly GCA_949752835.1). Taxonomy (NCBI): domain Eukaryota; kingdom Metazoa; phylum Arthropoda; class Insecta; order Diptera; family Empididae; genus Empis; species Empis stercorea. The sequence goes on from OX457087.1 coordinate 5,534,194, forward strand.
TAATTATAAAAGTTGATTGCCTTTGTAATATATGTTTATAAATGATCTTTTGTTACAGATGTTTAAAAAATTTAAGTAGCGAAAATCTTGATAGTAATTTAATTGATTCCTCAAATTATTCTTTGTAATATTTTTTAGTAATTTCTCTCTTCAAAAATACCAGTTTTCTCATATTCAGATGAATATTTTATTCCATGTGTTTTCATATGAGAATAAATTCCATTATACTGTGCAAAATCTTTACCACATATTTTACATACATAATTTTTCGTTTCAGAATGTAATTTTCTATGTAATCTTAAGGCACCTTTACGTGGAAATCGTGCTGGACATATTTCACATGCAAATGGCTTATCATCACTGTGACAAGCCGCATGTGCTCTTAGTAAATTAATATCAAAAAATCTTTTATCACATAAATCACATTTATGTATACGATCATTAATATGTCGTTTCAAATGTACATTTAATTTACTTTTGCAACGAAATTTTTTTTCACAAAATTCACATTGAAATGGAAAATCATTTGTATGTATCATTTCATGTAATCTACGTTTAGTACTTTCAAAAAATTTCTTATCACAATATTGGCATTGATAACGTTTATCATTAAAATGATGTTTCATATGTTGTGTTAAATAATTACTACCTATAAAACTAAATATTTTTATTTAGTAATTTGAATTAGGTATGTATTTTATTTAATACCAAATTTACCTTTTTGGACAAAGTTCACATTGAAATGGACGTTCACCAGTATGAATTCGTTTATGTTCTTCAAATGTAACCCGTTTATCATAACCTTTACCACATTCTTCACACACAAATTTTTTACGACGAGGGCAAAAATTCTCTTCATGGCGCATTGCATCATCTTCAAATTTAAATCCCTTATTACAAAGTTTACAACGTATGTCTCCATCTAAAATTGGTTTTCGTCCACGACGTTTATTATCTTTCTTTGGTTTATTCGTATCACGTTGATGCCAATTTAAATGCCTTGTATAATCACATTGTCTTGCTAAATTTTTAGAACAAATCTTACATTTAAAATTCTTATCAGTATAATTATTAGAATCCTCATCTGATATATAACCACAATTTTTATCTGATATATTAAATTTATCATTGATACTACTTTCATTTGAAGATTTTTCTATAATTTTTTGATTATCATTATTATTTTTACTGGATAAATATAATTCATTTTGTTCATTACAATTCGTAAGATTTGAATTGTTTGAATCCAATAGAGTTCTAGTAGTGTTTTCTATTACACTATCAATTTCTGTTTCATTACTAACCAAATCAAATAGAAAATTTCCATTTATGGTAAAATGATCTTTTATTATGTGAGTTGAATAGTTTTTACAATTTTTAAATGTTTTCTTACAAAAGCCACATAAAAATTGAAATTGTCCTCTCTGTGAAACAAAAATTTCTCCACATTTAGCTATTTGCAGTGAAGATATATTTTTAATATCATCATAATCATATTCTATAGATTCTATTTTAATATAGTTATTATCAGTTTCTAAAATATTGACACTATTAGAACACATTTTAAAGACCTTTTTTGAAAAAAAATAAACATTCGATTGTTTGTCGAGAAAATTATTTTGTTATTTAAAAAAAACTATTTATTTGACATTTTGAACAATTCACAATCACAACTAAGAAATAAAAGTATGAAAGTATTCCAAACCACTGTGCCTGTTGTAACCAAAACCGAGAAAAATGGGAAAAAATTGATATTCATGTTTGAGTGTAATTCTTTTTGTTTGAGTGAAATTGCGCCTACTTATATGCAATGTAAATAAATATATGAAAACACATTTTCAAAATAAATGACTAGCGGTTTGTATAAAAAATATAATTTAGTTTATTCATTATTTATTAAATAAGAAGTTATTAAATAATTGTAAAAAAAAATAAATTTATTTATTTTTGTTACAATTGACATTAAAATATTTTTTTTAATTTGGAAAAAAAGTTTGAATATGTACAGGTGCCGATGCAATTGTTTCCTTTCCAGGAAAATGTTGCATTACAATAACAGCACCGCCAATTTGAAAACTAGTTTTTTTTATACCGTTATCCCATCTACCGCCAGTTAATTGTGGATCATGAATATTAAGATCACTTTTTCATAATTTAACATCTTGTCTTATATATGGCCTTGTATTTCTAGTTTTACTATTATATTGATTTAATATGATCATAGCTGCTTGTACTTTAGGATGTATTAAAACCAAATGAGCAACTTCATTTTGAATGGTTCTTGAATCAAAGCCAGTTTTTGATTGTTTAGTCCAAATCGAATATGATTCTACATTTGGAGGAGCTGGTGCTGAAGAATGATTTCTTGGATGACCGGGATTACTGAAACTGAAACCTCTTTTACCGTCAGAATTATCAAGATAACGCCCAGCATCAACTGCATTTCCTCCTGTATAACTTGCACCATCACTCCATCGTAAAAAATATAAAATACATAATACAAATATATAAATACACTTCATCATTATTTTATATATTTAATATTTGTTATCCATCTGCAATAAAAATTAATTATATTATATTAATTTCAAATTTTTAATAATAAATTGTATTTTGTATATAATTACAAATTAATTTTAATTTACTAGTTGCCATACAGCAATTCACAAACAAAATAATCTAATTATTTAAATTTAAGCAACTTCTTAACAGTGAGAGTATTTTATAAATGAATAATTTATTGGTACAAAATATCAACTACATATATTTTCAACTACATATGTTTTAATAAATAAAAATATATATTCAATTTATAGATAATAGATTTCTCAGTAAAAGCAAGAGAAAAATAAATTTTTTCTATGTTTTTCTTAGCTTAAATTGCAAAAGTCAATGCTGTTCTATCTACATATGTAGTTCTAAGTAAAATTGATTATATGTATGTACCGTATAAGATATACAATTAAAAGAATTTCAATTTGGAAATTCAAATAAAATCAGTTTTTTTTTATGGGATTTAAACATTAAAATTGAGTTATAAGCCTTTGAACTACTTTTTAAATAAATAAATTAATTAAAAATTTAAATGTTTTCTAATCTCTAGGATGTATTCAAATGAATATTTTTTTTAAAAGAGGATCTCACCAATCATATTTGATTATATGGAACCTCTTTGTTAAAGTTTTTTCCCTAACAGACCTCGGTTTAATTTCCAATTTAATTGAAATGCTCATTTCATTAAGGATAAAAAACAATAAAAATAGTTTGAATATAAATACATATATTTGATTAACTAATAGTGGAATAAAATTTAAAACAGTTGGAATAGAATCAACATTTCAAATCATATTGTGTTAAAGTAAAGTTTACTTTTATAACAAATTAAAGTAAAGTAAATTATTCTTTTGGTTCATTTGGGTAAAAAGTTTGAATATGTACAGGTGCTTTTGGATCTGTTTCCATTCCAGGAAAAAGTTGTAATATAATAACAGCTCTGCCAATTAGAAAACTTTTAGTTTTTTTACTGTTTTTCCATTCACCGCCAGTTAATTGTGCATTATGAATATTAAGATCGCTTTTTGATAATTTAACATTTTGTCTTTTATATTCATCGGTATTCTTAATTGCTTTATTATTATTATTATACTCATTTAGTTTTTTCATAGCTGCTTGTACTCTAGGATGTATTAAAACTAAATGAGCAACTTAATTTTGAATAGCTCTTGAATCAAAACCAGATTTTGGTTGTTTCGTCCTAATCGAATATGATTCTACATTTGGAGGATTTGGAGATGACGCATGATCCCTTGGATGACCGGGATTACTGAAACCAAAACCTTTTTTACCTTGAGAATTGTAAAGATAATGTCCAGCATCATTAGCATTTTTTCCTGTATAACTTGCACAATAACTCGTCCAGGGTCAAAAATATAGAATATATAATAGTAATATATAAATACACTTCATTATTTCATATACAATATTTTATAATTGTTATTTATCTGGAAATATAAATGAATTATATATTATTAAATTAATTTCAAATTTTGTATTAAATTAAGTTCTTGTAATAAGAAATTTAAACAAAATCTAAAACAACTTGTTAAAAGGGAGACTATTTTAGAAATGAACGTATACTCGTATAGTAAATTTGAACGATATTATTATATTTTCATTTTAATAAACAAAAAAATATATACTATTTATAGATATGTAATATTGTTTTAATATATTTTTTGATTAAATTGATATAAATTCATTTAAACTTCATTCATCGATTTAGATATCTTTTTTTTACTGATAATTTTAATTTCTACTTTTAATTTTTTTGAAAATTGAATCAATATGATTTATTAAATAAATATTATTTTCTATTTCATATATTTAACAAAATTTTATAACGCAATATACAACTTTGATCATTACATAGTACACAAAGTCCATAGATTTTCATATGAGAATAAATTCCAGCATACTGGAAATCGAATTGGACAGAATGTACTTTTCGATGTAATCTGATTGCGAGCTGGACATATTTCAAATGCAAATTGCTTATCATATCGTTTGCAAGCTGCATGTGCTCTTAGTAAATTAATATAATATACCATAGCATTAAAATATTTTATCACATAAATCACAATTATGTATAATGATCATTAATATGTCGTTTTAGGGTAAATAAAAATAAAAATAGTTTGAATAAATATATTTTATTAATTAATAATTAAATAAAATGTAAAGTAGTTTGAAATACAATTATTTTGTAACAAATCATATCAATTTTATTTTAAATTTTATTAATTTGGGAAAAAAGTTTGAATATGTACAGCTGCTGTTGCATCTGTTTCCTTTCCAGGAAAATGTTGCATCACAATAACAGCTCCACCAATTTGAAAATTTTTCTTTTTTTTACCTTTTTCCCATCTACCACCAGTTAATTGTGCATTATGAATATTAAGATCACTTTTTGATAATTTAACATCTTGTCTTTTATATTCCTCTGTATTCTTATTTTTTTTATTATACTCATTTAGTTTTTTCATAGCTGCTTGTACTTTAGGATGTATTAAAACCAAATGAGCAACTTCATTTTGAATAGCTCTTGAATCAAAACCAGATTTTGGTTGTTTAGCCGAATATGATTCTACATTTGGAGGATTTGGTGCTGATGCATGATCTCTTGGATGACCGGGATTACTGAAACCAAAACCTTTTTTACCTTGAGAATTGTCAAGATAATGTCCAGCATCATTAGCATTTTTTCCTATATAACTTGCACCATCACTACTCCATGGCAATATATATAGAATATATACTAATAATATATAAATACATTTCATTTTATTTATACTTATATATTATAATTGTTATATATCTGGAAAAAGAAATAAATTATAAATATAATTTTTTATTAATAAATCTTAATTAAAATTATTTAAATGTACTACTCATTTTTACATTATAACTAAGCGATTTAAATATTAAATATTATTATAAATTTATTTGTATATAGTCAAATATTAATGAAAAATTCTAATAAACCTATATTTATAAAAATTCTATACAAAATCTTTTTTTTTTAATTGCAAATCATTGAAACTATCCTATAAATTATAAATGAACTTACTCATTTTATGAATCATTCATTGCCATTGGAAAGAAATGTTATTATATTATATTTTCGTTCTTATAAACAAAAGTATATTAAATTAAATTTATAGATAAAAAATATTTTTCTTTTTAAAAGACAAAAATAAATTAATTTTGTTATGTTTTTCGAAATTTCATTTGACAATAATTTAAATTTCGTGGTAATAATCATTTTACTGGTAAATGGGGTTTTTTTTATTTCTTTTTAGCACATTTCAAACAAAATTGTACCATATAGTTTAATTCTGTCTGTTCGTTCGTCCGTTAACAAAAATTATCTACATCTTATATAGAGAAACTAATGAATCAATTTAATCAACGTAGAGTTTTATGTTTTACTAACACTTTCTTCCTTCGACTTACACTCCCTCAAATTACGGAAATTGCCAATACCTTATAAACTTTAAACCACATAATAACAACATATTTTGAGTTCTATAATAATCGTCATAAGACATCAGTGAGGTGTTTTATCTTCTTCGTACAATTACAAGAAGTAACAAACTATAGTGAATCGTCATATAACAATATTATTATCTGAAATCAATTTTTTTTCAATTTCTTTAACACCCTGTATTTTTAAATTGTTCATTATAATTTGCTTGAAATTTACAAATCAAAAGATTTCTTAAAATTATTTAGGGTCTCTAAAGAAATTTTCTTCGTATGCCCGATGTAACCATATTCGAAAATCAAATATATATATTACAATTTCAATTCACTTTAATGGTATCAATATATTAATTGAATAAATATTATTTTTAATTTCATATATTTAACATTATTTATTACACAATATTAATTTTTATCATTTTAAATGAATTTAGGTACTTTTTATTGTTTATACTCGTAGTATTAACTGAAAATTATTTGTGGTAGATAATATAGAAATCACATTGTAATAATAATGGTTAATGGACGTAAACGAAATAATTATAATATCAATTATAAAATTTCACTGCTAATATATACATATGATACACCTCAATACATTAAATTAATTATAGAAACGATCAAAAATAGTCATTTTATGTCGAAAACTACATATCACAATACTGATACATTATATCCTCATATTAAATTAAATTAATAATATTTTACCTTATTCTTATATTAAAATTGAAAATTTGATATTACTCGATTCATTATTTATTTAGAGGCAGTTTCACAACTAATTCAATATTATTAATATTTTCGAAATTATATAAATATTTAATGTTTCTTAAAAAATTCTATACCATATGGTTTTAACTTGAATAAACTTATGAATTATTCAATTCATTTATTGTTTATTTGATTAGTCTTGTTTTTTGATTATTTAATGTTTAATAATTAGTTTGTTTGTACGGTAATTTGTATCTATTCATTTCCAATTAATATGGACTAGTTGCTTTTGACAAATAATATTTGCTATTAATTCTAAATTGTATATTTATTTGTAAATAAAGATCACATTTTAGATATTATTATTTTTTAATATTCGAGGACTAAACAAAAAAATAAGTTTGAATGATTTGTTAAAGAAACTGATCAATTTCTTTATGTTATCACCAATTGCACTATATATATTAATAAAAGAAATTTAATTACCAAACATTTAGAGGAGATTATGCAAAGCATCGTAACTTATCGCTATCATGAAGTCAATATTAATAACGATATTTATTGGATAGCTGTGTTATATTAAATGAAAAAGTTAAATTATCATCTTTTCTCTATATTTCTGGTTATCTTTTCTGTATATTTCTGGCTCAAATTGCAAATGGACATTTGGGGATTATTATAAAGCCCAATAAATTATTTTAAGATAAGAAGAATATATGTATTTGCCGAAAATATATCATTCATTACAAAATAACCATAAGTAAACAATTTCAAATATAATTTTCGCAATATACACAATTGAATATGTATATAATATTTTGTTAACATTATTATTTAAATAAATAATTTAAATAGTTTTATCTAAAAATCAGAACATTTCTCTGTCTAAATGACATAAACTAACCTAAACTATTTGTAGTTACTAAAAATCTATTTGTAGTTATCAATGACCTTAAGTTTTACATTCATTGTTGTTTATTTATAATCTCTTATGGTTTATCTACTAGAATTAGAGTAACCGAAATAGTACTATGATGAAGTACGATTCCAATTGCTGACAACAATAAATAAACTGAATCTCAGATGATTACATAATTATTATTTTTAAATTAAACATTAAACACAATTATTATTATCAAACGAGCAAATATTCTAATGGTTATGTATAAAAATTAATCTACTATATGATTACTTGTGATATGATATTGATTAATATATTATATATACTTAAGTAAAATTTATAAATAAATACCTTTTTAATTTAAGAACGTGCTGATATAAAAATAGAATAAAAATAAACAATTAATTCAGATTTTAAATGTTTATAATATTACTTTCCTCGGCAAATTAATAAGAATAACTAATTGTTTGATCCTAAACGAACATTTTATGATACAAGTTTTATAATTTTTGTTAAGAAAATATTAAAGTTTAAAATTTATAACTAAGAAAAGTTGAGTGTTCTCTTTATTTATATTTTTTCGTATTCTCTTTTAGCTATATAGAAATTAATTATATTAAATTTTGCTTACGTATATTTAAAATTTTATTGCTTGTTTATGTAGACTAGAACTGTTGATAAATATTAACTGGTCTGTTACCGGTTTTTAATAGAATATTAAAAAGTTTCAGATCAATTTTTCATGCATTCAATTTTTCATGAATTTTATTTCTAATAAACAATTAATTTATTTATACTTATTTTTAGTAGAATTTCAATTTAATTTAAGAATATATATCTATCTATCATTCTATCTGTTATCTTTTTTCGCTTTATATTTTATTTTATTATTTTATGAAATTTAAGGTCAATATTTCTTTAAAGAAATATACATATTGACAATAAATTATATGAAACATACACAGCACATAACTTTTTGTGAGCTTTGCGATGCATTTTTTCCTTTCCGGAAATAAAAAAGCAAAATATGACGAAAATGCCCGTTTTGATTTTCCATTTTTCAACAGACGCCACACAAAAACTACACAACCTATCAATACAATTTTTTTACTATATATGACGAAGCTTTAAAAGAACGACAGTGTTAAAATTGGTTTGTCAACTTTCGTTGTGGTGATTTTTCACTCAAAGCTGAACAGTCGCTCTGGTCGTCCAGTTGAAGTTGATGACGATCAAATCAATGCAATAACCGATTCGGATAGTCATAGTACAACAGATGAGATTGCAGAGAAGCTTCATGTATCCCATACATGCATTGAAAAGCTACGTTAAAAATCCTCATGGACTTAAAGAAATTCACTTAATACAACGCATTAACATCTGCGATTTGTTAACGAAACGTAATAAAATGATCCATTTTTGAAACGATTGATAACTGGTGATGAAAAATGGGTTGTTTTCTACATTGAACTTTTACCACGCAACCTAACGATTAATTCAGATGTGTACATTCAACAACTAATCAAATTGAACAATGTAATTCAAGAAAAGCTACCCATAAATTGGCAAATCGTACAGGTGTGTATTCCACCATGACAATGCAAGGCCACACACATCTTTGGTCACTCGGCAAATATTATTGGAGCTTGGTTGGGATGTGTTTCCACATCCACAATATATAGTCCTGACTGACCTTGCACCATCAGATTATTTTTTATTTCGTTCGTTGCAAAACTTCGTGAATGGTAAATATCAATAATAATGATGATGTCAAATCGCACCTGCTTCAGGTTTTTGCTGATAAAAACCAGAAGTTTTAGGAACTTGGAATTATGATGCTGCCTGAAAGATGGCAAAAGGTCATTAATAAAAATGAACAATACATTACTAAATAAGTTAAGTTATTTGTTCAAGTTAAAGTTATACTTATACTCTTGCCTAGTTACTAAAAAACTCTTTGGCAAAAATGATTCTGCAGTAATTTGGTTAGATATTTTTTTGACGACCTGGAGGATTTGTAATTATAGAAGCCGGTTAGGATATACATATGTATTAATAGTTATAAAGAAGATATACTGGATTAAGTGACTGGGGAAAATTGTTGTAGATGTTACCTGGTGCAAGCAGTGGATACCCCCTTTTTAAACAAACAAATACCATCGAAGAAATTAAATTTTAATTTCAATTAAATAATTTAGTAATATTTTGCTTTGGCTTAACAGCCCGATGATGAAAGTATCCTATAGAGAAAGTCTCCTATGGAGGAGCTACAATTTGTTTTATAAGGATAATCCTCTCACAGGTAGAAGAGGTAAAAAGTGTTTAATTTAACATTTATTTATATTTTTAGTCGAATTTCGATTTAATATTTTCATTTCTTTTTTTATTATTTACTTGTAATGATTTAAAATCGAAAACAAATTACAAATTTTGGTAATTTTCCATTGATTTCCTGAAACTTTTTTACAAAAAATTAATGTACATAAATTAAGTTTACACATGTAATGTGAAAAATATAAATTATAAAAATTAATTATTGAGAGCGGAGATGGCTTAGTGGCCGCCGTGACCGTGAGTTCAATTCCCGGCCGAGGCATCGATGTCGTTCTAACTTGAATTGAATCATCTTTAAATGAGTAATATACAGCAATGAAAATATTAAGATTGGGAAAAATGCTAGAGGTCGAGTTCTTGACAACAATTGACTAACTAGAAAGCCATTAGCTTGTTGCAATAAAGAATTTCTCCGCTACAGAGGAATTTATGGTTCAGAATCCATTTAAAAATTGGTAGGCCCTAAATGACAATAAAATGTCGGGAAAACCGATTGTCGGGCTGTTGTGCCAAAAGAAGAAGAAGAATTTAAAAATTAAGTATAATCGTTAGTTGATATCACAGAGGTTGTCGAAGCGAATATTAATTACAGAGAAAATAAATTTACGCGTAATTAAATTATGGTGGTGACTTTGAAATTCTGTGGGAAACTTTTTCAAGCGATTACAAAGTAATTTTATATATACATATTGCGAATTTATTTCGATAGATTTTGAAATGACAATCAATATTTCAAGAATGATAAATAAAATATTTATTAAATTTAATTAATTACTTAAAATAAAAAAATGTTTATTGCATTTGTTGCAAATTTATCTATAATAATATTTAATCAATCTTTATCTTATATTGGAAAATATAATCTCTAAGATATCATTTCCTGCGATTATTTCCTGTTAAAATTAGCAATATTTCATATAAAAGGCAATGTTAGATTAAAAAAAAATCAGAATATTTTAAACATTTTATATTTAAATACAAATTTCTTTCATTGCTGTACAGTACTACAACTAAAAATGTATACAAATTAAGCTAAAATTCATTATTTTTGAAACAATTTAATTTTAAATTATATTTTCAGATTAATAACGACGCTAGAAGAATGAAGACCATTTATATATTAATATTATGTATAATAAATTTTTTACCATGGAATAGTGATGCTGCAAGTTATACAGGAAAAAATGCTAATGATGCTGGACATTATCTTGACAATTCTCAAGGTAAAAAAGGTTTTGGTATCAGTAATTCCGGTCATCCAAGAAGTCATGCTTCAGCACCAAAACCACCAAATGTAGAATCATATTCTGGTAAAGGACCAAAATCTGGCTTTGATTCAAGAACCATTCAAAATGAAGTTGCTCATTTGGTTTTAATACATCCTAAAGTACAAGCAGCTATGAACATATTAAATCAATATGATAGTAAAACTAAAAATACAATGCCATATAAAAGACAAGATGTTAAATTATCAAAAAGCGATCTTAATATTTATAATGCACAATTAACTGGTGGTAGATGGAAAAAAGGTAAAAAAATTAAAAAATTTCAAATTGGCGGAGCTGTCATTGTATTGCAACATTTTCCTGGAAAGCAAACAGATGCAAAAGCTCCTGTACATATTCAAACTTTTTTCCCAAATTAATATAAAATCAAAAATAAAATTGATATGATTTGTTACAAAATAATTGTATTTCCAACTACTTTACATTTTATTTAATTATTAATTAATAAAATATATTTATTCAAACTATTTATATTTTTATTTACCCTGAAAATTTACCTTAAAAAGTAGAAATTAAAATTATCAGTTCAGATATCTAAATTGATCGGATAGCATTGACTTATCTTAAAAGAAGTAACGAATTTATATAAATTTAAAAATACAAAGAAAATATTAAAACAATATTATCTATAAATTTTATATAATTTTGTTTATTAAAATGAAAATATAATATTTATTTATAAATCTTTCCAATTCACTATACGAGTTACGAGTATACGTTCCTTTATAAAATAAAAATAGTCTCACTATTAACAAGTTGTTTTAGCTTTTGTTTAAATTTCTTACTACAAGAAATTAATTTAATAAAAAATTTGAAATTAATTTAATAATATTTTTTACATACATGCATAAATGTACATATATTCTATATTTTTTACCCTGGAGCCTGGAGCAGTTAAACAGCAAATAAATCTGTCCAATATATGGACGTTATGTTGATGAATCTCAAGTTAAATGTGGTTTAGGTCCTGGGTCATCCGATAGATTATGCTTATCCAAATATACTATTGTAGAATGGCAGAAAATCTCCAGATGGTTTCTATTCAGTAAATATTCAGAATAAAGTTATACTCATTTTGTTTGAAATCATTCTGATGCAAAAGAAGCCATGAAAATATTAAATACTTAAATATATGTATATTGATAAAAAGGAATGATATGGATATAAATATAGAAGGCAAGAAGAAGAAGTAAAAGTAAACCGATAGAGACTTTGCTGCATTACAAAAATTAACTGCGGTGGTAATGGGTTGACGGCAGGTTAACAGTATTTTATACTATAGCGATAGCCGATGCTGCTATTATAAATTGCAACATTTTCCTGGAAAGGGAGACAATCCAGACGCACCTGTTCATACTCAAATGTTTTATCCATATCAAAAATGTAACGATAAAAAATAAAATAAAAACTATTTTGTTTTTTTAGTAATGAAAAATTACCATTCTAATTTTCGTGTAATTATCAATAGAGATTCTAATAGTGACTTAACTATATTTTTACTTGAGTGTTTTTTATTTACTAAGAAAATATTTTCGATTTTAGATCATTGTTATTTTCGTTGCATACAATTAGGCGAAATAAAAAAATTAACCAGGCAACAAATTATTTTTATTTTTCAAATTTTGAAAAGTTTGATTGATTGTTCCCGAGGAATTCTGAGTTAATGATTAATTTTTAATTTTTCAAATTTTGAAAAGTTTGATTGATTTAGGGGTTGCATTACCTATAACCGGTTAACCGGTTTACCGGTTTTACCGGTACAAATGATTACCGAAATTACCGGTAAATTTTACCGGAATTACCGGTAATTTCGGTAAATTTTAAAAATTATTACATTCATATATTTTTTATAACTTGATATGTATTTTTAACTGGCTTACTTGTATTTTACATAATTTCTGTAAATAATTGGTTGTTATTTTTAATTTTATTGTTTCAATTGTAATCAAACCTATTAATAATATGTAGATGTATGTAAGAAATACCATCTTTTGACAAGAAAGCCAACGAGTATAGAGTCTGAGAGGGCCTTTTCATCAGCAGAGTTAATATGCACAAAAATAAGAAGCAGTCTTAGTGATAAGGCAATTGACACCAATTGCTTCTTACGAGCATATTTCAATGCACAGGCAGATATTTTGAATATTATTTTAAAAAAATGTTTTTCTAAATATTTTTTGTCTTTTTTTATATTGAATTAATGTATGTAAATGTTTTTTATTTTGTTCTATTTTTTATTAATGAATTAAACTTTTGTTTGTTTTAATTAATAACTTATTGTTAATTATTTGTTTGGACAACTTTTTTAGAAACATTTTTGCCGTTTGTTGCTAAATATATGAAACTTTACATGAAAAAAAATTTACCGGTAAATTACCGGTGACCCGGTTTCTACTCAAAATATTTACCGTTTACCGGTAAAAGCAAATCTCGGTAATTTTGCAGGCCCTACGGATTGATTGTTCCCGAGGAATTCTTTTCGACCAGCAAATACACCTGAACCTGCTATGTCTTATATTGAATATAGCAACAGTAGATTAGACCAAGGTATAGCTATAGATTCTATATAGATAGACATAAAATCTAAAAATTACATTAAAAAGGTGTTATGAGAATAAAAATATATTTTGGTTTTGGTTAATTGCTAAGGGTAAAACTTGTTAGGAGTTATACTTTATACATATATTATATATACATTACATACATACATAAATATTCTATGCTCAGACATTTTCAACTGTTGCTCACTAAATCAACTATAAAATATTACATAAACATTTATCCATAAACATAAAATTTCCCAATATGTATATAATTAAATAATAAATTTGAGTATAATTTCCAAATGCATTTTCCTTCTAGATTATTTTCCCCAAATACAAGGCGCATGCTCAGTGTTCCTCCTCCAATAATCCATGACGTAATTTGTTTTATAAATATATATACAATATATTATGTGGAGGAGATACGGTTTTTTATTTGGAGAATACACTAATGTTGTATAACAGTTTGAATTCACTGATTTAATATTTTAAATATTGTTACCTTATAAATTCAGTAGAATTTCAACCTTCCTTCTAGTCTAGAGGTATTATAAAATTTCGATTTTTTTTTATTGAAAATGACATTTCTTTGAATTTCAAACAAAGTTATTATTTAATGTTTTCATTTATATTTTAATACTCGTAAACAAAATGATTAAAGATATTAAATTATTAAAAGTATTTAATGTTATGATGATAACTAATGGTGCTGTAATTACAGCACCAGTTAACGTCCTTCTCAGTTATCCTTCTCAGGCCTCTTATAGTATTTCCAAGTAAATTAATATTTAGAGACTATACTAAAACGTATTAACAAAAAATTATGTTTCTATGATTGTTGAAAATTAGAAAATTAAGGATCCCCCCTAATATTCTTCATATTATTTCGGCTGTGATATTTATTTGATATTATAATTCGTAAATTTTATTTCAAAATATTATTTAAATATTAAATATGGAAATTAAAGATTCACCTTTAAATCAGCACTAGTAGAAAAAAAATAGATATAATCTTTGTATACAGAAACATGTTTCTATATACAAATATATATAATGTAATTTTAAAACTGGAAAAAATGCTCGTAGTAGTCGAGTATAATTGCTGCCGAAAATTGTTCCGCTAAAACCTTGTTTATCATTAATAATTTTTACACCCTACAGAAGAATTTATTTTTCGGAACCCATATATAAAATTAGTAGATATCACTAATTGCAAACGAATGTCAATGGAACCTCTTAAGATATAAGTCTCACCGGACTTTTAAGCCAATAAAAATTAAATATACACATATTTATATATGTAAATATTCAACTAAATTTTAATAAAAGCCAAATGAAATTAAAATTTGATTAATTTTTAGCATTATTATTTATTTATATATACCAAAAATTAATTTTATTCAATTATAAATTACATTTCAAAATTATAAAAACAAATTAATTTAATTTAAATTTATTTTATTCTGTAAAATATTAAAATAAATGCTAAAATCCAAACAATAAAATATGATGAATTTCTTGATGCACTATTAAATCCATCATAATATTGTGCATATATACCAAATGTTAATAAATCAGCGACCGGTGCTGTCAATTTCATAACAGCTCGTGTCGATTGTCTAAATAATTTAAAAAAAAAAATTTATAAGTGAAATTTAGAAGAAAAAAAAATTTGAATTACATACCCAATATCAGCTGAACTGAAATCAAAACTATTAACTGGTATTGGCATTAACATTGCATCAACACTATTTGGCATAATTAATAATTCTTTTTGTTTTTTAAAATCACCACTGATTTCAATTGATTGGAAATAATGTGTATTCCAATATTGTTTATTATCATCGAATACTTTACCACAACTTTCAATATTTTTATCATCTGTACATGCAATTATAGCACAGGTTTTTAACCATGATTTCCTAATACCAGCATAATCTCGTTCACCAGCATAAGCAACTAATCGATATGAATAATGATTTATTTGTTCATTATACGATTTTCGTATAACTTTAAATTTACAACAAAATTTATCATGACAAACAGTTTCTTCAGCATTTAAATTTGTTGAATTTAATAATACATTTTGATATTTATTAACTGTTTCATCACGTAACAGTTTTATACCAGTTAATCTTTTTGGATATTCTGAATATAATGGTAGATCAGCTGGTTTTATTGTAAATTTTGAATTATATTTTGGTACTTTAGTAATATACATTTTTGTTGTTGGTTGTGATGACATTTCTAATACAATAGAACCTTTTCGACCAGCAAATACACCTGAACCAGTACTGCCTACCATTGGTGTACTTGCACCAGATGCTAATAATGTAACATTATTACCAAATGCCCATGCTTGTTGAATTTGATTTGCTATATATTACAAATAAATTTTTGTTATAAATTAAAATTTAAAAAATAATAGTTAAAAATTATATTTATACCTGTTAAAAATGGTAACTCTGAGAACCACATTGTTGGATATGCAATATCTTTTATTCCATTTTGAAGTAATTTCTGTGCTGGTGTCCAAAATAATATATCAAAACAAACAAATGTACCAAAATTAACACCAAAATCAGTATCAAATGATATAATTTCTGGATTTTTTGTAATATTCTTTAATGGTTCTACAAATAAATTCCATTTTCTATATTTCGATATAAGAATACCATTACGATCAAATACAACATTTGTATTATATCGTAATATACCATCTTTAGCACATGGTCTATTATCATTATTCTCTTTTTGACTATCTTCAGTACAATCTACTTTTTCAACAATATTAAAAATCATATATTTTTTTAATTGTCCAGCCCAACATGATAATTTTGATAGAAATTCTGGATCTGGATTATGTGGATCACATAATACTGTTTTATTTATTTTCGGATCGGGAACATAGGTTAATGTATCTAAATTATTTAATGTTGCTTCGGGAAATATAATTATATCAACTTCATCGCCTTCTGATGTTTCGATATATTGTTTTAATAAATCACGATATCCTCTTAAATTATAATTAAAAATTGATTCAAGTGAACCAGTTGTGGCTGGAGAAAATTCAACAACACCAACAGTATATGTTGGTGAGTCAGGTGTGGATGTCTAAAAATAATATAAAATATAAATTAATTCTTATTAAATATTCAATGTTGTATAAATAATGTAAATAAATGTAAAACACCTAAAAAAGTACTGTGGTTAGAGCATCTCTGGCATACGAATTGAAGATTTGAAATATTGGCTTAGCTACCTTTATTAAATTGCTATCATTCCCTTCCCACCCAAGGAACCCAAACAGTTTTCAAAAACTCTAAAGGCTCCTCAATTATGTTATGCAACAAGATGATAAACATATGAAATTTTATCAATATCAACTACTGAAGTTTAAAAAAGCTTAAAATATTCAAAATACTAAAAGTAAAATATTGTATAGCCTTAAATTAGTCTTTTGCATTTTATATTTCTTAATTTATAATTAAAATACGCCCTTGAAGAAGAGAAACCTTTGGGAAAGACGATTTTAATTTGATCAAATGATCAAACTATTTTTTGGAAAAATCGAATTTGATTTAGAAAAGGTCGACCGTGGAACGAGATAAATTTATTTTTGACAAAGAATACTAAGATACATTACAAATTTGTCCTTGAAGGTCAATTTGACCAGAAACTGATGTATGTATATAATATTATCTTTTGCCGCCAGTTAATATTACAAATAATCAATATAGCAATGGTTCGCCTACATAATATCTTTAGAAATACATTTTGTTTACATAATTTAAATAAGTTATGCACCATATGTACTAATAAATTTGATTTCAAAATTAGCTTGTAACATTACCAAAATTAACGATATTATTTTGCAATAAATAATTAAGTTTTAATTTGCATA
Organism: Empis stercorea; assembly: GCA_949752835.1. Lineage (NCBI taxonomy): Eukaryota > Metazoa > Arthropoda > Insecta > Diptera > Empididae > Empis > Empis stercorea. Next base: position 5,551,915 of record OX457087.1, read on the forward strand.
CTAACAGGCGAAACAATATATATATTTACCTCAAAATGTGGAATGTATATTTATTAGTTTTCAGTTCAGTTATCAAAAATGTAATTTTCTTGGCCTACGACAATTAATAATTATTAAATTAAATTAATGCAAAAAAATTTAAATTAGTGTATATTTAGTTAAGACGCCATTAAAAACTACTAAATTATATTTTAGAATTCACAGATCTACCATAATGTAAATACAATTAATTATTCATTAGTAATTATATTTTATAGATTATTTTTTAAAATTTTATTTGAATAATATTCTATAATATTGATTATTCAAAAATATTCATACTTATGATACAAACTGAATTATTTCCAGGATTTATATTAAATTTTATGATGCCGATAAAAAGAAGAAGGTAAAAACAATTTATCATCGAATTTTCCATCAAAAAGTATATTTAATAATAAAATAAAATATCAGCAGAAAATTGTATACAATAATAAACATTAGATTAAGATCAATACGCATAGCTAAATTATAGATAAGTAAAAGCGAATATTCAATAATTTAAAATAAGTTAAAAAAGACTCAGACTGAGTGTTTTTTAGATATATCAATTGCCTTTTTAAGGTGCTTGTTGCGGGAATTTTATTCGGAAGATCAGCTACTATCAAAATGACTTTGAGCCGTGATAAAAACTGACATTAAACCTACAGTCTTTTGGCAAATAAATTTTTAAGACCGTTTTCCAAATGATTATAGGCGTGCATTTGATATTTGTTCTATGCGGCCAAAAATCACACGGTCTATCTCTATAGGCACGGTTAAAAAATTGTAATCATTTTTAAATTACCAATTTTGAATTGTAAATGAAATTTCAAAAAAATATTCATACTTAAGAATCTTATATGAAAAATAAATTAACTTTTAATTTTATTTCCAATATTACATAAATTTTCCATTTAATTTGTTCCTATAATAATAAAGGTGGTACTAATATTTAACTTAATGTTTAGGGCTAATTAGTATTTTAAGTAATTTTTCGGCGTGATAACAGTTAGTAAACAAAACAAAAAATTTGGGCTCTAAATTGATAAGAATTTGACAAAATTTAATTAAAAAATAAATTCTAATGTCATAATAATAAATTAACCATAACTCGCAGAGCGAACTATTTATTTTTTTTTAATTAAAATAATCAAAAAAAAAAATTAGACCATTTTTAATTTATTATACGGTAACATAAATTTAATATCCAAAAAATTAGTTTTTTTTTTTATAATTGAAATTAAATTTTTTTTTATCGAAAATTAAAATTTTTGTCTAATATTAAAGGAATTGTTATATCTTTACATGGCAGCCGAAATATTGATATGTCTATAATTATAATTAAATTTAATTTTCATGTTTATTTGATAGTCTCAAGAATTTGATAATATACAAAATAATGATAAGAATTTTGAATTTATCATTCGGATGGATTAATCACTCGGATTAGTCACTATACTTTGACTTGATTGTAAGTATGTAACTATAACTTAATTGCCTATAATTACATACACATATATTATATTGAAATATTGTAAGGAATTTATATTCAATTTTTGACTGCCAACTTTCTAATTTATGCATTAACTATTTTGCATTACAATGTTCAATCCTCTTGATCAAAATATGATATCTTATTTTGTACTATCATTTTTCGATCAATATTGCACAAACTGATAAATAAGTATATTGTTTTAATTATTATGGAGTTAATTCATATCTGGATTTTAAGATTATGAATAACTAATTATACTTTCCAAATATTTATTAAAGCTATATATTATTTTTGCAGCTAAATAATGTCAACTTTTGATAATAATATAATCTTTTATAATTTTAAATTATATTATACATTAAAATAATGATAATTTCGTCTACAACTACAGTATTAAATAATAATGATAATTAAAAGACAAATTACTTCACCAGAATTAATATAAGTAAGTATACAGAGAAATTTGATGAAAGGTCAAATTAATTAAATTGCTTCAATAAATTCGAATAATATACTGCAAGATGCGATAGAGAAGTTATTTAATTCTATTGAAGAATCAAAAAAATTGAATTAATTAAAATATTTTATTTCATTAAATTTTTATAGTTTTAATAATAAATATACCATGTACATATACCAAATATACTCGTATTTATAATATGGATATAATGTAGAAGGCACGACTTTCGTCAAGGCGCAACATATACGATATGGGTATGGGCTGGACATGTAGCTGTGATCCAGACACGGCTATTAGCAAGATTTTTTTCATCAAACCCGGAAGGAACAAGACTTAGACCTAGTGGAAGACCTAGTGGAAGACCTAAAGTGGAATAAGATATCAGAAGTAATACGAGTACTGAACTGGAATTACCCGAAATGTGTTTATAATTATGTATATAATTAACAAAATGAATCATTAATATTTGTACAATATATTCAAATCAGCAATTTTTAAGTTTAATATTTTTTACTGAATTATTATTGTTTTGTTTAAATTTAGCTTATGTGGAAATTATAAAATTATCAGAACTCAGAACAATATGAAATTTAAATAACAATAAAATTAAATTCATTGAAAAAATTATTGCATCTGAAAAAATGATAAGATTATTTGTTTTTTATATGGGCAAAGGTGGAATCGAAATCGCCAAAATAACCAATTACCAAAGCTCGTATGTATTGTGATGTACATGTGATACTGATCATTTCTAAAAATTTAAGCAATACGGAATTGATTTATACAAATTGAAAAATGAAAACCTTCAAAAGTCAACGTTTTGTTTTTTTTGTCAAAATTGACTTTTATAATATTTCTTGAACATGTAAAACCTGCAAAATAGACTAGTGCACATACTAAACAACTTAAACTATGTATATACATACTAATACTATAGAACTAAAACATGTTCAATATTTTAAGCTCTAGTACAAGGGCATCCCTATAATAGTGTGTCAATGTATTTTATTGCAAATTACTAATTTTTAAAAAAAAACTATATTTCTAGTAAGCTAACATATTTATTATCTATTAATTTATTTAAGACGATATTTTGAAAATATTCGAATATTAATGGAAAAATTAAATATAATTTCGAAATCAAACAAAAATTTTCTATCGAGATCAAAATCAGCTGTTTAAAAACATAACAAAAATATTTTGTCAACAATCAGTAACTTGTTTTTTTTTATGTACATATTTTTTATATATTTCAGAGGCATAAAAATTTTTCAACATTTTGTATTATTTTTTTTCGCAGAGATAAAAATTATATTTAGAATTCATCAAATCAATAGTTGCACAATTTGTTAATAAAAGTTTTGTCATTATTCATTCAAAAGTTTTTGAGTTTTAATTATTTAAATTTAAATTTAGTGCAAAAAATTACAAATTAAAATATAAATTGTTCAGTGCAAAAAAATCACAAATTTTAAGAGAAAATTTTATAGATATATTTGGAAAATAAATATATTTTTAATAAATCAAATATTAAATTTGATATGTCTATAAAGTTACAAAATTAACAACAAAACAAACAAAAATAATGATTTATATCTCACTAAAAAATCTCACCTTAACGACATTGAACAAAACGACAAATAAAATCAATTTAATTAATATAAATTTAAAATTTTTTAAATATTCTTCCATTTTCACTCAGTCACTGTTCAATTAATACTAAATACTAAAAAAATGAAATTTAAATCATATCAATTTTACTTCGGCATAAAAATATAATAGAGAATTTTAAATGATGAATGAGTGTAATTGTAAATAAGGAGCGAAATGTTGTCAGTGTTAGATTAGAACCTTAGAACTTAGAACGTAAGTCAAAAATGGAGAAAGATAATTTATTATTTTTAAAAATTTATTACTATCCGAAAATATAATGCTGACTTTTAATTGAAATTGAATAAACGTCCAGAGTGAAATGTAAAAGAATGTAATACATGTTTATCTAAATTTTTAAAGTTAAGTTTAATTTTAAAGTTAAAAGAATGTAAAACATTTGGAACCAAATTTTTAAAGTTACAATATTTCGCTTCTCGCACGCACGACGATATTAAACGTATATGATATCAAATTTCAATAATAATTTTTTTATTAAGTAAAAGAAATATTTTATAGATAAAATATTACAGATTGCTATCAATTTATATCTATTAAATTATCAATATGTATTTTTTTTTCTTTTGTAATTAGTAAATTTTAGGGGTGTGTTAATATCTATATCATTTAAATATATAAAAACATAATTCGATATCCGGTCATTTCGGAATATAATGTGTCATCAATATTTTTTATACTGAAGTGCTAAGAAATTATTGAATTTCGTCATGTAGTAAATTTATTTTTAAATTAATCTTGAAAATTTTTAATTAAATTAAATTTTTCATAATTATTAATAAAAAATTCATTTCATTTTATTGTTTGAAAATTACAAATATATACTTCTTTGATAACCATAATTAAGTATTTAAATAAACTTTTTGATATACTATTTTTATTAATGTTTAATAGTAAGATTACGTAAATTCTGAGTTTAGACTTACCTTGCACAATTCCTTACACAGTAAGTAATTCCTTACATAGTTGACATTTGTCGAAATTTCGGACAAACAATGTTTCGGATGTTAGACAATCCGGGCTAATATGTAATTATTAGAATTAAGTAGGATTAGAATTAAAAATTTTAATATATTGAGTTGCTATATGATAAGCTAATATAGTAATTCGGTGAAAATAACATTAATAAATTAAGTCATATCTCAAACTAAAATTATTCTGAATTGTACAAATTACTAATTTAAAGTAATAAAAATTTGACAAATTAGTAAGTTGTTATATGTAATTAAATGCATATCAGAATTCTTGGAATCAGAAAATATTATTATCAAAGGAATTTGTCATTTTAAAAAAATGTAATTTCAACAAATCATTAAGATAAATTATTTTATTACCCTGTTGTTATTCTCGTTAATTATAAATATAGGTTTCATTTACTTTATCTTGTCTTATGTCTATAACGTATTTTCCATTATTTTTTTTTGTACGAACTTTGTACGAAAAGTTTCATATACAAAAAAATGCAAATTCACAGTAAATTTGATGTAGAATGTAAAACCAAATATTCCATCCAATTTTTTTGTTTTAAATCTTGTAATTTACAAAACAAAATTTCTCCAGGTAAGGAGATAAATAATTACATATGTGACAAATTTTGTTTTATACTTATTATATTCTCTATTTTGATAATCAATAATTTATTGCAATAATAAATTGATTATTCAATTAGATGAACCATTATTTATGTACTTTCAATATTTTCAATTCTTTTTAATTGACTCGAGAAAAATTAATATATTGTCAACTCAATTTGTCAACTCATATAACATAAAAAGTAAAACATTTTAACAGTGCACATACCCAGATTATTAATTGCAAAAATATTTTATATTATTTGCACTTAGCAAATAAAAATATGTTAATAAAATTCTTTGTAATGAAAGTATATTAATTTAATTTATTAGTACAAATTCGTGATAAATTTTAATTAATTGCTACATTTTAGGTTTTCACTTAGGATTGCTCAGTTTTTAAAAAGTAAACCACGATATAAATTACCTTTTTCACCTGAAGATGATTTGAATTTACTATATTCAGAAATAAAAATATTGGAATAGTTGAAAAATATTGCTTTCAAAATGTCTTTAAAAGGATGAAAGCATTGAATTTTTGAATATTGATTGAAATTAATTAAAAATATTGGACAATTTTCCAAAAATCTGGAACTATAAAAGATATGGAAGTCTTTTTACAGATTTAAAACTTGGTAATATCTAAATAAATTTTTATATTAAATAAATATTAATCTCGATGTTGTTTCGATAAGTTTGGCAAATCGATAGATTATACTATTCCTTGTGGAAGAGAAGTAGCCTCGGTATAGTATTCAATCGAACCTACCTTTCATAACGAACCTATCATAGTAAAGAAAACTATAATCCAAAATCCATATTATTTTGTCTAAATATCGAGGCTATTTTTAGAATCGGGTTGATTCTTTGTCCGCAGAATTACGAGAATAAAAAACAAAAAATTATTTATTTAATTTGATTTATGTTATCAAATTAAATGTTAACTTTTTCTAGTTTAAATTTAATAAAGTAAAAAAATATATATGTACATACTAAGATTTATTTAATATATAAAACTTTTCAAACCGTAAGTTCGTTCACATTTTTTTTAGTAAATAATTTATATTATATGTCTTTCTTAAAGGTTCGAAATTTTCCTTATGACTAGCTATATATGGTTAGATTAATATAGATTTTCTATTTCCTTTTCTCATATATAAAATATAATAATAAATTGGCGCCAAATATTCTGGCATGATAAACTATTTTAACCTTCAACTCGGTCCATGACAGTCGACTGTAACTATACTATATGCCTAAAATTATATCTATTCATCTTATGTATGTACATATATCTATGGAGTCTCCGTAGAATAAGAAAATTATAGTTCAAAATTCTGTAATATCTCAATCTAAAAAATATATTTATATTCATTTTATAAGAAATATCCATATTTTATTTAAATCTTAGATTATAATCAAAATATTCTAATTTGATTTTTGATTTCCACTGACAAATAGTTAAAAAATTTCCTAGAATAACTTATATGAAATTTGGAGAGAGGAAAAATGTTATGGCAAACATTTTAAAGATAATAAATTATTTCTTAAATTTTCAACTAAACAAACTTTAGTACCTACATCTACATTATTTAAGTAGAATGGAGAATATGAGGTAATATTGATAAGATTCAAAAAATACATGTTTCCATATAGTACCAAACAGAAAGAAACTTTCCTGAATCATTTTTAAATGTGTTTTAATTTTTACGTTTGATTCATTCTATTTTTTTAATTAATTAAATATTTCATAAAAAATTATCACAAACAAATAGTATTATGTATAATAGTATAATGTATGTTTACCAATTGATGAAAAGTGTGTCAACCATATTTATTAAAAAAAAGTGTGTAATTGCAAGTTTCTATATATAGATTAGATTATTTTAATAACAGTGATGGGCCTCCTAATTATTAATATTCCAATCACCACTGCACTCGACCTATAAAACAGTCAGACAGTAAGGCGGGATCCTAAACTACAACCTAAAAGTCAGATGGTAAGGTAACATATAATTCTAGCAATCCAATGAAAACAAATTTTTTAAACCGGAAAACATACATTAAATCAAAATATTTAAATACTTAATTATGCAATAATTTTTTTATGGCTAAAATATGAAGTTTAAAAATTATTTTTATAAAATATTTTTGCAATACATATGGTTTTTTACATTTTCTATTTCCACTATTTTTTCTTTAGAAATAAATTAGTTATGCAATTTGATGAAATTCCATTAAAAACCATGTTTTTAAACAAAACAATTTATAGTTTTTTTCATAAAATCTGAAAATTAACTTATTTATTACCAAAAATTCCGCGCAACCGAACTACTGATGAGTAGTTTTATAATTATGGGCTTTTATTAAATTCAACTACTATAAATACATATTTTGAGTATATGTTACAGGTTACACCCTCGATATCTGGCCACTATTTTTGGGATTCTATTTTCGTCATAATTTAGTACTTCTCATTCAAATGCCTTGTACGGTGTGGTGTACAAATCTAAATGCATATAAATTCTAATATAAGCTAAATCAAATAATCAAGCCATACTTTTAGGCGTTATAATAATGATAATTTATTATTTTTGTTAATAAACTAGAGTCATCCATCTCCAATTATGAGAAATATCATTAAAACCCTTAACTATGTACGTGGGGTGAGTGTTACTTTACCTTGTACGTGACGTAAATTTTGCCTCCATTTTTATTTTTAAAATTAATTACAGAAAACTTTTTATTATTTAGTAAGTTTTAAATTTTTTCGTTATTTTGGGCATATAAAAATAAAATAAAAAGCATTATTTGTAATTTATTTAAAAAAAAATAGTTTTAATTCATAAGCCTTAAATAAATTTTTAGCGAAATTATTTCCGAGGAGGCAAAATTTACACCACGTACATAGTTAAAGGTTAAAAAGTGATACAGTTTTCGTTAATTTTGCGGGTTACAATTCTGATAGTGCTATCTTGAATTTGGATTTTGATCACAATTATTGTTACCATATATACTGTCTTTCCATTTGAAATAGTTATCAAATTCCATTGATATTATTAATGCACTTAAATTTCATCAGTTAAAGTATCAATTTCAAATGCTAATAAAACATGCATTTTTATTAAAAATCGTGTAAATATCAACCGCTGTCTAAATTTAAATTATAAAAACAGGAAAAATTTAAAAGTCCTTTTTGGTATATTGTAAAACATATTGAATAAAACTGTTGATATACTCGCCTAACAGCCTTTCTTTTCAAAACAACTAATGTGTGCTATGATTAAATTATGATTAGAGATATGAGAAAATTATTATGTTTATTTTTATCTTTTTAATTATGAAAATATTTTTTTTTGTGAAATTATTTCGATGATGAAGCAGGAATTTTCCTTATAATATATACTAAATTTCATAAATTCACACCAACAAAATCATTATTGATGGTCATTATTATGATATGTTAAATTCTATCTGGTATACATAACTATAATTAAAAGGATACCAGAGCAACAATAACTACGATGTGTAAAATAATGTTTTCGCTTTACGAAGATTCAAAATACCAAATTACCTAAAATCGTATTTGCGATGTTTTTAGGGCTTTAAAAAAAATCCATTATGTTAACCCATTTGTCCGTCTGTCCGTGCGATGTAAACGATAAAACCAGTATTTCACATAGTTAGTGTACAAACAATTTTTTGATAGACCCTAATTATTAGATATTTTAAACTCGTACGGTATTTAATTATTAGATATTTTAAACTCGTACGGTAGGCAGCGCTATTCGCATTTTTCCAAACTAATTCGAGTATTAGTAATTTAAAAAGCCCATGATTATGAAACTGTTGCGCAGTAGTTCAGCTGTGCAACAGTTTTCCTTTTTGTTGATAAATTTTATTTTTTTTTGATATTTTATGCTGGATCATCAAATTATGAATTTCGATTATTGTTTTGATTTAGTTTTATGGTAGGAAATAAACATATCAAAGTATTGGAAAAAATATAATTTATATATACTATGAAGTAAATGTACATTTACTAGACAAATGATTTTGCTATTTATTTAAAAATGATACGAAAAATCGAAATTTTAAATCAATATTTTTTTTAATAAATCTCACCCTCCACTTATACATTTATGTATACAAAACGAAGATCTTAAAATGAGATAACTTTAATTTTTATTAAAAAACAGGCTTTTGAAATTATATTTTTTATTGTCTAGTTTTAAATGAGACAATGAAGAAATATAACCATAAGCTATTTGTAAATTAACGTTAACGTTTTATATAATCCGCGATCATATCCGATGTCCCAGTATATTTGTATCAATATAAATTGATGTTTATCTTAGAATGTCTTTTTGTCGATTCTAGTTTTGTGGACGTCCATTTTGGATAAATTTATGGACGCGTATGACAAAAAGAAAATGGCGGAAAGTGGTTTAATTTGTAAATTTGGTTTCATTTTGTGGTTAATTTATTAATTGATTTTCGTTCTGTATTCACAATAAACTAATATATATTACCAATAACAAAACAACTTTACACGTTGAAAATCAAAATGTAATACAAATTTCAAAGATATTTCGAATGATACTAATTGACCATTAAATGCCCAGTTTTTTTTTTTTTTAAATCGATAAATGAAAAGTGCGATGGAAATGGAAATTGTCATGGCTAATGGAGGCGGCCTGGCGCCATATTTAATTACATACTTGAACACATCATTTATAAAGTAGAAATTATCTACGATATAATATAAAAATCTTATAATCTTACACTTATGTTTGAAATTTATCGTATAGATAATTACGGTAGATAATTATATCTAGGTATAAGATCGCATAAGATCGGAAAAATAAAAATAAAGAGTATCAATATGATAGTCATAAAAATAATTAGCTATCCTACCTTATAAAATTTTTCGAGTCGTTGAAAAATTTTCTATTATTGTCAGGTATATTTTCATTTTCACTGTTTTGTGTTTTAGTTATTTTAAAATTACATTACAAAAAATTCTATTTAATTTTTAAAATTAATATTTAAATTTTTTTTTATTAATTGAATTTATCAACAAATATAACCAAATTAATATTTTATTCCTTTATTTATTAACCTCCTGTCTTCGATTATAAGTATTTTATAATGAATTTGTTTTTATATCATCAACATTGCAACATTCAAATTTATCAGTTTTCTCAAAAAGAATTTCATATTCGCATTCAAATAATATATATGATAAACAAATTTTTATTTCAAGTCATTTAGATAATTTGACTAATTTACGATGTTTATACCAAAGCCGTATATATAAAATATTATACCGTATACGGCTTTGTACATTAACTTTTGGATGATAATAAAATAATTTATAATATGTATTTATTTTTCAATCACAAATCGATTTTCAATTTGATGAAGAAAAGCTTATTTTCTTTATGGTTCTGATGAATACTGATGAATTTAATATTTTCTAAAATTTTAAAATAACAATTTTATATTGAACTTCGAAAAAGATCGAATAACTTTTGGTAGTTTAAAACATAGAATATTTGAAAATATATAAATATACCAAAACTTTTCTATTTTAAATATTTTTGATTTATTTATTTGATCGAAATATAAGAAAATAATTATAGTATACCATCATACTATTATGAATCTATATATGCAATTAAATTAAAGAAACATTTATTTTAAAACTATCAATTTATATTAATTCATATTATCTATCATCATTACAATAATTTACACTTTTAATAAATATTTATTTTATTAAAAATTTATATTTACATAATTATTTTATATTAAATATAAATTCATAAATTATATTTTTACATGACAAAATGAATTCATTAAGTATAAATAAATATTATCAGATTAATTTTAACAAAATTATATATAAATTATAAATTATTAAATAATGATGAGTATTAATAAAATTATATATGTAATGAATTTATTTCATTTAAATTATTTAAAATATATTATTAATTAATAAATTATTTTTAATTAATTTAAATTTTTTGTAATAATGAGAATTTAAAAAAAAACAACAAAATTATCAGTACAAACAATATTAAAATTATGTAATTAAATAAAAGATTATTTAAATATGGAAAAATTCATGATCATACTATATTAGTATTATATAGTTTCATCAAAGCCGTATATATAATATATGTATTGTTATATACAGCTTTGGTTTCATAGTAGCAGAAAATTTGGTTATTTTAAACCAATTACCAAATTTTTTTCTAATCTTTTATTATCATAAATTTTGTTATTTATTTCGACTGATTAAGAATTAAAATCTTTCAATTAGTTTTTGGAACTAATGTGGTTGTAAAAGGATAACACTTATATTATAAATTTAAGAATATAAGTGCTATCCTTATATAACCACAGAATTTCAAGAATAATGGTATAGTAAGTCAAGTGTCACTAGAAATTTTATTATAAATGCTAAAATTCCCTTGAATTCCCTCCTTAGTGTTTTTTTTTTTCGTTTGCGATTCATTTAGAAAAAAATTGTGATTGGAATTGCTTCCCATTTTGAATTTAAATATGTAATAAGGTGCAAAACCAATAAGGTTAAATTTCCATTAAATAAAATGTAATCCTTCATGGCAAAGAATAAATATTATTAATGAATAATCTAATATCCGTTTATATATACTTATGTACAAATTAAATATCACCGCATTATATTTGATTTTAATTTTATTTAATCTTAAAACAATTGACAATTTATTATTTTTATTGACAATTCAATTAACCCAATTAGTTTGTAGTCTTTAAAACAAAAAAACTGATAAACATTTTCAATGAAAGACAACCGGAAAGCTTTTAATGACTATTGTCAATGCTATCGTTTACCTTAGAAATAACATCTTTTTATCTCATTTTTTACTAGCCACCTAAAAAGAGAGTAGATTCTTAATATTTACTACACTTCTATTATTGAACGTGTTCTACAAAAAAAAAATTAATAAAGTTTAAGTCAATTCACCTGAATTAATTTAGATGATATACATCTTGAAAAGAAAAAATAATTAATTAGTAAGAAGTCTACTTTAATTAGGGACTTTTTTTTAGAAGAATGTGGTATAAGAAAGTAATACAAAAAAAATAACTTTATTAAAGTGTATAATAAATAAAATTTAATACACTTGAATTGGACCATTTTTGTACAATCATATTGGTTAGTCTCTTGAACAATTGTATCTGTTAATATAAATATAGAATCGTATATTTAATGGAAATTTAACAATATTTTTCATAAATCATCGGAATTCCAAATTATGCAAGAATATATCACAAAAAAATTGTATCTGTATCCAACATTTTGCATTCATTTGCCTTCGATTTTATTGTTTACCATTGAAACTTGATATTTAAGTCTTAAAAAATTTTCGTATTTGATATTTTTTTAGGATAGTAATTTAAAGATTTTTACTTAAAAAAATAGAATATGTAAGTATATAGAGTTGGATTATTTATTACTAGTATTGCCATACTCATCTCATACTTACTTTTATCATTAATAGAAAAATACTATATGTGGCGGCTAAAAGCCACTGGGTATGGACTATGAGTGTCGTATAGACACGTATACTGTCTTGAATTAAAGGTAATTAAAATACCTACATTTTGATTTAGTATACGAATAGATAGTAATGAGTATTTCCATACTCATCTCATACTTACTTTTATCATTAATAGAAAAATACTATATGTGGCGGCTAAAAGCCACTGGGTATGTATGGACTATGAGTGTCGTATAGACACGGTATACTGTGTGGAATTAAAGGTAATTAAAATACCTACGATACAATAAAATTTCTTCAAGATTATGAAAAAATGGATTTAAACCTTTAATTTGGTACATAAAAGATAAAACATTAATATCATATAGTTATTTCTATATTTTTAAGCAAAATTTCGGTGAAAAAATACTGTTTGGTAAATTTTTAGTAGATATTCACTTTCTGAAAATTGGTTTTATATGATTTCCTGCTACTTTTGTGGAATTTTATATAAAATATTGGAAATGTTAAATAAATAGCCATTCCCACACATTCATCAAAAATTTGAATTTAACTATGTATTTTATTAAATTACATAAATTACAATTAGTATTATTTCACTATTACTAATAGAAGGATCAAATAATTGCTTCCATCATTTACATATATCCTTCAGTTGTATAAAATCAAAATAAATTAGCCAGTAAATATTTATAAAAAATTAAACTTTTCTTTCTTGTTGGGAAATAATTTAAGAAGGATATTCAAAAAAAAGAAAGTGTTAGAAAAATCGTTCATAAAAAATATTATTCAAAACGTGACCTGAATTAATTTCCAGTTGATAAACCCAAAATGATTAAATTTTTAATTTAGAACATTTAAAGAAGATTAAAATTTCAAAATATTTTTCATTTATAAATTTGAATTTGTCAGTTGTTTCAGAAAAAATCTTTAAAAGTCTCCTAACATTTGGATATCGCCTTATTAGACCGAAGAGTTTTTCGATTGCGAATCTTATAGCGAAAGGGTATAGTATAAGATAGATAGACTATATAACTAATTATTTTAAGTAAAGTAATTTCAATTATTTGTAGCCGGAATTTGGTTCCTTGTATTCCTGATCAACATAAAAACATAAAATATTAATATTAAAAAAATTAGTAAAACTGATCAGAGACACACTACACTACGGTGTTGTCTGATTTATTCTGAGTAAAAAATTGTACTTTTTTTTGAAAATTTCACTAAAAATACCTCGCCACTGAAATTTTTTTTTTCAAATGAAATAATTGTCTTACATAATTCTCCAATATTCTCTAATATAGACACATATAAATTCTCCAATATAGACAAATTTGGTACCTATCTATTGCTATAACTTGGGCAAATTAAAAGATATTTGGAATTGGTTTGCATATTTTTATTAGAATTAAAATTCTTCGCTCTGATTTCTTCTGATTTCTACGTTATATACAAAGATATTACTTAAAGGGGAAGTATATTTAAAAATTTTTTTTTTTATTTATAACTTTTAATCGTGTGGAAAAAGCATAACATAAAATGTTAATATTAAAAAAATTTTATAAGTTTTATATAAGTATATAATTTTGAAATTTATATTATATTAGTATATGTATAGTCCTTTGTCCTTTATATAATTTGAATATATAAAATTTTTTATCCGATCCCGATGGTAAATTAAAACAAAAATATTGATCATTACCGGAAATGTATACTAAAATATACTAATCAACTAATCGCTTTTTAACCTACAAAATAAAGTAGAGCGCAAATGATTTTTTAGTATTTTATACTTATTTTATAAACTAACATTTTTCATTTATTTATAACATAACATTCAGAAAAATATTTAAACAAATTAATCGAAAATTCAAAGTAAAAATTCAATCGGATATGACCTATTTCAAACAGAAAATAAAATAATCGTGAAAAATATAATTGGCAGAATATACATATAAATTATTTTATAAAAATTTCTAATAGATTTTCCAATATTAGATAATAAAAAGCAATTTTTAATTTTTTGCAAACTATTAAATTGTGAACTTTTGATATAGTTTTTTTTTTAAAATCTCTTCTTTTATTGTGAAATTGAAAATAAATTGAATTTACAGTGTGAAAGCAAAAAAAATGACATCCTATCCAAATTGATACGGAAATTACTCCTAAATCCAAATGTAATAATATTGGTACCTTATAAATTTTGTTGAAAAAAGCTACAAATTTTACAAAACATTACTTAATTTTATCTTCTTCTTTTTTTAATTCATATTTTTTGATATAAACTTTCAATTTTATATCTATAACTACTTAAAAATTCAATTATATACAATATATAACCATAGTATACCCATAGATAAATATGTGTTGGTAGGTCAAATTATAGAAACTTGTATAATTTTTTATTGCAATTGAAAAAATATGATTTTGGAAACTATATTTACAGATAATTTCATTTGAATAAACGAATTAATGTTATGACTTATTTGAGTTTATAAAATGGTTTATGATGTGAGATCGATATTGTTTCGAAATTCAAAATAATGAAAATTTTTTTTATATAAATACTTGTAAATATGATCAATGTCGAAAACTCAATTTTCATTGTTTAAATTGAAATTAAATAGATAGAGTTGGGTGTATTCCCTGTAAATGCAAACTTTCATATATCAATTTTTGTGCAAATTTTTCGATACAAATACAATTCTCTTTAAATCTTTTAAAATGTTGGTAACTTTTGATTTATTTAAGGGCTGTGAATCTTATAGCGAAAGGGTATAGTCTATTATCTATTAAATATTGTTAAGTAAAGTGTATACAGGGTGAACAAGAAATACATGATCACAGACACACTACACGGTATTGCTTGATATATTCTAAGCAAAAAATTGTACTGGCATTAAGCGTGGCCCCTGGGACGGTAATTAAATGCCCTTCAAAGCAAGCTATAAAAGATTTCTGATTTCTACGTTGGATGTGGAAACTACAAGCTCTCAAAATATTGAAATTTGGATTTTTTTTTTAATTTAAATCTTTAAAAATTTTGGTAACATTTAAAATTTAGAGGAAATTTAATTTGCAATGGAAATGGGAAAAATATTTTAAAAAATTTTCATTTTCATTGAGAAAATTTAAACAAAATTGAAATGTTTGAAATGTGAAATTACTTCTGAGTGGCTCCGTATACCAGTAGATTTTTAGATTTTTTAGTATAATTTCTGTATGGTATGAAAATGATAAAAAAAAATATTTCTTTTATGTTCCATGGAATTTTCATTAACTTTATTAACTTAATAAGCTCTATATATTAAAATATCTTGTATATAATAATTATTTATGCACAAAATTAAAATATAAATTAAAAAATATCATAATTCTTAACTAAAAAAATATATAATCTATTCTAAGTAGTATTTTAAAATTTAATAATCATATTTTTTTAATTTAAAATAATTGTAAAATAAAACTACGAACTCCTTAATTTAAGAAATATACAATTTCTTATTTATAATAAATTAAATTTAACAAATAAATTTAAAAGTAAATTAAATAATAAAATTTCACTTGTTTTCGAAATATAAAAACAATACAAACAAAAGACTATTTTGGTTCATTAAAACCATATTTAAAAACATAAGAAAATTTAAAATAATTTTAATTTTATATAAAAAAAAATATTATTAATCCTATTGTTAAACTTAAATAAATTATAAATATAGTAAAGACCACGGTTTTACACGGTCAACATTTTCGTTCCAACATTTTTCTTTCAGTTTGTTGTCATCACCTTCTATAATTGAAACAAAATACCAGAGATATAAAAAAATCACATTTTTTTTAGTTAAATCACATTTTTATTCACTCATCATATTGAGGGATGCCAAAACTTAACAAAATTTTAAAAGAAAAATGTTGAAAAATTTTTTGAACGTACAAAAAATTCATTAAAAACACGATCATTTATTTTAAGTGCACTTTTATACGTTCAACATTATATCTATTAAATCATTTTTAACTCAATGGAAATGTTGAGTTAAAAAACAACAAATGAAATTGTTGTTATCTCTGTCTTTAATCTTGAGTTAAAAAAAAATCTCGTAAGAGAAAAATGATGAACGTAACAAGTCCACTAATAGATCTCCAATCTATCTATTAAAAGGCAGTCCCGTCGTATTAAATTTTTCTACAATATATGTATAAGTTTCCCGATGATACAGTATATTTTTTGTAAGCGTGTTTAGTTTATCAGCGCCTTTTTTCATTCATTTAGTAACATTCATTAGCCTTTTTTTTCGTTTTTAATATCCTTTTTTCTTTATTTTTTTTGAAACTTAATACTCAAAAAAAAAAAGTTCTATATTTTAATTATATTTTTTTTTAATTATTTACATATTTTTTTTTATATTTTTTAGATTTTATATTCTAAATTAATTTTCTTATAATTATTTTTATTTATTTAAAAAATAAAAAATAATTTTGCGTAAAAAAATAATAACAAAAATTTTTTGTAATTTTTTCATATGAAATTAAAAAAAAAAAATTCATTTAAATAAAAAAATTATAAAATATTTTTTATAAATATTTAAATTTAATAAATTAATTATTATTTTTCTTAAATATTCTTTTAATTTGTTGTATGATTATGTGTGTATGTTTAATCGATTTATAAATATATTTAAAAGGAGGAAGAAGAGGTCTCTTTTGGTTTCTTTTTATGTATAATTATGGAAACATAAAATTGTTTTTAGATTTATATAATATTTTGTATTTTTAGTATATAAATTTTAAAATGGTCGACCGTTTGTTGTGTTGCCATAATAAGGTCGCTCGGGTAACTTTGGTGGTGGCGGATTTGGGACTGGGCGACTACAAAAAAAAAAAAAATAAATAATAATAATAAAACTTAATTAAAAATAATTATAATATATAAATCAATTTTAATTAAAATGTTTTTTTTTTAATGTTAATATGATAAATTTTTTTGTATTATGAATATTATGAATATGAAATTAATAATAATATGATTTAATAAATAAAATAAGTAAAAAAAAAACTTCTACATTTAAAATAAATAAATTTAAATATTAAAAGATAATTTAATTAAATAATTTTTAAAAATAAATGTAAAATATTTGTTTTTTTTTTGTTAATTTAAAATAAAATCGTGTTTATAAAAAAACGTGTTTGTAAATTTTAGTAAATAAATTTTTGTCGTTGAATCCAGGACGATCCCAATTTTACTTTCAAAATTAATTTTCATCAAATACCTATATACCGTATTATTTCTGTTTATAAAAAATTAATTTAGTTATATTTTATTTATATTTAATATAAAATTTAACAATTTTAAATAGAAAAAAAAATTAGTAATAAAATATAGAAATCCAAAAGTGCGTGTTATATCCCAGACACCTAGACACCTAGACTAATAAAGGAAATATATTTATTATACCAAAAAATTTTCTTATAAGATTATAAAACATTTCTGTTCCAAATGAATGAATCAAAATTTTCTGAGTTCCCAACTATTAAATTTTATTTATATAACCGTTTAAATTTGTAAATTATGGTCGTCCTAAAAAATATAACCAATGAATAATTACAAAATGGTGAATATAGGGAAATTTAGCATATTAAAAACGTTTTTTTTTTAGAAAATTTATCATTCCAGTGTAAAAGTAAAGTTATATTTAAAGCAACTATCTTTGCTTAATATGGCAAATACTTCGACTTAGCTTCTGAACAAAATATATATAAATTCTCAATTTATAACCTGGGAGATTAGATTGTCATTCTACTGCCCATATAACTATTCTGATTAAATCTGTGCTACTTTATAAAAGCTGGTTTTCAGTGTCGGGAGTCAGGTTCCTTGTTTTCGAGGGTTCAACTAAATATTCGTTGATAACTTTACGATAATATTTTTTCAATTGCACCAGTTGATTTGGAAAATATTTTCTAATAATTATTTTGTATTAATAAATAGCAAACTTTTTATGTTCACTGACCTCTCTTTCTCTTTTAATCAAATCTACATTTTAAGTAGCTAATATTTTTAGTTCTTAATGTACCGAACGCTTTGATGACTGATCCCACATTTACACGTTCAACATTTTTTATCCAGCATTTTTTTTTTTGGTTATCACTCTTTTTAATTCCAGCAAAATGCAGAGACAAAAATATTTTTAGTATTTTTCTCATTTCACTCTTTCGTTTGAGATAAAAAAAGGGATAGAAGAAAATGCTGATAGAAAATGTTTGAAGAGTCCACTAAAGTCGAAAATGAATTTTTATGATTATGAAAATACATCACAAACATAAATCCCAAAAGAAACTTACGATTTGCACTGAAAAAAACACCATATAACCATAAAAAATTAATTATTAAAAAAGAAAGAAAACAAAATTTAGTTTTAAAACAAAAACAGAAGATAAAAAATTGAAAACAAAAAATGCACACAAAAAAAAAAACAATTAATATAAATGTTCTATCTTTACAACTTAATAATTTTTTTTTCTTTAAATTTTATTACTTTGTCAATTTTTATTTTATTTTATATAACACTTTTTTTTATTATTATTATATCATTAATTTTCCTTCTTGTATTTTTAAGGATAATATTCTATTTTTTTTGTAACTTATTTTTAATTTTTAATAATTGTATTTTTTTTTTTATTATTTTAATTTTGTTTGTCTTTTAGGTTCTATTTTTTATTTTATTTTTAACAATTTTTATATAATGTACCACCTACCACCATAATTTCATGTATTTCCAAGTGAATAAAAAATCTTCGGTAAATTTCATAATTTGATATTCTCGTATCATGGTTGCGCCGAGGGAAAATGTTTTTTTTCTAAAATCATGTGAGTTGCAAATAAATTAAATTGGTTTTTATTTGTACGCACTGCACTTCCTTCTGTTGATCACTGTCTGTCGGATTTATATTTAAGTTACAAAAGGTCAATTTCTGTTGACCTACACTTTTTTCTTATAAGGTAGGTGCAGAACATGTGTCTTTTGTAACTCAAAAGAAATAAGCACTTAATTTATTTTTTACTCAAACGATTTCCGAGAGAAAAAAAAACTCATCCTTCGGCAATAATGATACGAAAATTTTCCGATTTGAAAATTTGTCGAAAATTTTTCTATTCACTCGAAAACTATGATACGGTCGCATTTAATATATATTTTTTTTAATTAAGGATAATTTATGTTTTTATGAACATTTTTATCTTAACTATTTTATGCATAAAATGGAAACTGTTTTCTTTTTTTTTTTTCATCATTTCTTGTTTTTTTTTAAATATTTTTTTTTTTATTTATTTAAATTTATTTTCTTATGATAATAGTTTTTCTTTTAATTAATATTTTCTTTTAAGTAATGTTTATAATAATTACAACAACAGCAATAATATTTATTTCAAATATATTTTCATTTTTTTTAATAACATTTTGAATTTTATTAGTGAGATGAGAGGAATTTTTTTTTTAAATTAACATAATTTAAATATTTTAAGGAAATATAACAGAAAAAAAATTATTAGATAAAAAAAAATATGTAAATACAAGGTAAAATTTGAATTATGGATGCATAAAAGGAAATGGTAAAAATTGTTTTCAATATCCAAGTAAATTTATGTTTTGGTAGTTTATCATTTTTTTTTTGTTAATGTAATAATAATCATATATGAATTTATAAATTTGTATTTTTAATGAACTATTTTATTTATTATTAATATGTATTTTTTTATATAAATTGGAATTTTAAATTTAAGTTTTTTTTATTACATTTATATTTATTTATTATATAATTTTTTTTTTTATACATTTAAAGCGTTTTAATGCTATTTTCTAAAATAACAAAATCAAAAAATTACATGAAATAAAAAAATATTTTCGAAATTATAAAAATATTAAAAGAAAAAAAATAGTTTATTTAAAAAATGAGATTTATGAAATATATTTTGAAGGAAGATTAGCGTGCAATCACAATTTTTTTGTTTTGGTGAATTTCTTTTAAACATTTTGGTTATTTATATATAAACAAAAAAGGTTTAATTTCATGATTCATAAACTGAAGTAATTTATATAAAAACTTAGTTTAAAAAATTAAATTCAAAATTAATACTTTATATAAACACAATTAAAATATTTCCATTTTAGGATATTTACTATTTTAACTAACAAATTTGTTAAAAAGTGAAAATAAGCAATGAATTTAAATTACACACTTTTATTTAACAAGAATCGAACTAAAAAAAACTGATTTTTTGATAATACATTATATATGTATATAATATATCAATTATTATATATTTGAAATCTCTGAAAGATTTAAATAATATGCATCCTTTTTTTTTATTTAAATATTTTCTCATCCTTTTTTTTATTGAACTTTTTTTTTTTTATTAAAATTTTGTAATTCAACATTGTTCCAGCTATTTGTGGATTCTGGTAAGAAATTATAGAATAGTCAAAATTTGGTCTAGTTGACACGTTAAATTGAGAGATGATTTTTGAATGATTTAATTTAAATTAGAATTTTTTTTTAGATATTGTGAATTAAAATTTTATCTTTAAAAATTATTAGAAAAATTATTGTATTTATCATAAAAATATATATGTATTGAATTGATTGGAATCATGAAAGATGTTGATGTTGTTAAGCCCCTTTTTTAATCATTAATATATTTAATTTGTATAATATTTATATAATTTTAAAGTTTTATACTACGCAAAAAACATCAACGAACTTTTTTATTTTGTTTTTTTTTTTTTTTTTTTAATTAACTACAGATTATATAATATATATTTAATTAATTAATATAATATATATATATTTAAGATTCAATAAGAGTGTATTTTTAAAATGTTAATATTTAAATATAGTTTTTAGACAAAAATTGTTTCAAGATTTTTTTTTTTCTTTCTTTCTTTTAAATCGAAAACAAATTTAAATATAAATTTATAATTTAATTATTTTTAATAAATTCAAATTCCCTAAAATTCTTCTTTTTTTTTTTTAAATATATATTTTTAAATATATATACGTAAATATAATTGCATTGCTTAACACTTTTTTGTTTTAAAATTCTCTTCTTTTTTTTTTTTGTATATTAAATTTAAATTCTTGATTTGGTTTTTAAATGATAACGAAAAAAAGTAAATAAATAAATGCAATTAAATATGTTTTTCGTTTTGTGATTTAAAAATTGTTGAAATTTTAATATATATTTTTTGGATAGTAGTATTTATAAAAAATATTAATATTATTAAAAAAAATATGAAAAATGGTAATGGAGAAATAATATTTCATAACGAATTTTAGTTAGAAATGTGAAGAAATTCCAGCCAAAAGCTATTGAAGGTATTTAAAAAAAAAAATTTTGAGTCAAAATATTAGATAATTTCAAAGTATTCACAGAAACTTCAAAGAACAATTCCAGTCAAAATAATAGGCAATTACAAAGAATTTTCAGTGAAAGGACCGAAACACGATGAATTTCCTTGCTTATAGAAATCAGTTTTAACTTTTTTGTTTTAAGTCCAAAACTTAAAAAGTCATTCCAAATCAGTCAAAAAAGTTTTTATCTTTATTTTTAATTTTTTTTTTTTAGATGGAATTCTTTGGACTGGAATTTTGATCATAAGAATGAATTTCCGGCAACCTTTTTGTTAGTTTAATACCTTTTATATTTCATAAATAATTGGAAAATATCAACTAATTTTATTGACAAAAATATAAAACTTAATATACCAAATCATACTAATAACACCATTAACAGTCAATGATCTAAGGCAATAATATAAATAAATATTTTAAATTAGTTAATAAAAAAGAATGTTTAATGATTAAAGAAAATGACATAGTAAAATAAAGTCAAATAATAAAAATAAATTTTATTTATTGGTTATTAGTTATTATAATTAAATTCTTATAATTTATTGTGATGTTATGAAAATTTTAAAATTTAATTAATTTTCTTAATAATATTAATATTTTTATTTTTAATGTGTTTAATTTTATGTTGTATTGAAAGTTTTTATATTTAATTTGTACATAGAATATTAGCACAGTAATCAATATATTAAAAATACAATTTTAAATATGTATATAATTGGAATGTAATTTTAAAGTTTTAATAATATCGATTTTTTTTTATTAATACAAATATTTATAGAGAAAAAAAAATGTTATCAAATATTGTATTAGTTCTATACGAATAAACATGTATAAAGCTGTAATATTGCAGTGCTCCAACACCAAATCGTTATATAAGATTAAACACACAAAAAGGGAAAAACAAATATACCTTAAACAGCACCTTAAGAATATTACATATTGTACTCGTTCTTTCAAAATATTTATATATAAAAATCAATTAAATTAATTAATGAAAAAAAACTATAGCCTAAATTAATATCAAACAATTTTTTTTTTTAAAGTCTTATCAATGATATCAAAAAACAATCTTATTAAAAAAAAAAACTCTGAATGGAATGTTTTTGGTTGATTGAAGAATTTGTTCTTTTTGATTGTAACGATAATTTGAGCCGGTTTTTTTTGTTGTAAATTATGTAATTAAAATTGATTGTTAGTGGTAATTACAAATAAATATAACCGGCTTTTACATAAGTTACCCAACATAAGTTACCCAAAATAAGTTATCCAAATAATATTTTGTTCAAAGTCACTTAAATATTTGAATAAAAGTGATTAATTAGGACTGTTCTTTCATAAAAACTAAATTATTCAGAACTATTTAAAACTACTCTAATTTTTTTTTGAGAAATCCGGAACAGTCCTGAGTAGCAGGTTGCCAGAAAACTCGCAAATTTCCCTTCATGTTCCAAAAAATGGGAAATTTGTCATTTTTATCAAGCAACACTAGTGGCGAGAATTCTCGTGTCCTATTTCATATAGTCAGAAAAAACTCGACCATATATGAATTTTTGTATGGCGAGGCGAGTATCAATATTATGCAAATATTACATTATAAATAATATTTTTGTATTAATATTATTTATGTAATTGAATTATTATATATGTACTATAAATGAAATTTAAATGCAATTTTTTCAATAGTATAATATTTTAATAGAATAATATAAATATTCTATTCTAATTATTAGAATAATATTAATGGATAATAGAAAGCCGTATTTTCAACGCAATAATCAACTTAAATATCTTAATTTACTTTTGTACATTTTGATGCACACTTATCTATATTATTTTATGTTATAATTTTGTTTTTGAAAAATTAACTACATCAAAACAAATATTATAATTTAAAAAAAAATGCGTTCAGTAGCAGTATTTTCAAAAGGATACGTTCAATTGCGCCAAGTTGGCAATATACGCAAGGAAATTTGCGAGAAATAGTTTGAATCGCTACTCTGGACTGATCCGACTAAAATAATTAGTCCTAAACTGCAATATATTCTACCCTAAAAATACTTTCTTTTTCTTATTATTTTATATAAATTTTCTTTGTTTATTTGCAAATAAATAATCATAATGTTAATTGCATGTGTTTATATAAAAAATAAATAACTTTTCCAATAGTTGGATAATGTTAAAGTCCTTACACTATTTTTTAAGAAATCAAATAAATTGTCAACTCAGTATTTTCCACAATTAATTTTTCAAAAAAATATATAAAAAATCCAGGACAATTTAGTTTTGATTAACGAGAACAGCTCAATTTAAATTTAAATTATTTGAATATAAAAAGGAGAAAAAAAAAATTCTACAATTTATAATTAATACAAATATGTTTATATATAATTATTTTCTTTTTATATAAAGTTAAAATAAAATTTTAAGTTTGTTCTTGTTAAACAAAATATTAGTAAAATAATAAATTCTATATAATATATATGTACATGTTAATATATTATATATATATATAAAAAAAAATATGTTTTCATTTTAATATTATTAACAATAATTAATTTAATAAAAAAATTATAATCTCTTTACTTGAATTTACTGGCAAAAACACTAGATAACTCATTCACGGCTGCATTGGTAACTGCTTGGCCAACAGCTTGATTAATTTGTTGTCGCATTTGTGGTGGCATTTGGGATGCAATACCTTGTGCTTGACCTCGACTAAATTAATATATTGATTTTTTTTTTTTTGGTTATATTTTATAAATGTTATTTTATATAATGTTTTTTTTTTTAATTTGGAAATATGAAAATGTAAATATGTGATTATATATTATATTGCTATTTTAATTTAAAATGTTGCATTTCTTTTGTCTATATAATTTGTATTTGACTTGGAGAATAATTTGAATTTTTTAATAACACAAAAAGAAAATTATTTGAAAATTATGTTGTGTATATATAAAAAATATAGGTTAGTAATTTTAGATAAATTTTAATTTAAACAATATTAATTTTCGAAGAAGAGATACAATTTCTTTTTCATTATTATTTGTAAATCGTTTGGATTCAAGGGTAGAATTAAAAAAAAAATAGTAAGACAATTTTTTTTTGTTGCATTAACACAAATATTGAAAAAATTCAATAAAAAATACAAAATACAAATACAAGGAAAAAATACAAAACATAAAATTAAAAAAGAAATTATATAAATTCGATTACAATACAGATTAAATATGTATTATAATTTTTTGTTAATGCTGCTTAAATTAATTTAAACTGTAGCTCCAAATAATTAACCTACGCACTTATATACATAATGCTGGCACTTTTTTCTTTATTATAATATAATTAACATAATTTTTTTTTTGTTTATTCATTAATTTTTAAATGTAAGAGGCAGAATTTGTTTTAAATATTTATTTAATTTTTTTTTTATTTTATGTAATAAATAAAAAAAAAGATTAAATTTAGCTATTTTCGTTGCTTTCGATAAATTATTGGAATAGCGCAATATAACATATATATATGTGACAAATTATTGAATAAGAAAATTTTGTTGTATTTTAATTCAAAAATTTATATCAGCCTATAATTATTATTTTAAATAAATTCGTAATTTAAGATATTTTTTTTAATGCTCAATTATTCATTATTATATGAAATTAAGACCAATTTAAATTTTCATATACAAAAAATTGCAGAAGCTAATAATAAATATAATTTTTAGTAAATATTTTCGTTTAGCAATTCAAATTTAGTAACATCAAAGATTTTTTTTTTTACAGAAATAAATATTTTTTATAATTACTTTAAAAAATATTGCAAAATTTTAATTGGTAGAGTAACAAAATTTATTGTGATTAATATTTTAAATATTTAATATACAGGCCTAAAAGTCAATGATGTGTTAAGGAGACGCAAAAAATTTAAATAATATTAATGATCTTTTTAAGCTATTTACATTATTATTAGGAAATTAGAAAGTGATTAACAAGGTGATAATATTGCTTTAGATATTTTAAACACTATTTATGACTTTTTCTAGTTAATAATTAACGATTATTCCGATTCACAAAAATTATACCAAATCGAGAGACGATTTACATTTTACTTTTCATAAAATTTTGAATAGAATGAGGAAATATTGTTTGATATCAGTAAAAAGTGTATCACTGACTTTTAGTCTATATTGAAGATATTTTTCCATACTGTGTAATGTATATTTGGTACTTGTTAATATTAGTCTATGATTAATTTTCTGTATGTTTTCTATGTGCGAGAGATGTATAATTATGATTATTTTAATTAGTATTAATTGTTTTATCGAAATTTCACTTAAAAAATACTGCAAAAATTGTTTTGCTTTTATTTCAAATTTTTAGGATTTTGGTTCAATCAAATATTTATATATATTAATTGCATTTTTATTTAAATATATTTTCTCTTTATTATTATTTTTTTTATTATTATTATTCTGTAAACAACTACAACAAAATTATTTTTACAATGCATTTCTAGATTTTCTTTTTTTAAACTTTTACTAATTAATAAATTTTTACTAAATATAATAAATTTTTAATAATATTCTTCTTTTTTTCCAACAATTTGTAATTTTAATTATAATGAATAATTTTATTTTTAAAAATTTTTTTTTTACTTTTATAATTTAAAATTTGATTAATAATTTCTCGGTGGAAAGAAAATGATAAATATTTCTGCAAATTAAATAATTTAGCAAAATTGCTTCTTTTTTCATTTTTTTTTTAAAAAAAATTTTATAATATTTTTTTTTTATTAATTTTTTAACTATAATTTTAATTAGAATGAATTTTTTATATAATTTTTAATAATATAAAAAAAAAATTATTTAAAACAAAATTTTTTTTTTTATCATAACTTTTTTTTTTGCCATGAAGCGCAATTTTAATAAATTTTTAATATTTATATTAAATATATTTATTTTAAATAATTAGTATATAATATTTTTAAATGATTAAATAATTATTCTTAATTTATTTATTTAGCGCCGCCTGTATATAATTTTTTTATATCAAATTAAATTTAATATTATATTTTTCCAATTTATTTATTATTTGTTGAATGAATATTGAGAGAAATTGGAATTGAAAGAGAAAAGAAATATTTTAAATATTATTTAATAAGCAAAATTGTTTTTTTTTTTTTTTTGTAAATAAATGAGCAAATATTTAATATGAAATTAATAATTTGGTATGTTACCATCACCTGTATTTTATAATAATTAACATAGAATTAATTATTTCAACAATAACAAAAAAAAATAATAACAGAAAAATGAAACGATAAATCTATTAAAAGATTTGAAAATAAAAATTGTGGATAAGGTGAAAGGTAACCTTTTTATTTTTATTTGAAGAATAATTTAAATACTAATTATATAATTTAATAATTTTTGATATTCTTAAATGACCGCAGTTAATTTGTGAAATATAAATTGTGAAATTATTTTTTTTTAATAATATTTAAAGTGATGTTTTGTAATAGTAAAATATTGATTCGAAATTAATTTTTAAAAGACAAAAAAAAAAAAAAACCATACGAAATATTAAATTTAATTTTGATCAATATATAGCGGCTCTAAATAATTTTTA
Source organism: Empis stercorea (assembly GCA_949752835.1). Classification (NCBI taxonomy): domain Eukaryota; kingdom Metazoa; phylum Arthropoda; class Insecta; order Diptera; family Empididae; genus Empis; species Empis stercorea. The sequence continues at coordinate 5,579,718 of OX457087.1, forward strand.
AAATATATAGTAAATAAATTATAAAATATATAATAATTAATCAATAAATAAATAAATAATAATTTAAAAAAAAAAATTGTCTTACTGATTTTTCTCATTTTTTTTTTTTGGTTAAATTTATTTCTTTTTTTTTATTTATTTTGAAAAAGGCTACCTTTCATTATATTCATAATATTCAAATAATTTTTAATTTATTCTACAAGGAGCAAAACTGAAATTAAAATCTTTAAAATTTATTGTAAAACAAAAATATTAAAATTTGACAACCGCGTGTAATCATCATAAAGCAAAAGATAACAATAAATGCAAATATTTTTTTATTAAAGAAATTCAAAAAAATGTACTCACGATGGAATTAATGGAGCTGGAAGCGCCTGTCCTCCTGGTCCTGGTCGTCCTTGTGGTAATGGTGGTCCTCCCCCACCAGGTCTATTTGGAATAGCTGGAGCAGGTCGTCCAGTTGCTGGTGGTGGTGGAGGTCCACGACCACCCATTGACGCCTAAAAAAATATTTTATAAATTTTTTAAAAATCCATTTTTATTACTGAATTAAAATAAAATGCTTACCTGTTGATTTGGTGTTGGTTTTCTTGGACCACCTGGGCTTGGTGGAGATAATCTTGGATTATCTAATGCACTTGGTAGCCAATCATTTTTAACAGGTGGTGGAACTGGTGTAGATACAGTTGCCATTGATACATCACCTAATATTATATATTGATTTAATATTAATTTTATAGGAAATTTTAAATAAATTTTCAACAAATTTAAATTTTACCTATGATTCGTAGAGCTTCTTTGCATGCATGATACATTCGAAGCATTTCTTCTCTTTTAACAGCTTCTTCTGGACTCTCTTCCATCATTTGTGACTAAAAATTTTTTGTTTTTATTAAAATTTGATTTCATTAAAAATTAATTTTTTAAAAAAAATTATATACCTGATCTCCAGATGCATATAAATGTGCCAATAATTCACCATTAATAAAATCTTTAGTATTATTAATAACAAGCATCATTATACATTTTGGTACCATATCACGAGTTGTTTTTGTAACAATTTTCATATATGAATCTACCAAATTACGAATAGTTTCAACTTGTCTCTCAAGTTGTGGATCCAAAGAACTTGTCTCAACTTCTCCACTTTCCTGAAATTAATTTAAATATGCTTTTAATCGGAAAGAAGTTAAAAAAATGGTAAGTATAAAATTGTTCGTTTGTTAATTTAATGAAAAGCTGTAAAAGTTCTAGTATGTATACAAAAATTCATATGTTTGTGAAATATTAAAAAGATTTTTCACTTTTTTAAGTAAAAATGTAAGTAAACAACTTTGAAATAATTATCTATAAAAAAACAAATATTTTGAAGTGGTGTGCTATTAAATTCGTATATTTACCAGTTAGAAATTTTCTACAAATAAAATATTCCAAATAAAAAATTTTAATGGATAAATTCAAACACAACAGATAAAATTAAGTTAACATTTTCTTGTGTTATGGTCTAACTTATTAAAGCCTACAGGAAACTCTGAATGGAAAAAAGCCTTTTTGGAAATTGGATTAACAGGAAAGGTGATAAAAACAACTTTTTTGGAATCATTAAATTTATAGTGTTTATAATGTTTTATGATAATTTAGTTTAATTATGATATGGTTAGATTCAAATGAAATATTTCATTCAAAGCTACTTTAATAAATTAGTGTGTAAAATTAATAACCGAGCAAATATGCTTTCGCTGAATTTCTGAATAAAATCGATTTACCTTAAACTTTATAAATAATTATAATTCATTTTGATCACAGATAAACTAATTCATTATCATCAAATTGCAATTTCATAATTAGTACAAGTAGAACGATAAAAAAAAAATTGGTAATTTTTCATACCAATTAAAAATGACTAATAAATTATTAATTTTGAAATCAAAGGGTAGTTTTTTTTAACTATTATGAATTGATCAAAAATATTATTAACCAATTTAATATATAGTATTAAAACGAATTTCATCTTTAAAAAAGGAACTTCAAAAACTGAAATTCGTACTTTATAAAGACGAATTTAAAATTTAGATGTATGTATAAATTTTGACATATGTGATATAAGTATATTATATCCAAAAAATATACAAAATATATATATAGTAAGTATTCCAAAAAATATGGATTTCATTCCAATATTTTGATATACGGTATAATTATGTGTAATTATTTAATTATTAATTTAAATATTTAATTATTTATATGGAATTTTATAATTTGTGTAATTTTATAATATGGAATTTTTTTTTTCATTAATTGGAATTTTGTGCAGAATTATGACACCAATTCCTAGAAAAACCGTGATAATAAAATTTACATATCACAAATACTATTTTTTTTAAATAATCAAAACCAAAAATCTTTCGAAATCACAATTACGTAACAAGTTAATAAAAAAAAATAATTAAATCCATTAGTTTTTGGGGAAAAAAAATGTTGGCTAATAAATATGATATGTTATCATAAAAACCTTTTTTGATGTTGTCGAAGAAACCTAAGGTAGAAAATAAATAAAGTAATTAAAAAAAAAATCTTATTTTAATTTCAAAAACTAATAACTAATTTTTTTTATTGTAATTATTATAATTGAATAATTTTAAAAAGATATAAATTTAAAATATTGTATAGGATGAAGTATTAAATAATATTTTATAAATATATAAAAAAAAAAAGTTTGTTTCATAAGAAATAATGTTGGTTTATTTAAAATAATAATTATATTCTCGCAACTAAAATAAGAAAAGTGAAATTTAAACATAATTTTTTTTAAAAAAAAAGCCTACAAAAACCAAACTGAAAAAATATATAAAAATAAATATATCTTATAAATTTTAATATCATCGCAAATATACTAATAAGATATTAAAGGAAGAAACAAAAATAATTGAACGAAAAAAAATTGTATTCTTGCAAATTCCAAATTGAAAATGAACTGAAGTCAAAATTTAAAAAAATAAAAGATATGAAACAAACCTGATTTCCATCCTGAATTTTTTTTTTATATATATAAAGAAAATACAATTAATTATATTTTTATTTAGAAATGAGAAAATTATAAAATTCATTTTAAATATTTATAGATAAAAGTTTTCTCTTTTCTTTTATTTAATTAGGCATGAAGAAGAATTAAATTACGATGAGAATCGCGTAAGAGAGAGAAAAAAAAGAAGATTTTAAAATAACTTACAGAATCTTCACCATTCTCTTGTGCATTATCCTTTTCTGGATAGACACCAGCTCTTAAAAATGATGCCTTCCACGAATCAACTTCATCAACATTCTCGCACGACAATTCCAATTGTTTGTAATCCTAAAAATAAAATAATATTATAATTATGTATACAAAAAATATAAATTGAAAATTTATAAAACCTTATAAACATTGCGGCCATCAGGACTGAAAAGAGCAAAAGTATGACGGCGTGACATGAAGCCTTGTTCAATATCACGAAGTTTAATACCATCTAAAGGTAACATAAACTTTTTCTCTTTTTCATCTTCATCCTTAAACCATGAAATACTTTCAGATGTAAGAACAAACCAATAAGGACGTGAACCACCTTAAAATAAATAAGACAAAAAAATTAAAATGTTTTTTTATTGAATTATTACAAATTTTCTTATGTGGTATTTTTTTTTATCCTTTCTAATCATCATGCATTTATAAAAGTTGCATAATTGTTTTGTTTTTTTCAAAATGCACATTCTTTCATATTTCTTTTTTTAAATTTATTAGATTTAGTTATTATCTTTTATAAAATTTTAATCTGGTAATTGTTTATATAATTTGTATGCCTCTTCAATTTAAATTATATTTTCTTGCAATTTTATTATGTTTTTTTTTTCTCTTTGATTTATCGTTCTTAAAAGAAATGTATATGTGCTATATTTCCTTTAAACTAATTTACTAAACTATACAAAAACTTTGTTAAACAATTTGAATTGAATAAGCCAATGTTAATAGAGAAATAAAAACTAATTCAACCAAATCAAAGATAAGAGTATATATATAATATATATAAAATTAAAAATCATAGATATGATTCATTTTTAACTCATTTGTATATACATTTTATCTTTGGGGGAAAAAAACTAAGCCAAGCAAAGCACAATTCGTTTCGAAAGCCAATTTAAAAATAAACCAGATAAATATAAACTCAAAAAAATTTCAATACAAACCAATCATTCGGCTCAAATAACACATCAATTCTACAAAAAGTGAAAAATTAAAATTCAGCTAAACACTTTTATAACCAAAAAGAATAAATAAAAAATTAACACAAAAATATCAAAATATTTTAAAAGAATAAAATATATAATAATAATCTCTTCATGCTAATTGAAACAAATTGTACTTAAAATATAAAAAAAAACCGAGACATTACAAGAAACATATACTATATGAAATTCGATTAAATTAAATTAAATTAAGATAATTAAAAAAGTAGAATATTCAAACTGCTCCTAAATATTTATTAAAACCCTTTGAATTTGGTCAATATATTTCCAGCTAACTATATTAATTTATATTTAGATAATTAAAAATAAAATATACACCATTATTGGATATGAAGTAATTAAATGAATTTAATATTAATGAACTAATTTTAACTTTTAAATGAATAATTATTATAATAGTTTTCTATTAATTTACCTTTCATTATACCCAAATTTTGAATGCACATATGTCCTTTACGAATAACTTGATTTCCAAGTGCCCGGGTACCTGTCTTAGCTGAATTTTCTGATTTGCTTTGAGCACTAAAACAAAAAATATTTTAAAATAAAAAAAAAATCATTTTAAAAAAATATAAATATATAGAAAAATAAAGGATCTTTGCAAGAAAATTAACAAATATATAAATCTATATTTTAAAATAAATTGATTTTCAAAAATTTTCAATATTTAAATAATAATAAAAGCAATTTTTAAATATCTTTCCAACGCCATAAGCCTTCAAAAAATGTTTATTTATAATTATTTATTTTTTTTATATTTATTTTAAAATTCAGTTCTATGTAAAAAAAAATATATATTGTAAGATAAGTAAATAATAACATTTATAGTAAAATTTTGTTATACTTAAATTAATAAAATATGACTATATTATAAAAAGTTGTGTTTATTGTCATTTTCAAAGTGTATTTATATAGGAAAAAAAATATTTAACAAATCTTATATTAAATGTAAAACTTCTAAAAATTAAAAATGTAGTTATATAAGTTAAAAATATTTTTTTTTAAAACAAAGTTTTAAATAAACTTTTACGTTTTTCTTTAATATTAATTTATATGAAAAAAAAAATTATATAAAATATTACGAAGAAACACAAAAAAAAATATTTTCTGGCAATTTAAATGCACTCATTTTTAAAATGGCTTGTACAACAGAAAAATATATATTAAGAGTTCTTTCCAAAAAAAAAAAAAAAAGCCAACAAAATAATTTTGTGAGTGATAATTTGTATTGTACATAAAAAAATCTAGCTTAAAATTTGTTTTTTTTTATATATATATATTACTGTATAAATAATTTTGAAGTATAATGAGGAAAAAATAAAAATTTTAAAAAACCTTTTTTGAAGTGGGCAGGCACTAGGATAAAATAGAAAGAAATTTAAATTATCGTAATATTAGTTTTTATAAGGAACAATAAATTATAATTTTTTAATTAATTTTTTTTAATTTTATTTGGATTTGTTTAATACTTATATATATATATATTATATACATATATATATTTAAGTTGTTTGTTAACAATAATAATTTAATCAAATCCAATTAAATATTTATATAAAATTATACTTTATCCAATTGCCAATTATGTTCAGGGTTATATTTTGTAATTTATTTTTATTAATTCAAAAAATATAACTGGTCATATTGAAAATAAAAGTTTGTATTGTATAAAAAGAAAATCAATAAAAATAAATTAATGTATTGTATAAATTTAAGCAACTACTTACTTAGCAAAACCGATAAAATCTTCATGGTTAGTATTCATATAAGCAAGTTCCATATCAGTAAGCAAAAGTATTTGTTCTTTACAATATTGTTCTCTATTTCGGATATGTGTTGTTATAATACGTTCAGTTTCCTCACGTAAACGAGGATAACGTGACATCTAAAAACAAAAAATGTTTATTATAAACCAAATATATGTCTTTGCTCGAAAAAACTAAAAAAAAACTACCTTATCTGTACACAAACGTACAACATGAGATAATTCTAGCACGACTAGATCGACACATTTTAATACTGGTTCTTTAAGCCCTGATATTTGCTTCTTAACAATGGCTTCAAAAGCCATATCTGGTGTAAATAGACCAACGCGAATACCATGAATATTACGAATGGCAAATGAAATCTCACGGCGAAGTTCTTTTTCATCACAAGACATCTTAACAATTTCAAATCGTAATCTATTTCAAAAATAGAAAAAGCCTGATTTTTTTCTTTTGTTATTTATAGAAATATCACCTTTCATGGAAAATGCGATTAATCTTTGCACCACCTGATAATTCATTTGTATTTACTAAAGCTGATCCAGATCCTTCAATAGTTCTCTCAAAATCCGATTGTAATTGCTGAATCATTCTTTAACAAACATATAAAAAATTGTATTTTTTTAGAATTTTAATTAATAATTTTTTTAAATAAATATAATTACTGTAACATTGCTTTGGTCTTAATACTCGGATCATCTGGTCGAAAATGTTTAAATTGTTGTACATCTTTTTCCAATGCCAACATTTGTTTTTGTAATTTATCTCTCAAACTTGGTAATGTATCACGAATATGATTAGTTAATTGTTGATTTAAAACCCGTTGTAAATATGGTGTGCCCAATCGATCAGCCATATGCCTATATGATGGATGACTTAAAAAAAATTTACGTTCAGCTGCTAATGCAGCATGTATATCTTTACGTCCTTCAATATCTTTTTGTGAACGATTTACAACACCAATATAACCACGACGTAATGGTAATAATTTATTTTCTAATATATCTCTGGCATCTGTACCTTCATCCATTAAATCTAATTTTGTTATAACACCAATTGTACGTACACCTTGTGGATCAACTTCTTTTGCTAATTTTAATGCATCTGAATTAGCTAAATCTGTATTAGCTGGTGTTACTGCTAATATTAAACATGTTTCTTTTTTTATAAATTGAAATATCATTCCTTTTATTTGAGCTTCAATATCAATTGGTTGATCACCAATTGGTACTTTTGTTAAACCAGGCAAATCAATTAATGTTAAATTTAATACATGTGGTGAATAAACACGTAAATTAATTGGTATATTTGATATGCCTTTATTACTGCCAGTAACACGATCTGTTTCTGCTTCGATTTCCTGGCGTATTTCATCAAAACTAATAAATTTCTTACCTTTACAATGTAAGAATTCTCCATATTCTTTAATATAAAAATAAAATTATATTATATTTATTTATATTGGTATAATTTATTTAATTACCTGTATTGCCGTTAATCAATTGTAAAATTAATGGACGACGTGTTACAATACCAGAACCTCTTGGTAGAAAATCTCTGGAAATAAATATAATTTGTTAAAAAAAAATTTTTAGATAAAAATATTATAGGAAAATATAAGCTGATATGTTTTTGGAAAATTAAATAAATTTAGTTAATAATAGATAAGAACTAAATTTAAATGATGCTATTTATTGCGTCAAAAATATAAATCATATTTCCAACAGTTTTTAAACGTTAGTTTATAGTCTTCTTGTTCAAATATATATTATATTTTATATAAATATTTTTTTTTCAAAAATTATCTGACTATTACACATACACAATAATTTCAAGATAACTTGAGATAAATATAAAATAATGTTAAATAATTATAAAAAAATCTGTTTTTTATATATACATACATATATTGAAATTCATATGAAATTATATTTTTAATTAATAAAATAATGTTAATTTTGAAGAAAATTATTTATACCGTATAATTTTATTTTTTTTTTTTTTATAAAAATGAATATTAAATTCCAAATAATAAACTGAGTCATATTATTAAACAATGTACTGGTCACATTACAATTATTTATATTGTGATACAGTATGTATACTTAAAGCACATAAATATATAAATTAGACAAAGCGGAAGAGTAAATATATATATATATATATATATATATATATATATATATATAATCCAAAATGGGGTGGAAATTCCTTTTATAGAAAAAAAAATTTCTTTATTATTTTAATAAACGATAACAACACCATAATTGTTTTAGTAATTTTAATGTTATTTTTAGTCAATATATACTATAAATATTTAAATAAAATACTTTAAAACTTCTGCAAAATCATAATATTACTACAGAAATAATGGTTATAATATATGTATATCTACAACTATAGTTTTCTCAAAGAAATTAGCAATATTTTTCAAATATTGTTTCAAGGTTACGACAAAAATGATACCGCAAAAAAAAAATCAAAATTTCTTATATATTTTTCTTTTGTAATACATAAATAGATAAATATACCTTATATAAAAAAATTAAATTAAAAAAAAATCTAATGTCTGAGTCAATTCCAAACAAAAGGTGAAATCATACCTGTTTGAAATCTGATAATGTGGCAAAATATTTATATCAGAATTTTCGAAAAATTATATATATACATATAAGAAATTTTAAGAATTAAATAATTATAATTTTTCATAAATAAATAAATTTTCAAAATTCAATGACTTTCTCATATATTTTTTAAGTTTGTTTTGTGAAATTACGTAAGTGGGGACAATTTTATATAGGAAAATTGTTAAAATTATAATCCTTATTACCTATGTATGTATATATAGTTTGTTAAAATGTAAATATACAAATTTTAAACTATCAATCATATTAAAATTAAATGAAAAAGATAAAATATATCAAAATGAATTTATATTACTTTAATCTTATAAGTATTATGAAAATATAATACCGTAGTATACTTATATAGTTAGTATTTTAGGATATTGTATATTTTAAGTGATACATTTATTAAAATAAAGCTAAATCTACATTTTTCCTTCTCTGCTTTATCAGAACAATTCAGAACAATTAAGTATATGTATATATATGAAAAAATTGATTTTCTCCCCTAAAAACTTCTATAAATTATTTTTTACATAAAATTCTTAATAAAGTGGACAGTTAAGAATAGTTTTTTCCCCCCAAAATTCCTGAAAATTGTTAATTTAATATTCCATAAAACAACATATATAATATTTAAATATAATAATAATGAAATCAACAAAACAATTCAAAAATTATAATAAATGTTTAAAGAGTGCACTCACTCAATAAATAAAAAAAAGCCACAAAGTTTTCAATATTTATAATCGATTTTTAAAATTAGGAAAACCTACACATGTTTGTGAATATCGATTAGTAGTGTGTATTCAGAAGTGGAACTTCTTTATTACGAAAAGAATAAAGAATTTTGACATTTCAATTTTAATGTTTTTTTTAAGAAAACACCAACACTATTAAAAAATGACTTTTGTGTATAGAATATTTTCGAATTTTGTATACGTATATAAATAAATTTATGAAAGTGTGTTTGGAGACTTGTATTAAATTGATTTTTTTTTCTGATTTTGCAATCAATGAAAAAATATATTTAATTTTCTTTTTTTATCATTTTGGTATATATTTCGTTTTATTCTTACTTTCCAACAAAGTTTTCTAATACAGAACTTTTTCCAGCTGATTGGCCACCTACTACTGCTATTTGAGGCAAATCGATTTGCATATGCACACCCAATTGGGTGAAGGCATCCTGCAATTTATTCACAATTGGAATAAGATTATCCATGATGGAAAATTATTCTTTTTTTCTTTTTGTGTTGCTCACTTTTTATTACAGAAACAGAGAATACTTTTAAATATTCTCTATTAATTTTTTTTGTCTTTTATACAGAATAAAATTATTTTAAATCTTCAGAACACAGGAAAAAAAATTGTATTACTTGTCCACCACAAAAAAAAAATTAATCAACGAACCGACCCAGAACAAATTCCACAGAAAACTGATTTATTTTCGAAATTTTGTATTTTTTTGGAAACTATTTTTTTTTCTTTTTGCACTACTGTAGAAAACACATGCGCACAAAACATTGCTCTTTTCATTTATACATTTTCAATGAAATTATAAACTTTACTCCAAACCCAATACTTTGATTTTCATTACGATAAATTCATTGAACTTTTATTTTTACTATTTCAAAAGTAAATTATCGATAAGAATTTGTAAATTATAAAAATTTTGTATTTATTTGGAAGAATTTCAAAATTGATTAAATATCTAATAGAATAATTTATCACCACCAAATTTAAATTTCTAGATTTGGCTTTAACAAAATGAAAAATACACCAACCACCAACAAAAAGACCCAAAAACCAATTCCACAAATTGAAAATAGACTTGTCGTAGAAATTTGATTATAGTAGCGAATACCGATATCGCAATCGAATGTGGGAGTTATTGCTTCCCTTTAAGAAAATAAACGAATTCGCTTTTGGCGAACCCAAAACGTACCGCTTCTGAACCGCCTTTTCACCAAATTAGTGTTATTCATAAAAATATTAATATTAAAGTCCAAGAAAAAAGTAGAATTTAAACCCTGATTTTTTGTATTAATTTTTTTTTTAATATACATTTTCAACCAAAAAATTAAAAACATTTGTTTTTTTTTTATTTTTAATTCAAAAGAATTCCAGTTTTTTTATTTATATGGATAAAATCAGAACCGCTAAACTGTAGTCTGCGGCGTACTAATACATACACACCACTTCGTTTTTTTCTAATTTTCTTATTCCAACATTTACGAAGTCTTGTATGAAGAAATGACTTCGCCAGCGGTTCGTTTACGGTTCGTTTTTCTTAAAGGGTTATTGTTCTTTTTCAGTTTTTACTCAGGCAAACCGTTTACCACAGCCGTTTTTGCGGCGACTGGACTAACTATTTTTTAGTATAATTTATCATTTTTATTGCATAATTTATTTATAATTTTAAATTATATAATCATAATTTCAATCATATTAAATTTTTTCTTAGAAAACAATAAAAAATCTGAAGAGCCCGAATGACGTCACGACTTCTATTATTACACCAAATAATACATGGCTTAATTATTAAATTTATATCCGCCAACAGTCATTGTATCCCAGATTTGCTGTCAAATGTTGGAACATAGCATTTATATGAAAACAACTTCTTTAGGCTTCTATATTATATAGTTCGTTCTCGTTGCTGGATTTACTAACAAATATCTGCGACTAGAATATTTTGAGTACGGCTTATCCTTAATTAAACGAGGAAAGCGGCCTGGCGCTGTCAAAATATAAATTGGCCCATAATTTTGTATTAAAAATATCGAAATTTCCGCGCGGCAGCCGCGCCTTGTACTATAGACTTTTATCTAGCAAACAATTTAATGTTCGCTTCTGTTTCTTGTTCGTATCGCTATAGACGGGTTGTTAAACGAATCTGAACGTGGCAAAAGTTTAGAATCTACTACTTTCTCATTTTTGTTCCTCGATGACAAATATTTTAATTCGAAAAATTGACATTTCATATTTGACAATTGACATTACTATTTTTCCATATTGATTGCAATGCAAATTCCACTATATAGGCAATAATGGGATACTCTTCTTGATATTTTTAAATTATTTAAAAAAATATATAGTTTATACGAATTATATGGTAGAAAATGTCCAATAAGTTTTTGGATCCTAATTCTCCAATTCATAAAGTATGGAAACCTGAATGTAAGTATGAATTAAAGATTTTCATGTTGGCCTACATTTAAAAATTGTACGCAAAATGTATAATTATATATATAAGCTATAATTTTGTAATACTATTTTTAGTATATAAAATACAACTGGAAGCTCCAACGCCTAAACCAATTTTTCGGAAAACCGTAATTGATGTACCGGAATTCTATGGTTATGAATATCATGGTGAAATTGGTCACTTAGATGTTGACAAAATATTAAATGGAACACCAGATGGTTCATATTTAATTCGAAAAAGTCCTGAAGCAAAAGATTTCTATACATTAAGTATGAGATTCAATCAAAAGACAAAACACTTTAAAATCTATTATAAGTTCAATGAGGGTTTTTGCCTACAAGAGAATTTTAAAATTTTCGAAACAATACATGATCTTGTAGCTGATGGTCTTGTTAATTTTTATATGCAAATTCATGCCGCACCAATTATTCAATCGATGATATCTCAAACCAGAAATTCTTCTCAGTATCACCAAAGTCCTTATATGACATTAAATCGGCGAAAATTAAAAGCACTATCAAATGATATTCGTAAATCTATTAAATCAGAAAATATCGAAACTCTACCATTAATTATTTGTTCTAATCAAGAAGAAATAGATGTTTTACCAATTGTTTATGAAAAACGTCATCACTTCAAAGTACATACATTTAAAGGTTTGAATTGGTGTGAATTTTGTGCAAATTTTTTATGGGGATTTACAGCACAAGGTGTTAAATGTGAAGATTGTGGTTTTTGTGCACATAATAAATGTTCTGAAATGGTACCATCAAAATGTGTACCAGATTTGAAAAAAATTCGCGGTGTATTTGGTACTGATTTAACTACACTGGTAACTGCACATCATTGTTCGCTACCATTTGTAATAAAAAATTGTGTTGAAGAAGTTGAATGTCGTGGCATGTTACAAGAAGGTATTTATCGTGTATCTGGTTTTGCTGATGAAATTGAGGCTTTAAAATTAGCTTTAGATCGAAATGGAGAAAAGACTGATATGTCCGAAAGTTCATATAGTATTAATGTAATTGCAGGAACATTAAAATTGTATTTGCGTTTATTACCAATTCCACTAATTACATTTCAAGTATATCCACATTTGATGTCAGCAATAAGTATATTCTTTTTTATTCCATTCTAATATTTTATAAACAAAACATATCTAATAAAAAAATAGGAGTAATTACACTATCTGAACAAATATCTGCTCTAAGAGATGCTATTAAATTACTACCATCGGCTCATTTCAATTGTTTAAAATATATGGTCGAACATTTGCAAAGGTATTTTAATCATTTAATTCGTATTCAATATTATTAATAATTGTTATTTTGTTTAGAGTGGCATCACATTATGCTGTGAATAAAATGAATCAACATAACTTAGCTACCGGTAAAATTATTTTCTTTATATTCAATAAATAAAAAAAAATCACCCCTTTAATGTTTTATAGTATTTGCTCCAACTTTAATTGCAACACCACAAAATTTAACTGATTTATCAAATGAAATATTTATGCTCACAATTCTTATATCCCACTGCCAATCTATTTTTACATAATTATTTATTATTTATATTTTATAATTAGTAAATATATAATATCAAAATAATTATTTTTAAAATTTATGGAAACAATTACACAAAGACAATACTATTTTAAATTATTATTTAATTACATTAACGCCTAATATAATTAGATATATCTTATTTTTTTATTAATTATTTACACAGATTGTTATTTTAAGTCTTATAAATTATTTTGACCAAAACATTTTTAAAAAAATATATAATTTGGTAAAATTGGGAACAAAAACAAACTGAAACCTTTTATAATACAGTTTTGTATATTTGGAAATAAAAAGGGAGAGAGAGAGGGTAAAAATCACGAATTTATTATAGTCATGTAACGTTTTTAATCTTACTATTGAAAATACCAAAATTATGTTTAAAAAACTATTTATTTAAAAAAAAATTATTTTTAAAATACATTTTTTATATTATGTAAAAACACGATTTTTTTTACTCTGATAATAAAGCATTATATTTAAAAATTATTTCCGTAATCTTTTATTTTTCAAAAATAAAAATACTTTTTTTACGAAAATTATATTGGATAAAAATTATTTTAATTTCCACTATATTTTGGTGGAGTTATTTCTTTTAATCCGATATCAAATTTTGATATGCAAGAAGAACGAATGAAATTATATAGATATTTTTTTATAGCCTATAAATTACATTTTCTTTTATACAAATGTTTATAAATATTAGAAGTGAAAGAATTTAATGAAAAGAAATTAAATATTTTGTATACATTGTATATAAATTATTAAATGGCATTAAACTAATTGACAACATTTTAGAATATAATTGAAAATAATATTTTAATTTTCAGAATTGAAAACATAAATTTGATTTGTTTATATGATGGTGGTATGATATCTTTCAATTAGAAAGACATTTGTATTATAATAATTCTCTTTTATACAGTTAATTAATATATAATTTGTATTGCAATAATTATAGTTATTATTATTTGTAGTTTGTTTCCATTTCATTTTTTTAAATTATATAGGAAATTTTTTTAATTTAATTAATAAATAAAAAAAAACCCTAACAACATCGACTTTTATGTTTTTTCCCCTGTGATCTTCTAAGATTTATTGTTTCGTTGGTCTGTTGGGCATTTTGGGCATTTTGTTGTAATTTATGATTTAAAACTTGTTTTGTTATTGCTAAAAACATCTCTTCAACATTAATATTTTCTTTGGCTGAAGTTTCAAATAATTCAATATCCATTTGTTTGGCAAAACGCTGAGCATCTTCGGTAATAACAACTTTACGTGCTGGATCATCATTTTGATTACCAACTAATAATATAAAAATTAAATTGGTTTTTTGTTTAAACGAATTTTGTTGTTTTTTTTAAATAAATACCTAAAACTTTATTAACAACATCGCAATTATGTTCAATTTCTTGAAGCCATCTGCGTACATTTGCGAATGATTCGCCATTTGTTACACTGTATACAATTATAACACCATGTGTACCCCTATAATATGTACTTGTTATTGTTCTAAATCTTTCTTGTCCAGCAGTATCCCATATTTGTAATTTCACACGTTGTCCATTAATAACAACAGTCCGAATTTTAAAATCAACACCAATTGTTGTTATATAACTGCCAGAAAATGTATTATCTGAGAACCTTATTAGAAGTGATGATTTACCAACACCTACAAAATATAATATTTTGTGTTTAATTTTTATTATTGATAATATACACATATTTATACAAACATAATTAAGTGATAAGTTTAAAATTTACTATCGTCCCCTTAAATTATGTTTTCTTATTCATTCTTATATCAAAATTTAAATTAATAGTTTGTAGTATTATGAGTCATATTAAGTTTTTTTTTTGATAAATATTTCAATTTATAAGAAACAATAATTTATTTTTATATATAATTATATTTGAAATTACTTAAATTATAATTTAAACTAAAATACATTTTTCTCATCTCATATTTTAACATTGAACACAAAAAAAGAAAGGTAATAAAATAATTGACAGGAAAAAAGCCAGGAAATAGATCTAAAAATTTCATGTAATTGCCCTGGAATAAAAAGACTTACCACTATCACCAATAATTAGTAACTTAAATAAATAATCATAATCTCTTGCCATAATTACACTAAAATAATATCTATAAAACCTATATTTAAATTAATATTTTAATAATTTTTTAATAAATATAAATTTCTTTCTGATAATCTTTTTTGACGTTTATATTGATTGATATCTAACTACTTGACAGACAAAAACTGTCAACTTAATAATGAGGGCTGTGTATTAATTAAATTTACGATGAAGCTTTCCGCTCCATCTACATTTTCATCATATAAATATTATATATTTTTATTCGATTAATTTTTTTATAGGGTTTTGTTCGGGGTTTTTAATTGTTTAAAATTTTATTATTGCGCCAAAAATTAAAAAGAAAATGCCAAATAATGAATTAATGAAAACTTACTTGGTTTTACATATAGAACTCATCCAAATACAAATTTTTTTATAACTAACTAACTACCTCAGTCAAATTTAATACTTTAGCGTTAACTACATATTAATAACGCTCAAATTCTTTGTTTTTAATTAACATTTACTTTTGTCCAGATTTTTAAGAGATCGTTGCCGTCCGTTACGTCGTCGTCATCGTCATATTTTGCTGTCGTCCGTCTGTAGTCGGCACATATGTGTAATGTTTTTTGTGATTGGTATTGATACCTAAACTAATTTATTATGACTTGTGAACCACATGTTTCATTGATCCATGATAGAATTATAATTGTATCCTGATATTGATCCATTAATTTATAAAGGCTACTTCATTTATAAGAAGCTATATTGCTAATTTTACGTTGCAGACGTTGGAAATGTCGCGTTGTACAGCAATTTGATTTGTGTTTGAAAACTATTGACGAATGGAAGCATTACACCTAGCGAATATTATCATCTCTGCATTCTATATTTGAAGAATTCATATCATACCTAAGAAATGAAATTTAAAAAAACGGTATGTTTGTATATTTCTTTATATATATTTAATTGTATACTAATAAATTAATTAAAAATTATACTTACCAAAAAACTCTATTTTCATAAATCTCATACAAATCTAGAATTTTAAGTTTAGCATTACAAAAAATAATTTAGCCTAAATTAAAAATTCCTATACGGACTCACTGATTTTGACGTTTCAAAAATGATAGATATTAAACTCAACATTTAAATTTAATAAACTAAAATTAACTTCTATAATAAAAAGTGAATTACTGAACTATTTAAAATGTCCAAAATAGAATATGATTTGGCTATATCAAATAGCATAATGCAGGTACATATTTGTTCCTTTTAAGATAAATTGGTTAAACTATAAATTACCTTTTTTAATCCAATGATGGACACATAACCTAGCCTGTTGGTTTTACGCAATTTTCTAATCAAAATCTTTATAATTTTTTATTAATACTTTTTATTTATACTATACGAAAGACTAAGAAATAGTTAAAATCATTTAAATAAAATAAATAAGTGTATTATAACTATTACAAAAACAATGGTTCATATTGATGGCCATTAGCTATCCATGAATCCTGTAGCGTCTTGCGCATTATTTTTTCATAACACAGTAGTAAAAGCTAATTGTGAATTAAATATAATATGTAATAGTAATTTATACTTTGAAGTTAATTAAACACCAAAAATTCCTTATGATTGTTTTTGGCGCAAATATAATAGTTTGCTTAAAACTTATAATTTTTGAAGTCATATGTCTTAATAAATTTAAAGAGAAGAATGTATATATACCATTCTCGAAATCATATAATTTAGAAAGAAAATAATATTTTATAGGAAATACAAGAACTTATAAAACCACCGGAGGATGAACACAAATCAACTCAAAAGACAGTTACAAAACATCCATATTACAAACGACCCGGACGTGGTCATAATCATGATTCTTGTGATGCTTGTCAGGAAGGTGGTAATTTAATATGTTGTGATAAATGTCCATCTAGTTTCCATCTGCAATGCCAGTATTTTAATTTTTAAATTAGCATCAAAATCAGAAAATAATTATTTTTTATTTTAGTGATCCACCATTAAATGAAGAAGATATACCAAATGGACAATGGCTATGTCATAATTGTCGAATGACAATTAAAATCGCTACTGGACCGCCTTCAAAATCCAATTCAGTTGAACGTGCTTTTAGCACAAAAACAACAACAGATAGTGAACAAAATTCACGTCCTAATACTCCATTAATTACAGAAGTAGATCCATCAACTGGGCCATCATTAATAGTATCTTCAGTTCCAACAAAATTAAGAAATTTACGCAAACGTAGCAGTAGCCATATATCAATGAACAGTAGTGATACTAGTACAATTGCAAATTCCCTAGAAAAAAATTTAACAACGAAAATTAATCCTGGTATTATTAAAGCATTAGATCCTAATAAAAAAGTAACTCCATTAGATGAATTAATTAAAGCAGCTAGTATTATGAATCCAAAGCAGTTTGAATTACCAAGGGAATTAGAAATTCATTGCCAGTTTCCGGGATCAGATAAAAGTAAATTAGTTTATAAATTGTAATGTTTTTTTCTCAATGTATGCTGATTTCTTTTAGTTGAGCCAGTAAAAAATGGCATTAAAAAACCTGGGGGTGTTCGAAGGAATTCGAAACCATATGAATTAGATTCTCAAGGACTTGTACCATTGCCAGCTAAAACTTGTTTTTATTGTCGAAAATCATGTAAAAAAGCTCCTTTAGTAGCATGCGATTATTGTCCATTGTATTTTCATCAGGTATATTTCTTTACAATACAAAAAAGATATAATTTGACTACTTTTCGTTATTTTTTAGGATTGTCTCGACCCCCCTCTAACAGCCCTTCCTACAGGTTTATGGATGTGCCCAAATCATCCAGAAAATTTCATTGTAATATATTAAAACACTAATTTTAAAATAATTTTATACACTGTTGTTTTTCATTTTTTTTTATAGGACTGGAAACTTGTTAATAGCATATCAGCTACAGAACGTGTTAAACTGTGGAATAAATACTCAGGTCCTATTGATCATGAAACAATAAAAACTGAATTTTTTCGTAGGATACATTCTAAAAATCCACCATTTCGATATAAAACTACACCGAAACCACGTGATCGTGCTATTATACCACCAATGGTACAATATCATTATGAATATCCACCACAATTGTTACCATCATTACGTGATGCATTTAGATTTGATTATGTAAATAGAAAACAACGAAATAATTGTATTAGATATAGCAATATTATAGAAAAAACAAAAGAAAATGATGATATTACAAAACAAATAATTGAAGATGATTTAAATGCAATAAAAAATGCAAATAATAAATTTCATGAATTTCGTAAAGATATTGGTGATAGTGATTTAACAACAACCGATGATGATGATGATGATGATATAAAAGATTTGAATAAAATTTTAGATATAGAAAATACTGTAGACAGTGTAAAACAGAAAGAAATGAAAAAAAGTAGTAAAAGAAAGGGCATTGGTGGAAAACGGGGGATTGAAAATGATTTACAAAAACAAGAATTTATTAAAAATAATATAAATAGGCGAAGTAATAACGATAATATGTTAGAAAATGATATTCATATGGAAAATGATAATAATAAGTCAGATGATTCAGAAGAAAATAATGATTTTGATAATGAACATGATTATGAATCAAAAATTGATGCTGAACTTAAGTATTTAGATGTAGATTTAATTAAGATGTTAGCATTTCAACGATTACAACAAATAATTGTAGAAAATCCTGATATTGTTATACAATATAGAAATCGTACAGCGGCGAAACATATAAGAGAAATTATTAGTAACACTGAATCACTATCAAATAATTATAACCGAACAATATTACCAAGTGAATTATTATCACAAGATGATATAGAAAGAATATCAAAAATGTTTACAAATGGTACATCAACAACTGAGACATCAATAGCAACTCCATCATTAGATATTGAAAATAATCGAATAAAAAATTATGATAACGAAAACAGTAAATGTAATGATGATGATATTAGTATATGTGATGATAGACCAAAATCTCATTGGACGGATGAAGAAAAAGCTGAAGAAATTGCCATTAGATTAGAACCAGTTATAAAAAAATCTTTAATAATAGCTAGAGCAATATTAACACCATTAGGTGATTTATTAGAAGGTAATAATAGATGGTTTACTACAATAAATATTGACAATTCTATAGAAATAATATATCGTACGTTTAATATTGGATGTGGTAGCTCAGGCATTGATTTATCTTTAAGTAAATATGGCCACTGTAAGCAAATATCACCAAAACATGCAACAATATTTTTTGATGAAATTGCACAAGAATTTGAATTATTAAATTACTCTGAACATGGAACATATGTTAATGGTCAGTTATATTCGTGTGATTTAACTGAAAGCGATTTATATACATCAAACACATTAGAAGTTAAAGATGATCAAAAACAATTAAAACTAAAAGTACAAGAAATATTAGATAAACGAAGAGGAATTCAAAGAACCAAATTGAATAGTATGGCTGAACACGATAGGTAAAGCTACAATTTCATTTTAAGACTGATTTTCAATCATAACTCATGCATTGCGATGACATAGTTTATTAGACGCGGTTTTTTAATTTATTGAAATGTCGTGTCGCAACACATGTGCCTGTATTGTAAATCAGCTATAATTATGAAAACTATGAATAATATTAAAAATAACCTGCTTTATTTATATATATTTTAGATTACCATTTCCATCTACACCAAATTGCAAATGTTCTTCAAGTCCGCCGTTAATTGCTGGTTGGGAAGGTACTGCAATATTAACACATGGTAGTCTAATAAAATTTGGTTGTATATCTTTTGTATTTTCAATACCACAACAATTTCAAGCCAATACAATAAATGATTTATAAAATAATTTAAATTTTGAAGTCTGAGATTTAATGCTGCTCAAAAACGTTGAAAAAAATACATACGCAAGTAGTTATTTCGTTTTTGTTGTATATTAACAATTTATTGTAGATCTACGCGTCCTCTTATATATTTGTATTTTTATTTTTTTAAATATTTTAGCTTTTTCTATTTTCTAAAAAAATTGTTTTCACGTATATTTTTTAATTTTAGTTAAAAAAAAAACATTATAAGAACTATTTTGTTAAAGTCTTTTCTTATTTTAATAGTAAATTAGAAATTAGTTACGTAACTGGAGGTAAAAAAAAGTGATGTGTACGTAATATATAATTATATGAGAAATAAAAAAATATATAATAACAAGAAATTATATTTATATAGACATTTACACATCACAATTATAGTTGTGACTGAAATGAAAGTACAATTTTATTGAATGTATAAATACGATAATTTTATTTTAGATTTTTTTCTTCTCTTTATGTAAATAATAAATTTAAAATAAAATAAAAAAAGCAAAAAATTAAATAGAAACAAATCACATAATATATTATTTTATTGCTTCTTCACATTTATTTTAAATTTCATTTCTTTTTTTCAAATTCCATAAAACGTTTAAAATCTGGATCAACAGTTTTTTTACGATTACGTGATATTTTTTTTGTTGCATGTAATGCACGTTTTTTTAAACAATTTAGCATATGATCAGATTCATGAACATTATGTTCCATATCAAATTGTTTATCTATATCTGGATAAATTTGTAATTGAAAATGAGACTCAAAAATAAGATCGGCTAGTACAAATGCAATTGTTTCATATATAGAATGATCGGCTTTACTTGCTATATTATTACCTATTATTCCCAAGGACATATACATATTACATACCAAACCGCGTGTCATACGTTGAAAACTATCTGTCATAACTGATGGTAAATGCTTTTTAACACATCTTTCAGCTAAATAATTTGCAAATTTATCAACAAGATCTCGCATAGCACTTTCACGGCATTGCTGTTCGAGTTTATCTAAAATTGCTAAAAATACCTTACCACGTTTTTTCTTCTTTTTATTCTTAACTTCATCATGAGCTTGCTGTTTTTTAATAAATGAATCTAAATCCCTAAAAAAATCAATTTATATATTAAATGAAATATCAGATAAAATACTTTGACTAAGTTAAAATAAAATACAGTTTTATTTATGCTTACTCAGTAGTCATAAAATTTGATTTTTCAGCTACACTGTGAATCCTACGTCGAAGAGGTGGTTCTAGAACATCTCTAAATTCGTCTATAGCAACCAGATATCTCTCTAATGGTTGTGCTAAATGCTTACTATCTGGTATTGTCTGTTTATTTTTTTCAGGATACTTGTAAGCCAAGCTAGTTAAATATTCTTTTAATTGAATTAAATCTGCCTGCCGAATCTCATCTTCATCTCTTCTGGGTGGATCAATAGATGAAATATCTTCTTCTTCAACATTTTCCTCCTCTACGGACGACATACTTTAAATTTATATTAACTAAATAATTTTATAAAAAAAAAACAAGATAAAATTCAAATACTACAAAAATTTTGTTTCAATATTCAATTTAATTTAAATAAATATTTAATTTTTTAAAATCATATAATATAATGCAAAGCCAACTAAGAGATATTTTTTCACTTTAATTTATTAGGTATAATTTTTTATATTTATTTTCTATACGTCTCATCCTTCGACTTATTTAGTCAAAGGTCTCATCATATAGATATATACAACAGTAGGAACAATAGTTATATGAACAACATACGAAATACATATAACAAAATGTATTGTTCCTTTTAAATCAATACATTTTAAATTATGTTCGTACTCTTTGGAAGTTTTTACGTTATGTGGTTGTCCAACATAACTATTTCCAACATAACATTTTTAGCTTTAAATTTTATCATATTAGTTTTTTTTAGCTTTGAAAAAAAAACTTTAGCTTTTATCATCTTAGTAAGTTTTAAATTGTAAATACATGTAAGATGGATATCGGTAAATAAAAAAATGCATGCATAAATAATTACATTATGTAAATTATATTTAAGATTTTAAAAGTTAATGGTTAATATTGCCTACAATCCGCTTTATGATCACGTATTTAGTTCGGATAAAATTACAATGAAATCTAAATTTTAATAACTGAAGAAAAATAACTATGAATATTTTTTAATGTAAATATATTTTAAAATAAAACTGAAAAAAGCATTAATTTATAGAATACAACAAATTATATTATTCAACAATTTTCTGCTTCTTCATAGTTATTTTAATATTAATTTCCATTAATTATTTTTCAAATTTTAAATAATATGTATATCTACTACTTTACTATTTGTTACATTTTTTCTATTTCTATGTCGGATATTTTTCAACCTACGTGGTGATGGTGAATTAAATAAATTATAATCAGATGTTTCACCATTTTTTTTTTAATTCATATTCTCTTGTATGTCAATGTCTTTTGGATAAATATGTTCTTGTAAATGCACATTCATAATCATTTCAACAAGAACATATCCAATTGTTTCAAATACTGAATAATCTAACATATTTACATTATTTCTATTAAATCCCAAGGACATATAAATATTATAAATTACACCATTTAACATACGATGAAAACTTTGTGGATGAACTGATGGTATTTGTGTTTTAATACATTTATTAGCAAAATAATTTGCAAATTTACTAACAAGATCTTTCATAGCAGATTCTCGAAATTCTTTTTCAACTTTATTTAAAATTTCCCTTAATTTTTTATTACGTTTTAATTTAATGTTTTCTCTTAATTTTTCTTTGGCTCGTTTTTTTTTCATAATTGCATCTAATGTTCTAAAAATCAATTTTAATATTAATATTTTTTTCATATTTTTTCACTTTATTTACTTACTCTGTGGTCATAAATGAAGATTCCGGATATCTCTTTGGTGTACTCAGATGTCCATCAGATTTTTTTTTTTTAATACGATAAGAATAAGCCATTTGTTTTAAAAATCTGTTTCTTTTTGAAAATAGTACTTTTCTTTCATCGGGTACACTTTTTTCTTCATCCGAATCATCATTTTTATCTTTATCCGAATCATACGAACTCAAATCGGATTTACTGGAATCATCTGCTGAGGACTCCATATTATATTATTTTTTATTTGCAAATTTCTAAAGATTAATTTTTTTTTCTAGTTTTTAATATAAAATTAAAAAAAAAAAATTTTTTTAAGACAATAAATTTAGATATATTTTTTTTAATTTATTGAATATTTCATAATGAAATACAAAGCCATCTATTAGATAAATCATAAATTTCCTTTGGATTTGATAAATATTGATCTTTAAATGGTACATGCCAATATCCATTTACTTTGTGTGCATATACATTATATTTTATTGGTTCCTGTGTTACAATAATTCAATTATTACCATATAATTATTTTTAATTTATTATTTCCAATTTACCTTAACAATAATTTCACCATTTTCTTTTGCATGTATTAAGGAATATTGATGTTCCTGCTGCCATTTCTTAAAAATTGTTTTTAATTCTTGTCCTAATAAAAACGCATGAGATCTCATAAGATCTCTAGAGAAAAAATCTGTAGTTGGTCCACTTTTTAAAGCCGCATATAATAAGAAAGGATCATCTTGCGATCTATTAAAATAATATTATAAACAAAACTTATATATCATTATTATTATACATTATAATATTGCTATAATTTTCTTACAAATTATTTGTGAGAAATATTTTGGAGTTCTTTTTAATATAATTCATTTGTTCAGCCGGCCAATGATTCATATGCTTTCGACCCAATATAAGAATATTCATATTTTTTTTAACAAAATATTTTACAACTGAAGATACCTGAAAATTGCAAACTTTTATAAACGAAATAAATAATCATGTATTTATTGTATGTAATTGAAATATTTCTATTGTACTTATTTCAAAATATAATGCTGTTAGTAATTAAGAAGAAAATTATATTTTTTTTAAATTACCAATTTAGCATAAATCATACTATTTTTCTTCGTACCACAGGAATATGCAACATTTAAACCATCAATAATGCAATGATAGGGTGCTGTGGCATCAATAAACTTAACAAATTGATCAATTTCTTTTGGTGATGATTTCAAAAAAATATCGTTACGTATTAAAACTTTATCTAAAAATGATGACCTAAGTGCTTTAAATTCTTTATTTGTTATTGATATTCTTTCCAGAAATGTACCACAAGATGAACATTTACCATTCTTCGTCATAGAAATTACAGATGTTTTTATATTAAAATCATTTAAAATATTTTGAAGTGACTCAATAACTTCCTTTGAAATAATAATTTCATTTATACTTATAAACTTTAATATTATCTCCATATTTTTAGTGAAATCAATTTTATTATTTTTTATACATTTAAAGTATTCAATAAAAACATCACAACGTGGTTGTTTTTTATTTTCAATTATTTCTTCAAGCATTTTCCAACCAATGTTATGATGTTCAATTTCCTGAAATGCTCTAACAGCTATTGCACTATATGCCAAAACATTAGGTATACATGTTAATTTTATCATTTCAATCAAGTCCAAGGACTTTGTCCATTGATTTGTAGTTATAACACCAAGTATTAAATGTTCACATGTTGTTGGATCTAATACAGTATGTTTATTCATAAGATCTTCATATATATCCAAAATATATTTTTTATCTGATTCAGTTATATCATTATTCTTATAAGCAATATAATATAGTCGTAATAAACGACCCCATACTGCGTTATTAGTTTCTATTCCTTCATTATTTAAAAAATTTATATATTTTTTTGCAGTTTTCAAATGATTTGTTGTGTTACACAATCCTACAATCACGGCATCAACATTTATTTCATTTATATGTCGAAATTTTTCTATTAGATTAGTACGAATTGTTTTGAAATCTGTATCGGTAAAATTTGAATCTTTACTACCACAAAGAATTTCACGTGTTTCTGATAAACCATCATTTGGAACAACTGATATCAATTGTGTTCGCCGAAATTGACCTATATTACGACAATTAAATATATTTTCCCTAAAATTATATAAAAAATAATTAATCCGCACTTTAGAAAATATCATTACTGAAAACTGAAGTTTTTTCGGTATTTTTAAATGTCACAGTCACACTAACTAACTTTACGAAAGCCATATACGAGAATCGAGTCTCGTCTCGTCAGCTGTATTTATTTAGTGGGCTAGTCTCCACTGCTCAATTTGTAAGGTAAATAAAAGGAAACAGTTAGGCGACTAAAATATTGCTTGGAATAGAAATAGGACACAGAGTAGCAGTAGAAGACCGCTGTAAGAATGCGTAAAAAAATAGAATAGGACTTGATTAGAATATAAACCATAAACGGTAAGTATAAAGTTTATGTTTAAACCATAAACGATAAGCTTAATTTTTATTTTTAATCCATAAACGGTAAGTTTAAATTAAATTTAAGGCTGATTTTCAATACCATGAAGTTCAATTTTCGTCCTCTGAAATTCAAAAAAATTGGTGTTTAGTTCATGTTTTTAAATTGACGAATGGGAAGCATGACACCTAGCGGAATTTTCGGGAACTTAAATAACTAAAGATAAAAATTTTGTTTACATGATCTGTCATTTAATATGAAATTCTTCTTCTTTAGAATTAATTATTAAAAAAGTGGTAAATAATATAATTAATGTAATACAAAAATATATAATTAACAAAATCTTCAGAAAATATTATAAAAAAGGCATGAATAATGTAATTTATATTTATATAACAAAATTAAAAATTTTTTGAATCAGTACAATGGAAGAATACAAATCGCAAAAAAAGAGTAGATTTTGTGGTGTCCCACACTGCAAGACTTATGTTATGATCTATGATGGTGATGGAATTTCAATTCAACTCCTGGCAGCGAAAAGGAACGTAGCTAGAATGGTAAGAGTAATGGAGACAAGGCAAGAATTGAAAAAATGATTGGATGCTTTGAAAATATTTTGTTGTTATTTTGTTTTATTACAATAGATGGCGAAATCGTGTTTGTTATTGCGGCCAACCACTAATCTTAGCTACCAACAATGAACTGTATTACCAATATTACTTAACCTCAATAAGCCATATAAATTATGTAAATAAATAAATTTTAGCACAAATTTTAAATATTACCCAAACTATGTTTTATTTTATGAAAGTTTTTCATATAAATCCAATTAATTATGTTCGTAAATTTCATATAGATACAATTTTTCTAAATAAAAGTATTAATAGTCAAGTGAAAATTTTAAGAAAGTTACTTGGTGATCGTCAATCTGGAAGTAAAAAACAATGGTATCCCAATGAGATATCAAAACCAGAATTTTCTTCACCACATAGTTTCAGTAAAACCATGAGCAAAGGAAAAAATGTATCACGACGAGTCCACGTACTTAATAAACTTTTTATGAAACATATTACAGATCTAATGGCTACCGGCGAGATATCCGATGAATTTATTGGTAAAGGTCTTGAGATTTCTAAAGTTAAGGTAGCATCAGATTTTCAATGCATAAATGTATATTGGATTGCCAAAGGAGATAAAAATGATGCTATTATAGATGCTACTTTACAACGGTGCTCTGGCCAGATACGTCACGAATTGTCACAGTTACGTTTAATGGGACAAGTACCGAAAATATATTTTCAGAAAGATAAAATATATTCTAATTTAGCTGAAGTACAGGTTTTGCTTAAAAATTGTGATTATGGTGATAACTATCAAGAAGATCCAAGTATTGAAGTCCGTAATGATTTAAATCTTGAAAACATGGAATTCGAACAAAAAAACAATGTAAATTTAGTTGATGGTTTACCACTAATGAGGCATGATGTTTTGGGTTTAGATCATAAAGAAATTATGTCAAAAATTTTAACAAAAATGAAAAAATCTAAACATGCCTGGGAAATGTATGATCAAAGTATTGGTAATCAAGAAACACAAAAACTTTCAGATTCAGTTAAGAAATCTTCAATTTTATATAAAATTCAGAAACAATTAGAAGAAAAAACACCTAGCATAGAGTTCGAAAAATTCTTAATTCGAAGAAAACCAAAAAATACACCAGATAGAAAAAAAAATTTATATTATTACAACCAAGATTTCCAAACAAATTTTATAGATGATGAAAATAAAGAAGGCAACTTCATCGAAGATGATGATTTTCGAAAGCCCTGAGTCCTTGAATGTAATTTTTTAAATAAATATTAAAAGTGAAATTCTCGTGTAAAAACATGAATTTTATTTCACAGAAATAAGTTGTTTATTTATTTTTTATACAGATATAATTTGTGTAAGTAAATATTTTTTTCATTCCTGCATCTATGTCATAGTGGGATGCCTTATTATCTGTAAATAGAAATAAATAAAAACTATTTTATCATACCTGTATTTAGTAATTTTTAAAAAATATTTCTTGATAATCAGTTAACAAAAATTACATCAAATAAATTTCAGTCGAAAGATGGTGATAGAAAAAATCATCATACGAGGATTAATAGATATTGAAGTTTTATAATAAAAATATTTACCTGTTTTTGCACGAAGCTCTGGAATACAAGAATTTATCTGTAATAAATAAGAGTACGAAATTATTACAAAACACATCTCTACATACATAAATATAATGTTAAAGTAATTATAATTCAGTAAAATGTAATAACATCAAAACTTATCAGTCGAAAGATGGTATGTGTAAAACATCATTATATATATTAAAGAAAATTTTATTAAAAACAGTTTGAAATAATTGTTCCCAGTCTTATGGCAATCACAAAATTAACACTAAGTAATATTAGTAAAATATACTTGATCCCTCCCCATCCCAATTGATTCACCCAACTAAAAATTATAAAAATTACCATTTATTCGAAAAGACCGAAACCCATATCATCATCTTCAGATTCGGATTCTTCTTTCTTTTTCTCTTCTTTCTTTTCTTCCTTTTTAGCACTATCAGCGACAGCAGCTACTGGAGCTGCGGCTGCTGCAACAGCACCGCCACCAGTTGGCATAGAAGATAATTTCTCACGGCCAGCTGTAATTAATTCTTCAATATTTTTGCCGTTCAATTCTTTGACAACTTGTGCAAGGCGATCTTTAACTACTTCAACACCTACAGAACTTAAGATTTTCTCAATATCTGCGGCAGCAGGATTTTCTTTGCCTCCAAGGACAGCCAACATATATGCAGCCACGTAACGCATTCTAAAAGAAAATATAAAATTAAAATCACCATAAATAATTAATGTAAGAATGCGTTATATTATAAAGTAAGATGAGTGGATATGGATCTGGAAATATTGATATAATCATGATGACTATTCTTTAAATTTTGAATAATATCTATTGTAAGAACTTGAAATTATCAAGTTTTATTATTTTTGTAAGTTTTTACTAACTTTTAAGTCTTCTTTTTCGACACGAAACGTTCAACAGCACAAAAATATATTACTTTGCGTCTTAAAACTTTTGACGAAAAGAGGGTGACATCCGAACAGTGTTGCCGTACCCAAGATCCGGTTGATTTATTTTGGTATATGTTCTTGGCTAGGCTCCGAATTCGTTACGTAGCGTGTCCATGAATAAGATTGAGTTGGGAGTTGTGATTGGATTGAAATGGGATTATCGTTAACAGGTCGTCTCCACTAACCATAACCGTTTCCATTTCCATGAATACAGAACGTATATTGGGAATACATAACGAAAGTCAATTAATAAATTAACCACAATATGAAACCTAATTTACAAATTAAACCACTCCGCCATTTTATTTTTGACATATTCGTCCATAAACTTAAACTTATCCATAAATGGAAGTCCATAAAGTTTGTAATTTATGGAATGGCTGATGGACAAGTGGTCTCAATTATCCATAATGGTTTCTATTTCCATTGCCATTTATGGACAACATTATGGATAGTCGAGACCCCGTGAAATAAAAAATTACAAATTCAATCCACATCGTTTCCATCTACGAATAAGAAATATATGGAAGGGGCATAAATGTTCCCTCTCTTTTTAACACATTAAAATTTTAATATATTGAAAAATTGTTTATAGTACCATTTACACGATCAAATAAAATCAATATTTTATTTGAATGACTCATCCATCAAATAAATTTGAACGTGTAAATGGTCCATCCAATATCCTATCAAATAAAATCTCAAATCAAAATATATTTTGTTTATTTCAAATAAATTTGTCAAATATGACGTCACGTCAAATAGATTTGATCGTGTAAATGCTTTTCGCTTGTGTTTTGACAGATTTTTCATCAAATAAAATTTTGATTTTATTTGATAGTGTAAATGCAAAATATTTGACAGCTTCATTTAACAGCTTTTTTCATCAAATAAAATTTTGATTTTATTTGATCGTGTAAATGGTACTTATGAAGCCACGATTTTGGTAGTTCTCTTTCCTTTTGCTCGAACAAGAGTCAAATTAATAATATGAGAAATATTATAACAGCTGATTTTAGATTTACAGGGCTGGCTTATTTTTTTAAGTTTAAGAGTCTCAATATAAATTAACAATATTAACTAGCTAAACAAATTACTCTATTTTACTTTCCATTTGTATAATTATCGTTGCGCGGACCTAAAATATTCATTAGGTTGATCTTTACTTGTATTTTTCAAAAAAAAAAAATTTATCTCCTTCAAAATTGCTGCCCGAATTAAAAAAACCCTAATCCGCCCCTAATTTCTCATTTTTATATTTTGACAATTCGACTAGCAAAAAAAGACAACTATACCCGGCGTGGCTTCAAATTTTTATATTTATGCCCTATCATCCATATATCTTCTATATCGTTGGTTTTGTTTTATTTTACATTATGCACATAGATTGAGTTGACAGTTTGACAAAATTATGACATTTATAATGAAAGCCTTCTACTACATACATTTTCTATATTTCTTTCCTTTCAAATATTTCATGTTATTATTATATATATTAATTTTCATTTTGTATACTTTTTTGTAATAAATTTACTTCTTTACTCAAAATATTCTTGTCGCCTCCAGATTCTACGATTTTTAATACTTTACATACATATTTTACATATCCAATCAAAAAAACTCAACTCAATCATGCATACTAATCCGGATTGAACTCGAGATGAATCCGCATTGAAACGTTATAATAGTTTCCAACTTTGTTTTTTAAACGGTTCACAACGTCGACATTTTATCACAAAAATTGGTGTTTTTGTCGATAGAAATTTGTTGAAAAGTATGACGAAATTTTTTTTGTCACATCTCATTCACCCACCACACAATTTGGTGAAGATCTTAAGAACTTTTTGTCAACGAAGATGTCAAATTTAACTCTCCTTTATCTTCAAATATTAAAAAAAAATTGACCGGGATTGGTGTTCAACGTTCAATCGCAATTCTTCAACAAAGTGTCGATAGTTTGTCGATTTAACTGACGACAAAATGTATACACAATTTTTGACAAAATATTGTCAAAAATCTACATGGTTTCTGGGGTCGGTTTACGACCGAAAAAATACGTTTATAATACATATTTAAGATTATGTATTAATACATATTATAATTAATTTCATAATTTTTATTACATAAAATTATTATAAATATAGAAATAAAATATAGATTAAATTTATATCTATAAATTAGCATAGTCTTCTAATTTTATTCAAAAAAAAGCATAGTTTAGTAAATAAAAATTTTCGAAATAAAAATTAATTTATTATTTAGTTAAAATTATAAATTTCTATTAATTGATCGATCTATGGAAATTGGAAGGATAATTTATAATTAATTATAAGATTATTAATAATACATATTTAACTAATAATACATATTTAAGATTTATTGTAAATCAAATTCATTTACATTACATTTCAAAAACTGTTGGTTTATCAAATTTTTTAAAATTATCAAATAATTTTAAAATATCTTCCAATTGCTTTTTAACAGACCAACAATGATACACACCATGGTGTTTCGTATAATCACATATATTATCAAATTCTTTTTTATCACAACGCCGGCACGAAAACTTTCTAATGTTAAATTTATTCTTTATTTCATTTTCAAATTTTAAATGATATGGGCTTGTTAAATGTTCTCTGTAAAATTTAAATTGACATTCTAGTTTGCAAATGGCACAATAAAACGTACTATCACCTTGGTTTTTACTGGTATGTTTTTCCATATGCTCACGAAAATATCTAGTTTTCATTAGCATACCACATTCTTCACATTTAACCCTTATAGCGTTATGTGTTTGCATATGCGTTTTATGGGCAATCTTTGGAAATACCAAATTACATTCTTCGCATTTATATTTTTTTACATGAAATAGACCAATATGTACTCGAAGTAGACATTCCTTAGCAAATTTCCGTTTACAAATATCACAGGTAAATTTTCTTTCCATATGTTCATTTTCTCGATGTATTCTAAGTTTCGGTGCCGATGAAAATTCTTTAGTGCATTCTTCGCATATATATTGTCCATTAGTTACATGTTTTCTTTGTTTATTTTTAATTATTTTTTCATTTATGATTTTTCTGGACGTTAATGGTAAGTTAATTTTCATATCATCCACAATTTTATTTAATTCAATTGTTGTTCGTCGATTTCTTTTATTTTTACCATCCAATGGTGCCAAACCAAGTAAAGATGATGGTGCATATGATGGAATTGAACGTCCTTCAGGTGAACACTTAAATTTCCGTAAATGTGTCATTAAATTTGAATGACAACCAAAACAAGATCCACATCCGCAACGATATGGTCTGTCTTTTGTGTGCGTATTTATATGATCCATTAATCTGATATATTGGGAAAACGTCTTGTTGCAAATTTCACAACAATTTTCAACTTTTTTAACTATATCATGATTACGACACCTACCGTGTGTTTCGTAAAAATAAACATGTAATCTTAATTTACGGTAATTTTCTGCTGAATATCCACACGCATAACATAAATTACATCTTTCTTCGTGTAATTCATGATGGCTGATATAAGCAGCCTTATTGGGTGATATTTTACTGCAAATTTCACACATATAACCACTATCGACTTTTATATATTTATATTCTGGTACAATAGCAAATAAATCATCATCATTGATGCCCAGGTCTGATATAGAATCAGTTTCAAAATTCCGAGAAGTAGAATCACATTTTCTTTCATTGGACAATTTAGAAATATTTTCCAAATCTTCAAATGCATCCATATTAAAATTATCGGCGGTTAGGGGTTCTACAAAAATCTTGTAATTGTCGTTATGTTCCTCACTATAAACTAATTAATTATATATGTATACAATTGATTTTATTCTTAAAGGGCAAAAAAAATACCATTTTCATCTAATAAAGTTAATCCATCTGTTGAATTTTCATTACTTTCATAAAAGTTGCATTGGGTTTGTTTATCGCACATTAAAATAACATTACATTTACAACGAACAACATATTTACTATTAAAATCTTCCTCGATTTCTCGGTTATCCATCGTAGTTGATTCAGTATTAAGACAAAACATAATTTAATTATTAGATTTCTTATTAAATTTTTGTGTAAAAAACTTGAATAAACATTAAACGTAAAAGATACAAATACAAATTAAAGTTTCTTGCTTTCTGCAGAATGACATATAGTTTTTCAGCACCATCTTCCGACTAACATTTGCAGCAAGCACCTTTCAGCTAAATTTTAAACTCAAAAACAGCAATTTTCCATTCGAATTCGAAAGTGATGGTTCTGGCTGGTTCGTCCGTCTATTCTGCTCTAAGACCTCTCCCTAATACAGAACGTACGGTGTAAGGCGTATATACATCGATACGCTGATACGCCAGCGTAGTATCCCTAAATCATAGATAATATATAGTTATATATTATCTATGCCCGAAATGAAACGCCACATTTACATACATTAAAATTTTTTTGATCAATGTTTCTTTTTGTTAAATTTCAAAAATCAAATTAAAAATTTGTATACGCCCGTCAAAATTGAAAATTCGAATTGTCGGGAGCTCTCATACAAAATGTATGTGCATGAAACGATTTGACAGACGCCGTACGCCGTACGTCCTGTATTAAGTGCCAGTCACAGTGATTTCGATTCGAACGGCACGTTCGAATCGAAAATTTCAAATTTTGACAGCCCCATATATTTTATATGGTATGCCGGATTGCAAGTCACAATGAACGTGTCGAAACGAATTCATTCGAAAAGAGTTAAAAATATTTTAACTTTGCCGGATGGGTCGAATGACATAACCTATAAATTATACATTTGAAATTTAAATTTTTTGAATTATTATGGGGGAGTTTATTGAAAATGTTAAGAAGCATCCAGTATTGTATAATAAATGCAGAAAATATTTATTTTAATACATAAAATAGAGATTAAACATATTTTTTTTACATAAACGGAACGAATACATTGTGACTATAATTTCTTTTCGAAACGAACGGTTCTTTTCGATTCGAACGTGCCGTTCGAATCGAAATCACTGTGACTGGCACTTTAGGGAGAATTTTGCTTGTTTGCCTCGACCGCATCATGGATTATTTCTTGTTTCAAAGTTTTTTTAATCTTAACAGCAATATTTGAAGTAAAATAAGATGGGCGATTTAAAACAGAAAGGCTCCTTAGCCTCTTTGGTACAAAAAAAGAAACAAGTACAAAAATTGAAAACAGTTCTGGCGCAACCATATCCTAGATATTTACCAAAAATTCAACTAGATGATCTTAACATTATTAGAGAATTAATTTTAACTGATAAGCAAAACTACAAACAATCAAATTTTAAAAAAAATCATGGTATAAATACTGGATTAAATTCAATTATAAGATTACTCAAAAATAATAGAATTTCTTGTCTATTATTATCATCAGGCATTAAACCATTTTCAATTTTATTTCAAATAACAACACTTGCATTAACGACTGGTCAACCACGACCTCACATTTTATATGTACCAAATTTAAATGAAATGCTCCAAGAAATATTTCATACAGATAGTTTTGCTTTGGCATGTATAAGAGATAAATATACAAAATTAGAAGAATATATGAACATCAAATGTTTAGAATTTCCATTACCTGAAAAGTTTTTAATATACCATGGATTCAAGCAAAAAACTCAACACAGCGAACACCAGCAGCAGTCCATTAAAATCCCAATTGTAAAACCAAATACAAAAGTCGATTTTAATGAATTATATGTAATGAAAACTCATGCATATTCTCCTCGAAGTTTTTATCCAAAGAATGCAATTAATTTAAAACCATTGAAATTCGAAGAACCTGAAGAATTTTCGGGTGATTATATATCATTTTCGAATACTGGAAATAATATGAGAAAAGAATTGGTTAATGATACCAACAATCATAATACTGACAAGAAAAATCTAATTAATTGTATGAAAAAACATTTATTAGAAGAATCTTTGAATAAAAAAACCGATTGTAAAAAGAGAAAAAAAGAAACAAAAGTCGATTTAAATGAAAATCCTAATAAAAATTCAGTTATACAATATGCACCATTAAAAATAAAAAAAATCCAAGGAAATCCTAAGAAAAAAGTCGGAAAGAGAAATTTAAATTAAAATAAAATTTGTATACGATAATACAAACTCGTTAAATACAAATTTTATAGTTACAAAAAAAATTAATACCGAATAAATAAAAAAATAATTAATATCAGAACTTAGTTTGCTTTAAAAATCCTTGTGAACAGTTGTTACAGAAATCTTATGTTAATTTTTTAAAGTCATATTTGTAATTTATTTCATGTATATATATTTTGTAATAGCCAAAATAAATATTAAAATTTATG
The DNA here is from genome assembly GCA_949752835.1 of Empis stercorea. NCBI lineage: Eukaryota > Metazoa > Arthropoda > Insecta > Diptera > Empididae > Empis > Empis stercorea. The sequence continues at coordinate 5,615,060 of OX457087.1, forward strand.
TACTTAATATTTAAGAATAATTAAAAAAATACTCGATATTTTAAATTATAATTTTAAAAAGGTTAAATAATAATAAAAAAAAGAAACAAATTTGATCACCATTATCTTTGATATTATAAGCTCTAAAAAATACTGCCGGCAAGATTTTTTATATTTTCCAATCCACAAATTATAGAAGCTTTTCACATTTTTTTTTGATAAATCAATTTAGCTGATACATATATTTATTTTTTGATAAATTTATATTTGTTTACAAAAAATATGGTGTAGGATTTTGTGACGGAATTACTCTATCCGTATCAGGCACTGCATTAAATATACTAACACTTCGTTCCTTAGAAGATTTAAAACTTAAAATTGATGCAACATTTCCACATCTATAGCAATAATTTGGTGCTGACCAAACAGTTACTAGTTTATCATCGAACATATATTTAATACCTTCATTAACAAGTTGATGTGCTCGACAAATTAAATCTAAATTATTAATAGTCATGAAATCTTTTGTAACTAAAGATCCAAATAGCCATCCAGCTCCGCGGGGACTTTGGGCCCTAAAATAAAATATCGAATTTATTGAATGAAAATAATATACATATATGAAAAAACATATTTACCATAAATCCATATCCTCAGGATCTGACCATACAAGATCACAAAAGGCACCTTTATATGGAATTTCACCATTTCGATCAATTGTCCTAATTTGATCTAAAGTCTTAATTTCTGGGCTTAGCCCACCATGAACACATAAAATGTCTTCATCAATTAACTAAAATAAAAATATTATTTTTTTTTCCTACGAAATAAAGACATAAATATTACAGCCGCAATTGTTAGAAAATCGAAGACACGACAACAATATTTCCATGCATTTGCATTTCCATATTTACTAAAGCACTCATCATAAAACCCATATACTTTGGTAATTTGGCGGGATTCATGATTTCCTCGTAATAACGTTATCCTATCTGGATATCTGGCCTGTAAAATTTTTAATTTAAAAATAAAAATTTATCATTAGGACATAAAAAATAAATATACCTTTAAAGTTAACAATCTTGTTAATGTTTCTAAACTGTAATATCCTCGATCAACAAAATCTCCCATAAAAATATAGTTTGTATCTGGAACTTGACCACCACATCGAAAAAGTTCTTCTAAGTCATAAAACTACATATATATATATATATATATATATATATATATATCAATTATTATTAATTAAATAAGAACTAAGACAATTTATTTTCAAATCATGTTTGGTTACCTGGCCATGAATATCTCCACAAACTGTTACTGGTGTGCTTACTGGTTGAATATTTGATTCCTCTAATAGGATATCGCAAACAATATCACAGAGTTGTTTTAAATCATTTTCTGGTAAGTATTTACACTCGCGAACAATTTCTATCCACTTGTCCATATCCGCCATATTTATTAATTTCTTTGGAATATGGCTTTTGTAATGTGTGACATTTTATGCAACAATTCAAATTCAAAATGACATTTTAGTTATGGTATAAATCTAATGGACAAATATGGGGGAGTGGACGCTTATAAAAATAATAATAGAACAGAATTCTGAATTTTGGTATTTTGAAATCAATATGAAAAAAGCTAAAAAAAGTGAATGCTTTTGATAAAAAGTAAAGTTGGAGTTTAAAAAATGGTTTATATTTATTTTTTTTAAGTTGTTGTCTGTCATTACTATTTTGGAATTAGTCGTTACCATTGATCTGGATTTACTTATATATTTAATATATTTGAATTAAGTAACAATAACAAACATCGATGCCTCCATCCATATTTGGTTCCCCAGGTGCACCTCCATGTCATGGACAGAATGGATACTTCATACAAACGGCAAAACATGCAGAAGGCTCATTTCATACATTATAAACATATGTGTGTTTCTCTTGGTCGATATAAATAAATAGTAAAAGTAAATTGTTTGTGAACTCTATGTTATAAATATACATAAAAGGTCATTATTAAACATAATTCGCAAATATGGAAAATAAGATAATTACGCTTTTAATTCTTACAGTATAAAGAGTTAAAGTAAAAGTAAACTGGGGGTAGCTGACGCTGTTCATACTCATGATACTCATGGTCATATCCGGCCCAAACAAGCAATTGTCAAAAATGAGGCGCTGTGTCAAATTTATAAGAGAGTATTGTGTTTATACTCTTATATAAATTTGAAAGCCATCATTTTGAATTCACCCATCGTAAAAAATCACAAGAAAAAGAAATAATTTTATTGTTTATATTATAAATACAAATTAAAAATGTGCTATAAAAAATAAAATTTTAATCGTTTGTTTAATTTATCAGATTTATATCCGAAATCCGCATTGAAAAAATACTGCTATAATTAAAAATATATATTAAAAATAAGATTATTTTGCCGGTGTTAATTATTTCACATATAAATACTTCTAGCCATCATATCATTTAAATCATTTAAATATGTCAGTAAGAGATCAAATTAAGATCGATATCGTAAGTAAATTAAGCATTTAAAGTTTTAAATTAAGCATTTGAATTAAATTTAAAGAAAATACATTTATTTAGGAATGGGGTCATGAGCGATTAGTACGAGCTCAGCAAGCAGTTGAATTGCGCCCATATGATATTGAATCTTGGTCAGTACTTCTGCGTGAAGCACAAAGTAGACACGTTAATGAAGTACGATCCTTGTATGAATCATTAGTTAATGTATTTCCTACAACAGCACGATACTGGAAAATATATATTGAACAAGAAATGAAATCAAGAAATTTTGAACGGGTTGAGAAATTATTTCAAAGATGTTTAGTAAAAATTTTAAATATTGAATTATGGAAACTGTATTTGACTTATGTTAAAGAAACAAAAGCTGGTTTAGCAACACATAAGTGAATTTTTGAAAATTTATTTCATAAATTACATAGGTATATTTATATTCTTATTTGTTTTATAGAGAGAAACTAGCGCAAGCCTATGATTTTGCATTGGAAAAAATTGGTATGGATTTACATTCATTTTCGATATGGCAAGATTATATACAATTTTTGAAAAGTGTTGATGCAATTGGAAGTTATGCAGAAAATCAAAAAATTACTGCCGTACGTAAAGTTTACCAAAAAGGTGTTGTTACACCAATAATTGGTATTGAGACATTGTGGAAAGAATATATTGCATTTGAGCAAAATATTAATCCAATAATTTCTGAAAAAATGAGTTTAGAAAGATCTAAGTAAGAAATTTTCGTGAATAAAAATCATAATTTTACTCAATATTTAATTTCTTTATAAATGCAGGGATTATATGAATGCACGTCGTGTCGCTAAAGAATTAGAAATAATAACAAAAGGTTTAAATAGAAATCTTCCAGCAATACCACCTACTTTATCAAAAGATGAAAGACTACAAGTAAAAAAGATATAATCTTTTACATAAATTTATACTTGTTTTTTTGTTTTTTATTTTTTTTAGACTGAATTGTGGAAAAAATATATCGCATTTGAGAAATCAAATCCATTACGTTCTGAAGATACATCACTAGTAACACGGCGAGTTATGTTTGCTACCGAACAATGTTTACTTGTATTAACACATCATCCAGCTGTTTGGCATCAAGCAGCTCAATTTTTAGATCAGAGTGCAAAATTATTAACTGAAAAAGGCGTGCGTATTAATAAAATTAAATTATTATTTTAAATTCAAATACAAAACGTGCAATGTTAGAAATTAAAAAAAAATTATTAGTTTATTAAAATTATAGTTATCAAGAATTTATTCCAGCTACAATTTATTGTATTATATTGCAATTATCTGTGATGAAAATAATCTTATATATTTATTTTATACAAATATGAAATTTTTTTTTTGTTACTGTTAAAATTAAATTACGAAAATGCAAATTTTATATTGTAGAATTGATTTTGTGTATTTGATTATTTATAAAACAGCTGAATTGTATCGATGAATTTTCATTAGCAAATTTAATATCATTAAAACAGATAGTAATTTAAAAAATAAACTATGAATCAAAAATTATTATTTCCATTGTGATAAATTATTAAATCTTTCTTTCTGTATTACTGGTAGAATTTATTGATTTGTATAAAATGAAAATTCAATGATGCTTTAATATTGCTGCCAGTTTTACTATTTTCTTTAAAAATATATATTTTTTTACATTACATTTCATTATATATATATACTATAAATAAATTTATTACATAATAAATATATTGTAATTTACATTAATTAGGATGTTCAATCAGCTCGTATATTTGGTGATGAGGCTGCTAATATATTAGATCGAGCAATAAGTGGTGTTTTAAGTCGTAATGCTTTACTATATTTTGCATATGCTGATTTTGAAGAGGGCCGATTAAAATATGATAAGGTTCATCAAATGTATAATAAATTTTTATCAATTCCGGATATTGATCCAACTTTGGTAATATAATTAAATTAAATTTAACATGTTTAAAAAAATACAACTTTGTTTTAATTATAGGCATATGTGCAATATATGAAATTTGCTCGACGTGCTGAAGGAATAAAATCAGCTCGGGCTATTTTTAAGAAAGCTCGAGAAGATATACGATCACGTTATCATGTTTTTGCTGCCGCTGCTTTAATGGAATATTATTGTTCAAAAGATAAAGAAATTGCATTTCGTATATTTGAATTAGGCTTAAAGAGATTTGGCGGAAGTCCAGAATATGTTATGTGTTATATTGATTATTTGTCGCATTTAAATGAAGACAATAATACAAGAGTATTATTTGAACGGGTATTATCATCTGGTGGCTTAACTGCACAATTATCTGTTAATGTATGGAATCGTTTTTTAGAATTTGAATCGAATATTGGCGATTTATCTAGTATTGTAAAAGTTGAAAGACGTCGAAGTGCTGTTTTAGAGAATGTATGTATTATATAATTAATTACGTTTTCTTATTGTTACTAAATTCATTTATTTTCTTATTTAGTTAAAGGAATATGAAGGAAAAGAAACAGCTCAATTAGTTGATCGATATAAATTTTTAGATTTATATCCATGTTCTGCTATGGAACTGAAATCAATTGGATATAGTGATGTAAATTAATTTTATTTTTATTAATTTGTTATTTAAAATTTCAACATAAAAAAAAAACTTTTACAGACACATGGTTTAGGTGGTAATAAAGCAACGGTATCAGCTGAGCCTGATGTTGAACCTACAAGTAATTTACCCCGTCCAGATTTTTCACAAATGATACCATACAAACCAAAATCAAATGCTTACCCGGGTGAACATCCATTAGATGGTGGTACATTTCCACAACCACCTGCATTGGCAGGCCTTTGTGCTATATTACCGCCACCAATTTGTTTTCGTGGACCATTTGTATCTATTGATATGTTAGCTGATATTTTTAGTCGTATTCAATTACCGGATGGTAAATTTATATCAATTAATATTGTAGTTTTTATTTTAGTAAATAATTATTTTTAGTTCCTGTACCAAGTGGCGATCATGGATGCGACACAAAGCTTTTCGATTTAGCAAAATCTGTTCATTGGATAGTTGATGATAGTCAATATACTGGAGATGGTGGTACCATTAAAAGACGTCGTATGTTACCTGGTGGTGATGACAGTGACGATGAAACTCAAGCTGTAGCTCCACCAGCTAATGATATATATAGATTACGACAACAAAAACGTTTTAATAAATAATTGAAATAGTTCATTGTATTTTGTACTTCACACAATTTTTGCAAGAATAAAATAAATATATAATTTAGAAATTTATTTTTTTATTATTATTTATTTGGAAGTGAGCTTATGGTTTAATTGATGATTGATACTGCAATTAAAAAAGGTGCTGCGAAATGTACTGCACCGAAACGCTACCGAAAAATCTATCACTGCCAGATGCTGCTAAGAAATATAGTCCCAAAGTTATTCTGCAAATATTCAGCGAGCATAAATGTAATTAAGATAAACAATAAAGCAATTTAGTTAGTATGGAGGTTTTTAGATTAGCAGCTGATAAAGAGAAAATAAAATTGATGATATTCAACATCCATAATGGGATAACAAGAAGAATATGAAATTTTCCAAGAAAATATTTTCAAATATATAATATATTTTTTTATATTTGTATTTTTATTATTACTCTATTATATACTTGAAATGATTATACATAATACGAAAATAATAAACATAATTTAAAATATAACAAAAAAAAAATAAGGATATCCATTAAAATTTTGTTATTTTATATATATATATATTTATATTTCAAAATTAATTAAATTAAAGTTTTTAATCATAGTTATTATTATATTTTTATTTATTAGTTTCTTATTTTGACCAAGAAAACGTTTAACTCTCTTATAATAAAATAATTTTTTTTATTGTAATTTATCATAATAATATATTTAATATTTTCTTTATTATGCAAAATTTTACTGGTTTTATGTATGCAATATATATAATAATAATAATAAATTTTAATTATTTTTAATAAATTATTTTAAATCTCTTCGATAAATTTTGTTTTATAATAAATTTCTCAAAATACGGCAAACTAAATATTCTTTTTAATTTAAATTTAATTACTTTTTTTTTTGTAGTTATAATTGAAAATATATTTATCTATATATATTTTATTTATATTTAATATTTTTATTATTAATTATTTTTAGGTTAAATATAAATGTTCGAATGTGCTTTATTTTTTTTATATCATATATATAATTACGGAATTCAAAGAAATTAACTTTTTTGTTTTGAGAAATATATTTATAAAAAAAATGTGAAAGTTTTATTTTGTAAATATAATTTTATTTAACAACAATTAATTTAATCTAGCAATTTAAAACTTAAGTATATTGTCGGATTTTATAAACTCACTTCAAGATTTAAACTTATTCGTTTCAAAATTTTGAATAAAAAGGAAAAAAAAATATAAACATAATTTTTTTAGAGGTTTAACAAATAAGAAATTTTACAGTATACGAATTTTATCTTACATATATAAATATTTGCCGAAAAAAATATATATCTTTAAATAACTTAAAATGTAAAATATATGCAGGCAATTATTTTTTCTTGAACCTTTATAATGAAATTTGCAAATTTTGAACTTTATTCGGTTTTTAAAAACTCATCCAGAATCACACAAAACTAAATATATATATATATATATGTAATTAAAAATTTTATTATTGAAACATGTAGTGACGTTTGTTTGTAGTGTTATGTGTATGTATTGTATGTGTAGAAGACTTTTTATATTTGCTGATATTAACTTAAATTTTTTTTAATGTCAAAAATAATCCTCTACTTAAATACTATAATATATTATTATATTATATTTTACACATTAAAATTAATTTACTTTTAAAAAGCCTTAAATTATTACACTACAGAAACAAATTTATATTTTGTTAATTAAATTTATTATTATTACCGAAGCTAAAATATAGAATTTAGTATATTTCATACAATTTTTTTATTTTTAATTAACTATTTGTATTTTTTTTATTTTTTCATTTATAAAGATTAATTAATAAAATTCGGGTATCTCGTTATTTTGGGATGATTCTTAATTCATGAGTTGATGTTGCGTGTCTTCCAAATACGAATTGATATTAGTAAACATTAATTTAATTTGTTTTGGAACTGCAAAAGAAAAAATAAGATATTTAATTACAAGTTATATTATCATTTTTAAGAACTAATTAGATCTATTCTATAAAGTAAATTACTTACCAAAAATGTAATTAGAATTTTAAATTGCGATCTCAGTTATAATTTCACACAAACTATATTAATTTATTTTGGATGTATCTAATGTTATAGAACACAAATTTAAACAATTTATTTTTATTGTTTAATTTGCTTGTTTAATGAAATACAAGAGGCTTAAATGTTTTTTTTTGAATTAATTATATTTTATATATGTTATTATGTTGAATAATTTATTCTGTTGTGATCGTAAAAATATTTTATATAGTCTACATTCCATATCCTTGATAAGGCATATTAGGCGCCACATAACCAGGTGCATAATTTTGGGTATATTGCGGTGGAATACCCATAGCAGGACCAGCTGTAATCATTAACTGGGGTTCCATTGATATTATATTTTTATGCTCAACTTGATCGCCTTCTTTTTCACGTTGAGCTTCGTTTGCTTCTAGTTTATCAACTTTAGATGTATATTCCCGAATAACCTTTAAATATAATTTAAAATTTATTTCTATTAATTATTAATTATTTTAAAACTATAAATATACCTGAATCAAATATGGCATTGCAAAATCCATTATATTGTGTCTCCATGCTAATTCAAGAATAACATCAGGTCGAAGTAGATCATAACACTAAATTAAAATAAAAATAATTATAAGAATTATTCATAGTTAATCATACAGTTAATTCATAGTTATATCATTTAATTTACTTGGAATATACAAGCAGCAAAACAATCATAAGCACCACGTTCAAGGAACCAACCAAGAAGTTCTTCAGCAATTTCTTGTTTACCAGATTCAGCAGCATATTCCATAGCATCCTTGAATAATCTGTCTTTTTTACATAATTCGACACTTTGTAACCAGCGATTGTTGCCTATAAATAAAATAAATAATTTTACGTTACGTTAATCAAAATTTAAAACATATATATAATTAAAGAAAATTTCCAACCTTTGTATAAATAGGCAGCAATACGTCTAAATTCAGTTAATTCATGTTTTTCTAATTTCTGTGCCAATGCAATATTATCAAAATTGTCAAATCCATCAATAGAATTTCTCAGACCTTGATAATCTTCTTCTTCAATTAATAAACCATTTAATGCTTCGTTAATAGCTTTATTATTCAAATTTTGTACACTTCTCAAATATGGTTTAACTAATTGTAAATGACCTGTTTTTGTAAAGAAACTAACAGCTCTGGTGTGATCCATGCGTGGTGATAAAACCAATAATATATCAATTAATAATAATGGTTTATAATCCAAATAAAACTGTATTGCCTTGTAATATAATTCAATATTTGCAACTTTAGTTATTATATCCTTAAAGTGTCCTTCACGCCAAGCTTCTGTTGGATGTGCAATCATTGCTAGTACTGCATTATCAAATTCCTCGTATTTATCATATAAAAATACCAATTCGGACCATAAATGAGCTGATTCTGCGGCACGCAATACTTTTGGTATATTGACACGTGACCAAAATAATTCCAAATGTTCACGCATTTTCGACGTTTTATATTTTGAATATAATATTGCCAACTCTGTAAACATACCCATATGGGCCCTTTCCAAACCTAATGCTGATTCTAATAATGCAATTAATTCCTCAAAATAGCCACGATCTTGATAATAATTTATTAAATCTTCCAGTTCATCAGCATGCACGACTATATGTAAACCACACATTTGGGCCAAACGAAATTCTTCAGCATCAACGCATGCAAAACAAACTTCTTTCCATGTGCGTGTTGAATTAGCTTTACGGGCACTATCAACAGCACCTTGGAATTCTTTTAGATGAACTAATGTTAGTGCCAAACGGGCAAAATTACTGACATTATTGTATAATAATTTGGCCGCATCATGCATACCATCTGAAAAACAACGATCACCGATTTTTTGTATGTCGGCATGATTTGGTCCCGAAATAAATTCTTCTAAATCAGCTAGTCTACCAGTACGTGCATAAGCATAAATCAATTCACTTTCAATATAACTTTCACGTGCCTTCTTTCTAGCCATTTGTAAATATCTAACCAAATCATCCCATGATTCATTTTTCGATGCCGTTTCAACAACATCCATATAAGCACTTGGATCATCTGCTTTTATATAACTATCAATTGCTTCTTTGACCAGACCTTGTTGTAATTGGGCTTTTGCTAATTGTGACCATACAGCTGGTTCATTACAACGTTCAGCAAACTCATTAGCACGCTCCAAATTATTAACTTGTTCAATTAAAACCTGAATAGCAGACGTATTTACATCGAATTTTTTGAATATAGCAAATGCTTCTTCATATAATTGATTTGAAATTGCGATATTTGCAATATCTGGTGCATCATAATTATCCAAACGATTTATATAATCCATTACACGTGTACGGTCCGCTTTAATTGCTGTTAAGATTAATAAATTCTGTAAATTCCGGTGATCAGAAAATACACTTGAATCTAAAACAATTTTTTCAAGTAATTCAATTAATTCATTTGGCAAATCTGCTGTCATAAAAGCTTTTACAGTTACAGAAATATCATCTGGATCTTGTGTTTCTGATAAAGCTGTTTGAACAACTTGATCAATTAATTGTCGTTTGTAAGGATTTGATTCTGATAAAACTTCAGCCCATAATTCAGCATCACGGCGACGTACCAAATAACGTGCTTCACTTTTAAATAATGAATTCTCGTTACAAACAGCAATTAATTCGCGATCACATTGACCACGTTCATATGCAACACATGCTAAATGTGGATCACGCTTCTCACAATAACGCCCAACAACACGACTATCATAATATTGATTTTCTTTTAGGAAACGTTCAGGATTGTTATTAGAATCAATATAAATTTTCGCCAATGCGTTATGTGTAGCTGGTTCAACACATCCTTCATGTACACGTGATTCTAACCATGGTAATAGTAATTTAAGACGATTACGTTTTTCAACTTCTTCAACTAATTCATCTGTAGAAAATTGTCCTTTAACAACAAGAATTAGATTTTTTATTATATCTTCCGAACAATCAACATCTAATAAACCACCAACAACAACTGGTAAACGCGATGGATTTACTTTTTGTACATAAATTTCAATGTACTTCTGCAAGTTATTACGATATAAATATAAAACTAGATCATGTACAAAATCAAAACGATCACACACAATAATCAATGGCAATTGATCGGTAAGTTTAGCTTCTTTTAAGAAATTTTTTACACGTTCAGCATTATAACAATTTGATTCACGACAAATTCGTTCAACTTCTTTTATTTGATTGGTTTTACAAGCAGCTTGAATATATTTAAAATGTACTTCATTATCTTGGCTAAAATTGACAATTGATCCAAGAAAATAGAATAAACCTTCATAACTTTTAAAACCTTCAAATAAATCAATTAAAGATTTTGTTGTCAATTGTTCATGATATTTAGTAGCAATTTGAACGCATATTTGTAAATTTTGACGAATATTAGCTGTCAACATTGCTTTTAAACATTCCAATGAATCTTCTACAGATAGTGTACCAAAAAATCCAACCAACCAATCAGCATTTAATAAATGTGTATGGACAACTGCTCGTTTAATATCATACAAATCGGTATAATGTTCTAAAGCACGTTGTAAAAGTCCAGCTTTTTCACAAAGTTGTGCAATATGTGCTCGATCGTAATGAGTAAACATAGCATTGCCAAGAATTGCATCAGCAACTTGTGGTGCTGATATTAAATTCATTTCAAGTAATCTGGTCTGTAGAGGACCCTCATTTGGACGATTATGCTTAAGAGCATCTAATAAGAATGCTGTACACTGTTGTACCATATTCTGTTCCATAAATATATCAACAATTTGATTAATATCAGCCAAGGGTTCTTCGTCGGCGACCAACATTGATGCAAAACCAGCACCTTGTTCGGGATTTGTTCTCATTACCGAACGTAACAAAAACACATAATCCGGCGTGTAATTCACTTTTTTAGCATATAATACGATTTTTTGAAACTGACCAGTTTCAGCAAAACATTGTATAACTTTATTTGGAACATTAGCTCTCAAATATATTGAAAGTGCAACTGTTAAATCAGAACTTTTTATTAAATCTCCTAATTCTTCGCTACATTCCAGTTTCTCTTCTTTGAGCCATTTCTCGCAAAGTTGCTTTTTACCTTGTAATAAAACTGGACGGCACAATTCTAACGACTCATACTTGTTCAATTTACCTTGATCAAGCAGAATCCCAAAATACTGTAATAGTGGTGGTGAAGTGGAACCAGCTGGTGTTTGTACTTGTTGGAAACGTTGAATTGTTTGTGGTGTACGCAATATACCTTTTGGGGCTAATGCTGCTACTTTAGCAGCTTCTGCATATTGACCGTTTTGAAATAGTTGATTAAATTTACGTACAAATAAATCTTCTGCACCAGCTAAATTATTTCGTACAGCCATACGTAATGCTAAATCAGAATTTTGTAATACCGTATTAATGTACGGTATAATTTGATCTTCTTCAACTGTTACCGATAGAACCTGACCTTTACGATTAACACCAATTATACCACCACTTGACTCATGCGGTGCTGTTACAAAAATAGTATCAGCTGATATACGATTCATGTAAATACATGTACCAGATTCAATGTCATATAAGTGTATATAACCATATTTTGTAATTAAATAAATTACATCATATTTTGCTGAAACTTGCATTGCAACCGGAAAATCACTTTGTGCTTCAGGTGGAAAGAATACATCAACAGCTTTTTTTGTAAATGGTTGATTACCAGCTGGCGGTGTACCAACTTCAATAATATGCAATTTACCACCTTGAGCGGTACGAACAGCAAAACAAAATAAAGTGGATTGTTCCTTATTAGCTTCCATTTTAAATATTGCAAAAGATGCAGCATGACCTAAAAAAATTATACAAATATATCTGTAAATGTTTTTTTTTTTTAATTTTGAATTTTAACTTTACCTTCAATAGCTTGTGAAACTTTACGTTCAACTGAATATAATTGCATAGCACCAGCTACACGGTGTTGTAAAGCTGAAATTCCAACCAATAATAACCATTGTTGTTTTGGATCACATCGATAATTAATAATCTGACAACCATTCAATGATGAATGACGATCAAACATTTTAACTGGTGTTGAATCACCCTCCATAGACCAATGATATACAGATGTTTCTGTAACTAAAGCCAATGTATTTAATGAAATCCATTTCCAAAAAACAACATCTTCTGTCATAGTATGAGCTTTCATTTTTGATTTCATTTCAATATTGAATATTTGTAGAGTTTTCGCAGCTACAATAAATAATAAAATAATTATATATAGTTTTTATTATTTTTTTTAATTAAGTTTTTTTTTTACCTTTCAATGCAATAACTTTACTGGCAGGATTCATTATAGCTGAATCAGCTGAAATAGGTCTTCGTATTGGATTACTTGAATCATTCATATCAATAATAACAACTTGTGCTGTTTCACCAACTTTTTCTCTAACACAAATAAATTTATCCGACTCCATGGTAAGAGTACTAAAGGATATGGAATTGATATTGATTCCGACATTTGTAAGCTAAAATAAAATAAATTAAATTTTTTAAATGAATTTTATTAAAAATATATGCTATAATATTTTAGTAATGCAAATTTATATTTGAATATTTGAAAAAAAAATTTATTCCCATTTGCTTTACTTATATATTGAAATTTAATGAATTTATATATGTATATTTTACAACAGGTTAAGTATTTATAGTTTATACCTAAATATTAATAAAAATTTAAACGTAAGGTTGAACTCTGCCACAGAAATGGTTATAGAAAAAAGATGGTATTAATTAAAAAAATATATTATTTCATTTTTATTTAAAGAAGCCACAAAATATTACAAAATTTTAGTAGAAGAAAAATGTAATATGTAAAAGGTAATTCACCTCTTCTTTAATTTAATAATTTTAAGAAAAAGTGAACTTTTTTTTAACATAAGTAATATAGTAATATATACCTACATTATATATAATATATTTTCACATACATAAAATAAATAATATGTATATTTTTATATATGTAACTAGATTGAAAATCTCGTCAGAGCGTGACTAGAAAAAATGTATGTAAGTTTTATAAACGAGCAAAAAAGAAAATAATAATACTGTATAAAAAAAGTAAGAGGAAGACGATAATATGGTTGTACTAGGTTTAAATTGAAAAAATATCATTAAAATACTAAATTTGGTTAAATAATAGTAAAAGATATATTTAAATATATATTTATTACGATATTATTAATAATAATCATATTTTTAAATTTATATAACTATATAGAATAGATGAATTGTACTAATTTATATTTTTAAAGGACAATAATAGTATATAAATATTTATAAATATATATACTTTTTTTAAATATAATTAATTAACACCAAAATTAAAAATTATTTACTACGGTATTTCATTTAGTGATATTATAATTTAATTTGAAGTATTAATTTGTTTTAGAGTTCATATTATTATTTTCATATTATATACGTGATGTTATTTCATTATTATGTACAACTTAAATAAGTACATATACAATAAACACTGGTAAATTTAATTAATATTTGTATATTGTGGGTGACAAAATCTGTGGTATTTTTGAATGCGGTTATATTTTCATTATTTTTTTTTATTAAAATCAACTAAATAAAATATTGCATAAGATAATTTATTAGAAAGTTTCCTTTGTTTAAAAATTATGTTTCTTTTAATAATAACAACTGTGTAACTGATAACACTTCCTGATATTTTTAATAATTTTATTTCATATTATTTATAAGGAATGAAATCAGAAATATTACAGAACAAAGTTCAAATCTTTTTCAAGCCGAAAAGTATTTTTTTTTTATTTTATTACTATAAAGATGTTTTGTAAATTTATAATTGAATTAGTTTAGGCATAAAAATATCAATTACATTTTGTTTCTTTTAATTCGAACAAAGATTTTTTTCATAATTTTTGAGTATTTTTTTTATTTGTGATTTTAGATTTAATTTTTCGTAAATTATAATCTATATAAGTATTTGTGTTTAATATTAAACGCATATTTTATGTATCTTCGATTAATTCTTTTTCTACATGATACCTACATGATAGTTTTAAAAACTTCAAATTGTTAATCATTTTATCGTTATTAATTTATACAACAATTAGGAATTTGAAATTATAGGTTATAAAAAAATTAGAACCATATTATGATTATATTTTATATTCTAAAATAGTAATAATATTTCAAAATTTAGTATAAATTATTATATATGTACTCTCAAATAAATAAGTCATATATAAATATATATGTAGGTTATTTGTATTGTAGCCAAAGAGCTTCAATTATAATGTAAGAGCAAATACTTTGCAATCTAAACTACAAATACAACTTGACAATCATTTTTGTAACATTAAATTAATATTAATAACCAAAATAATACAATTTCCTAATTTTCAAATTTATATGTATATTTCTCTTATACGATGAAGAAAAACTTATCTATGATTAATCTTTTTTATAATCTCAAAAAAATATATTTTTGTATTGCATCAAATTTATGAAAATAAATTGTTAGGTATATACATTAGATAAAATATGAATATATTACAAACAAAATATAAATGACGATTATAATTCAAAGCAATATTATTGTCCTTCCTATATTCTACAATGGACAATATACGAAAAAAAACAGCAATATTATTTTATTATATGTGGCGCAAGCGCTTCAAATTAAAATTAAAGATATAAGTATTAATAATATATTTGTATCATTATTTTTCTGCTGTAATTTTTGAAAAACATGTGATTTAGCACATATTGTTCTGTATATATGTACATATGTACATTATAAATTTATGTAAAATCATAAAACAATAAAAAATATCTTTTATCCTAATTCATTTTGGGTTTTATTGTAAAATAATTTCTATACATTGCGATTTAAACATTTTTAACAAAAACTTATTGGTCAATGGGGTAAATAAAAACAGGTTTTCTGATAATGTTAGTTTTTTTTTATTAAATTCTGTCATCGAGACCCGACGTTCTTCAACTTTCCAGTGTACGATGAGAATGACACAACAAAAACACTTTTTTTTAGAATTGAAGAGGGGGCCTCAGAATAGTTAAAAAAATTAATAAAATTGTTAAAATCAAGTTTTTAATTTGTTTTTTTTTTTTAAATCAAAATCAATTTATATAGTTTGTTTTAATCATTTTTAAATCTTGTATAAAATTATGTAATATAATTCAGAATTATTGAAAATGCTTATTTTTATAATTACTACGAATTAAATATTGGGTAATTGGTTACGATATAATGTAGTATTAAAAAATAAATTTATATATATGTATTAAAATCAGTTCATAGTGTAAACTGTACGTAGGTATAGTAAATTTTTCTTATTAATTTAATGTATCGAAAACACAGTAAATGACTGATATTTATATTATTAAAATACTACTTTAGTAGAAATTTTTTTAAATTCTTTTCAAAGAAATTGTATGAATAAATAAAATATACTGTATGTAAAGTATACATATAATATTATAATGCACAAATCAACAACATGATAATGATGATGACTCATTAACAAAATTTTCAACAGATTTTTCTGTAGTAGATATATATAGTATATAGCTATATGATAATATATATACAAAGTGAAAATATAAAGAGTCGAAAATTTCTTATCAGAAAAAAATATAATTACATTAATAATTTAATTGCGGAGATTTATCAATTACTTGATGCGGTTACAATTTTATTAACAAGGGGGCGTTTTTCTAACAAAAATTAAATAATATTTAATATTTTTAATATTGCAAAAGATCAGTTTATGAATTATGAAACTTACCTGTAAATGCTCTTGAAAGCGTATTGGCAAAGATGTCATTTTGACTGTATATATATCAGTTTTCTTATTCACACTTCCCGGCAAATAATTTTTCCTTATTTAATTTTTTAGTTAAATAATTTATAGTTTTCAAATTGTTTCAATTTTTTTATTTCTTTGTATTTTTTTCTAAGCTTAAGCACTTTTATCGAATCAACTATAAAAATAAAAAAAAATACAAATTTTCACTTTATTAAAATCATAAAAACTACTTTTAAAATATATTATAATTTTTCTTTTAAATCAAAATATATCTATAAGTACAATAATTGTTTTTTTTTGCAAAGGAAATATATTTCGATAAAATATTTCCTCTTTGATTCATAAACTGAATAATCCGTGGTTATAAATTTACCACCCAATATGGCTGCCTGACATTCTTTAATTTTTTTTTTTGTAAAAAAAAGATTTCTATGTATGAGTGTACTGTACAGTGCCGTTGCACTGATAACTGTTCCACCTCTTTTTTTATTTCCCTATTTCTGTTATAAAATATTGGTTTTTCTATCAAAAAAAAAATTTTTTAAAAACAGTTTTTATGATCGTTATTTTAATTAAAATTATTTTTACAAGTCAACCTACAACACAAATTTCACAAATGCCACATAAACAAAAAAAAGTGCAAATACACACAAAAACCCTCTTTTTGTATAATTAACAAAAGGAGACGATGTAATAACTTGAGCGGCTTTTAATATATTTTTAATATGATAATAAATAAATTAATACCTTTAATTTTTATAGTAATATGATTACGGTCGGTTTAATCAATCGAAATTAATGTAATTTTGTAATTTTTTTGAGATTAACGCACATTATATTGATTTTGTTCCGACCCAAAAAATTCAACATTTATGAAATGAATTTAAAATGAATGACGAAACTGACACACACAGTGACACAAGTCATCGTCATGGTTCCAATCATATTAAAAATCAATTTCCAATTGGAATATATTACTACGTTTCCATGCGGATTGAACTCGAGTTCAATCCACATTAGTTTGTAGGGTTATATAATCAAATATATCACTATTAATAGCTGAGTTTTTTTATTCCTACTCTGTACTACTCGATATAAATAAAAGGAATAAAAAACGATGTAATGGGGAAAATATGCAAGGGGAAAATATGATTTAGAATTGATTGAAAAATTTTTTTTAAAAATCAAATTTTCAATATTCAAATATACGAAATGAAGTATCTTCTTGTCAAATTTATAGTTGCCATATTAAAATTTAATAATTTCCCATTAATTTCCCTTTACTCTACATGTTGTACTGGAATTATGTAGAGTAGCTACAACAACAACCATACAGATACTCTACTCTACAGAGTAGGAATAAGAAAACTCAGTTACTATTACCTTGTTGTACCGAGTTGAATTGGGGTTGATTTGAAATGGGATTGAAATGGAACCATCAACTATTTGTTCCATTCGAACTCAACTCAACTCAACCCCTGTTTCCATGCACGCTAACTCGACTTCAACTTGAGTTCAACTCGACATGGAAACAAGGTATGTTTCCATAAACCAGGTATATGTTTCCATGTCGTATTAAACTCGAGTTGAATACGAGTTAGCGTGCATGGAAACCGGGGTTGAGTTGGAATGGAGGAATGATTGATGGTTCCATTTCAACCCCATTTCAACTCAACTCGGTACGTGGAAACAAGGTAAACATTTACCTTGTTTCCATGACGAGTTCAACTCGAGTTGAACTCGAGTTAGCGTGCATGGAAACAGGGGTTGAGTTGAATGAGTTGGAATGGAACGAATAATTGATGGTTCCATTTCAACCCCATTTCAACTCAACCCAACTCAACTCTGTACATGGAAACTAGGTAATGGAAACTGCAAACATAATGCTTTCTAACATGCTTTTTTCATATAGACTATAGGCGGCTGATTACTTTTGTCATTTTTGTCCACAGGGAAATGTGACGAAAAGAAATTTGGTACCATTAGTAAGCGTCTTTCGGCGGTAATTGAATTCGACATGTATATTAGTTAATTTTAAAATGTTTTTATAAAGTGTTATTAATATTAAATAAATATACAAATTAACTAAAATAAAAACTAAAAATGTTATATTCATGAAAGTAAGTTTACTGTCTACCAAGGCATTGCAAAATGGTTCACTCCAGTTAACGGCCCAACTTTAAAGATTTCACTTGCTTTTAGGAAAAGGTAAATTGCCTGTAAAAAATTAAAATATTACATGTGCATGTTGTATTGTATACAATTTTTGAAAATTCACTTTATTTGTATAATGACAAAAAAATGTTTATAATACTAAACAACAAAATTTAAATACATAATTTTAAATAATAAAAAATTATTATTTATATTCAACTTATGTAAGCGCACAAAATCCTTAATATGCAAATCAGAAATATATAAATGCAATTTTAAAAGAAAAAACTAAACAAAATAAGCGGCTAATTGTGCCATTTTATCTTTTGGTTGTTTTGGTCGTCCTCTAGTACTGCGGCCTTTTCCGCGTCCAGTACTATTATTATTCCCTCGTCCACGTATATTTACTTGAGCTGGGCGAGTTGAAATTGCGCGATGTTTTTCAACTAAATGAGTAAAATCCTGTGAACAAAAAATACATCCTGTTTTTTCTTCGGAATTATCTTTAAATTTTGATTTATCCAATTTGTATAGTACATTAACTAATTGAGCACCACAATCACATCGATTAGCTATATAAAAATATATTTAGTGAATTTTTGTGATAATTTTGATTGTAAATACTTACAATCAACCGTAATTTTAGTAGCCCCCTTAAAAATACTAATGATAACATCGCATCTATTACACCCTAATTTCCAACTACTTGGCGATGATGTACAATCTAGTACTAAAACTCCATTTTCACATTCGACACAACTTGAGATTCCCAACGAATAGAGAGAATGTTGACATGATGGATGTGTACATGAATTACAACCTGAATTTTTTGGCATATCCCTGAATGGTGGATGATTATAACAGTAAGGACATAAAGGATATGATCGTCCTTTTGTTCCACTCGAAAAAGCTAAAAGTTCAAAATCATCAAGAGGACATTTCAATTCACGATATACTCGTACATTTCCACCATTTGGCAGTGAATACGTTTCATCACAGTGTGAACAATGCAAACGGGCTGGTTTTGTCTAAAACACATATTATTAAATTGTAAAAATGTACATCTTAACAAAAAAAATACTTGAATATATTTCATGTATCGTCTACATTTTCCACAACGTGAATGAGCTTTACCAGATTCAGAAAGTGGTGAGAATGATACTTCAAAAAGACTATCCATATTAGATATATTTTGTACAAAATATAAAAATTTTAATCTGAATATTTCAACAGCATGGCGTAAAACAGACTTAAAATCGGCAGAACCACGTGCTATTAAAGTAAGAAGTATTTCCACCTCAGATCGCATTGTAGGTAAAACAAGTTCCGGATCTATCTAATATATAAAAAATTACATCTATAAGATGAAATTTAAAAAATAAAATATAAATATTTAATTTACTTTCTGATATCCATGAACTAAAACAATTCCTAATGTTGTTGGAACTAATTTTCTTCCAGACTCAACAGTTACGTAATTTCTTTGACAAATATTATTTATATGGACTGGTATTGAAGCATCAGTACCTATACCATGTTGTTCCATTAAAGTAATTAATTCCGATTCAGTTAAATAATCTGGAGGTCCTGTTTGACTTTCTCCCACTTTAACATCATTTATTTGTACCATTTCACCTTCAACAAATGGTGGTATTGAATCATTTTTACCAAATGCCTGCCATGTCATTATTTTCGTAAATCCAGGGTCAATAAGTACGCTAGCAGTTGAAGAAAATGTTTCATATCCAATTTTTAATTTTGCTGTTGTTGTTTTATATTTTAAATCCCTCGAAACAGTGGCTAAGAAATGTCGACAGATATAATCATAAATTCTCCATGAATCATTATCAAAATCTCCACGATTTCCTAACTTCATTGGTGTAATAGGAGGATGATCACCTTGATCATTACCTTTACGTGGTTGATTAAAATCAGCACAAATATTTTTAGCTTCATCACCAAATTCTGAAGAGTTTTGAAGTGTTTTAACAACACCACTAAAATGTATTAATTTTTATTTAATTTAATTAATAGTTGTTTAATCATAATGTTTTTACATTAAATCAAAATTTGTTGGATACTGTGTAGTTTCGGTACGGGGATAACTGATATAACCCTGTGTATAGAGCCTAAAGTAAAATTTTGTAAAACAAAAAGGAAAACCACTAAACATATATTTAAAAACAATACTTTTCAGCAATTTGCATAGCTTGATGAGGTCCTAAACCCAAACCAGAACTAGCAGCTCTCATTAGTTCCACAGTATTTAATGCTTGTGGGCGGCCACGAAATTGATCCTTTGAAACTACACTTTCAACTCTAATCACAAGAAATAAAAATAATTTAATTAATAATACAAAATATTGAAAAATACTTAAATCTTACTTAGCTTCTTTAAACTCTTTAACTTTGTTTAAAAGCATTATAGCTATTTCTTTCTTAAACACTCTTCCACGACCCCAGTCTAAAACAACCTCTGGACTACCAGCATGTAATTGAAGATACCAAAAGCTTTCTGGCTTAAATGTTTGAATATCATCATGACGTTTAACACAAAATCCTAATGTTGGTGTTTGGCATGGACCATATGAAATTAACGAAGAATCTAAATCACCATAACGACCCTGAAAGAATTTCGTTTGGAATCTTGTAAATGCGCATCCAATACGTAAATCTAATTCCTGTCGCGCATCAACAGATTTTGCTTCGTTTTCATTTGGATGGCCTAAATTTGCCATTGCATTTTTAATATCCTTCTCAGTTATAGCAGAGAAGTGTGCTCGGAAAGTAACAGAATTACTTGTAACATTACGTATTGAACGTGATACAGCATTCATAACTTCAAAGCATATATTTTCACCTTCTTTATCACAATCGAGCCATAATATTAAATAGTCACATCCTTTAGATTCTTGTGCCAAAAAAGATGGCATTCTAAGTTTCACATTTGCTTCCTTCTTTTCGGTTGGACATGAAAATAATTCAACTGGATCTACTTTATCCCAGGAATTATATTTTCCAACAAAATCTAATGACATGACATGACCACAGACTGAAGTCATTTTGAAATGAATATTTTCTCCTCGAAAGTTACCACTCCATTCATGAACAGAACAAGCATTATTTGATCCTAAAAATTAACAAACATAATTACGTATGGTCTTTTAAAAAAGGCATTAAAAATTAAATATAAAACTTTAACCGGTTGATATATCGACATTCAGAAAAAAGAGGTGTGAGCAAATTATATTGTAGCATGAGAAAACGGATAAAACTGTTTTATTATACCTTTTCTTGTTGAGTTACGTCCATTACTTAAAATATTCGCAAGAGATGCAGCCAATGAAGGCTTTTCTGCTACCATCAAAGCGGTTTTCATTATTTCTTCTACAGAACAGCTTTAACTTCTTTCTTTTTTGCAAACCATAAAAAGTCAACCCACAAACCAATATAGATTATATCCCTCCAAACAATTTTCAAATAAATGGGTCGCGTGATAAAAAGAAGGTATTTACGTACTACTTTTGAGTTCTATTTTTCAGTATATAATTTAAATAAATATATAAATAATAACGAATTAAATATATGGAAAGAAATTAAATATGAAAAATTAAAGCCTCACTCTCTACCTAACATATAATAAAACTTTTGTGGGAAATTTTAAGGTAAAATAAAATCGGTTGGGTATGAAATCCCGATATCAAAAAAGCGAAAAAAATTTTTTTTAAATATTTTGGGAAAAGCAAATAAATCTTTTTAGAAAATTAATTTTACAATGCTTTTTAAGTACATTTCGCATAAGTTTAATCCATCGGCATTTTAAAAACCTTTTAAAAACCAAGAATTCTGAGTTTTAAAATTCCGGGATTTAGTATGAATCCAAAATAAAACAACTAAAAAATAAAATATGGGAGAATTTAAAGTAGGAAAATAATAAAATAACAAAATTCAAGATTTAAAAAAAATTATATTCGCTTTGAAATTTATAATTAACAAAAAAAATGTTTTTTTTTTTTTAAATTATGCCATTTCAACATCAACATCATTTTTTTGATTCAATTCTCTGATTTCTAATTGTTGGCGTAAAAAACATAGTACTGGTTTTCCCAAGAGCTAAAATATAGAAACTTATATTATAAAATAAATTAATATTAAAACTTTTTTTACCGCTGCGACAGCTTCCAGAATCAATTCTTTTGGAAATTCTAAAGTACTCCTAAAACCCCACGAATATAAATAACTGAAAAAATACATTTATTATTGATGTATATAATTTATATAGAATAAGGTAGCAATAATTTATTTCGCATTAAAATTACTTGTCTTCAACAGCAGTCACAGAATTATCTTTTTCCCGTTTTAAATACAACTGTTTAACAAATGTTTGTGAAATTGTCTTTCTTATATCTTCCCCAAAGAATGAATGACTATCATCAAGAGAAATTTTTAATTTACTAAGGTATTGAATTAAATTTTCTACAAAAAAAATATATCAGTTATATAAATTCTAAGCACAAAATAAATTAAATAAATTATTTATACCTTCAGAAATTGAATGTCCCTTCATAAATATATAAGATAGAATTAAAAATAATAATGTTATTTCACCTCGTTGTTTACTCTTAAAATCCAATTCGGAACCTGTATTCACAGATGATACGGCAATATAGGATTTTATTTTTACATCAGGTACTTCAATTAAATCTAATCCATGGCACTGAATTAATATAAGTAAAATTATTTTTACAAAATAATCCAAAATAATATTATTTAATAAAAAATATTACTTCCTCTAAATAAGACTTTGCATAATCTAAAGTGCGCGCAAACAACTTTTTATTCCGGTTGTTAGTAGCTTCCATAATATCAGATTGTTTTATGGGTAATTTACTGGATGCATTATTTAAAATAAATTTTACGAAACTTTTTGTGTAAGCGGCTAACTCATCAACGCAATAACTTGAATCCATTTAAAAAATAAATAAATAAAATTGCAGAAACGAAATTATTATGACTGGCTGGTTGACTAATAAAAAAAATGTAAACAACTTTTTTTGTTTATATATTTTATTGGTGTTACCAGATCTGTGTAAATTTGAAAGTTATAACGTATAAGTACAAAACATCAGTCAAAGTGTACTAAGGTTTATTTAAATTTTTATTTAATCATATATTTTAGCAATTTTAAATTTATCATAATCATAAAAACCCGCTCGAACTTGTCTGCCACCAAAAAATCTTCCATTTAAATCCACTACAGCTGAAATTATTTTGATTCAATATTACATTATTCTATGCATTCAATATTTTTGTATTACCTTTGATTGCGCTTTCAATTCTTTTAAATTCTACAAATATTCTTACTGCTTCCTCAGGCACAACCCCGTCCATTTCTTTAATTACTACTGAAACAACATCACCATACTTCGTATTACATTCATCCGTAACCTCGGGTTCAAGCTCTGAATCGACATCTCCCGGACCCACCATGTTCTGTTCAATAAGTGAATTTCATAAAATAGATTTTTAAATGTATAATAAAATAAATATACCCTTAAAAGGACTACTTTGCTGGGTGATTTCATTATTTCAGTTATCGTTGGTTCTGGTTTAGGTACTACATCTACTTGCGGTATTATGGGAACTGTTGTGGTTGCTACTTCTGGTGGTGGTGGCATTAAAAGTTCCTTCTCATGTATAATTCTTCCACCACGTTTTGATGTTTTTTCAACTTGTAAGGCCATTGACATTCCTTGTTCTTGTTTACCCAAACCTTGACCATCTTTGAAACCATATTTTGCCATAATTTTAGCAGCTACGGAACCAGCTCCATATGGAATTGTAACATTTGACATACTACAAAATAATATAAATAAAATATTTATATCTTATTTCAAAAACCACAAAATATAAATACTTTTCATTTTGAACAATATTTGCAATTTGACATTCTTGTAATGAAGGTGGTGGTGCAATAGCAGCTCCACCACTTCTAGACTGATTTGAAGTTGGTGGTGATTTAGAATATGAGTCTTCATCATTGGATCTGCCACCAAAGCCCGAATATTTGTTAGGTGGTGAGGAATCAGTGTTATTAATAAATCTAGAATTATTTCCGCTACGCCTTTTTCGATTCCTATCTCGATGATTATGTTCATGATGATCATCACGACGTTCTTTTTCCTTATCCCGTTTATCTTTTACAAGTTTATCGTATTCATTTGGCCATAGTGGATTATATTCTTCGCTTTCATCCCAATCAATAACATCTAATGGTTTTTCTGTAGTTGGTGGTAGTGGTTGAGCAATAGTAATTTGTTTTACTGAAAAAATTTCTTTTTTAGGACGAACATCTTCTTCGATCGGTTTCTTAGGACGCAAACTTGCAACAGGGGCTAGTAACTAATTTTTTTTTATTAATTTTAATAGTAATTTAAAAAAAAACAATTTCTTTTTCTGGTTTGAAACATTTTTCCGGAACTTACTATCGGCTTTTTAGGTGGTTCACGGCGTGGTGGCGGAAGGTTCGCTTTTTTTATAGCAAGCTGTGTTTGTAACATTTTAATTCCAGATGACCAACCATCAATTTGTCCAGCTCCAGCACGTTGTTTAGTATCCAAATCATCATATAAATCCATATTTGAATAAGTTTATTTTATTAATTATTATAAATGTTGTTTAATTTCTTCAAGTATTATATTTGTGTTTGACGTTTATTTTATATTTTTATTTACCTCAACCTCCAAACCCAACATATATTTTGGTGTTTGACGTTTGTGATGTATAATAACACCCTTCTGCAAATTTAAGAGCTATAATTTTGTCTGAGTGAAAAATAACTCGTTAATAAATTACAACTAATTTTTTAAACCAACTAGTTAGAAACGGTATTATCCGGGATAGCAACCCAAAACGTATATGGTACTATTTACACGATCAAATAAAATCAATATTTTATTTGAATGACTCATCCATCAAATAAATTTGAACGTGTAAATGGTCCATCCAATATCCTATCAAATAAAATCTCAAATCAAAATATATTTTGTTTATTTCAAATAAATTTGTCAAATATGACGTCACGTCAAATAGATTTGATCGTGTAAATGCTTTTCACTTGTATTTTGACAGATTTTTCATCAAATAAAATTTTGATTTTATTTGATAGTGTAAATGCAAAATGTTTGACAGCTTCATTTAACAGCTTTTTTCATCAAATAAAATTTTGATTTTATTTGATCGTGTAAATGGTACTTATCACAATGAGAAGTCCGAATATGGCGAATATAATATACAGAGGTTATTTTTCGTGTAAACACCATCTAGGGGCTTAGAATTCTACCTCCGTTTTTTCCAAGGATGTTTTTGGAAAGTATACATTTTCATCCTTTATTTTGTTGAATGTATTTTAGGTCAGTTTTTTTTTTTTTATAAAATAAGCCTTATTTATTTCGTCACCGACTGTCAATTCATTATTCCATTCGATGTACACATTATACTGTTATTTTTGAAAGTAGATTTTTAATATACATACATAGTATAGTATATACACACAATTATAGATATAATCCATTCGAATAAGCACCCTAATCAACTATAAATAAACTTATAATTCGAAACATTGTATTTAAAAATGGTAAATTATAAATTTCAATAGAATTTAGGGAAATCATAATACGTTTTATAAGTATAATTACTAATATTTAATTATAAATTTTATTGATAATTTATACATGTATATGATTGTACATAGTTTAAAATTTGGAAAATTAATTTATTAATTATAATTCTATTAATAAAAGTGAACTGATTGAATATGTGCCAAGTTTGTTATTACTGTATTATACGTATAAAAATTATTATACATATGTATTATTTGATGTAATATTGATCAGAGTAGTAAAAATTGGATCGTTTCTATCACTCATATGAAATTGAATTAAAATAATCAAATAAGTTGTTGTTGCTCCAGCTATCTAAAATTTAAAAAAAAAAAAAAAAAACCCTAAATATAAATATGAAAATATAAGACAAAATATTGAAATTTGTTACAGTAAAAAGAATGTTACAATCGACTTTAAAAAAATCATATGCTGTAAATGCAATTTTTTGGTGTAGTAATTGTAATGAAAGTTGTTGAATCTAAAAAAATATAGGATGATTTCAAATTAAATGTAACAAATTATTAAAATATATTTTAATTACTAATGAACTATGGTTGTCATTAGTTCCATCTATTTCTATTTCATGAGCAATTAGAGATGTTTCGGTGGCCTATCAAAAATTCATATTTTTTTACATTTAAAATAGTACAATTTTAAATTTAAATTCATAATTTTTCCAATCAAATTCATCGTTTTTCAAATCAAATTCTTTACATTTATTTCATTTATTAAACTATAAATTGAAACGATTGGAACATCATTAAAGCGTTTTATTGAGAAGATTCTGTAACATTTTAAACGCATTTAATAGCCCTTAAAACGCTTTAATGTTTCATTCAGTGGCGAATTTAATTTGACAAAAAAATATATGAATTTATATTTTATTTTAGTTTTATCTGTACATAATATCAAATAGGAGTATAATTTATTAGTATACATAATGTATTTTAATTTAGATTTTCAATCAATATCAATATTTAAAAAAAAAATATACTTACACTTTGTACTGTAAAGTGGCAAATAATTGTTAATGATAAAATACTTAATAAATATGGTATTGACCATGTTAAACATAATAATATAAATAATAATATATTAAACATATTTTTTGATTTTTGTAAATTTAAAAATGTCCAATAAAAGCACATTATTAAATATAAAAAATCATTAGCAATATTCATTAAAATTGATATACCAAAAATTTGATTTATATATTCTGTTAATTCATATAAACGATTATATAAATTTCGTATAAGATATACTTCCATTTTTTTTAAATTAAATTCATTATCATTATTATTATTATTGTTATTATTATTAATAGTTTTTATAAATATTTTATTATTATATTTTGTATTTTTAATTAAATTAATTTTAGATAAACAAAAATTAATTTGATCAAAACGTATTTTTAATAAATATATAAATACACAAATTTGTATACATTTAATTTTAGATGCAAAAAGTGGTATAAAATATAATATCCAATATATTAATGTAAAATTAATATACTCATTTAGAATTGTTAATGATGATAATATCAATGAAATTATTTGTGATAAAATATTAATTATTATTACAAATATTATAAAATAATATATTTTTTTTATATATAAGTTATGATTTAAATTATATTTAAATGATTTTTCAATCATTAAATCAATTTTGGAAATTATATGAAAAAATTCTTTTTGTATTTTCCATTTTATAAGTGATTCCAAAATTAAAATTAAATAAATTATTCGTATGCTTAGTAATTTTATAAAATTAAATGTATCAGTAAAATTTATTACATTATTATTAATATTATTGGTAATTTTATTATGATTATTTGATGCTAATAAGGAATATATTAATAATAATATATTATACATTATTATTAACAAAGTATGAAGAATTAATTTTTTATTTAATGTACTCTTAAATTTTTTTGATGATAATTTTAATTGTGATAAACCAAAAAATTGACATAATATATTCAATATTTTGGGTAAATTATAAACGTTCATAATTTTTGTTTTGTTTATAGAAAATTTGAAAGAAATTATTAATTTTATTTACTTATATGTATTATAAAAAATAATTATTAACACATTTTTTTTTGGTTTTATTTACTTATATGTATTATAAAAAATAATTATTAGAATATTTTTTTTTCGTTTTAAATTATATATTAATATATGGGCAGTTAATTTATTACATTAATTTAAATTATTTTGAATTAAGACAGATATGTTACTACTTCTTTTTTTTCCAAAACTGTGAACCGCAGAGTCGAGTCGTTCGTTGTCTATCAAGTTCAATCTCACTTTATTATGTAGATATTATTTTTCAAGTTTTTGACAATGTGTAACTTAAGTTTTTTATTCTACAGAATTGATATCAAATTATTTCAATTCAAATATAAAACTGACTATATTTTAATTTATTAATTTGGTCTACTGGTTAGTAGGTAGCATATGAGTAACTATTTTGGAGTAACTATTTTGTTTAATAATTTATTATATATGTTTCTCTTCATATTCAAAATATGTATAATTAAAAACATTCCAAATATGCTAAACTCTTTTTTCAACTAATAATTTTATCGCATTTCTAACTAAGTAGGTATACATATATATAAATTATGTACAATTTTATGTGATTAGTGGAATAATTAATGAATAAAACTACTCTACAATGAATTTAGAATTTTTCTATGGAAAAACCATATTGTTATGTGAAATTGTAGAATATATAACTAGGTAATTAATAGAAATTAAATGTAAGGATTAATTATATATTTTGACATTATAATAATTAATAATTCATTAATTAAGAAAATATATTCTTTATGTCGACATTTAAATTAGTTTCATTCAATTAATTATTTAAAATTTATCATATATATATATGTATTGTATATTAGGTGAACTCTACCAATTTGTTAACTACAAAATATGTAAACTACCAATTATAGTAAAGGATATAATATGATATTTCTTTGTATTATACTATGTCCAGTCCAGTTTAAATAAATATATTGTCATAAATTTTACATCCACCGTCTGTCGCTATATACATACTGATAATTTATTTGTAAAATTCAACTGACTTGTATATTTTATTGAAAATTAATATTCAAATACATATAATGATATAATATATATATTAATTATATTTTATTTAAAAAAAATAATTTAAATTAAATAATTTATTAATTATTTAAAAGACAACATGAAAAACATTAAATACAATAGTTATCATATTAAACCAATATTAATATTTTTTAAATTTTGTGGTTTAACACCAATATCATTAAATCAAAAATTACAAATTATTTTAACTATTTATTCAATTGGAATTATTTGTATTATTATAATAATATTTATATATGTATTTTTTTATAGTAATGCATTTGAAAATAATAAATTATCAAATTTAATTAGTGCTTTAGTTTTTGTATCACAATCAATAACACATATTATTATTATTATACAATCATATCTTACAAAAGTTAAACAATTGAAAATAATGAAAATATTTAGTGAAATTGATGATAATATTGAAATAAATATATTATATAAAATTAATAAAAATAAATTATATAAAAAATTATATTATAAATTATTTATAATATTTATAATATTAATTATAAATATGATTATAATGATATTAAATATAAAAATAAATAATATTAATGGTATTATTTATTGGTATGCATTTTTTTCAATACAAATATTACAAATAAAATGTATTCAAAGTTTTATGTTTATAATATTATTAAATGATAGAATAAAAATTTTAAATAAAATTATATTAACAAATATTATTTCGTTTAATGATAATATAAATAAATTATATACAATTATAATTACCAAAGCGATAATATCAAATAATAATAATAATAATAATAATAATGAATTACAAATAATTTCAAATAATAATTTAAAATATAAAAAAATATTTGCATTAAAAAATATTTATAATCGACTTTGGGATATTTCAAATTTAATAAATGATTGTTTTGGTTGGTCACTTTTAATGATAATTACAACATATTTTTTGGATTTTACTAGTACTGCATATGTATTATTTATGGCATTAGAAAATTTAATATTAAATAATAATAATGAAACAATTATATTTTGTATTTGTACTATGTTACCATTAGTTTTATTACTTGGTATTTTATCATGGAGTTGTCAAAATTGTAAAACAAATGTAATTAAAAAATAAACATTTTTATTTTATATTTTTTATTTTATAATTAATATATTATATTTTTAGGGTGAAAAAACTTGTAATTTATTACAAAAAATAGAAAAATCAAATGAAAATCAACAGTATAATAGTATTGTGAGTGAATTTTGTTTGCAAATTTTACATGAGCCATTTTGTATATCAGCAAATGGTTTTTTTAATATAAATTTTAATATGCTGGGAAATGTAAATTTTTTGAAAAAATTAAATTATTAACAATTTTTTTTTGTTTAATTTATAAATAAATTATATTTATAGATGGCCGCAGCAACTGTTACTTATCTAGTAATTCTTATACAGTTTCTACTTAATGAACAAAAATAATAAAAAAAATTCAAAAGACAAAGTAAAATTATATGTTTTTTAATATTTTAATACTTTTTTCAATAAATTTTTTATCATAATTATGAGCTGTAAAGAATAGATTTAGTTCTGAACTCTCAATAAATTTAATTAAGCTGCAAATCATAATGTAAAACTTAGAAATATTTTGCAATAAATAAATAAATAAATTAATATTTTTTTGAAATTATTACAATATTATTTTTTATATAGTTATGACATTTAAATTAATATAAAAATCTAAAATTTAATTAATTTATGTATATAACTGTTTTAAATCTACATATACGCATATACCCTAATCGGCCTCATCCATATAACCATAACGTATTGTAAATATTTAAATATTATATTATGAAAATATTAAGAATTATATGTAAATTAGGAATTATTAAATAATTTATTACATTATGTTTATTTGCTGGTGTGAATTTTTTATTATATTTTTCTGTGTTTTGATTTTTATTATATGTAGGTACTACTATAATTTTAGAAATAAAATAGTGGTAATTTTGTTCGGAGTTTATTAAAATGAATTATTCTATTTTATATTTTTGTTTTAAGAATGAAAGAAAGGACTTATTGCTTATAGTTTTTGAATTAAAATATAATTTATTACAATTTCATTCATTTTATATGCTATTTGAAATATTTAAAGATTATATAACTTGAAAGATTATATAACATCAATTATATAACTTGAATAACAAAAATAGTTAAATAAAATAAAAATCACTATTAACTATGCCTATTAACAGTTAATTAACAGTTAAATAACATTTTAACAGTCAAATAACAGAATAACTTAACAACATTATTAGACAGGCGATAATTCATTTTGTTGGTTTAAAATTATAAATTTAAATAATAAAAAAAAGCTTTTCAGTTTTCACGTTAGACAGAGATAATAAGACAAACTCTTTTCAATAGAATTTATAAATAATGGTCGAAAAATTAATTAATGTTAAATTTCATGATAATTATAATTTATAATTAAACAAGAATTTCATATACAATTTCATTTCGTATTTCACCAAAAATAAAGCTGATGAATGATGATATATAATTATCTATCATCAGAGTAAAAGGAAATACTAACATACTAATTTAATTAAGTAAAAGGAAATATTAACTTCGAATTTACAAACTATCAAAATTTTTGTAATAAGAATTTAAACATTTTAGCAGTATACAATTTTTAATAATTTATATATTACAAGAAACTTTTCCTTTGTTTAAACTTAAACCACATTTGCCATAAAATGTATTGACACATATTTATATACATAAAAATCGTACATTAAAAATATTGTAGTATGTATTTGATATTTTGAATTTATAAAATTTAATTATGATATAATCAGATGAGTACATCAATGATAAGTAACAAATATAATACAATTTTATAAATAATAATAATAAATATTTTCGAAAACTAGTTATGTATGCATATGTATATTGTATATAATATTTAAATTGATTTCGTACAAACAATATTCAGAATCTAATAATTTATTAAAAATTGTTATAAAAATTTATTGTTATTGATATAATTTCAAAAAAGTAATAAAAATTAAATCGTTTTTCGTACGTTAAAGTATTGGTATTTCTCAATGCTTATATAAATTAGATTTTTTAAATATTTAAATATGTGCAGCACATTTTCGACGGAAGATAGTTCAGTTTGTTTAGAAAGTAAATTTACAAATTTAAAAATATCATTACAGGAGGCTGATTTTCAGTTGAGGCTCATAATGAGCTGATTTTTTAAAACAAAAAAAAATTCAAATAATTTAAAGCTTGTTATAATAGAAATCATTATCATCATCGGCTTTTGAACATCTACTGGAAATCAATCTTTAATTATACCAATCAAATCATTATCATACCTACTTGTATGTATACTAATTTATTTTAGTTTGATTAAACAAATTAATTGTGTATTCGTTTCTCGAAAAAAAATTCTGCATTTAAAAAGAAATAATTTTCTATTATAAAATTTTATAAATTATAGTATTTCTTTGCTCAAATCAAATTTATCGTTTATATAGCACTTTGTACTCCAAAAACTATGTATAAAATGATATGCATTTATATTATACTTATCATCTCATGTCATGCTTATGAAGTTTACGTAAAAAATAACCTCAATTTGTTTTAAATGTATAATCTTATTTTTACTTTATTATAAATTATTTATTTTTCAAAAGTTTCTAGTTAATGGTTTTTCATTTATTTTTATTTGAATTTGTGTTCACATTTTTAAGTTACAAAATTATTTTGTAAATAAATGTCTAAATTTCTAGTGAAAAATAAAGTATGCTTAAGTTTTTTATCTAAAAATAATTTATATATTGGATGCACAAAACAAATTCCAAATTGCGTAAATTTATTACATACTTCCATTCCAAATACATTGGACAATAATAATAATAGTAATAGTACACCTTTAACATCTTCATTATCTGCAACTACATTTCACAAGTAAGTAAATTTAAATTAATATTTTATTAATATATTTATAATAAAATAATATAAAATTTATAGATATAAACGAATTATGGAAGCTCCTCAAGGAATATTTAAAGGTGTATCAGATAGATTTAATGGTATTACCATTGACTCAAATGAAGAAAATGATAATCGTGATAATTTTCCTAATAAATTGAAAAGTATTTATTATATTAAAATAAAATTATTATAGAATATATTTTAATGCCATTCTGTAATATAGAATCTTTGGACTTTTGGGAACAAAATAAACGTCGATGCATTTGGTTCAAAGTTTTTAGTCAACATTCGACTTGGATACCTCATTTAATTCAGGTAAAGGGAAATGCAGAAATAATGAATATTATATATTTCTTTCAATTATAAAAATATTCTTTTATTTATAGAATGAATTTAAATTTCATCATGCAAAAAGTTCATTTGTTGTATTATATAAATGGTTGCCAAAAAATGAAAAAGAAAATATACCAATGTATTCACATTCAATGTTAGGAGTTGGTGGTCTTGTTGTAAATTCAAAAAATGAAATTCTTGTTGTTAGTGATAAATATGCATTAATACCAGATAGTTGGAAGTTACCTGGTGGTTATGTTGAACCAAGTATATTATTAATATAATTAATAATTTGCATAATATTTGAATAAAAACTACAAAATCACAAAAAAAAATTACATTGTTTCAGATGAGGATTTAATTAATGCTGTAATACGGGAAGTAAAAGAAGAAACAGGTATTGAAACAAAATTTAGATCTGTTATAAGTCTTCGACATTCACATGGTGGTAGTTTTGAATGTTCAGATCTTTATTTTGTTATTGCATTAGAACCAATTACCCATAAAATAATAAAATGTGAACGTGAAATTGCAAAAGCTGAATGGATGCCTATTCAAGAATATCTTAATCATCCAAATGTACATGAAACTAATCGACATTTTGTTGAAACATATTTGAATTATAAAAAAAATAGTATAATAATGGGTTGTGAAACAAGAAAACATCGTGTTTTACAAAAAGAATATAATTTATATTTTATGAAAAAAGAATAATAATAAAATCAATTAAATTATTATTTAGTAATTTGGATTAAGATTTTAATCTTAAAATAATAGTCAAAATATATGTATATATATAAAACAAAATTTTCATCTAATTAGATTAATTATTTTGGATTTAATCGATTTAAAAAAATTAAATAAAAATGTAAAGAAAATATTTAAGATAAAAAAAAACAATTATTTTAATAGATTCGCAAAAGTCATAATTTGTGATAGTCAAAGATTAATAAGTTTTTAATATAAAGCGCTACATAGAAATATTTTAACAAAAAAGTTTTAAAGGAATTTATATCATAAATGTTATATTAATAATGATTCTTTTATCAGCAAAATTTATTATGGCTATTTTAAGTTTTCTACAGCGTGTGAGGCTATTTATCTTCTGTTAAATATTTTAAATATAAATATAATAAAAAATCGACTGAAATTAAATATCATATTTTTATAAATTGGTATATAGAAAAAAATTATAAATTTTTGTGTACATTACATATAATTCCATTTTTAATAAATATAAAAAAAAAATACAAAATTTTTATTTGAGTTTATTATAAATCAGAAATAGTTGACTATAATTGTATATAAATTTAACCAGGACTTTCAACATATTATTTTCGATTTCTTTTATGATTTTAATATATTTAAAATTTCTTCTTTTTTTTTTTGGAAAAATTCTTTCTTAATAATTAAAATTTTATTAAAATTAAATATATATAAAATTATTAATAAAAATCGCGATTTATTTAGTTTTTATATAAAAACTACTAATTCACACTTCTAATTTTAAAATGTAAAAAAAATTTAAGTTCTTATTTTTGGAATATCGAAGCAATTATTAACCAAACACAGGATAAAATTAAAATATATGTAATTAATAATAATTAAAAATTAAAAATTTATTCAATAATGCTGGAAATACACAATTTATGATCATAAAATGAACATGTAGCCATTATATGTTTATCATTTTTTGAATCATTTAATTTTATATTACACCAATCAGCTCCATAACAAATACTATTATGTTCATTATATTCACCAATTAAATTTAATGTTTTACAATCATTGCCAATATTTAATACACTAAAATTATGATACATACAAGCACATAATATTAAATTATGATTATTTGGATCTGATTTGATTCTCCAAATACCACCATTTAAATTTAATTCATTTAATGAATTTTTTAAAAATCTTGTATCAAATATTCTTAAACGTTCATCATAACTGCCCGTTAATAATATATTTTCTTTAGTTGGATGACTTAAAAGACATGTTACACCAGCAATATGAGATTTATTTGTATATATTTTATTAATATTATCTGATGATCTTATATCAAATTGATGCATAAATGTATCATCACCACCAGTAAATACATTATTTAAATTCCATTTATCTGCAGCACATATCCATGCTTCAAAATTATGTGCAGACCATGATGTTATTTTTTTTAAATCATTATTATAATCTAATAATGATATTTCACCTTTGGAATCAGATGATATAATTTTATTAACATTTGTTGTTTGTTGTTTTGGTATCCAATCTAATGATAATGTTAATAAATTATTATAATTTTTATTTAAATCAAATGATGATTTTAATATAAGTTGTTCATTTTCTAATATATATATTTCAATTTGACCTAAAGCATTTGCTATAGATAAAATTGGTAAAGATGTATATTCATTTAACCATTTCATATCTAATATTGCTGCAGTTTCTAATCGAAATATTTCTTTTAATATATTATTATCAATATTATATTGAAATAAATAAATACGTCCTTTTCGACGACATGGTGGTGTTGATGATTCTGTATCATTATCTTCAAGTTGATAAGTACCACATGCGAAATATTCTAAATAATTTGGATGTGAACACCATTCAACTGTATCTGCTGGATATTCTGTGTCAATCGTATGTAATGTTTTTATTTCCATTTTTAGTTATTTATCTAAAAAAAAATTAGAAAGTTTTGTAATAAAATGTATTAAAAAATTTACTTTAAATATAATATTTTCTGTTATTTTAAGCGTCATCAATTTTATAGAGTAATTATTATACGTTGAGGTTGAATGTTATATTTATACGAAAAAAAAAGACAATTCAATTTTGAAAATTTAATGAACATTATTTCTATTTATTATAATTTTCAATTTTGGAACCTAATACATGTTTTATTTTTAATTACAAAATACTAATGTACGTGGACATAATAGTAGTCAATTAAATTAATATATGTATTTACAATTATTTTCGTGTTTTGTTTAAAATTTCGACTACACATTTTAGTGTTATTTGATTCTATATTTAATTTATATTTAATTTTTGTGAATAAATTTTTGTTAATAACAAATTTTTGTTAATCGAAAAAAAATTAATCGAAAAAGCAGACGGAAATATTAAATTCTGATGATTTTGTAGGATTTATTATAATATTTTGTATCACCATAAAGTTTTCGAATTTTGAATTTTTTATTAATATAAAAATTACGGAATGTTTGGATGAAAATATTTGAAAACATAAGAGAATATCTTATGAAAGCATTAAAATGACAAACTAAATTAGTAATAATTACTTTCTATTTCTATCTATTTATAGTGCTAGTTATTATTTTTTAACTAAAATTGAAACAAATTAAAAAATAATTTTAAAAAAATTATTGACTTTTTTATTTTTAATTCTACACATACACATAATTATTTCTCATATCATAATATTTATTTATAATTATATATATTTATATTAAAGGAAAAAAAATTTCTTTATCATTTTGTCTTCATAACTATAATTGGTTCCAATATTTTTAGAACATCATTATTCTCTGATTGTGCAAAATCCTTTCCTGGATTTTTAACAAAATCTTCATTTGTGGTCAATTGTTGTTGATTATGTGAGTGATGTTGTTGTTGCTGCTGTTGTTGTAATTCTTGAATAGCTTGTTGACCCTGAGAACTTGACATTGTATGTAATTGTGCATATAACTCTTTAGCACGTTCTTCAACTTCTTTTTTAATATTTGGTGTATGTGATTTTAATCGCCTTAATCGTGCATATTCAGCTTGTTGTGATAATCTTGCACGTTTTTCTTCATCAGTCTCAGATTCTCGGACTTGTGCACGTTTATGTCTAGCCCGTTCACTTAAACTTTTTAAACGTACAGCACGTTCATCTGGTGTTTCATTAGCCCGAACTTGTCGTTGATGTGCAGCCATTTTATCTAATCTTAATCTACGTTCATCTTCCGTTTCTTGACCACGTCCGCGACGTCGCTGCTGCCTTGGAGATGCTAACATTTGATTTATTTCATTTTCTAATAATACATTTACTTTATGCTGTCGCATCGCTTCCTCCTGCAGCTCAGATGGTAATCTAGAAAATTCATGTTGATTTGTGAATATTTTTCTAGGACGCCCGCGGACCGGTTTTGGAAAATCCTGAATTAATTGTTGATTTGATGTATTACCACTATTGGCAGATGTTGTATTACTACTAAGTAAATTATATGGCGGTACAGATGATTGTGTTGATTGAATTGCAGAATTTTGAAAATGGACTGGTGTAAATGGTGGTGGTACTGTACCAGCTGATGCTATACCCAACTGAAAACCATTATGATACATAGGATAATATGTTTGTTGTGCGGCCGTACCGCTTGCTGGTGAACTGGCAGTTGATGCTGCTGTTGCAAAATTATTTAAATAAGGAAATTGATTATAAATCGCTGTCGGTGGATTTTGAATTTGTTGCTGCTGTTGTTGTTGTTGTTGTTGTTGCTGCTGCTGATGTTGTTGTTGATTTTTTATTTTACCATCACTATTCTGAACTACCGCTATAGTTTTTAATTCAGATTCGTTTGTAGGTTTTTCTTTAATAAATTTATTTTGATAATATTCAATGGTACTAGCAACAGTTCCATATGGAGTTAATTTTTTATTTGGTTCATATGGTGTTTGTTGAAATACAGCGTTACCGGCATTATCTATTGTTATAGTTGTATGGGCATTTTGGGGAAATCTTAAATTCTGTTGTAATTGAACTGGAATAGTTGTTTCTTTATTGGGTTTAAGTGCTTGATTGATAAACATATTTTGATAATGTTCAATTGAATTAGCCAAAGTTTGGTGTATGGTATAATTTTGTTGTTGGGATTCTGTATGTCCTTGTTGTTGTGGTTGATCATTCTGTTGCTGCATTTGTTGTTGTCCTTGTTGTTGTTGCTGCAGCTGTGGTTCCTGATTTAAATGATTATTACTATTTTCTTTTAAACGTTTTTTATTTAGTCTGACCTTTTTAGCATACTCATTGAGTTTCCTTAGACGGTCCTTCCTTTCTTCGCTTGTTTCTCTAGCAATTCGTTGTCGGGCCCTAGTTGCCATTTCAGCTAATCGATCTTTTCTTTGTTCTGGTGATTCATTTGCACGATAATGTCTCATTCTTTCAGCTAATTTTGCAAGTCGTTTTGCACGTTGTTCTGGTGTTTCCATAGCACGTCTTAATCTTTGCCTGGCTGCATTCCTTACCAAACGCATAGCTCGTTCCATATCATTTTCATTATGTCTACGCATACGATTTGCTTCAGCATTACGGGCTAACCGTTTACGATATTCATCATCAGATTCACGTGAACGGCGTTCCCGCATTCTTTCTGCATTCCTTGCTAATCTACGTGCTCTCGCTTCCGGACTTTCGTTCCAACGTTGTTGTTTTGATAAACCAAGATATGATGGTGATGATGATGATTGACCTGGTGATAATAAAAGATTACCTGGATTTAATGTAGGACCGTATGGTTGGTGTTGTTGTATTAATATACCACCTCCCCCACGCCCATTCAATCCTAATAAATTAACAGAATAATGATCGTTTGGTTCGATTTTTATTCCATTAGGATTTGATTCCATTCTTTTTTTAATAAAACCAAAAATAAATATACACACACTTTTATGTTAATTGTTTATCCAGGTTGACAAAATGTTTGTAATATAAATTGGTACCTACTAAAGTATTTTTTTTTATAAAAGCAGTTTTATATTGAATTAAAACTTAGATTAATTAAAAATGTCTTTTTTACTTTAATACTAGAAAATGTTTTTTTTTCTCTTTTAATTTATTAAATATAAAATAAATGATTTAAAATCTAATTGGTAATTATAATTACAATTGTTTTGTTTACAAAATATAATAAGCATTTTTAAGATAAAAGTTATTTGTTTGGTCGTAAAATTTGACACGAAAATGTCATTTTGACATTTATTCGCGACATTTTCTTTCTTTTGATGGTTTGGTTAATAAAACAAAAACCAATAACAAATTTTAATCACATAATTTATATTATGATATTTATTGTTTTCTTAAAAAATGTAATTAAAATATTACGGCCACTAAACTATAAATATTATATCATTTTAAGTATAATTTTCACCGCTTTTATTGCGTAACTTGTTTGACTAGAATTTTTTAATCACTTTTTTTTAAAAAAAAAGATTGGCAAAAAAATGGTGGTCGATATATTTAAAGAAAAGCTGCCAAACGCCAAAGCAAAGGTTTCATTTTAACAAGTATTGCCAATATAAATAAATATGCTTTTCTTATTTACGACATAATATGTAGTGAATGTAAAAATTACATTTAGCAGCAATTATTTTGTATTATTATTATTTAAGTTAAGTACAATAATAACTAATAAACTTTTTATATTAAATCTGAGATTGATCACAGCTGGACATACATGTTTTAATGTTTTAAGATACCATTGTTGAGTTAATTTTATAACCGGGTAGGTTCAATTGCCGACAATGCAATTGCACTATTAAAAGACTTAATTGCATTTCTTTAATCCTCCACTACGGAGGAACGTAATAAAATTAAATAGTCACAAAAATTAACATTTTTTTAAATATAAAATCAATCTTTCTAAAATTCAAATCGGTCTATTTACAGTAATAGTATATTTTTCTCAAATTAAAGACAAAATTGCTATATTTTTAAATTATATATATGTATTTCGATTTATATGCGATTAAACTGCGAAAAATCGATTAAATTGTTTTAAATAAAAACGGTTTTAGTTTATTTTTTTAACAAAAATTTTACCTTCCTATATGCTAACAAAACTAATTAATATGTATTAATAAATAAAATTTCATTTTTTTTTTAGTTTTAAAAGCAATTTTTTTACTTCTCATAAACATTTTTAAAATTATTCTTAAATAATTCCTAATAGAAGAAAGTTTTACCAATTTACATTTTTTCTCAATGATTTCACAAATAACAAAACAAATAATTTTTTATAATTCTGCTGGCTAAATACAATAATTATTTCCTTTAAAATCTTTAGATTAAATAAAATTATAAAAATAACGATAAGTTTTAACACAGTACTACAAATATTTTAATATCCTTTAAGACGATCAGCTAAAGGTGGTTTTATAATTTTTGGAGCATTAGCTCTAGCTTGTCGCATCCTTTCAGCAGATTTAAATAATCTCTTGGATCGTTCTTCTGGGCTTTCACTTGAACGTCTAAGCCTTTGCCTTGCAGCATTTTTCATAAGTCTAAGGGCTCTTTGCACTTCTGTTTCATTTTGTCTACGAATTCGATTTGCTTCAGCATTTCTTGCTAATCTTGCTTTATATTCATCTAAACTTTCTTGAGATCTTTTTTCCCTCATTCTAGCTGCATTTCTGGTAAGTCGTCTTTCTCGTGCTTCTGGACTTTCATTCCATTTTGGACGTGCTTTAACACTTTTTTGTGTATCTAAATTTAATAAGGTCGCTGGATAATTATAATTATTTGTATTATAATTTGTATTATAATAAATAGTAGTTTCAGTTTTTATTTCTGGCTGTTGAATGATTGTTATTCCTGGTTCCATTTTTGACATTTTTTTTAAGGTACAAGAAAATTTTCATTTTTTGTTTTCATTTAAAGGAATTTAAACTGAAAATTATTTTTCATTAATATTTTCATTTCTTTATTATAATAGTTCTTATATAGATATATATTTTGTTTGTTTTGAAATATTTTTTTAAACACGAATTGTTAATTTGAAAAAAAAAAACACTATATTGGATAAACTTTTCTTGTTTACACCTTTTGCAAAGCTACACACAAGCGCACATATAAATTTTATGAACTCATTTTGACAGTCGACAAAGCAGGGGAAATATTTGTTTATCGTTTATGTTTCATTATTAATTCTTCATATTAATTTCTAAAGTACATTATACATAGAAATTTTTGTATATTTATATTATTTTACAATTTATTAAATACTTCTTTACTTACTTTTTATATTTTTTGTGAAAATTTAAAATATGTTTTCGAGGTTATTAAAAACACTTTTCCAAGATGTCAATTTTCAATTCAATTCAAATGGTTTGACAGTTTAATTAAATAAAACACATCCCTCAATGTTTTTGGTAGAGTTTTCCCATATAACATATATTTGGAAT
The DNA here is from genome assembly GCA_949752835.1 of Empis stercorea. Taxonomy (NCBI): domain Eukaryota; kingdom Metazoa; phylum Arthropoda; class Insecta; order Diptera; family Empididae; genus Empis; species Empis stercorea. The sequence continues at coordinate 5,657,180 of OX457087.1, forward strand.
TTATTGAATGTTTGGGCAGGACTAAATATCGGTTGATTGATTGATAGTAAATTTTGAAGGTCAGTGGAGAGGCTGGTTTAGAAGTTATCTCTCCATACCCAAAATCAAACCCATATCAGCCGACATCCCAATCAAGTAAAAAAAAAATAGGGATTTTAAAATGAAATATGCAATAGTAAATTTTATGAAATAGCTAAATTGGTGTTGCATTTCAATACAGTTTGAACAATATTTGCACTTTTGCGGTAGTATTGCATATAATTATTTCGCTATTTCTTTATGGAATGCCACGAAATGATATTTGCAATACTTCAATATTGAATATTTCATGTTAAAATGCCATTTTAGCCAACATTCAAATCGTGTATAAACATCATATGAAAATACTGTTCACTCACAATGAAATTGACGCAAACCAACGCAAAGCAAAAGTTGCCCAAACTTTCAACTTTTTCGATTTTCAATGCTATTTTTTCAATTCCCTTCGTAATTTTGATATCTTCTTAAGAACGATTATCAAAATCACGAAAGAGGCTTATAAGAAATTGCAAAAAAGCTCGTGAAAAAGGGTCTTCCAGTACTATTTTACATGTCCTGCGAGATGGCAACACCGCGTTTCTCTGACGTTTAATGTTTGTCACTAGTTTTGTTTTTTTTTCTTCAATTTATTTTAAAACTTATTTTGCAAAATGTTTATTTAAGAAATTAAAAAGAAAAAAATATTTAAAAAACAATTTAAATTTTTAGTTCGCTTTATGTTCATGCAGGTTTTTTTTAATTTGTGTTGTTTTAAAATAATGAAAATAATTACTAAAAATTTCTTATAAAATCTTGTTGGGAATTGACACAAGGAGACAAACACGACAATTTTGTTGAAACCAACCAAAAAACTACAAATTCTTAATTAAATAGAAACAATGGAAGAAAATATTCAACTTTGCCGTATTTGTATTTCCGATTCATCAACATCTGTAATGATGTCAATTTTTGGTGAAGATGGTTTATGGAAAAAAATTCAAAAATTTGCAAATGTTCAGGTTAATGAAATTATTTTTAATAATACGAATTTTTACTTACTTATATTAAAACATTTTAGATTGAGGAAGGCGATAATCTACCACAACAAATTTGTATGATGTGCGCAAGAAATACATTAAATGCTTGCTCTTTTAAAAGGAAATGTGAAGAATCTGATAGTTTTTTTCGTAATCAATTAGCATTAAAAATTCCAAAAATTAAAGATATCATTACAATATCATCCGGAGAAACTTCAGAAGAAGAAGATGATGAATTATCTGATAATCAACAATTATTAGAGAAAAATAAAACTAATTTACTATTACCTACAACAACAATAACAAATGGTCCATCTAATAATTACGATCAATGGAACTCGAATAATAGTCAAATTAATGATGATGATCAATTAGCTTTAATACCAGAAATTGAATTAATTACTCCAAATGATGATGATAAAATTGAAGAAGGACAAATTCAAGGTTACCAATGCAGTATTTGTTTTCAGATTTTTGCAATGAGAGCAATATTAAATCATCATGTTAAAACTTCACACCCAGAAACAACTTCATCCTATGAATGCTTTAATTGTAAAAAAGAATATTTATCAAAAAGATTTTTAGAGAAACATGTTCGACGTGGTAGATGTGTTAAAAAAAGAAAAAATCAAACGTAAAGTTATAATTAATTATTTTAATTAATTTATAATATTTATTTAAATATTAATTTTATAGAAGACCCATGCAATGTTCAGACTGTCATACTCTATTTCCCAGCGGTCATCATTTAGGATGGCATAAACGAACTGGTTGTCCATCTAAACTGTTAGTATTTAATATAATTTGAGTAGATATATTCAATAAAAATTTATTTTTATTACAGTTCTCTGCAGCAATTGAAACAATTAAATGTTACAAATAAACAATCAAATTTAATGTATCGTGAAAATGTTCTAAGAAAAGTGAACACGGTATTCTACAAGCATCACCACAAGTATGTTTTAGTATTTAAAATATTAGTTAAAATTAATGTGATTTTTTATGTATCAGAAAATTCGGCAGAGCAAAACAAAAAGGACGTAGTCGCATTAAATTGGATGCAGCAAAAATTGAATATGCCAGACAATTAGTTGGTCAAGATGTTACAACAAGTAAATTGGCACAAGAATTAAATATATCCCGAACATTTGCTTGGCGATTACGTAAGAGTCTTTTAAATGGTGTCAGTTTACATGAGCGTATAGCAAGTCCTCCTGAAACAACCAGTATACACGATATTACAAATACCAATGATGAAATATTAATTCCAAATTTTGAAAATTCCCATAATAATAATCAAAATAATTCCATTCCAGTACCATTAGTGGTACCAAAAAGAAATGAAAATGACAATAATAATAAAAATGAAGACAGTGTTATGGAAAAAGATAATTATAACGAAGATGGAATAGAAATATCTGAAAATGAAGATTCAGATTATGATTTAGTAGTAGATGAATCTAATAATGATCCACAGTAAGTTAAATAAAACCTGTTTTATTTTATTTATTTTACTAAAGAAAATGTTTTAAATAAAACAAATTTATAGACCTAGCTGTAGTAGCAAAAGTCCAAATGGCAACGATCAAATGAAATTGTAAGTATTGCACAATTTTTTACTAATATTATAAAAGTATACTTTTTTTTTATTATAGTAAACTTTTCAGAACAGTAAATGATACATACCAATTAAAAAAACCAAGAAAACAGAATGTTTTTCTAGATCAAAGTAAATATGAAAAAGCAAAAATTCTTGTTGGTAATAATGTTTCAACAATGGAAATTGCAAGGCAATTAAATGTATCACAAATGAGTGCATGGAAATTACGTGATGCTATTGTTAAAAATATTCCATTGACATTTCGGAAAAATTTAACAACAACAAAATCTCTGTCGCAACAACAAGTTCAACAAGAAGAACAGAATTTAAATTTTGATAATAAAGGAAAATATCCAAGAACTCGTCTTAAAGCAGCTGAGCGATACAAACGTGATCAAAAAGTGACTGAAGCTATATTAGAAATGATCAAAGAAGATAGTAATATACAGTATTGGAAGATAACGGAACGTTTAGCCAAAAAAGGTTTTACGATTTCGCCTTCATCTGTTTGCCAGAAACTCAAATCATTGGGTATACATCGTAGATGGAAAACTGGTAAAACAGCAACACATGATAACAATAAAATAGATTTACCATTAAATGCCTTTAAATTATCAAATGCTACAACATCAACAAATCCATCAGATGAAAGTGGAAATGGTGATGGTGGCTTTGAAAATTTTGATAATTATGAACAAAATATTTTATTAAGTGGTGCCCATTTTTTAAGAAGCACTTTTTCCGATTAATTATAATTTTTTTTATTTAATAATATAAGTAATAAAGATAGCTATTATCATCTAACAATTTAAATTAGAAAAAAATTGCATAAAAGCAGCTTTAAATTACTTTATTTTTTACTTTATTTTTTTGCAATTACTTGAATAGTATTATTTATATTATGTAAAACTCATAATGATAACATTAGGATTGTTGTACATTCAGTAAAAAAAATGTATTAGCCATGTTTTGTTTAAAAAGTCCCCAGTATCATTACATTTAATTTTGCATTACAAAAAAAAACTGTTTTAGGTATTATTTTTTTATATGTATAATTATTTAACATGCATTCAGCTAAAACTCATATTATGCACAAACTAATTTGTAAACAAATAAATTTAATTTTGGAAAAGAAAATGCACTTGCAATATAATTTTATACAAAATATAAATTTTAGCAATTCATTTTAGTAGTTTTATAAAATGAAAAAAATAATAAAAAATTGTTTTATATTAAATATACAGATACATATATACAATATATAAGATTCGATATCTTATTAAATCTGTTTTTAAGAAAATACTATATATATTAAGTTTGCGAAGTTCTTTATATTATATAAAATATAATTATGAAAAATAATAAAAGTTAATATTTTTATTTAAAAAATAGTTTTTGATTGTATATGTATATTTATTTATAAATTGTAGGAGTAGGACCCTGTGCAGAACTTTTACGAAAATACTAATTTTTTTGATTATTTTTGGTTAGAAATTTTTAATCCCTGAAAACATTTCAACAAAGCCGTATTTATTATCATACGGTTTTGATTAATTGTTAATTACTCATTCAAAAATTCTATAATTAAGTTTTTTTCTTGTTCTCAAGATTAAACAAAAATAAGCAGTGTCAAGGATATTTCTACAATTACTCAATAAATAAGAATTTGATCTTTGGCCTTTAAATAAAAATAAACGAATGAGTTCGATTATAGAGAAACAATTATATATATATATTTCTATAATCAATTGGAAAGTATTTTGAATTCTCACATAATATATTTATTAATTACCAAAATATGTATCAATTTAAAATGATGGTAGATCTCTGTGTTCTTTAGATTTTTCTTGACTTTCTGTCCATGCTTTAGCTATCATTTTTTTAGTTTCTGCATCACCACTTTGATACATTTTTTTCATTAAATTCATAATACCAGCAGTTGGATCATCTTTTAATTCATTATCATCAGTTTTCATTGCTGAATCTTTCATATCTTTTGAACGTTTTTCTGTCAATGTTAAATGTGACCAATTTTCACCTTCATTAATTTTTTTCATATAAATTGCCACCATATCAGTTTTAATTTTTTGATAACTATTTTCAATATTTATTTTTGAATGTAAATTTTTTATTACCAATCTATAATCTTTATTATTTAAATTTCTTATAGTCAAAGTCATTGAAGTATCAGTAAATACTGTGGTGACATCCGATTTAGTTAATTTCTGAACACCATCAAGTGTTACAAATATTTTAACATATTTATCACTTTGATCCCAAGCATATCCATGTAATTCTACAAGATATCTAATAATATCGATATGTAATTTTTTTGTGTATTGTATATACATATGTATATATAAATATTTCATTTCATATTATTGTCGTATCCATATTTACCTTTTATTTTCTGATAATCCAGAATTGGGTGTAATACCTGTACCTAATTTTTTTGTACCAGTTTTTTCTGCTTCAGCTCTCTGTTTAATTTCCAAATTAATAATATCAGTTTCAAGTCGATGCTGTGCTAATGAGAATACATCTTTAATACGCGGGCGTGTTGCTTTAGCCGCCAAATCTTTCAATTCTTCCAGATCGTTCTTTAACTAAAACAAAGTCAAATTTATAAAACATTTATTTCATTTTAATTTTCTATTTCTCTACTTCTTCAATATTCATTTTGAATTAAATTAATGTATTATGTATGATAAAACTTTGACGAATTATTCTTCGCTTCTTTTTAGATTTATCAAAATAAGTATATATTCAAAACTCTTTACTGAAATGCAAACAATGAAGTCAAGTCAATGTCAAAATGAGAAGAGGTACAACTACAAAATTAAAATATGATTAAAAAAAATCTACAAATTGTGGGTGGTCGTGGTGATTTTATTTCGAATTTTTGACAGTTTAATTTCCGAAAAGGCGAGGTTCCATGCCATTCCATAAAGTAGGACGAGTTCAGAAAATATATACTGCGAAGATACAACGGTTAACCACTGTATTTACTATGTAGGCAAAAGTAATTACATTTTTTAAATGTCAATGAAAGTTTTAATAAATACAAATATTTTAAATAATTCAATAAATTTCTTTCTTTTTTACTTGTATATATATTTATCTTCTTAACAATATAAAAATGCAACATTCAAATTTTTATTGGTTCCATAAACAAAGTTTGTGGTGACTCGTGACTAAAATATCATAGCTTTTCTCAATTTTGGTTTAGTAGAACTTTTTTGATAATAAATACAACTCCAATACCTAGGATAATTGCTCCAACTGCAATTGCTATTTCCCTGAAAAATTATTAATTTGTAAAAATAATGAATATATTATATACACAAAAAATATCATAAAATATTAAAATAAAATGTTATAAATTTTTAAATGTTTTACATACATAATAATATTTTTAAAGGAATAAAAATTGTTTCTAAATTAATTAAAATAGCATATATTAGATAGTGAAGACAAAACAAAGTTTAGGTAGCTTTTATATTTTTTAGGCAATCGTACAAGCTTTATATATTTTTCGTTTTTCTGACCTGTGAAATCGAATTTTATTAAAGAATTAATTTAAGTTTAAATATAAAAAAAATGCTTTTTAAATTTCATATTACATTACCCAGTTAGTTAATATTATAAATATTATTACAACATAATTAGTGCTAATTTTAAATCAAAAGTCAACAATATTATATTTGTGATTTAGTAACTTTTATTGCGAGACATTTTTTTTATTAAAAAAGCTAGCAATAGTATAAATTTGGTGTTTTTAAAAAAAAGAAGCAATTTATCTTATTATGAATTTTGTAGTAAAAACAATTTTTAAATTAAAATTTATCAAATCAATATAAAATATATTATATATACCTACACAGAACAGAATAAAATGTACACACAATTATACTAATAAAATATAGACATATATTTACTTTTTAACATCTTTAGAAGTTTTAGATATATCTGCTGGTGATAATTTACCAATTAAATACTTTTTCATCATACTCCTACATAAAAGAATTTGTATATTGTTATTGAAATAATTGTTTTTTAAACATATTCGTTTTGCATTAATAAAATTATGGACTTATTTTATGTATGTATATCTTACTTAGCTTCATCACTATGACCAACTTCGGTGAATTCTTTAGTGGCATCTTTTCCAGCAGCTTCGATTAACACTTCTTCACCACCAGGATGCTAATAATAAATATTTACAAAATATATAAACATACCTATTTGATATTGGTAAACATAAATATAATTACATACTTCATTTCTAAATTTAGTCACATTGTAAATGTTATTTTCTATTATTATCCACAAATCATTAGATTTATTATGTTTTTGAACTTCTTCTAATGAAATTTCTTTAGACATGGTAAAATATTACATACAATTAATTTGAACTTTTCCAACTTATAATTTTTAGCAACTCTGTTCTGCCTGTCTGTAGTAAACACAAAGAAAACTAAGCTAAGGGCAAATCCATAAAGTCATCTGTTGTGAAATGAAGTGATATACTTGTCAAAATTCGAGAATCGATATATATATACTTAAAGTGTGACCAGAATAAAATTATATGTTCAAAGATGCCTGCGGCACTCATGAAACTCTTTATTAGTGTGAACACTCAAGCATCTGTTAGACCCCATTTTCACGAGCCTTTATTTCATAAGCTGTTTTTTTATTCCTACTCTGCACTACTCGATATAAAAGGAATAAAAAAACGATGTAGTGCAAGGGGAAAATATGATTTAAAATTGATTGAAAAAAATTTGCCCACTTTGTTGATATTTTTTAAAAATCTAATTTTCAATATTCAAATATACGAAATGAAGTATCTTCTTGTCAAATTTATAGTTGCCATATTAAAATTTAATAATTTCCCATTAATTCCCTTTTACTCTACATGTTGTACTGGATAATTATGTAGAGTAGCTACAACAACAACCATACAGATACTCTACTCGTATAGTACAGAGTAGGAATAAAAAAAACACAGCTATATTCGTAATGGAAAATATTAAATATATTTATATATATATATGAACGAAATAAAATAGATTGATTTAGTGATTTTATTTTTAAAAATAATTTTTTGATTTGGAAAACACAACACAAATATATATATATATATATAATTTGTGTTTTCCAAATCAAAAAATTATTTTTAAAAACAAAATCACTAAATCAATCTATTTTATTTCGTTGAAACAAACTCGACTGATGACGGACGTGACGGACGGACAAGAAACGCAATAGAAAGTAAAAGTATACATAAACAGTTGCCGATTATTTTTTTGAAATAATATTGTGTATTTCTCTTTGAAAATGGAATATATAAATGTGATATTATGATTTTTCTTCACAAGTGCCTAATGAATTGGCTTGGCAGTTAATCCCAGAATCCCACACTATGTGAACAGTACACTTAAAGTTTTTTATTCTACATGCCATGGCAACCCTGTGCAAAAAGTAAAAAGAAAATTTTATATTTTTCCAAATACTTTTTGTAATTAATACAATTAAATAGTGAAGACCGTGAAGGTCACCACTTTATGTTGATCAAAATATTATTATCCTGACAACTTTATTGTAGAATAAATGATATTATTTTAGGGAATTTTAATTAATAATGTCCATTTGTAGAGTAGTTGCTTCCGTGCAATAATTAGAAGACAACCAAACCAAACGATATTTATTTTAAGGGGAGCTGAGGGGATGATCAAATTTTTGCATCTCGGCTGTCAGTTTAAATTAGAATTTTGATTGGGAAAGGGTGGCACTCTTTCTTTTCCATTTCATTCATTTTTTAAATGCTTTGTGTCATTGTTTAATAGTAAATCTATTAAAAATTTTTTTTTTTTGTTGATATCGATATGTCGCCTTTTCTTCCACGAATTGTAAAGGGACTATTAGCCGAAGTAAAGTGCAGACGAGATTCAACTGAATGGGAGTGGTCTGAAAAAGCTGTAAAGGATTTGGTAAAGAAATTAAAAAAGTCTGGTGCATTGGAGGAGCTAGAAAGGGCAATTGTCGCCAAAGATTGTAATACGAAATGTGTTGCTGTACCTAGAAGTAAACCAGTTAATGGTGAAAGTCTTCGTAAAGGTTTGCCGCATGTTATTTGTTGTAGATTGTGGCGATGGCCAGATTTACAAAGTCAAAATGAATTAAAACATCTGGAAAATTGTGAATATGCATACCAACTAAAAAAAGATGATGTTTGTATTAATCCTTATCATTATAAAAAAATTGAATTGTCTATTCTTGTACCAAAATCAATGCAATTACTGCAGGGAAGTATTGCTGATTATCCAATTGATGGACAAAGTAATCAAGTTGCAAATAATGCTCAGACTAATAATACTCTAAGAACATCACCGAATACAATTATGGATACAACATTGGGTCAACAAATACCTAGCAATACAACTATGATGGATTCAAGTGGAAGTGGTTTAAGTGTAGGTAGTGTTTCAAATGCCGAAACACCACCACCAGGTTATATGTCAGAAGATGGTGATCCTATGGATCAAAATGATAATTTGAATATGAACAGATTAACACCCAGTCCACCATTAGATGCTCAACCTGTCTTATACCATGAGCCAGCATTTTGGTGTTCAATAAGTTATTATGAATTAAACACTCGTGTTGGTGAAACATTTCATGCATCACAACCATCAATTACTGTAGATGGATTTACAGATCCATCAAATTCTGAAAGATTTTGTCTTGGTTTATTATCAAATGTAAATCGTAATGATGTTGTTGAACAAACTAGAAGACATATTGGTAAAGGTGTACGTTTATATTATATTGGTGGTGAAGTGTTTGCTGAATGTTTAAGCGATTCAAGCATTTTTGTTCAAAGTCCAAATTGTAATCAAAGATATGGATGGCATCCAGCTACAGTTTGTAAAATACCACCTGGTTGTAATCTTAAAATTTTTAATAATCAAGAATTTGCTGCTTTATTATCACAATCCGTATCACAGGGATTTGAAGCAGTATATCAATTAACAAGAATGTGTACAATTCGAATGTCGTTTGTTAAAGGTTGGGGTGCTGAATATAGACGTCAGACAGTTACATCAACACCATGTTGGATTGAATTACATTTAAATGGTCCACTCCAATGGCTTGATCGTGTTTTAACACAAATGGGATCTCCAAGACTTCCATGCAGTTCTATGTCTTAATTGTATTTTTTTTTTCAAAATGATAATAAATAAACTATATTTGACTTAACAAATTAAATGTTTTTTTCCATAATTCTAAAATAAAAATTGGATAGGTTGGGCAATATAAAGTTCACAGAGAAATCTACACTTTCCCAATCATTCTATTGGTATATTACCACGTATTAAGTTCATGATTCACTAAACAAGATAATGAATACTTTGTTTTTTTGGTTCAATACAAGATAATGAATAATTTGTTTTTTTTGGTTTAACTTAGTTTTAATTAAATTTCGTAAATTTTAAAGAATTTGTACCGGTTCGCAAGCCTTATTGCAATGTTAGGTTGAATATTGAGCTTGTGCTTGTTACAATTAATTCAATTATGCTAACTGATTTCGTTTTACCTCATTTTATAAACATGATACATGATTTACACCTCCACGAATATTTCTTTTTGTACGAAGTCACATCATTAAATAAAAAAATTTAATCCGCAGTAAATACTCACCACTTAATTTTAGTCACCCAAATCTATTATAATTAAAATAACAATGATTTAATTTTTTATAATTCATCAAATTTTATTGGAAACAAAAACCAAAGTTAAAAAGTTTTATTTAAATAAGGAAAAATCTGTATTTAAGAAATAAAAAAAAATTCAAAATCTATAAAAATATGGAATTTTGAAAACAAAATTAATTTTGTTGCTTTCCTCCTCGAAGACGCAAAACTAAATGAAGAGTTGACTCCTTCTGAATGTTGTAATCAGACAAAGTACGACCATCTTCCAATTGTTTTCCAGCGAAAATTAAACGTTGTTGGTCTGGTGGGATTCCTTCCTTATCTTGAATTTTAGCTTTAACATTTTCAATTGTATCTGATGGTTCCACTTCAAGGGTAATAGTTTTACCAGTCAATGTTTTCACAAAAATCTGCATACCACCACGTAGACGCAATACTAAATGTAATGTAGACTCTTTTTGAATATTGTAGTCTGACAATGTCCTGCCATCTTCCAATTGTTTACCAGCAAAAATTAAACGTTGCTGATCTGGAGGGATACCTTCCTTGTCTTGAATTTTAGCTTTTACATTCTCAATAGTATCAGAAGGTTCAACCTCAAGAGTAATAGTCTTTCCAGTCAATGTTTTGACGAAGATTTGCATTCCACCACGAAGACGCAAGACTAAGTGAAGAGTCGACTCTTTTTGAATATTGTAATCAGATAAGGTGCGACCGTCTTCCAATTGTTTACCAGCGAAAATTAAACGCTGTTGGTCTGGCGGGATACCTTCTTTATCCTGAATTTTAGCTTTAACGTTCTCAATTGTGTCTGATGGTTCAACTTCGAGTGTGATGGTTTTTCCCGTCAATGTTTTTACAAAAATTTGCATACCACCACGAAGACGTAATACCAAATGAAGAGTAGATTCTTTCTGAATATTGTAATCAGATAATGTGCGACCATCTTCTAATTGTTTACCAGCGAAAATTAAACGTTGTTGATCTGGTGGAATTCCTTCTTTATCCTGAATCTTGGCCTTCACATTCTCAATAGTATCTGATGGTTCTACTTCAAGGGTAATAGTTTTACCAGTCAAGGTTTTAACGAAGATTTGCATACCACCACGAAGACGTAATACCAAATGAAGAGTAGATTCTTTCTGAATATTGTAATCAGACAATGTGCGACCATCTTCTAATTGTTTACCAGCGAAAATTAAACGTTGTTGATCTGGTGGAATTCCTTCTTTATCCTGAATCTTGGCCTTCACATTCTCAATAGTATCTGATGGTTCTACTTCAAGGGTAATAGTTTTACCAGTCAAGGTTTTAACGAAGATTTGCATACCACCACGAAGACGTAATACTAAATGAAGAGTTGATTCTTTTTGGATATTGTAATCAGACAAGGTACGACCATCTTCCAATTGTTTACCAGCGAAAATTAAACGTTGTTGATCTGGTGGAATTCCTTCTTTATCCTGAATCTTGGCCTTCACATTCTCAATAGTATCGGATGGTTCTACTTCTAGTGTGATGGTTTTTCCAGTCAAGGTTTTAACGAAGATTTGCATACCACCACGAAGACGTAATACTAAATGTAGAGTAGATTCTTTTTGGATATTGTAATCAGACAATGTGCGACCATCTTCCAATTGTTTACCAGCAAAAATTAAACGTTGTTGATCTGGTGGAATACCTTCTTTATCCTGAATCTTGGCTTTAACGTTTTCAATAGTATCTGATGGCTCTACTTCGAGTGTGATGGTTTTTCCAGTTAATGTTTTGACGAAGATTTGCATACCACCACGAAGACGTAGTACTAAATGTAGAGTAGATTCTTTTTGGATATTGTAATCAGACAAGGTACGACCATCTTCTAGTTGTTTGCCAGCGAAAATTAAACGTTGTTGATCTGGTGGAATTCCTTCTTTATCCTGAATCTTGGCCTTCACATTCTCAATAGTATCGGATGGTTCTACTTCTAGTGTGATGGTTTTTCCAGTTAATGTTTTGACGAAGATTTGCATACCACCACGAAGACGTAATACTAAATGAAGAGTTGATTCTTTCTGAATGTTATAATCAGACAAGGTACGACCATCTTCTAGTTGTTTACCAGCAAAAATTAAACGTTGTTGATCTGGTGGAATACCTTCTTTATCTTGAATTTTAGCTTTAACGTTTTCAATAGTATCGGATGGTTCTACTTCTAGTGTGATGGTTTTTCCAGTTAATGTTTTGACGAAGATTTGCATACCACCACGAAGACGTAATACTAAATGAAGAGTAGATTCTTTCTGAATGTTATAATCAGACAATGTGCGACCATCTTCCAATTGTTTACCAGCGAAAATTAAACGTTGTTGATCTGGTGGAATTCCTTCTTTATCCTGAATCTTGGCCTTCACATTCTCAATAGTATCGGATGGTTCTACTTCTAGTGTGATGGTTTTTCCAGTTAATGTTTTGACGAAGATTTGCATACCACCACGAAGACGTAATACTAAATGAAGAGTTGATTCTTTCTGAATGTTATAATCAGACAAGGTACGACCATCTTCTAGTTGTTTACCAGCAAAAATTAAACGTTGTTGATCTGGTGGAATACCTTCTTTATCTTGAATTTTAGCTTTAACGTTTTCAATAGTATCGGATGGTTCTACTTCTAGTGTGATGGTTTTTCCAGTTAATGTTTTGACGAAGATTTGCATACCACCACGAAGACGTAATACTAAATGAAGAGTAGATTCTTTCTGAATGTTATAATCAGACAATGTGCGACCATCTTCCAATTGTTTACCAGCGAAAATTAAACGTTGTTGATCTGGTGGGATTCCTTCTTTATCCTGAATCTTGGCTTTAACATTTTCAATAGTATCTGATGGTTCAACTTCCAAAGTAATTGTCTTTCCAGTCAATGTTTTTACAAATATTTGCATGCCACCTCTCAAACGAAGAACAAGGTGCAAAGTTGATTCCTTCTGAATATTATAATCAGACAAGGTACGACCATCTTCCAATTGTTTACCAGCGAAAATTAAACGTTGTTGATCTGGTGGAATCCCTTCCTTATCTTGAATTTTAGCTTTAACATTCTCAATTGTATCAGAAGGCTCAACTTCAAGAGTGATAGTTTTGCCAGTTAATGTCTTCACAAAAATCTGCATTTTGTGGGTATTTTTTATTTCACAATGTTCTAAAAAAACGAAAATAATTTTTATATTAATTTTATTTTAAATAGTATATAATAAAAAGAACATTAATAGGAAATATTATTTTTTTTTTTTACAAAAACTATTTCGCAATTAGATGACACATATAAAATTCGTCATTGGGAAAAAAATATTTTTTTATTCTGATGCAAGAAATCGATATCTTAATAGTCAGCCATTTTGTAGAAAAAATATTAGTGAAAAAATATAATTTACTTCTAATTGTAATTATTCAGAATTTATTTGATCTTTTTTCTTCGTTTATATTCCTATAAATTAAGAAATTTAATATAATTTCTAATATTATTTTCTATACATATTTTCGTTAGACTTGTATCAAGTAACAAAGAAACAAAGGAATAAAATTATATAAACGGCCATTTTGAGAAAGAAAAATCTAATGTATAAAAAAAAAAAATTCCAATTATTTAAAAAGTAAAATAATTTTTTACTTTTGTATATTATATAGGTACTTTTACCAAATAATTGAAAATAAAATTATGCAATAATTGAAATATTAATTTATACAAAAAAATATATAGAAGAAAAATATAATATTGCAATTAGGTCAAAAAAGAAACACACAACTCACCTTCAAAGAAAAAAATCACTTATTTAGAATTTTCTTGATGATCAAAAAAGGTTTTATTTTATTTAAATAATTTTATATTGTATAATTTTCAAAGCGTTCTTTAATTTTTTTTATTAATTTCACTTTGCGAAAAATAATTATTTTTTACAGTACTTTTTTATATTCTGTATACTTGGCTTTTTTTTATATAAATTAACTCTTTGCTACGAGTAAGTGCAATACTTCTGTGAACTACAGCTGAATTTTAAATAATAAAATTTGGACGACGATTTACCCTCTATTTATACTTTTTAATAATTCGCACAAACACTATTACATTAAATCTCTCATCCGTCATCATCATCCAGTCCTCTCCTTCTCCTCCCCCCAAGCAACAAATTTTTTTATTCATTTTCCATAAACATATACAAGCACAGCACATTCCATATCCCAACACCAACACCAATGCCAACCTGCGCAATATGTATACACATTTTAAATAAACACAAGTTTTATCTCTTTGTTCGACCTTTCGACTAAAAAGAAGAAAGAAGGACAAGGAATATTGATTTTTCTTTTCATACGAATTACGATGATACAAAATTATTGGCAATAAATTGAATGGTCAACAATATAATAACTAATAACTATAATTTTTAGGTAGAAAAAAGTAAATGACAGACAATTTCCAAAAATAGATTTTCTTTTGTTTTTCTTTTCTGATGAAATTTTTTTGATGCGTCATTGCAGAGAAGAGAAGGCAGAAAAGGTCGAAAGTTATGACTGTGTGTGTAAAAGGGGAAATTATGATTTATTTATTTTTTGTATGGTTTGGGTTTGGGTTGTAGTTGTACTGTACTGTACCTTATTGTACGCTTGTACAATACAATTTCGCTCAAATATCAACCAACGAAACGACAACGCAGCAAAACATCGACCCGCGCCGCGATTCCTCGAACTTTCTACACATTCTATTATTATGTTTCCATGTGGATTGAACTCGAGTTTAATCCGGATTACTGTGCATGGAAACAGGGATTGAATTGTTTTCGTTAAATCTATTTCAACTTTACGATACAATACTTCCCAACGATATAGAAGATATATGGATAGGGCATAAATGTTCCCTCTCTTTTTAACACATTAAAATTTTAATATATTGAAAAATTGTTTATGAAGCCACGATTTTGGTAGTTCTCTTTCCTTTTGCTCGCCGAAGTGTCAAATTAATAATATGAGAAATATTATAACAGCTGATTTTAGATTTACAGGGCTGGCTTATTTTTTTAAGTTTAAGAGTCTCAATATAAATTAACAATATTAACTAGCTAAACAAATTACTCTATTTTACTTTCCATTTGTATAATTATCGTTGCGCGACCTAAAATATTCCTTAGGATGATCTTTACTTGTATTTAAAAAAAAAAAAAAAATTATCTCCTTAAAAATTGATGCCCGAATTAAAAAAAAACCTAATCCGCCCCTAATTTCTCATTTTTATATTTTGACAATTCGGCTAGCAAAAAAAGAGACAACTATACCCGGCGTGGCTTCAAATTTTTATATTTATGCTCTATCCATATATCTTCTATATCGTTGATACTTCCCTTGCCATCATATAATATTATTAACATGACGATCCGTATCCGTAGTAATAGAGACTTCCTTTAAATTGAAAAAGGGTTCCTTTCTGAACTTTTTAGATTATATATTTTTTAGATTCTGAACTTTAAACTGTATACAATTAATTAAGTAATAATAAATACTAATGAATTAACTAGATTTATGCCTATTATAAATATTTTCAGTTTTTATTTCAATATCAATATTATTAATTATAGGAAATATGCATAGGTACATACTCCGAAAATTTAATGTAATTAATAATAAAATATTATAAATTACCCCATAATAAAATATACCTATATTTACTTAATTACATTTGATAATTTTGATAATACTGGAGCATTTTACTAATTAAAAAGAGGAATGGAGGAGCCATTTACTAATTAAAAAGTATGAATATTTATATATTCTG
Organism: Empis stercorea; assembly: GCA_949752835.1. NCBI lineage: Eukaryota > Metazoa > Arthropoda > Insecta > Diptera > Empididae > Empis > Empis stercorea. The sequence goes on from OX457087.1 coordinate 5,673,359, forward strand.
TAATTATAATTATATAGACTTACTTAATTAACGTATTTATACCTTTACATAAAAATGTGTTGTAATTATAAATAATATAATAGCAGTAAATCTATCCGTTTAATTATAAAGCAAGGATTAGTTTATGATTATTTATGAAAATATAGATATTATTATGTACATATATTTTAATTAAATTAAATTTATCATTTCATAATTAAATTTAATGAAAATATTAGGTACATATAATAAATTTAATTAGAATTTATAAAGTCGCGTCAATAACTTCGTTATAATTAAATTATAATATTAAAAAAAATTATATATGTACATTATATGTTATGTATCTCTCTAACGATATCAAAATCAAGCTTAGATAATTTTATTTTTATTAATACATATTTAAAATCTATTAAGATTCTATTAAATAAATAATAAATATATATTTTATTTTCCTATTTAAAATTTCATATAAAAATTTTATCGACTTTGTGTTTGATATACCTATAATAACTATATTTAAAAAATATGTATACGTAAGCAGATGTTGAAAATTTTTTACACAACATTAAAAAATATAATATACATAGTTTTATATATAATATACATATAAAAATATAATATAATATAATATTAAATAATAGGATTATTTATTTTAATGATTTATTTTCTAAAATGTTAGTCATACCATAAAAAAATCCACAATATCTGAAATAAATATATTTATACCATTATGTAGATAAGTATCTTATAATTATTTAACGTCTAACCAATTTGAATTGATGGAATAAAAATTATTAATATTATTTTTTATTGATGTTTATTATTTAAAATAATATATATATATAATATAGATGCCTTTTACATTTGCTCATTAAAATAATCTTTAGTTTAATTATTAATTAAAGCATTTATAAATTTTTCGTTATTTATTTAATTATTTTTTAATTATTAGAATTAGCATGATTTCTTGTTTTTTTTTTATTTCATTTTTTTGGCAATTTTTATTTTAATTTATTGCACTTTAGGTATACATAAATATATATTTTTATTATATTTATAGGTTTTTTCATTTATATGGTTTATTTTTTCGAACTCGTGTTTTTTTGGCATCAAAATAAATATATATGTATTTTTTTTAAGCTGTATTGATTTCTAATTTTACTAGCTTTATTTTAATGGTTGAAAAAAAGATAACAAAATAAAAAAATAAACCTCGTATAATTTTGTGTGACTACAATATTAATTTACATTATGACTCTGTTTTATTATAATTACATATTTTCAATGCTTTCTATATGCGTGCTTGTGAACTGCATTAATTTCAAAATAAATATTTTGTTTTTGTGTTTACATATACATATAATATTTTTTTTTTACTTTTTTTTTTAGAATATCTTAAATCTAAATTAAACCAAATGTTAATCAAAAGAAAAATTAATTTTATAAATTGAAAAAAAAAGAAGATAGTTTTTTTTCATCAGTCTCCACTTTGAAAGTTCAACAAAAAAAAGCTTTGTTTTATTGAGGCACCAAATATATATAATAATATAGGTTGTGAGCTGAAAATGTTTATCATATTCAAAATTTATTAAATGAAAATTATGAGAAATTATTAGTAGAATTTTAATTAGAAAATTTAATGAAAAATTAAAGCAAAATTTATATATAGATAACAAAAAAATTTGGTAAATGAGGAATGACTAAGATAAATAGGAATAATTTTAAATTTAATACTTTAAAATTAATAATATAATTATAATGATCTAAAATACTATATTATATATGACAAAATTACTAGTTTTTTGGTGTTGTTAAAAACAAATTCGTGTTTTTCTTAATATATATATATTGAAATATTGTATATATATTTTCTACTGATTATATATAATAATTATGTAAACTTTTCAACATGTTTCCAAAGCCAAATAGTTATATTATAAAATAAAAATCTATTAAACATGTTTAGTTTTTGCAAAAAATCTACTGCTTAATTAATTTTTAAAGAAAAAAATTTGGTTTTGCTAAATATTTAAAATATAAGCAACAATCTATTAATATGTTGCATTTACAATTTTAACTCTAATTATATCTTATTTATTTTTTTATTTTTTTTAATGAAATAATAAATATATAAGAAATCATTTTTAAAGAAAAAATCATTTTTTTATAATTTTCTACACTTCTACATCAATTTCTAAATGAATTTTTGTTATATAATACATATTTTTGTAAATGTTATATATTTTTATTTTCTGATTTCAAATTGACAATTACTATTGTTCTATTTATTTATTTTTTTTTTTTTCCAAAATACTAACAAAATTTTGAGATCTCTCTAATAAAACTAAATTAAATTTGTGTTAAATATAATAAATTACTATTCCAAAAATTAAAATATAAGTTAATATTTTAACGATCTAATTGATATAAATGAAAATAGTAAGTTAATAAATTTAATTTTTTTTTAAGATTTATATAATTGTATTTCATTTTTCCTAATGAGATTGTAATTAAACTTAAATAATTAGAATTAAAAAAATACAAAATAAATTTTATTAAAAAAAATGAAATTTTTTATGTTTGTTTAATTTTTCTAATAATTTTTATCTTTACCGCCAATTTTTGTTTTTTGATGCAAATTTTTAAAGTCTACAATAATATTGCTACATATAAATATATGTTAATCAAACCTTTTTTTTTAAATTTTTTTTTTGCTGCCAGAAAATCTGAAATTAAAATTCAAATTTATATTATTACAGGATTTTCTATTGTAATTTGAAATATTTTACTTTAGAATCAGCAAAAAACATTTTGTATTTTTTTTTAACAATTTCATTCATTATTAATTCATTAAAAATAATTTTTTAAGCGTCATGACTAGCAACGGATTCTAAATCGCTGTTATCCTCACTACCAGTTGCTTCGGTGGGATCGCCCATAGCAACACGAGCATATTCATCTGTATCTATACTTTTACAAAAATGTATAGCATATTTAAGTTTTTCTAAAAGGACCGCCTTGTAAAATATAAAAAAATATATATATTTATAATGTTAAAATTAAATTAATTATTTTGCATATACTTTGCAGGAATATCGTGGCATTTTTAGAAGGAAGAAACATGTATAACTTTCTGGTAGGAAGTGATCAGCTGGATTGTATTTATCGAGTACCTGTAGTACAAAATCTCTACCTCGAAAATCAGCTATTGTGCGAGGTAATCTTGTTCGTCCCCATACGAAACGTAAGAATAATGAACGTTCCTTAATAAAACAAAACACATTAAAGTAATTAAATAGGTGATTTTTTTTAAAAAATATTTTCTTACCTGATTTGAAAACTCTTCCATAACTTCCCAGAACCAAGTTACTAGTGGTGATGAAGGATCAACACCTTTATAGTTTGCTACTGATTTAAGTAAACCCAATGGAATATCAGGAGATCCACATACCATAGCTTGAAGTTCAGCAGCAGAAAACAGAGACAATAAAGGTACTGGTATTACTTTTGACATACCATCGCGTACAGCTTTAACTTGTTCATCAAATTCATGTAATCTATAATTTAAAGCAAGACGAACATATTCTTGTCGATTGTGGGGTGTAATGCGTGTAAATCGAGTTGACAAAGGAACTTCATGACCTTTAGCTGATGAAGTTGAAAATGGTAATTCCAAAGTATTAAAAACTTTAACATCATCTTCCATATCTCGAACACATAGTAGACCAGCTACATAGTCTCGGTCGACTTCAGTTAAATCAGCTGGTCGAAGATTTTCACCAGCTAACTGACGCCATACTGGCTCTGCCAAACTAAAAATAATATTATATAAACATTTTATTAAATAAATAATAGAAATTATGTAAAAATACTTTAAACTTAAAGGTGATCCTGTACGTACAGCAATCCCCATCAAAACACCCAAAAATCTAAACATATTCATTTGTAAAACAGAATTTAAAGTGGGATCTAGTAAGAAACAATCACGATTTGCGCCAGCTTCACCACGTCCATTTGGAGTACTAATTAAAAGTGGTACACTACCATTTTGCAATTCATCACACATTTCAGCTATGGACTCACTATAACCACCGCCACAGTCATCAACACTTTCTCCAACAAATTTTACTTTCCAGATACGATGAGGTAATGATAGAGCTTCTTGAGTTAATAATGGTAATTTTTGTACCATTTGTCCAAAAACGCTTTTCATACCATCAACACCTGCCAGGCCACCGCCGGATTTATTACGTGATCTTTTCACTTGAATTCGATTAAGTTCAATTACTGGACCATGTTGTTTATCTCGAACCATTGTTGTTTGAATTACTTTACGGAATGCTGCCTCTTTTATGCTATATACTAGAATATCTTTTAAGGCTCCCAAACTTAAATCTCCAGATATTTGTAACATGGCTAAACAGGGACAAATTAATTCGGAAAAGTGATGAAGCAAAACTAGACGCGCATGTAATGCTTCTGGCGGCAAATCTCGTACCAAGTCATATTCAAGAGGGGGGTTTGGTGGTGGCCGAGCACCTTCTGTTAATTGTGATGTTGATAAAGCCAAAGTATGAGCTGATCCACATGTTACCTTAACAATATGTTTGCCTTGAAGAGCTGTTACTAAACGAGGTCGTTGTATTGCACTAACCGTTCCATCACCCAATTGTCCTTCATCATTATCACCCCAAGTATAAACTTCGCCACTATCACTACAGGCAACGCAATGCAATGATCCAGTTGCAATAGATATTATTTTTTTGCCTTGTAGCGCAGCTACTTTTTTCGGTCGCCGAACATGGTCTACAGTTCCATGTCCTAGGCGATGGTAATCGCCTTTACCCCAAGTATAAACTGCTCCAGAACGAGTTAGTGCTACTGAAAACTGCGAACCACATTCCACTTTTGTAACTCCTAATCCGGACAAACTTTCAATTTTCATTGGAACTTTACATCCATCAGATCCCCCACGACCAAGTTTTCCGTAGTCACCATCACCCCAACTCCATACATTATCATCATCAGTTATACAAAGAGTTTGTGCATCACCTGAACCACAAGCAATATCAATAGCGCGATAACCCAATAATGCCTCAACTAATTTTGGTCGTAATTGATCTTCAGAATCACAATGCCCTAATCGACCATAACGTCCTTTGCCCCAAGTTAAAACATGTCCTGATGATGTAATGCATGCCGAGTGAGCACTGCCACATGCGATATCAACTATACCAATACCGGAGAGAGCTTCAATTAATTTTGGGCGATCGTAAGTGATACGATTTCCATGTCCTAATTTACCATCTTCCCCTTCACCCCAGGAATATACTTCACCGTCTGTCGTTAGTGCCAAACAATGTTTTCCACCTGAATTCACTGCAACTTTTTTAACAAAAACATGTTGTAAAGATTCGACTAAAGTAGGTGTCGCCACTGAATCAATTCCACCAATTCCTAAACGTCCACCGGCTCCGTAACCAGTCGCAAAAAGTTTACCATCTGGCGTAACTGCATATAGAGTTTGTTCTCCGCCCGCAAGTTGAATAGGACGTAATAGACTAAGAGCCTCACAAGGTGTTGGAGCTTTAATTCGACTTCCCTCTAGACCACCTAATTGCCCACGATGATTATGTCCCCAACCATATATTGTACTAGCTCCGCCCCAAGATAAAGCCCAATCTTCTGGACGCCGATTTAACCATTGCAACAATTGACTGTCATGTTCTCTTTTAAACAATGTGTGATCTTCATGTAAAAATTGATTAATTTCATTCGATAATGATCTGGAATCGACATTTTCTTGCAAAGGTACAGCCATTACTGAATCAATATATTGTATTAAATTACAAGTATTTGCAGTTAAAGAATTTATGGTAAGCTGCTGTTGTAAAGATGGCGGTGGGGTAGCATTACTAGTTGTGCTTGATGACATAGAAGTTGTTGAATTTATCATTACAGATGTTTGTTCATTAGATACATTTGGCATCATCTCCGATAGTTTTTTTCGAACTTCTATTGTAAAGGAACGTGGTAATTCAGTTCTTTGAATAAACGCCTGTGCAACGCGAACAGCTGAACAGTATCGTCGAAACCATGACCATTTATGCATATCACCAGGCGGTAAAACTGAATCCAATTGCATATCACATGCCAAAGCTGCTAATGTTTTAAAATATTCTGAATGCATTAAATGAATACCACCACGTACTTGCGGCTCTTCATATTCGTATTGTCGTAATAGCTCCGGAATCAGTGGCATTAGAATTGGATTCAATAAAGGATCTAAGGGTTTTGGTGTATGTTTTGATGTTATAATAGTATGTAGTTTTCTCAATGACCAAATTCTTTGTGCTGTAGTGAGGGAACTTAATTGTGCACATGCTGAAAGGGCTGTAGATAATCGAAGAAGTACATTTTGATTATTCAAACCTAAACGAGAATCAAGTAGGGCCATAACTAGTGGCATTGATGGTTGACATAAAACTGCACGATCGGAACCTAATTCTTGCATGAACGAAGCTGGCATTATTGCATGAACCCAAAACTTCCAACCCCATCCATTTACTGAACTGTCACTCGTAAATTTCCAGCGCATTTCATCTCCTTGTATTCTAATTTCTGGTGCCCATTGTGGAAATTCTCGACCAGAACGTGTAGCTATTACACGACCTGAACCATCCATTATTACCAATGGATCATTTCGTTTTTCAGTTGAACATTGACTATCAAATTCTAAGCGTAAAGCTTCAGCTCCAGGAATTTTTACATGACCAACTAAAGTAATATCATCAACATACGGATGACTAGTTTCTTGAACTACAGGTTTGGGCATTTTTCCCAAACAATGTCTAGATGTGCACAGATCTTCCAATTCAGTTATACAAGTTTCCAGCAGCATAGCTCCAATTGACGGTGAATTTGATCCAAGAGCAATTAAAGTCTCGGAAATAGTTTGTGATGTTGTTTGTGGACCAGTTCGACCAGCTACACTTAGCTTTAATAGTTCAACAAGACTCTTTGCCTCAGACTCTCCAAGTAATGAGGTAAAATCATCCAAACCAGTTAGACTACATTCTCCAATCATATCTTCATGATGTGTCATTGTTGCTGCCATAACAGACATTGCACTAGCAGTCATTTTAGAACGATGTGGTGCATTTGATGATAATGATACTGACAGCGAAAGAGATCCTGTCAGACTTTGGAATGCACTTAATGGTCCAGCGGCAGCTGGTACAATTTCTGCTTCAGATGAAGGCTCATGAGTGACTAATTCTATGGCATCGGCTGGACCTTCACCACCTCCTTGTGCAATTATTTCATTGTTAGCAATTACAGTAGATGTATTATTAGAAATTTTTTCAGTTTCTTTAATGGCTTCTTGGGATTCAATTTCATTAACATGTTTTTCATTTGCATTTATTTGACTATGACTGGTTAATGCCGAAATCAATAGTTGTCTTGCTTGTAAAATACTCAAAGCATTTAAAACATAATTTAAAGCCGTTTGTCGTGCTCCATATGTTTCTAATGACAAAAGTATTTCACTTAAAGACGATTTTGATGTATTTTTTGTTGTACTTATATACAATAATTCAGAATCATAAATTCCAAGACCACTCCCACCTAAAGGATCTTTTGTCGTTGAAAATGCTACAGGGCCTTTTTTGTCATCCTCAGCCGGAGATTGGGGCAAACCCCAGGCAACTGAATGTGAACTACCACACGCAACACGGTTCACGAAGACTGAATCTAATCCAATTACTAATGCTGGTTTTTTATTGACTACAGTATTTCCAGAACCCTGTTGCCCATGATCATTATCACCCCAAGCGAAAACTTGTCCGCTGTCAGTAACCGCAAGACAATGTAGAGCTCCAACAGCAACATGTATTACTTTTTTCCCTCGAAGTCCCTGAATCGGAGCTGGCTTCCGAACATGTTGATCTGATCCATGGCCCAAACGATAATAATCTCCCTTACCCCAAGTCCAAACTTCGCCATTTTTTGTTAATGCTAAACTAAACTGAGCTCCGCATTCAATTTGTATTACACCTATTCCAGTTAGACGTTCAATTTCATGTGGTACTGAGGAACCTTCTGATCCACCACGTCCTAATTTTCCGAAATCACCATCTCCCCAGGAATAAACAATTCCATCCTCAGTTAACGCTAATGTTTGGGCATCGCGTGAACCACATGCAATTTGAATAACACGTTTTCCAGATAAACCGGTCACTAATTTTGGTTTTAATTGCGTACAATTGTCACCATGTCCTAGGCGACCATATTCACCTAAACCCCAAGTATACAGTTCTCCCGATGATGTTATTGCTGCACTATGTGATGAACCACATGCTATATCACGAATTTTCTTTGATCTCAACCCTTCAATTAGTTTGGGCTTATCTAGTGTCAAACGATTTCCATGCCCTAATTTTCCATCTTCACCTTCTCCCCATGAGAAAACTTTGCCGTCCAAAGTCAAAGCTAGAGCATGTTTACCGCCTGAATGAACAGCAACTTTTTTTACAACATATTGATGAATAACTGGTATTTGTCGTGGCACTGAAACATTACAATTATGACCAAGTCCAAGACGACCATTTGTTCCTTCGCCACAAGAATATACTTTACCGTCTTGAGATACAATAAATAAAGATTTTGATCCGCCTGAAATGTGTATTGGTCGTAATCGACTTAAAGTTTGTGAAATTGTAGGAATTTTAACTTTAGATCCTTTTAAACCACCAAGTTGTTCTTTATCATTTAAACCCCATACCATAACAGTACATGCAGGTTCAGTTTGAGATTTATCTTCTGGATAAGAACTTGAAGTTGAACTACTTGGTTCACATAAATTATCGTATTCACATGCTAAAAATGCTGCATTCATCAACATTAAATCCAAATCAGTTTGTTTTCTACGACCAATAATATTAATACCATGTACTTTACATTGAATACCATTATTGCGACATTGTTTAATTACAATTTCAACCCATTGATAAAATTGACGAACATCATTTAAAAGCGGTACGTTAGTATCAGTTGGTTTGACAGACACCCAACTAAATTCTTTTAATGTACCAAGACTATCTCCAACACGTGTAACAATTAAAGCTGGCATATGGGAACAATCATTTGGACTAACAACTACAGAAAGATTATGTATTAAAATATTTTCATGCATTTCCAAACGTATCCAATGTTTTCCACCTTGATTATTTGACAAACTTTGCCAGCAATTTGTTGTTTTATCTAATAAATGTTTTGCTGAAGATTCATTTGATGATACTGTTAAAGATCTAATACAACGAGACCAATCTTCAATTAAATCACCATCATTTGTTGCATTATAACTAATACCAGAGTTTTTGCAACATAAATTATCACGTCCACTATTTAATAGTTCAATTTCATTTATACAACCTTGCCAATTTGCTTGTTGTTTAAAATCTATTGTAACATCTTTGCCATTTATAGATGTAACTGTTCCAACACTACCACGTGTTACTAATCCCCATTTATAACGTGGTGTAGAAATTTGTGATTTAATACGAACTTGTGATCCAACGATTATAGTTTTTTTATCAGTAGTTAGTGTATTTTTAGGTGGTTCTAATAGTTCAATATGTACAAAACAAACCCAATAAGTGCTTCCGTGTATTTGCCAATCAACCTACAGTAAACACACACAAATGATTATTTTTAATAAAATAAAATTTAAATTTTCAAAATAATAATTTTACCTGCACATTTAAATCATGTAATCCCTCGGTATCAACTTTTAATACAGTACCAATATCACCCTTCTTTATTTCCTCAAAATCACGACAACATCTGACAGTCATACTCGGACATACTAATCCACGAACGTACATAGCATACTGATCCGCTGATTGAAAATCCTTACGAGTTGCATATTTCGTTGTTTGAGAATTTTGATCTTGTAATAAAGATCCCTCAACTGTATCGCTACTATCGGTTGTGCTTTCACTATCAGAGTCTCTTTCGAAATTTCTTTTTTTTGATAAATTTAAAGATGTAATAATATCGGTACCATTCGTTTCATCTTTTATCTTGCTAGTTTCCGTATTAGTTTTAGTCGCTTTTATTGTCGAATCATTACACCGAGAACCAGATGTTGATGGTAATGGTGGACATAAGTCAGGATGTTCTAGAATCCATTGCACTATTTGTTCAGGGGTTGGTTGTATTTCAGGAATTGTTGCTAAATAAAATAAATTTATATTTTATACATTATAACAGTTATAATAATAATTATATAAAATAACTAACTTAATGTTTTTATAGCCAATTCAACAGATTTCCTCGAAAAGCCCATTTCCATTATTTGTGAAACTAAAGGACAAATTGCGACCTTATTATTACGATTTGAATTACATAATGGCGCATGGAAATTATTATCTTCACTTAATGGAGTTAAAATTTCTTCAATGTTTACTCCATCATTGTAAATGGGGACACCATGAATTAATGTCGGTTGGACTGGTGGTGGTACTGGACGGGAAAAATTTAAAAACGGTGCATTTATTTCAGCATGTATATGACTACTAAGCATCTGAGAAACATTTAGTGCAGCTGTTGCAAGTTCTTGAAAACTATATGTTGCTTTTAATGGCGACGGTTGAGTTGCACGTATTAGAATACTTTGTATCAAAAGTTCACTATCAGATTCAGGTGAATCATCAGCTGAATTTTGATTTTCTTCTAAATTCAGATTTATATCATTTTGCCGTTCTTTTTTATTATTTTCATTATATTCTGATGGCAATTGTCGTTGTTGTTGATTTTCTTGTTGATCTGATAAACTTTCTTCAGATGAATAAGATGAAAGACCTGGTGATCTTTGTCTTAGAATTTTACGTAATGATGCTTGATGTCGATATAAAACACAATTTGCATTCAAAACAGACAATTGAATTTGTTGTGTACGTAACAATAATATATCTACAGCACCCGGAATTGATTCCTTACGTTCTCCTGGACCATAAATCAATACCGCACAAGAATTTAATATAATTTCATTAATTGGAAGTCGTGATAAACTAAATACTGAATAATCAGCACTATCATTAGCTGTATGTAATGATATTTTTTTAAAATCAGTAATCGTTCCATTTGTATTATCATTTTCGCTTAAAAGTAAACATTTCCCTTTAGGTGTAAAACCACAAATTGTAGCACGTTGTCCATCGTTTATCAGTTGTAGACCTAAGCGTGGCCTTATGTCACATGCACCAATTACATTTAATACACCCATTACAAAAATTATTTCTGATTCTAAATTGTTTAAATCAATATCTCTACCTTCACCGCTAAACAAATCGGCGGCAACACACAATTTTTGTGATAAAAATGAATTAATTACTGAATTCCACATTGGTAAAGTATGTAATTTACGTAACAATGTTATTAATTCTTCAGCAATTGTACTTGAATGAGAACATGTTAATAAAACTCTTGATTTCGCATCGGATGGATTTTGAATTAAAGATAAGTCATTTGGACAAAACAGACATTGTTTACCTAATATTAAAAATAACTGTTTTATTAAATCAGAACATCGACCAGTATTTTCATCATTCCAATTAACTAAAACTGTTTGCATTAGCCTTATAGCATGAACTTTTTTGAAAATATCTTGTTCACATGTAATTGGCATTTCTAATATTTGCATATAAAGATCAATCCACACCTTAGTTGTAAGATAATTTGACATGACTTTTGAATTACCAGCAATAGAATGTAAAAATCCTAAAGTTGTCCAACGATTAAGACTACTAAAATTTGATATATAACCAGTTTTAGATTGTAGTATTGTACGGTACATTGATGTTACAGCTAAAACAGCATTTTTTTCCATTTTATCGCTATGTTGTCCTAATGCTACTGATATCATTTGTAGCATTTTGGTGCAAGCATAGCGCAACAATTTTGTTGGATGTGATTCACCAGTTAATTGTGTTTCAAACATGAAATCTTCTTTTTCTGTTTCAGTATCTGGTGAAACAATATTTGATGCACTTTCAGCCAATCGTAAATCATATTGTTTTTCTTTACCCATTCGATACGAATTCATACCACCAGTATCCCACTCAACCCGTACCCATCTATAAAATTAAAACAGTATAGTTAACAGTAAAATACATTTCATTATAAAAATATGTTTCTTACCCATCTTCTCCAACTTCACTTATTATTCGACCTTCACCAGGAGGACTTCCATCTTGATCACCCCATTTCCAATCAGCACCTCTACATACTCTAGTACCTATTTTCATTAATTTTGCTAGTTCTGGTCCAGATAAATTTACTTTGCTTGTTGTTTGCTGCATATAAATATTATATTCATTTTAAATATAAACACATATATTTATATTTATGAAAAAAATAAATTACCTTCAAAATAGTATCTTCATAAACTACAGACAATTCATTGCCGCGATTTTTAATAGAAGGCACATCTCCACCAGTTTGTCTTAATAATCCTAATATCATACCCAACGTACCTGAATTTATCATTAAACTCAATTCGTTTGGACCAACATCTTTAGCCAATACACCAAAAACACTCAATAAAAATCTGGCTCTAGGTAATTTTTTTAAAAACACATATGTTCCTAAATTTGAATTATCTTTACCACCATGATATTTTGGTTTTAAGGAAATTTGCTCTTGATTTACAAGCTTTTGTAGTTCACAAACGGCCCATTCAATAATTTTTGATTGTAATATAATCAAATCAGCTTTTTGGAATGCTGTAATCATATTTAATTCGTCAAGTATATTTTTTATATTTAATTTTGATCGTTTTAAATGTAATCCCAAATAACCACTAAACATATTATATTGTACAGCGTCCAAAAGACCATTTATATGCACTAATTCGTTAAACATTTGGACACCTTGTCGACGTATTTTATAACGTTGAACTTGACAAAACATTGCTCTACGTAAGGTTTCAACATCACATATATCTTGTAGAATAAAGTTAACAATTTGATTCATTATTGTTATACCAAATTCACCTACATCATATATGTGCAATGATTTTTCACCTAATTTAAGTATTACATCGTTCATAAATTGTTCGGCTTCTTTTTGTTTATCCGAAAAATCTAAATCAAGAGGAGCTTTATTAGTACTTTTCTCATTGCTTACAATAATATTATTATCACCAGCACCAATTTCTAATAAATTTTCATTAGATAAATTTTTACGCTGTGTGGTTGCATTAATTGAAGTTAGATTTTCAACACTTGTACCGCGAATTGAATGTAAATTATCCATTGATGAATTTTTACAAAGATTTTCCTGCGAACGATTTTTATGGGCATTCTGTTGGCTTTGTATTGTAACATTAAGTATATCTTCAGGTTTTGCGCATTCTAATTGTTTTTTAGCTATTCGTATTTCGCTAATAATACGTTTAGCTAATGATTTAAATCGCGGCTCCTTATGTAATATATGTAATTTTTTTAGCCCGGATTGTTCAAGACTAATAGCTGGCCTAACTTCATATAACAGAAATCTTAATCTTTCAAGCATTGGTGCACATACTTCTTTGTAGCTGCGATTAAGTTGTTGTCGATTACGGATAATAGTCCATTTTGTTTGATAAACTAAACGAATTAATTCAGCTATTTGTTTTGGTGGTTTTTCACTTAGTCCACTTAATTCACGATCAATTACGGCTAATATTAATGAACCTAAACTTTGATGTCGTATTAATACTGCAGTCAATAATCTATCAAGTTCTTGGACGGGATGATCTGGATTAAATTCTTGATGCCAAATAAGATTATTTTCTTTACCAAAACGTTCACATACATTCATCCAAGCAGAAACTAAAGGATCTGTAAGTCGACCTTCGCCTAAACAATTTAATAAAGATTCGATTCGTTGAAGAATTTGTTTAAATGGCCATATGGCAGTTTGAGTTGGTATAACAGAGATAGGAATTTGATTTGTTGGGTCAGTTGGTGTACTACCAGCTGTCGATGCACTACTTCTAGCTTCGCCCTTTTCTTCATCAAATGGATTTGGCGGTTGTAATACTTGTAATCCTCCGCTTAATATTTGTGATTTTAACAAATTTTTGCATTGAATTTCCGCTGGCTGTAAGGGTGGGCCAGATTGAAGAATACAGGCACGTGCTCCAAGTAAATAAGCTAGAGTACGTTCCGAATTAAATTGTGTTAAAACTTTACTGTGATTAGATTGAATCTAGAAATTTATATAAATAAATTAATTATAAATATAATATACGGTATATTATAATTATATACCATTTCATCACTATTATTTGTTCCATATTTGCCAATTTTTAAATGATTTAGTAAGTATTCTATTGTAGAACGATTTCCTTGTGTATTCAGTTCCAAAGTAATATCTTTACCTATTCCACATTCAAGAAGTTCATTTACACTGGGATTTTCATGCCTATAAAAAGTTTATATTCTAATAATTATTTTGTAATTTTATAGATTTTTTTAAACTTACTTGTAATCCTGTATGTCACAAACATAACCGTTCACAATAATCCATTTTCCACCATCAGCTATATGATTTTCTACATCAACTTTTCGTATTAATTCTGGTTCTTCTGTAATTGTTATAGTTTTTTGTGAACTTCGGCAAATAATTCCAGGCCAACCCATATCATCAGAATCTTGTATTTCACTATCACATATAATTCGATTTAAATTATCCAAAGCATATAACAGTGGAACAAAAATTTTTGTCCATTCAAAAGCTGGTAATATATTTGGTTTATCACGGTTTAATAATACTAAACCAATTAACAATTCATAAAGTAAAGTATCTGATATATCAGATTTCATTATATCAATAATACCGTCTTTCCCTTGTACAGCAATTTCATGAGCTTTTTGTAATGATATTGTACACAAAGTTACTGCATTTTGTACATATTTACCCAATAAAATTTCAGCACCAGACACTTCATCAATTTTAGCTTGATGAATATGTGATAAAAGTAATCTTTGAAAACGATGAAGTAAATCTAAACTAGGTGATGTTTGTTCTGGTGTTGTTAAATGATCATCTTCATTTGTTTTAAAATAATTTTGATTTAACAAAAGCTGAGCAAGACGTGCTTGAGTTAGAGCTGTATTATTTCGTAAAAGTTGTTTTATTAAATGCAGTAATGGTAAATTATGACCGTTATTTGTGCTATCATCATTTTCTGAAGAGATAGCTTGATTTAGAGCAGTTTCAAGTCCACCCTCAGCCATTAATGAACCAACAAGTAAATCAGTCATAAACCTATGTCCTGATGATGAAACACCAGGTTCAGATGGTAATAATGATGTTAATGTTTGAGCACGTTCTGATGCTGTCGGTAATAAAACACTCCAACCTACTTGTAGTGATTTTTGAGCAGCTTCTTGAATTGTTTTTAAAATATATGATCCACCAGCTAAATTAAGAATTCTTGTTTTTAAACTTAAAAGTAATCTTGAGCCTTCATGCAATCCTATCGATTTTGGTAAATAATTATTTGCAATTAGTGAATGCAATTGTAAACGTAATAGATTTAAACATGCTACCGCAATACATTCACATTCTTGACTGGGCGGCGTTTGACGACCTTCCTGACTACAAACCATTCCTAATAGTTGATCTAGCAAACGGAATGTATGCTCTGACAAATCAATTACAAATGGTACACGTGCTGATATACCAACTATTGAGGTTTGGCACCATAATATACTTTGTGCTGTACCACATGCCATTCCAGATATATGTATAGATGGATGTGTAGCTAAAATTGGTAATGATAAAATCGGTTCTTCTGATATTGATATAGGACAAATTTGTTGATAATCATTTCGACCCCATCCAAAAATTTCGCCACAGTTACTTAAAGCTAAGCAATGTGCTGCACCAACAGCAATATCAACTATGATTTTACTGTCTAGGTTTTGTATTTGTTTAGGGGTATTAATTATTTCTGAAACACCATGTATATTTGTACCCATTACACCATGGCCTAAGCGTCCACCGCAACCTTTACCCCAACTATAAATTTTTCCATCATGTGTTAAAGCAACGCTAAATTGTGAACCAGAATAGATTTTCTTGATTCTTGGTAATGTTTCAATACGAATTGGGGTTTGTGATCCATTACATGAACCATTTCCTAGTTTTCCAAAATCACCATCACCCCATGCAAATACTACACCATCTGAAGTGACACAAAGTGTATGTGCATCACCACTACCCAATGCTACAGAAACAACTAGATGTTCTCTTAAACCTTGCACTAAAGTAGGTAGCAATTTATCATCAGAATTTCCATGACCTAATCTACCATATGTACCGCGTCCCCAAGTATATAGTTCACCAGAAATTGTTATAGCTGCACTATATGAACAACCGCAATATATATTTTCTATTTCTTTTTCATTAAAAAATTGAATTTTTGTTGGTCCTTCTTTTTGATTAGTATCACCATGTCCTAGTCGTCCACTTTCACCATTACCCCAACTATAAACATTACCATTAACATCTATTGCCAAATAATGTTTACCTTCACAATGTGCGGCAATTTTAACTATTTGAGAATTATCTGGGAAATCATTCAATAAAATCGGAACATTATCTGGTTTATTTGATTTCCAAATATAAACCTTATTATCTTGTGATAAAAATAATGCTGAATCTTCTGAAAATGTAACTTGTTTCAATTTAAATGAAAATCCCAATGTTGGTGCTGAATAATGAAATGTAGCTGTTTCAGGAATACCAAGTCCAACTGCTGGTTCAGCTGTAAATCCATAATTATCACCAGACAATGTTAACCATCCTAAACCGAATATTTGTTGATCTTGTTGTTGAGTGACATTTTCTTTATCTGGTTGCGATGATTTTGATTGTTTTTGTATACCTGCAACAGTTGTAGATCCATTTGTTGGCATATGTGGTTTTGCTAAACGATCTAAATGTGCTATAATAATGACAGCAGCTTGTTTTAAATCAATATTATATGTATCTTGATCTGGTAAAGTTAAAAATCTTAAAAATGATTCAGTAGCAGTTGATGAGTCTTGACGATATATTTCTGAAGTACATTTTTGTACATTACTACTACCATAATTAGAAATATGTTCATAACGTCTTAAAATTGGTATTAATGGTGCTGCGCCAGAATTTTGTGGCGTATCACGATTATCGTCTGTCTCTTTTTCTTTTTCCCATAGTATTAGTAGTAATACAATTGCTTCCAATGATGCACCTAGTGTACCTTTTTGAGTGTGTAATTCTAATAGCAAAGATAAAGCTATATGGCGATCTTTTCGAGGCACAACACAACGTCCACCCATTACATCACCTAATACAACTTGTCTCAAAAATTTTATTGATCTTTCCAGAACTTCAATCCAAAGTGATGATACCTAAAAACAAATTTGGATTTTAAATAATAATATTGTAATTCAACTTATATATTTTATATGAAATATAATTACTTGTGTAGTATCAAAAAGAGACGCTTCAGGTAATCCTTGTAAAGACTCCAAAGCTTCACCTAAAAGTTCACTACACATTTCAGTATCTTCACCGGAACGCCAGGCACGTCGTAAGAACGCAAATGAGAAATTTAACGCTGCTCTTGTACCAACTCTAGCCAAACCCATAGTTGCTTTTTCATAATCTTTAACGGGTTTCGGTGTATCAATATTATTTGAATATTTATTAATTTGCTGTTGTTGTTGTAATTGATTTAGTTGTTGTTTGTCTACTAATATATTATTATCAATTTGAAATCGTTGTTTTGTACTATTCATATTTATCAAATCTGTTTTTTGTTTTTTACATCGTGATAATGCAACAAAATATCGTTCATATATATACAATTGTTGCCGTAAATGTGTTGATGATAAACAATTACCAGCTGCCTGTAACGCTATATCATGTTGTTCTTTAACTAAAGCATTTATACATATTTCTTTTTGTTCTTTAGTAGGTATATTATCCCATAACCATGATTCTAATATTATATCAGATGTTTTTTCATTTGTATTTAATTGATTTGTATTTAATGTTTTCTTTATAACTGAATCTGAATCAAGTAAACGACATGATTGACAATTACAACCAGATAATGGACCACAATATCCAGGACAACATAAACAATTTAATTTCTCAGCACCACAATAATGTTTACCATCATCACCTAAATATGATAAATTACCATTATTGTTAATAACACTGCTAGCTGGTGATGATACTAATTCACAATCTTGAATTAAATTATTCCATAAAATTGCTGTATCTTCAACACTACGTAAATTTGAAATTAGGTCAGCTCGTAACCATTTTAAATCTAAATAAGGCAATGGTCGTAAATACAATTCATTGTTAAAATTTGCAGCCATTATTTTGGCTATTAATTTTTTTCTTTATGTTTTATAAGCAACCTTTTTTTTTTGGAAGGAGCTTTAAATTTTGGTGTTTTATTTTGATACTGATATATTTTTATCTTTTATAACATTTTTCTTCGTTGATTCATTTCATTTAAAATTTTTAATTACAATAAAAAAAAAATAAAAAAAAAAAATAAGAAAACTTAAAATTTTTACAAATTTATATTTGTAAATAATTTTTTTTAATATCTTTTTCCATTTATAATAATGCCCTGCCCGAACAAACAACGAAGGCGACAACACCGACTGGCAGGATATAATTTTCTTTTTGTAATATATATATACCTATAAATTGTACAATTTTTATAAATGAGATTCTAATTAAAAAAAAAATAATAATTTTATTATAAATTATTTATTGAAAGTTTTTTTATTTTGTTATAATGAAAAAGTTAATTCGAGTTAAGATATAAATTGATTTTTTACACAAAAACGAGACTATAATTACAATTAATACAAATTGAAGAAAAATAAATTATTCGATAAAATAATACAAATTTAGAATTGTCACTGTCAGATGCGATTAATAAAAAAAAGCTCACAATTGACAAAAAAGTCATGTTTTTCAAACAGCTGCTTATAAACAGCTGATTTTTATTTATCTCATTTTTACCACAAATCACCACACCAATTAGAAAATATTATATATTCCACCATTTATAAATTCGCGCGCGCGTTTTGAAATAATATACTCACCATAAATGGTGTAAAGTCATGAAGATGAACACACCATAGTGGGGATATAATTGTTTTATTGATTGTGAATTGTGGTGATATTTTAAAATCCAAACAAAACGATAAACTTCAGTTTCAATCAGATGTTTAACAAATTTGCATTGTAAAAAAATTGTATTAGAATTAGTATAAATTGCATAAAAAAAATCAGAATAATTGAAAAAAATATAATTAATTTAAACAAAATGATGTTAGATCCAAATTCATCAAGTGTATATTTTTTAATTAATGAATTATGTGGGAATTTACTTCATGAATATAATCCAAATGAACCAATTAATGTAACATCTGTGAAAAAATTAAAATCAAAATGTTATGAAATATTATTAAAAAAATCTAAAGAATATAATATAAATTTAGAAGATACAGTGAATCCAATTAAAGAATTAGATATTTTATTATTTGCATCAAAAATTAAAGCACGAAATGATTATAAGATATTAAGAAATTGTGAAAATTTACAAGAACATTTAAATTATATATCAAATGAGAAATATTTTCATGAAGACAATGGTAAAAATGTGTTGACATTTTTATTACATCTTCATAATAATTTATTGGATATTGAAAATGATGGAGTAACAATTATAATTTTTATTAGAAAATCTGAACTAAAAAAAATCTCTTAATTTATAGGAAAATAATTTACTAATACCTGGACCATTTACATTACATTCTGAATTTTCTACAAATCTATATTATCCAAATATGATACAAAATAGATCAAGTAAACCGGAACATTTTCGAGGATTACATACTTTAATGGATTATCAAAATCCATATTTACCAAAATTATTATTTGAAGGTGAATCAAGACAATTTGTACAATTAGATTCGCCAAAATGTACTACTAAAACAGGCGGTGTTATTCAACCGAAACCATTTTGTTTTAGTAATTTAATCAATAATGATGATAATAATGATGATATTTGGGGGAATACTCTTGCAATTAATATAACACAATCATGTAAAATGTTAGATAAAAATTTTAATTTAAAATCAGTTGGACCAAAATCAATTTACGATACGACTTCAAGTCGAAATTCTAAAATGACATTATTAGATGATGATGATGATGATACTGAAGAAAAACGTTTTTGTTGGAATTGGGAAAATTTAGGTCATTCTTATATTACAGTAGCAAAACCATTTGCAAGTGAAGTTGGTAATTCATTGTATTTGGAAAGTGTAATGGAAGATAATATGGGTAATAATTTTATTGCAAAAATTGTTCCAATTGAAAATTTTATTATAGATTTGAAATCTTTATCTGGTAAGTACCTATATTAAATAAAAACAATTAAGTATTTATGATTTTCTTTACAATCTATATATTTATAGTTGGTATTCAATCGGATTCATTTGAACATGATCCATATATTGTGTTTCATATGGTACCGAATATTACCATACCAGGTGTATCGCCAAATGTTTTGAAAAATTATATTGTAGATTTTTTGGATTGTGGAACATGTTATAAAAGACTTCAGATTATGATTATGAAACATAATTATTGTCTTATGTTTGATGGATTTATATTCAAAGTAAAAAAAAAATATACTTTTAATTTTGTGTAAAATGCAGAAAAATAAATAATTATATTTCAAATATATTTTAGGCTCTCTGTAGTGCTGTAGAAGATTATTTAGTAATCTTTCGACAATTTGTCTATTCTTATGAGGATAAAACATTATTAAATTTTTCAAAGCGTATGAAAAAAATGATTAAACAAATTTCTTCATTATCATGTACATTGGCAATTCATCCAGACGGTATTTATATTAATATTATCAATATATAACAAATAAAAACAAATAAATTATTTTTTTAATATTTAGGTGATGTAAATATTAAACCACCAATGGGATCACAATTTCTCGGATATTTATATAAGGAAATAATGCGTGTAACACAAAAAGACTTAATAATGTTATTAGTTTATATATTGAAAAGATGTTGTCATGTTTATTTCAAGTATGAGTTTTATTTTAAAATAAATAAAAATATATAACTATTTTAGATTAATAATTAAATATTTCGTAGGCACTTACAGAAATGGATATTTTATGGTATTTTGGATGATCCATCAAATGAACTTTTTGTTTGTTTTGTTGATCATTACCGGCAATACACAAAATATCATTATGATAAAGCATATTTTGTTCGCAAAGAATCAGTACCTGGGTTTTTTCAAGGATATGAAGATCAAATTTTACAATGTGGGAAATATGCAATGCTTCTAAAAGCTTTTAAGCCTGATGTGATTATGAATTATAATATATTTTAGTTTTTTTTTTATATTTAACTCATTATTTAGCATCGACTTTTTGAAATGGATTATCCATCAATGTCAGTTTATTTATCATTTAATGAAATTGAAAATATGGAAGAACAATGTCGACAATATTTGGCAAAATCTCGAATTATTTGTGGTCAACCAGTAACTGTAAGTGATATGTTCAAGAAGAAAGCTGAAAGTAGAACAAACTTTTTTAAATTAGTTTCAGAAAGATCTCAAAAAAATTTTGAAAAATGGGCAGGTAAAAAAAAAATTTTTATTATAAAAATTTTAAAGTATATTTATTGTGGATAAAAAATTTTAGCTGAAAAGGAAGAATCTACTGCTGCTCAATGTTCCGAAAAGAAAAAACGTTTTAATGAAATTACACAACTATTGGAAGAATCTAAGAATCGAAAAATAGCAGAGAAAAAGGCTAATATAGAATTTGAACGTAAAATTTTAAAAGAAATACAAGCAAAAGCAGATAAAGAAATTGAATTAGAAAATTATAATATAAGAAAACGTATTGAACATTATAGAGAACTATCCAGTTTAATAGATAGACGTAAAATGAAAATCAATAATGAAATTGAAAATGCATCAACTTTATCGATAAATATTACAGTAGATGATAATTCTGAAACACCATTAATTACGGCTCGTACAGACTTTAATTCGTGTAGTGATGATGAAGACATTGATACGGAATATGATGATTGTATTTCAACTATTATTAAATCTACTGATAAAATATTACTTCCTGAAAATATTGATACAATTAGCGAAAATAATAATGAAAATACACTTGTTAATGAAATAACTTCAGATTATTTAAATTCAAATGAAATAAATTCGGAAAGAGTTTTAACTGAATTACAAAAAAATCGTAATAAAGTTCTATCTTCGGATGCTGATAATTTTTTCAGTGATACATTATTGCGAGTGGAAACCGAAAATAATACCGAAAGACAAGAAATTACTTTAACTGAAGCACAAAAGAATAAATTCAAAGTATTAAATCACGAATATGGTTTTGATAATTACAAACCAACAGATTTTAATTCAAATCTCTTAGATAATGAAGTTTCGTTGCCAGCTCAAGAATTGTCTGAATTGCAAAAAAATCGTTTGAAAATGATGCAAACTGATACATTTGCAATGCTAAATAAAGAACCAGATCGACGTAATTTAAATTTAGATTTAAATACAGAACGATATAGAAATCGTATTAGAGTATTGGAAAGTGAATTTGATATATTAACTGGAATTGAAAATTCAAATAATACACCAATGTCAACCACTTCTGATTCAGCACCTGCGATTCCTAATAAAGATGAGAAATTTAATAAATTTGAAGATACTGTAAATGCCAACTACCAAGATGATGCATTAAAGATACAAATAAACAATATAGATCTGAATGAATTGGGTCTAAATATTCCAACAGCAATAATTGATAATACCCCAGAATGTGGTCTTAATACAGCAGGCATTTTAGCGAAACAGGGTTTTAATTTTGAATCATCTAAATTTGAAGTAGTATCAAGTAAGAGCATTGAATTCGATTTAAATAATGAAACTAATAGACTAGAACAAGACTCACCATATCAACGTTGTGAAGAATTAATAAAAAGTAATTTTAAATGTAAACCAATAAATACTTATTTTCAGTTAACTGACTATAAAGTGGGAGATTTTGAAAAAGATGAAAATCAAAAAATTAAAAATTTATTACAAAATCAAAAGGATTTAAATAGTTTGAGTGTAATTACATTAACAGAATTTTTACAAAAATCAGTAGTAACACCATTAAATGCTCATTTAGAAATACTAAATAATGAAGTTATGCGGTTATTTTTAGAAGATTTGGATATAATTGGACATTTAAGTAGTTTAAGAAATTATTTCTTTTTAATGGATGGTGAATTTGGTTGTATTATTTGTGATGAATTAATTAGTAAATTAGAAAATAATAATGCAACGCCAAATGAATTATTAAATTATCAAATGTTACATTCTATATTAGATAATGCAATTGGATCTAGCATAATGGGAAATGATAAAAATGCTGATAATTTATCATTTATCGTTAATGATTTACCAGAAAAATTTGATTTAAATTCACCATCTGTTTTGTCAAATTTAAGTTTAAGTTATCGTGTTGAATGGCCATTAAATTTAATTTTAAATCCCGAAACATTAGAACAATATGGAAATATATTTAAATATTTAATAAAAGTACGTCGTATTAGCTGGGTATTAGAAGAATCATTTCAAATGCTTAAAGAAATTGTTAAAAGTAATGGAAAAGATATGTTATTATCACCACAATATCGTCGAGTTCAACAAATGCGTCATAAATTTTTCCATTTTGTACATGCTTTAAAAAATCATATAACATCTAGTGCTCTACAAGCATCTTGGAAAACATTTAAAGATGATTTATTAAGCGCTAGAAGTATTGAGGATATTTATCGTAAACATACCAATTATATTAAAAAAATTCTATTTCTTTGTATGCTAAATCGAAGAAGTATTGAATTTTTTAATACTATTGAAAATATTTTTAAAGTAACACTTCGATTTTATAGGTAAATAATTTTAAACTATAATTAAAATGCAAATTTTAATTTATTGTCTATATATATTTATTTAGAAATTTAAAGTCCCGAACATGGAAAAAGAAACCAGGAGATGATTTTTTTACACATTCACGTTATGATAAATTACTAACAGATGAAAATGAATTTGAAAAATTTATCAAATATACAATTTATTTGGGTAATAAAATTGTTAAGCATGGATATCAAGAAGAAATTGGAGAATTTATAAGTCTTATCAATTATAATCAATATTATGTTATTGAAACATAAAAATATTCTCAACAAAATTCCTATTTAAATTTTTTGTTTATTCAAAAATTTTGTGAAAAATAATAGCTTTACATACACTTTTTTTTATTTTAATGATAAATAATAATTATTAATGATATTAACATTGCTATTAATGATATTTATATATTTTGTATATTTAAATATACACTCTTCAATTTTGGAAATGTTCTTTTTGTTTGTTTGTTGAACTCGTTGTACCACATAACAAATGTTTTTTTTTGTTATTAAATTTTTAATTAATTATGCGCTTATACTGTTTACCTAAAAAAATAAAATATTGAATAAATAAAAAAAAGCTTTTCAAAATTATTTTTAATTTACAAAAAATTGTTTGTATTTATTTTAAATATTTCAGGTAATTAAACAGTTTTGGCGTTCCGGTTATTGAACCAATTTGAAGGAGGAAAGGTCAATAAAATATTCATACATAAAATTATGGAAAAAAATCATGGAATTATTCTGAACTTATAAATTTAATTTGGATTATTTATATACGAATTTGTTATAAGTTTTTACTTCTCAATTTTTTGTATAATATTTGTTATATCTAAAATGAAGCATTTATAGTTTTATGTTTTATCTCTATCCACCATAATTTTACTAATTACTGGATGATTTTGTATATAGAAATCTATTATAAATATTATAAATTCCAAGTTACGAATATAATTAAATTTTGGCTGATTGGGGGTGAAAATCTGACATAAGGAAATATAACCTTTTTTTTTCTTTTTTAACATTTCGGTTTTCTACAAGATTTTCGATATTGAGAAATTTTGTTGTGGTGTAGAACTCGTGGCAGATGAATGATTAAAAAGTGTTTCATATTTATTTCATCATTTAAAAGATTAAAAATTTACAAAAATATTATAAACAAAATTTTTATAAAATCATTTAATACAATTTATCATCAATCAATTTATAATTCCAGTGCAATAATGAATAATAATGTTAATAATAATAATGTAGAATATTTAGAAATTCCAGATAAATCGGAAAATGATAAAAAAGAATACAAGTAAATTATTTAATATTTAATAATTTAATTAATATTATACATACATAATATATTTATTTTTGTACTAATGTCTAGCTCTAAAATTAACAATTTTTAAAGTGATTAACTTTGTTATTATAATCTTTTTTTAAACGAAGAAAAATGTATATATATGCATTCTATGAAATGACTGTGTGTCCATTTATAATATTATTGACTTCTTCATTGATTCAGAATTTTGTTGATAATTTAATTTTAGTACTCCTATTATATAAAAAATCTCAACTTTATGTGAAATTGGCAATTAAAATTCTTTATTATAAATTTAATTGTAATTCACATTTTATATTAATTTATTAATCATTAAGATAAAAAAGAGTATTTATAATACTTTTTAAAAGTAATATAAGTATTTCATCTTTTTTAGTTTTTAATATATATATATACTTAAAAAATTTTAACATCTAAAATTATGTATGAAAAGTTTGGTTGAAATACCTATATGTATTTTTTTCACCATAATTTAATTATCTTACTTATATTTTATATAAATATTTAATTAATGTTAAAATGCTGTTGATTCACAAAATACCGGTTTAATTCCTATTTAATTTTTTTATAATGATTCAGAACTTTATTTTTTATTTAAATTTCAACACCTGTGTAAAATTAAATTTTTAATTGTTATGTACAAACATTTCCTTGTTTAGCATTAAATTATTATAGAAAGGCAGAACGCAGAACGCAGAACACATTTTAATTATTTGATCTATATTCTTTAATATTTTGTAGATTATTGAGGCTTTCAAATGGTTTGACAGCTCTATTAGTATCAGATCCATCACCAATTCCTGATGACAACTCTTCCGGTTCAGAAACTGATGATGATGATTCTTTTGTTGAAGATGATGAACAATCAGAACAAAAAAGTGATAATGACGATGAACCGTCATTGGATTCTACTTCTACAGAAAGTGAAGATTCAGATTGTTCTAGTGAAGAAGCCGATGAAGGAGATGAAAAGGTGAAAATTGAAAATAATTGAATTAGAAATATTGTTTTTAAATAATAATATATATTTATAGCTAGCTGCATGTGGACTTATGATAGATATTGGTTCATTTAGTGATCCACGTGATATTCAAGGTTTATCCCATTTTTTAGAGCATATGATATTTATGGGCTCAGATAAATATCCAGAAGAAAATTCATTTGATTCGCATATAAAAAAATGTGGTGGTTTTGATAATGCAGATACGGAATGTGAAGAAACATCATTTTATTTTGAAGTAGCTGATGAACATTTAGAAAGTTCAATAGATCGTTTTGTATCATTGTTAAAATCACCATTAATGAAAAAAGAAGCAATGACACGTGAAAGAGATGCTGTTGAATCAGAATTTCAATCAACATTACATGAAGATGAAAATCGACGTGATCAAATTTTAGCTGAATTAGGAAATCCATTACATCCATGTTCAATATTTACATGGGGAAATTTAAAAACACTTAAAGATAATATTGAAAACGATCAATTGCATGAACGAATGAAAAAATATCAACAGAGGCATTATAGTGCACATCGAATGTATTGTGCTATACAAGCTCGATTACCAATGAATGAATTAGAAAGAATAGCTATAAAACATTTTTCAGATATACCCAATAATAAATTACCTGGTATTGATTTTAGTTCATTTAATCATAAGAATGCCTTCACAGATGAATTTTATGATAATGTAATTTTTGTTAAACCAGTTTCTAAAACTTATAAATTAGAATTAACATGGTGTTTGCCACCATTAGATAAAGTATAATTATACTTTTTTTTCTCTTAATTTAATATACTAATATATATTATTTTAGGAATATCGCTGTAAGCCACATCATTATATTTCATATTTATTAGGTTATGAAGGGCCCGGAAGTTTATGTGCCTATTTAAGACAAAGGTATTTCGAATAATGATTATAGATTATAATTTTTAATAATATAGGAGTATATTTGTAATAGACTATGGGCATTAGAATTAATAGCTGGAGTTGATGAATCTGGTTTTGAATACAATTCTATGTATGCATTGTTTAATATTTGTGTTTATTTAACCGAAGATGGTTTCGACAATTTAACTGAAGTAATAAACTTTTATTTTATTTAATAAATTATAATTAATGCAATATATTTTTAATCACAGGTATTATCTGCTACATTTTCTTATATAAAATTATTTGCACAAAGTGGTCCTAATAAAAGATTATTTGATGAATTACAAGATATTGAAGCAACAACATTCCGTTTTCAAAACGAACGTAGTGCATACGATAATGTACAAGATTATATTATTAATTTAAAATATTTTCCATCAAAAGATATATTAACTGGTCCTGAATTATATTATGAATATGATGAAAATGCAATATGGAACATTATAAATTATTTAAATAATGAAAAATTTAATATAATGATAACATCAATGAAAAAATATAATGGTATTATATATGATAGAAACGAAAAATGGTTTGGTACTGAATATGCAAGTATTAAAATGCCAGAAGAATGGAAAGATTTATGGACAAATGCTAAAATATTACCGGAATTTATATTTCCTGAACCAAATAATTATATAGCAAAAGACTTTCGTATATGGTATAAAGAAAATGATGAATCAAATTTATTAAGTATGCCATATCCAAGAAAGATTATGGACTCAGATGTTTGTGAATTATGGTATCGACAAGATGATAAATTTTTATTACCAGAAGCTTATATGTACTTTTATTTTATTACACCACTGCCATTAGAAAATGTTAAAAAGTTAGTTGTAATTTTAATTTTTTACAATTTTAACATTTAATTTATAATTTTTTATTTCAAAATTTACAGTGCAGTTTTATTGACAATTTATTCACATTTAGTGAAATATCATTTAGTTGAACAACTCTATCCAGCAGTAATAGCAGGTTTATATTATCAATTTTATTCATCCGATAAAGGTCTTGTATTAAAAGTTAGTATTAAATTAAGAATTTTTTTTATTTGGTAACATTTTTTTAACAATTTTTTTTCTTTATTTAGGTAAATGGTTATAATGAAAAATTACATTTAATTGTTGATGTTATAACAAAATCGATGACAACAATACATGAAAAGATATCAGAAAAAGAATTTCAAGTTTTTGTAAAACAACAACA
Source organism: Empis stercorea (assembly GCA_949752835.1). NCBI lineage: Eukaryota > Metazoa > Arthropoda > Insecta > Diptera > Empididae > Empis > Empis stercorea. The sequence goes on from OX457087.1 coordinate 5,701,918, forward strand.
AAAGAACTATAATAATTCTTTAATTAAACCAAAATATTTGACGAAGTAAGTATAAGAGAACAAAATTTATAATTGAATTACTAAATTAAATTTTGATTTTTTTTTATTATAGAGATATCCGTTTAGGAGTTCTTGAAAATATTCGTTGGCCTATGTATGCAAAATATAACGAATTAAGTAGCATTACAATAGAAGATTTAAAGAATTTTTCGACAGTATTATTAAGAGAAATGAGAATTCAAGCTGTTGTACAGGGAAATGTAACACAAGAAACAGCACATAATGTTATGAATTCAATTTTAACAAACTTTAATTGTATGGGTATTAAAAATGTAAGTTTAATATACATATATTTTTTTTTTCATATCCAGTAAATTGCTAAAATTATAATAATAATTTTTGATTAATCATTTAATAGAAAGAATTAATTCAACCAAGAGCACATAGATTACCAATTGGATCAAAATATATTTTAGCAAAATCATTAAATGAAAATGATGTGAATACAGTTGTGTGTAATTTTTATCAAATTGGTCCATGTACATTGCGTACAGAATGTTTATTAGATTTATTATTAATGATTGTTGAAGAACCATTATTTGATATATTAAGAACCAAAGAACAATTGGGTTATGATGTTTCATCATCAGTACGAAATAATTTTGGAATATTAGCATATTCAATTACTGTTAATTCACAAGAAAATAAATTTAGTAGTTCACATATTGATAATAGAATAGAAGCATTTCGTGCAGAAATGATGAATGTATTACAAAATATGGATGAAGATGAATTTAATGATTATAAAGAAGCATTAATTAAAACAAAACAAGTTGCTGATAATGAATTAAGAGAAGAAATTTCAAGAAATTGGGGTGAAATAACATGTAATGAATATATTTTTGATCGTTCAAAACGTGAAATTGATTGCATTAAATTAATGGTAAAATCAGATATATTAACATTTTGTCAAGAAACAGAAAAAGATAATTTCAGAAAGTTATCTGTTCAGGTATATGAAATTTAATATTAAATTTTTAATATTATTTTTGAAAAGCTAAATTGAATTTTTCTATTTAGGTTATTGGTAATGCAAAAAGTAAAAAATTAGATGCAACAAATGAAAATGATGATGATTCAGATGATGCATCATTAAAGGATATAATAAAAGTTCAATTTCTTAAAGGCGATAATTCAACAATTAATGATATTAAGAATTTTAAAAACAGTCTTTATGTATATCCAGTTACTAAAACACTAATAGATTTTCCACCACCATCTAATTTTAATATAGTGGAAATTATTGAAAAAAAATAATTATTTAAAAATTGAATAATAATAATAAATAGCTAATAAAATAATTTCGATTTATTATGTGTAAAATATATTTTAATTTTTTATTTCTCTTTTTTATCTTTAATTAATTGATTTTCTTTACGTTTTTGCAAGAACTCATTAAAATTTTGTTCTCCCAATTCATCATCATCACCAATTGCATTAATTTGTTCTTCAGTACCTTCATCATCCTCCGAACTTTCATTGCCTGGATATTTTAAATAAATATCTGAATATTCACGACCAGATGATATTTGTTCAACAAAAGCAGCCATCGGTACCTCTGTACCAATTCCTTTATTTTTCACTATTCCAGACAAAATTTCTTTGGATTTATCCTTTTCTTCTTCTAGTTTTTTTAATCTAATTTTTTCGTATTCCATTTTATAATCACTAAAATAAATTTATTTAAAAAAGAAAATGAATTTAATATTTAATTATAAATTCAAAAATTTCTAAAATCACTTTTCGTATTCCTTTACACCATTACCAACTAAATCAAGAAATCTGTCAAATCCAATACCACTTTTTGATGATAGTCCACATGATTTAAGATCTTTATAAAATTCGTCTAATGTTAGTGACATTGAACGTGTTAAATTCCCAACAAAACTTTGTTCTTTTTCTAATGCTTCATGGAATATTTCAAAATCTTGCATCCAATCAACTGCAAATTCATGATCTTGTACATCTATCTAAAATTTATATATTATTTTAACTTTGTATTATATTATTAAAATTATTATTATATATTACCTTATTTAATACAATAATAAATGGTAATCTTGCTTTATACATAATTGAACATGCATATAACATATTTGACATAAATGTTGTTGGACTTGTTGATCGTACAACATCCATAACATAAATAACAATTGTTGGAAATGTTGTAGCTAAAGCTTCTGTTATAATTGTACCAGATGCTGACCATGTAAATACTTCAATTTGTCCTGGTGTATCAATGATACAAAATTTATGATTTTCTTTACCAGCTTTTTCAATTAGTTCAACAACTTTACTAAATTTAGTTGAAAATAAATTTAATGATGTTACAATACCACCATTTGGACCTAATTTATATTGTTTCATAACTTCTTTATAATTAACTGTATCTCGAATATCTTTAATAAATATGAATTTTTTGTGTTAACATTTAACAAGCAATTATAACATTTCGTCAATAATTCTGTTTGTATACCTATATTTGCATGATATGGAGTTTCTCGACAAGCTGGATCTAAATTTATAACATATGGTTTGAACTGTTCATAAGTAATTTGTGTTAATTTTTGTACAAATGTTGTTTTACCAGAACCGGCCATACCAAGAACAATTAAACATACTGGTGTTGAATGTGGCGATCCAACATCATGTAATTTTTCATCTTCATTATTATTTGTAGATGTTGATGCCGATTCCATAATTCAATATTTCTTTTATTTATTTAATTAAGCGCTAAACTAGTAATTTGTTTTTCTGTCCAAACACTTCTTTTTACACTTCTACTTTCTAGCTAATCCTACGTATCGTACAGTACATATGAAACATGTGTTGTTTTGTTTGCTTGATGCCTTTTGACTTTTCACAGTAGATCTGCTGTTCACCCAGGTATTAAAAAAAATTATATTTCGGTCATTACCCAATTCACTCATTAAAATCTTCTCATATCCCTCGGAAATCTTATGAACCCTAAATTAGATATTCTTGTCACTTGTAGATGTAAAACTTCCATTTGATTGAATATATATTTACAACAAGGAAATGTTTCAGCGTGAGCTGAAAGAACACATAGTATTCCCTTGATTTTGATGTATTTATATTAATTCTTTTAATTTGCATGTATTTAGATATGACTGTTATGGCTGATTTGTTATGGCGTCGTTCAAAACCACAGATTTGAGACTATGCTACGAAGACTCAGATTTTACATGTTATTACAAAAACAAAAAAATCTGAGGCACATGAGTTATGTGTTATCCACACCGAATCATGAACTCATGCAGATAGTTTGTAGCTAATATCAGACTTTTGTATTTAGTTAAGGATATAATAAGAAATATTAAAATTATTTTATGAAATTCAGAAAATTCTAAAAGCCCAACTACACTACAAGATCTCTATGCAATATTACGTTGTACAACATGTCAAAAATATTGTATGAAATTTCTGTCACAATTCTATGCAATTTTTATTTTTGGTTTTCTACACTATGCAACAAAAAAGTGGTATGCGATATAAAAAAAAATACATTATTTAACCTTAATTTTGTTTAAAAAAATGAACAATAACAAAGTAAATAAATTAAAGAAAATTGCATTGTGTGCAACAACAAAAAGTAAATAAATTAAAGATAATTGCATTGTGTGCTATTATTAAAAAAAAATTCAAATTAGGACGTCAGAAAAAAAGCGCAGGTCTTTATTGGCAATAAAGTGGCTTTAAAGACGAGAATTAGGAGGCAAAGTTATACAAAGTCTAGTTTTTAACGAATTGAGACTTGAGGACCCAAAAACTTTCAAAATTTTTACAATTTTCTTCTCACAATATTTAGGTTAGCTGTCATAAATATTGTATGAAGGTTTTACGAAAATTGCAGCTCGACACAATTTTCATGCAATTTGTTATACGCCGTACGTGTACGTCCTGTATTAGGGAGAGCTCTTAAGATCACAATTCTGAGTTTAAAAAAACAATTAAGATATTTTTATTATTTAGACTTAATTTACTAATAGGGAGTTTTGTGAAAGCTCATAAAATTAGATTTTTGACTGTTGGATAATTGTGAATGAAATCGTAATACCAGAGAAACTATAAAAAAAGCCGAAAATGTCCACAATTTTAAGAAGATTTGTACAACAGACTACTTTAAATAATAGTAGAAAAAATGTACAATATTACTTACAACTATATTGTTCTTCTGAAAATACTATCAATAAAGATAAATTTGATAAAATAGTTAATAATAATAAAGTTGTGGTTTTTATGAAAGGTAATCCAGAAGCTCCAAGATGTGGATTTAGTAATGCTGTGGTACAGATATTAAGAATGCATGGTGTACAATATGATTCTGTAGATGTTTTAGAAAATGAAGAAATACGACAAGGTAAATAAAAGCTATTTTGATTTAAGTATCTAATTCTAATACAAATAAAACTTTTTAATTTTTTTTATTATAGGAATTAAAGAATATTCAAATTGGCCAACAATACCACAAGTTTTTCTTAAAGGTGAATTTGTTGGCGGTTGCGATATTCTGCTACAAATGCATCAAAGTGGTGACTTAATCGAAGAACTGGAAAAATGTGGAATAATTAGTGCTTTGAAATTATCAGCTGATTCTGATAAAGATGATGATAAAAAAAAGTAGAAATAAATAAACAATTTTTAGTTATATATTTATAATTATTTTAGTTTTATTATAATATTACAAAAACATTATTTATAATTTATCATTTTTGAAGAGAATTTTCACGATTCTTTCTTCACTTTCATTTGTTTCAGTTATTTGTAAAATATTTAAACAAATCTTTCTAAATTCCAAATTATTTGTTATTTTGAGAATTTTTTCAAATGATTTTCCTATTATACTATGATAAGTTTTTAATTCCATTTCAGTAATATTAATTTTACGTTTTTTACCAGCCATTTTCTTTCAATTCAGTTACAATAAATTTTTGAATATGTTAAAATGTTATTCAAGAAAATGCAGTAGTGTCGTAAATGAATTAGAATTAATTATTACCAAATAACCAAATGATTATTAAAATTAAAACTATATTATGTATATTTTAGCTATATATTTATAATAAAAGTTATGGTATTTTTATGCATAAAAACGTTGATTTAATATTAACTGAAAACTATTACTTCTAAGTATATATGTGTATTCTGTATGGGAGTTCTGGCGGGGCATATACTATATTTGAATTATCTACGGTATTTCTTTCATAACCGTTATTCGATGAATAAATCTGAAATCTGAGACTTGAATTTGAGAAGAATAAATGAGACAATTACAATAATTCTTACAAGCTCTCAATGTCACATACTCGTATTATTATTATAGAGTTCATTTTGCTAACCGAATTGGTTTTTATTGTGCATTTTTTTAATTATAATGCATACCAAGTAATACGAGTAAAAAGTAGAGAATTATAGATAATTTAAAATATCATATATATTTGAAAGTTGTATGAAAAACACATAAATTTTATTGCATTATGGAAAGTTTAAGAAATTCATCTAATATACATAATACAAACTAAATATTGCTTCACATATTATTATGAATAGTGATAAATTTTTGGCCAAAATGTGAATTTTATCACAAAGGTATCATATATTAATGATAGAAAAGCGAAATTTAATAAGTTAATAATTCCAATGATATTCGAAAATCGACAAATTTACTTTTTTAACGTTACATAATCATTTAAAAAAAAATATACTTAATACTTTATTAATTATAAAATAATAATTTTAACCTTTAACTTTAAATTTCGATTAGCATAGTTCTCTATAAGGTGAAAATTCAATGTTGTCTGTTTAATTGTCTAATAAATACGAAATAACCTCGCTCCGTTATTTACTTAGTAGTAGTAGATAATCAATTATTATATTTCATTATTCTCTATTATAGAATTTTTAAGTTCAATTTGTTAAATTCTTTAATAAAATATTTCATTTCCCAAATTCAAATTTTTCTAAACTTATTTTTATTTTTAAACCCAAATTTTTGAAAACCATATTTCAGTTGAAATATATTAACATTAACTTCCGTATGGTTTAAACAATTTTTTTCCGTATATTTATGTTAGCCTAATAATACCAATCCTCAATGTGGAAGGCCATAGATAGAGAATGGATGTTACCTGTGCCTGTTATACTTACGAGTAACGAGTAAGTAGCATACCCTCTCCTTTCTGCTACTTAGTATTATTACACTAAGCATTGCACTGTCATCAAATGCATATATTCCGGTGAGGTGGGATTATATGATTTGCTGACAGTGCACTTTGTTTCTTAATGGACTTACCTTAGCATTTAATTATCTATCCTATATTTCTACATACCATCTCCAATATATACAGCATTGCTTAGACCAGTATCAGCATTTGTTTGACCATTAAATTACTTATATGGCAGTTCAAAAAAAAAGAATGATGTATGTAACATACATATATGAGTATTCTCTTTTTTTATAAGATTTAATGTTTTTAAAGGATATAAAATAATGCTAAGTATATTTTTTTTGTTGAAATCATTTATTTTATAGCTTTTAATACATAATAACAGGCGGTTTTTTATGCAATAATAATTAATGGAATTATACATAAAGATCTCATAATTTTTTTTTTTTTGATTATACATTTTACATAATTCAGGAAATTCTTATATAATGTTTTGTAAAATTACTATTTGAATAATGAAGGGATATTTTTGTGGGTGCATATAACGTGTATATGAGAGAAAAGGGATGGGATTACACAATTAACATTTTTTTTGCAGTATATTTTTTTTAATATTTTTGTATAATTTTCTGTCTAATATCTATGTTACATTTTGTGTTTTTTTTTTTTATTCTTTACATTTAAATATATAATTTTCTTTTGAAACAATCACTTATAGTTAGGTATATTATTATGTTTAATATATAGTAATTAATAATATTTTAACTCAATCTTTTATTAAGTTTAATATAGTATAAGATAGTAACAAGGGTGCAATTTTATATATAAGGCGGAAGAAAATAATAAATTTTATCTTATATTTATTTACTTTTATATCGTATAAATAAAATTTCAACTAAAAAGAAACTAATATAAGCATATACTTAGTTTGGTTTTTTTTTAGCTCCGTCATAAGCAATATGCTGTTATTTTTAGTACTGACATAAAATTTATGCTGTAATGCTATATTTTATATTTATACAAAACAAATTTATATATGTTGTTTCAATATATTAATCCAGTTCCCATTATACCATTACTCAGTCATTATTTCTGATTATATATTTTTTTAATAAGTATGAATTTTCATTTAATAATATTAAATTTTCTTTCTTTTAAAATACGATCAATTTGAATTTTTTTTCTGAATTTTTAATACATATTTCAAATTAATATTTATAATGGTTATTATGTATAGAACTGACAAATTTACTGATTTTTATTACTGATGATTGTATACATAATTATTGGTTATCTTATATTTATATTTTAGATTATTTTCTAAAAATATTTTGTAGGTATGTATATATATATAATTTAGTATATAGCGTAAAATTGTGCAAATAAAATAAAATATTTTTAAAAATTATAACTATATTATAATATAGTGTAGTTACTAAATCAAATATTAATACAATTTTTCATTTCGCAGACATTTTTTAAAATAATTTATTTATTTTGTATATATTAAAAATATAGTACGAGATTATTTAAAATTCAAATACTTTGTTTACTTCACTTACACTCTTTTGTATAATATCATACTTCAAAATTTGATGCATCTACTAATTATTTATTGATAGTTCAGTAATAATGCTTGAAGTCAGCACAGAGTTAACAAAATGTAAATTGTTCATTCAATTCTTAGTAATTTAAATTTATTTGTGTTTAATAAATGTACTTAGAATTGTGTAGAAAGTAGTATTTCGTTCATTTTAAAGAAATATCAGTAAGCATGAAACTTTTGTTTCGTAATTTTTAGTAGGTTTATTTAGTAGGTAAAAAAGTAAATTATTGAAGTAAAAATGAATTATGTACTTTAATATGTATCATTACTTTTAATGAATTATACTTTCAAATAAACAAGAGAAAAAAAAAATAAATTGTTCTTGGGATTGGCTTAAAGCATTATGGAAGTATTATCAAAAAGAAATTCAGTACCTATGTGTAGTTAATGATTACAGTAGTAACTTAAGCATTATTTGTAATTAATAATTACAGCACTATAATCAAATCTCTGCCATCTTCTAATACTATCTTTAAAATTAAAAAAAAAAAGTATTTTATTGTACCCAATTATTTTTAAATGTATACACCAATTATTTTATATATTTAAAACACATAATATTTTTGTTATTCAATATTCTAATTACACATAATTATTTATACAATTATATATTTATATAAGTATAATTAAGAAAAATATTTCCATAAATTCTAAAATTACCAAATTAATGAAAAATATTATACATTTATGTATATAATATTTTATATATAAAGGAAGACCAAAAATAATTCTGATTGTTAGATTATAAAAAAAATTATATTTAAATTATTTTACCAATAAATTAAAGAAAATTAAATTACAATTTCAAAAGTTAACTAAAATATAATAATGATGATAATTTTTAGCATTATATTTTCAATTAAAAACAAAAATTTATAAATTATTATAGAAAATTTCTTAAAAGGCACGAATATATTTATTTTTTTGTGTAAGTATTTAAAATTTATGTAAAATAAATTTAAAAATTTTAAATAAAAAAAAGATAAAAAAAAAAAATACTAAATATTATCTAAAAATATAAAGTTAATATAAAATACTATAAAAAGAAAATTCTTAATAATTTTTCTTAATTAAAAATTCATAAAAAATTAAAATTATTTATTTGTATATAATTTATTCGCGCATAATCATATATTTAATAAAGTTTTTTTTTTTTATTTTCAATTAATTAAAATTTTCTTTATATAAATGTTCCCTTTTTTTTTAGTTATAAAATAATGACAAAATTTTATCCAATTTTCATAAATTTTCCATTTTTTTTTTTTTTTCAAAAATATTTATTGCAATTTTAAGATTTTCTTTATATTTCAATTTCTTAAATTTTTTTATTTGTTTGTTGTGTAAGTATCATTAAAGTTTTACAGCCTATTTCTATTACAGATTTATTTATTTTTTATTAATATTATTTTAAATATAAATTTAAGTAAATAAAAATTATTACATAAGTAATTTTATACTAACTTTTATTTCAATATTATAGTTTTAATATTTATTTGAGCAACTTAATAAATACGTTTCATTTTTATCAATATTTTATATGGAAGCTGGGAAATCATATATTTATATGATAATATGAAATAAAGTCAGAGGTAATAAAGCCATAATGTTTTTATTTGACATTTAATTAAGAAATAAAATCTTATGCCTGAATAAAAGATATTGTAAAATGTAAAGTATTATAAAATATGGTATCTATAGGTAACAGGATAAAATTAAAGATGTGGTATCCGATATATTCAATCTTATTATATTGAAAATGTCTGGTCATTCGCGTTTAAATTTGACTCTTCAGCTTCCTACGATTCGAACAAATGATTAAAAAAAGAAAATTAGATATAATAGCTTAATTTAAAAAAAAACATCCAAAAGTTATAATATCTCTGATTTCTAAAAGGTAATTCAGGTTATTTGACATCATTTTTATTAATTTTCGACAGTACAAATAATCTTGTATGATTGAACTTGTGAATAAATTTATGACTAAATTGAATCACAGTCGATTTCTATCAAACATACTGTAGGTTTAATCAATCATATTACATTCGCTTATTGGAATATATTTACTTCCTACGAGTCAATTGGTGACTTTAGCCACACTAAACTGTTATGGGGCGAACCGAGGGGTTGAATTAAGATATATCAATAATGGGGATGATAGTTTGATTGCACATTTCAGATATAATGGTTGTATCTGAAATGTGGTTATATTTTTATTTCTCAATTAAATGTGATTATGGATTTTACTGTCCATCCCATTATGTTCCTGACCTTATTACACTTCACTTATACATTTTTACACAAATTTTATTTTATTGGTTTTTAGGAATTATATATGATTATTTATAGTGGTTTATGAAGCAGAATTTGAAATATATATAATTAACAATAAATGAGAAATTTTTTAACTTATTTATAAGGTAAATATTATTATTTGAAGCCATATTTACTGACTATTAAAATTATTTTCAATTTCTTTAAAACAAAATGTAATTCTTTATATATTTTCATTTCAAATTTATCTTCATTAAAATTAAAATTATCATTTCTTGTAATCAAACATAATTTGTTTTGATTAGAAAAATGTATAAATTTGATTTTGAAATTTATGGTCTTTTTTTTTAATCAAAATTTTATGTATTTTCGAAATTTATTTTTCAATTAATAGGTGAATCGTAATCGTTATAGTTAAATTGATTCAAATATCTGAATTTTCTTCTTTGAGTTTTTTTTTTACTTTTTTAATTCCATTTATATAAATTATTAATCTTATTTTATTTTGAACCCTGATTTAAATATAAAAATATCTACATAGATTTATATACGTAATATAAAAATGAAATTTAATGAAATTTGTATAAACTGAACAAAAAAGTTTTTCAGTTTTAAATTTTCTTAAAAAAATTGTTCTTAAATATTTGTAAATATTTTTTTTTATATATATTATATATTTCAATATTACATAATGTATTTTGAAATTATGATTTTTACCCATCAATGTCTCCTATTTATAGCAAAAAAAAAAAGAATCCTAGTTCTCACAAAATAGTATCTCTCTGGTGTATTTAAATCTACTACATTATATTATCCTATAATTATCTAATATAAATATTTATTTATTTCTATTATATCCTAAATATTAAAATTAAAAATTAAAGAATTAATGAATTCCTGGTTAACAAAATAAGTTAATAAAATAAAATAAATAATAAAAATGATGTGATAGAAATTATTTAATAAAATATATAATTTCCAAATAAATTTAATATAATTTAAATTTTAAATTTAACTAAATAAAATTTAACCTTTATCCAAATTAAATTTATTTATTTCCAAATATTCGTTCACATTATGGAGAACACATAAATATTTTTAATTGAAAAATAGGAATTTGAATTGTACAAAAAGGCAAATTAAAATTCTAATAAGACAAATTTGAATTGTAAAAATACCTTTTCTATCCTGGATGGTTCTATATATATAATATTCAATTTTACTTATAGGTTTTACATTACAATATATAAATTTTAGTCTATTAAATATCTTAAATTATTTTATTTTTATTATAGTTATATTATGGAAAAGTTAAAAATATTTCAGAATAATATAACAAATCTCAAATGCACCTTTTATTATTTTATCTACAAATGATGAATGTTTAAAAGTTATTATATATTTTATATATTTAAGTAATATACCTATCTTATTTTTGGTGGTTCATCAAAAGTCACAGAATAAAAATATTAATTTGATAAAGTTATTATAGCAAACTATAAATTATATAAGATATTACGATATAATTCATATACCTACTATTATTACTAAATAGGAACAACCGAACGTCAATTATTGTAGGTCTTTTACCTAAAGGTCTACCATTCTGGTAAGGTCAAATATATTCAATAAAATTTTATCTCCAACATTGTCTGATTTTTAAATCTAACATATATTTCATTATATCCGTACCTAAACCTATATGTGTCCCTAGATTCGGACTTTATTGGTTAGGATATCATCAATTTGATTGATGAAAACCAGACAACATATTGGGATTTAGTTAAGTGAATCTAGATAAATAAATAAACATATTACACATACGGGATCCCATTTTTTTAAATAATTCAGATATTGACAAATTATTTTTTTTTGCAGTGATTAAATGTTAATTTCTATTTATAAAAAAATTAAATATAAATTAAAAATATTTTAAAACTGGTGTTGATTATTGCGGTTTAACTTGTGATTTTTTTCTGTTTTTTTTTTTAAAAAAGACTTTACTTAATTTTTCTTTCTTCCTTCTGAATTTTAAATGTTGCACAGTCTTCTGTTTTTTGTTTGCTTATTAATTTTACTTTTTTTTTGTTTATAATTAAATCTTAATTAATTTTGTTTATATATATGATTATTATTTATTATTATATATGAATTTTAAATTATTGAAAATTTTCAATAATTCTTTTGGTATATTATATTTTAAATAATGTGCGATTCGCTTTTTTTATGTTATAATGTTATTAATGTTTAAAATTAATGTGTTAAATAATTTTTGATTTTTCTATTTCAATTATTTTAGGAATTGTTTACAACGAATTAATTCATTTGTCAATTACAAATAATTTATTCAATTGTTAACTTAAAATTTATGGGAATTAAATTAAAAATACAATAAGTTTTATTTCGGTTTGTAAAGAATTTATTCATCATCTGCATCTGACATATTGGCGGTAGTTAATAAAGTAGCATTATCTTCACCAGTTTCATCAATATCCTTTATCAAAATTATTATATAAAAATATTTAATAATTAATTAATAAATTTATTTATACGGAAAATTCATTTTAAGAGAAATTTTTGAATGTAAAAATTCATCACCAGGTGAAATGCATTATAGGAAAAAGTCATGACAGCGACCAACATTGACAAGAAACTTAGATTTTTTTATTTTATTTTCTAGAAAATAATATGAATCTTAAATCAAGGTAAACACTTATTACACTTGGAATTGACCAATTTGAAGTTTCTCTGTTTCTCTGTCATGATTTTTCCTTAGTAAATTTAATTTATTGTATGCTGTACTTACATTTCTATTACGTTTCCTTACAGATGCAACAATTGTCCTTTTATTTCTTACAACTAAACATAATGTTAATATTAAAATAACACCAATTAAAGTTATTCCTAATATTGCTGGTAACAAAACACTATCTTCAGATTTATATCCCTAAAAAAAAATATGGAAATTGTATATTATTTAACATATCTTTAAAAATAATTAAAATTAAAAATATATAATAAATAATTTTATTATATTTACTGTCCATTGAAAATATGTTGATGGATCAATAAATGGCCAATGTGATTTAATCCAATTTTTTGATTCATTATGTTCTGGTATCATTATACCATTTTCTTTAATTATTGAATTTGTTTTAGCTAATACTGGTAATATTATTGGTTTTTTAGTAACTGGTATAATTGGTTGTAATGGTGGTAATAATTTTCTATTATTTAAATTATTATTAAATAATGTAGTTGTTTCAGTAGTAGTTGGTGTTACTGTTGTATCAATAGCATGTTCAGTAGTTACTGATGATAATGAATTACTTATAGTTGATGTTGTAATAAAAATATCAATTTTTTTTGGTATATGAATAATATTTTTTTCATCAATAAAAACATGTTCTTTATTGGTTTTATCATCATTTTGTTGTGTTGGTATTAAAATTTCATTACTTAATGTATTTTTAATATTTTCATCAATTTTATTATTATTATTATCATCATTTAATATATCATTATTTGTTGATGTAATATCATTATCAATTTTATAATTATCATTATTATTATTATTTTTATTTAATATTTGTTTATTTATAATAAAATTATTATTAAAATTATTTTGTATTTTATCATTAGCTGAATTAGTTGTAATTGTTGTTATAGTGGTGGGTATATTCTTCTTATTATTATTTAATCCTATATTATCATTTTCATTAGGATATGCTTTATTGATTGTACTGTCTGTAGATTGATTATTATTATTACTAATTTTTAAATTATCAATAAATAATGTTGTTACTTTAGTTGTTGTTGATGTTGTACTATTATAATTATTATTGTTATTATTATTATTCAATTTTTGTATTTGATTTGTTTTATTATTATTAATATGTCCACTACTAAAATTAATTTTTGTTTTTAAAAACCAATCAGATGGATTTGGTATACATTCTGCAGATACTAAAAATGGTATTAATATTGCACCAATAATAACAGTACAAACAAATAACAATCCTAAATATGCATAAAATGATTTTTTATTTTTACCACCATTACGTTTAATTCTATGACAATTTCCTGTATTACTATTATTATTATTATTATTATTATTACTACTTGCTGTTGTTAATTTACCATCCATTCGTATATCATCATTTTGTGGTAATATTGTATATTGGAGACTATTCTCACCATGTCGTATAGTTTTATACATAATTGTCGTTTTTATTATTAACTATATATTTCTTAGTATAGAGACAAAAAATTTATGACTATAGATATTAATTTATTTTTTTCAAATAATTTATGATTTAATAATGTGAAGATGTCTATATATAGTAACAAAAAAAACAGGAACTTAATTTAACATTTTATAGTATAATACCATAATTTAAATTTTGTTTATTTTATTATATATACTTTTTCCAGGTGAAAATAAATATCGATTAAACAAATAAATTATATATTTTTTTTTTTTGCACCAAATTAAATTATTTATGGTATATATAAGTATTTTATATATATATATATATTTACTTTATGTTATTACTAAAAAGGATTCAAAAGTAAATTATATTCATCACTTTAATCTAACACTTTATATGATAATAGAAATAAATAATATTATCAATATTTATTAATTTTATTTGTTTAAGAATTATTTCCATTTTTTATATATTTTATTAATTTAATATATTAGTATTTAAATTCTTCCAAATTTTCTATCTTTTCTTTTTTTTTTTACGATAATGACGGCAAACTGGCGACGTTTATACTGTCGCGAATTTTATATTATGTATATATAACAAAAAAAAAATCAATAAAGGACCTGTGGTGTTTAAATACTATATATATTATAGATGAAGGATATATTATTTCCTATATTTGTACAGAAAAGAGTATATAAGAGTTTATAATGTGTATAATGTTGGTAACACTGCAAGGATAATTTTCGATACCATCTGGAATTTAAATTTAAATGAAGGGGAAATTGTTAAGATAAAGTATTTGTTTTTGTTCTGTTTTGTGGACTTTTTTTGTGAAAGATTTTTGTTAAATTTTTACTTAATGGTAAAATTTTGCTACAAGCTAGTGTATGTAGTTGACAAACCTACGAAAATCAAATTTAATTTTACAATTCAAAAATAAAATATACTTTCTAAATGATTATTAATACAAACAAAAATTTATATTTAAAATAATATTTAAAAGGGATGTATAGTGTATCACAGGTGGTTCATATATAATTTTTTTTTGAATACTTTGACTATGTTATTTGTAAATTTGAAATATTATTAAAATACCTTTGGTAATTTATTTACAATGAGAATCAGAATAAATAGAATATATTTAATTAGACATATTTAATATTAGTTTTCCCAAATTAAATTTAAAATAATTAAATCCTGAATTAGTAAGAATTTTAAAAATGATTTTGATTTCATTATTATAAAATTGACTTTTTAACGAATTTATTCATTAATATTTAAGTAAAAAAAATATTTTGATAATAATCTGTATGAAAGTAATAGATAAAATATATTTTACTTAATTCTGCAAACGTTCTATAGTGTAAATTGTATTTAATTTAATGTGAATACTTTTATATGAACATAATTTATATATTATGATTTTGTTGCTATGAAAATTGTATTTTTGCCAGCTGAACAAAAATTTAAATACATACATACGTCAATCTCAATTCTGAATCTGCAATAACAAGACACTATTCGTATCATATTCGTATAAAGTTAAAAAATTCTCTTAGTTTTTCTCAAAAAGGGGGGCTCGTCCGTCTATCTAAATCTAAACTTGTTTTTTGTATATTATAAAATTAATTAAGTTTTGTAGAAGAAATAATTTTATATTAAAATATTTTACTAAGGGGACACAATTAAAGTTTGCTAAAATATTTAGAGAAAATAATTTTTAAATTTAAGATTGTTAAAGTAATTTTGGTATTAAATTATAATCTAAACTTAAGCTTTTCTTACTTCTTATGTTTCTTTTCTTATTCCCTTAGGAGCATCAGAAACTATCTTAACTAGTTTTTGTATTCATTTACCTAATTCAACTAATTTTTGTATATGGATTTGGGTAAATGGACTCAATCGCTAAATGTTTTTCCTAATTTTAAAATGGTCATTGCTATAAATATATTTATATATTTAGCTATTACACTACTGGATAATCAATTAAAGCTGAGTTAACTTTCAAGACCTAATAGACTGGAGCTGGAGCCTAGTAATTAAAGTTTAAACTAAAAATAATATAATTAAGTTAAAAAAATTTAAATTTAAATGTAATGTAAATGATAATTATTTATATTTCAAACTATTACGAATAATTTATCAAATTATTTAAAAGTTTTAAAAAAATTTGAATTTAAGCGTTTCAAATATATAAAATAGAATGATTTATTGCTTCCAAAGAAAAACTTTGAATAGTTTTTCTTTATAACTTAAATATATTACAATATATCGGAATCTAAATAAATATTTATATACTCTTTTCAATATTTAAATATTCTTTTCTCATTTCAAATATTATTCTCTCAATATCAATAAAATTTTTGCTGAGCTTTTAAATGTTTCATTTAATAAAAACACTTTTTTAGTTCTACTTTAATCATCAAGTTTGTTAGTTGCGGTTAATAATTTCTATATTGTCGCTAATTTATTTTAATCAATAAAACTATATAATAAAGTAATTAAAATGTCACTTGTTAGATTACTTGGTACTGAGGTGAGAGTTATACGATAAGTTAATATGAAAAATTATAATTTGAAAAATATAATCAAAAAAATATTTTTATTTATTTCAAAACATGCCATTAAAAATTTTCATATAATTATGTAATAATTTGATCAACGTGTGTGCGTGCCGCATAATTTATTATGTGATTGTATTTGAATTTTAACTAAACATTTTTTGTTAAGAGATTTTGTTATTGAAATTATTTAACTGATAAAAGATTATTTTTTGGTTGTCAGGCCTTTATGGTAAATTCAATGTCAAGGAGAATTATTATAATAACAACGTGGTTTTTGTTGCTACCTTGACATTAAACTTATATGTATATATTTTTTGTATAAATGACCTTGTCAATAGTTCGGAAAAATTATATACTATAATTTATAATATATACATACATGTGCATATCATATAATCTCGCCGTCACTGGTGCAATATGAAAGTCAAATAAATTTAATAAATAATTTTATTTATTATTTATGATATTCCTAATTAAATTATTATCTATAATTTTACATACCATTTGAATAAAAAAATAAGAGTAAATTTATTTACATTTTGGATAAAGCTTAGGGTCACAGTGAAAATATAGTTTAAAATGCGTAAATAGATTGTTCTCTTAAACTATGAAGAATCATTACGTAAATAATTTATTTAAATTTTATACATATTTTCTATATATTCAAAATTTTCACAATTTAATGACAATTTCATTTATATTAAGAATGTTTGTTCTAAAAATGTCTAAATACATACAAAATAGAATTAATTTTCTAAATTAAAATTTAACAAAAAAATTAATAAATACGCATTAAAATTATTGAATTTCGGGATAGTAATAAAAGTAAAATTAAAATTTTATTTAATTAATTTGCTTTCATTCAGAATATTATTTACATTTTCTGGTTAGATTTTAAATATTAAATATTCATATATATTTAAAATCGTTTCCTAATTAACCTCTGGACTGTTTTCAATGTTCCTTAAATTCATTTAAATAATTAATATATAGTTATGCAGATTTTATCGTAATGTAAACAAGAAAAGTGAAATTTAATCTAAATATTTTATTTATTTTATTCATTTAACAATTTTGTTAATAAGTTAATATTAATTCTTTTACATTAGTTATGGAAATTTTTTGTATTTGATCTGGAGACAGTACAATACAATACAAGTGGAGGCATTGCCCTTCATTTCCCTATTGAAATATTTGAACAAACTGCAATTACAATTTGAATAAAATTTTAAGTACATACCTTAAATTTTACACTTTCCACATTAGTGATAATTCCTTTTTATCTAAAAAGAAATAGGGAGTTAAAATAATGTTGTTCTCTCTATTTTTCGGTGGAGATAAAAAAAAATATAGAAAAATGTAGAAAGAAAATGTTGAAGTTGTAAAAGTCCACTAAAAGTCCACTAAATAATGTCTATAAAATAGAATTTAAAATTAATTAAAATAAATATTAAATAAATTTCTTTTAGGCCCGTTCTATGGCCAAAAGATGTTATTCATCATCAGTACCAACTACAAAAATGTTTATTGATGGCAAATTTGTTGAATCAAAAACAACAGATTGGATTGATTTACATAATCCAGCGACAAATGAAGTTATTACACGTGTCCCAAAATGTACACAAGCTGAAATGCAATCAGCTGTAGATGCTGCAAAGAAAGCATTTAAAACATGGAGTCAATCATCAATTTTATCCAGACAACAAGTTATGTTTAAATTACAGGCTTTAATTAAAGAAAATATGAGTGAATTAGCTAAAAATATAACAAAAGAACAGGGTAAAACAATTGTTGATGCTGAAGGTGATGTTCTTCGTGGACTCCGTAAGTTTTTAGGGCATCTGTCAAATATATAAATGTGTTTATAATGTGAATTTATTATCTTTTCAGAGGTTGTTGAACATTGTTGTAGTATTCCATCTTTACAAATGGGCGAAACTGTACATAATGTTGCTAAGGATATGGATACATATTCATTAATATCACCATTAGGTGTTACAGCTGGTATTGCACCATTTAATTTTCCAGCTATGATACCATTATGGATGTTCCCAGTTGCAATAACATGTGGTAATACAAGTATTATAAAACCATCTGAACGTGTACCAGGTGCTACAATGATGTTAATGGAATTATTAAATGAAGCTGGTTGTCCACCAGGTGTTGTAAATGTTATTCATGGTTCACATGATGCTGTTAATTTTGTATGTGATAATCCAGCAATTAAAGCTGTATCATTTGTTGGTTCAGATACAGCTGGTAAATATATATACGAACGTGCTGGGCGTAATGGTAAACGTGTTCAAAGTAATATGGGTGCTAAAAATCATGGTGTTATTATGGCAGATGCTAATAAAGAGAATACATTAAATCAATTAGCTGGTGCTGCATTTGGTGCAGCTGGTCAACGTTGTATGGCATTATCAACAGCTGTATTTGTTGGTGATGCACAGAAATGGATACCCGATTTAGTTGAACGTGCAAAAAAATTAAAAGTTAATGCTGGTCATTTACCTGGTACAGATGTTGGTCCAGTTATTAGTCCAGAATCAAAAAAACGTATTCATAATTTAGTTGATAGTGGTGTTAAGGAAGGTGCTCAATTAATATTAGATGGACGTGATATTAAAGTATCTGGTTATGAAAATGGTAATTTTGTTGGACCAACAATATTAACAAATGTTAAACCAAATATGAAATGTTATAAAGAAGAAATATTTGGACCAGTTTTAATATGTTTATGTGTTGATACATTAGATGAAGCTATAAATTTAATTAATAATAATCCATATGGTAATGGTACAGCTGTATTTACAACAAATGGTGCTACAGCTAGAAAATTTGTAAATGAAATTGATGTTGGACAAGTTGGTGTTAATGTACCAATACCAGTACCATTACCAATGTTCTCATTTACTGGTACACGTGGTAGTTTTATGGGTGATCATCATTTTTATGGTAAACAAGGTGTTAAATTTTATACACAAACAAAAACTGTAACACAATTATGGCGTGAATCAGATGTTACACATACTAAAGCTGCTGTTGCAATGCCAACAATGAAATAAGTTGAACTCAATAATTTTCAGGAAATTATTAATTATATTATAACATGAATTTAATGATTTGCTAAAATTATTTAATTAAGTTGTCTTTTTCTGTGTAGAGTAGATAAATGAAATTTGACCTTTTTGGTAAAAAAAAAGAGTCGTCCTATAAAAAAAAGCCTTTCATAAATATTTACATAGATATAGAAATTTTTAATGCATTTATATACATAATTTAAGATAAAATGAAATAATATTTTTATATATAAATAAAATAAGAAAAATAATTTAATAATTAAGAAATATAAATGATAATATTTTTGCAACATAATAATTTTGTTTTATCTTATCAAATCATCACAAACTTAATTAAGAAAAATTAAGTTTATTGTTGGATTTAAGATAAATTACATATAATTTTTTTTTAAACTTTCTTCATAACTAAACAAAATTGAGAATTATAGAGTTTAATATGGAACAGAAGACGAGTATCCTAGGTCAAATGAACGTAGATGAATACAATCTATGTGATCTACAACACCGGAGCGAATGTACAAATCTTGCTTATCCGGTTGGAGTAAAACTAGAGTGTAAATATTTTGTAGATACATATTTCGTGTTTTTATAAATTTTTTAAATTGTCGATTTGTGATTCATAATTTTCTCTTATATAAAAAGTTAAATATTAAAACTATATAGAAATCGATTTTCGAGATAAACGTATTTAAAATTTCTTTCATTTGAGATAAACCAGAGAAATATCGTATCTAAAACTTACATCGTTCTGGTTCTTAAACCAATTTTTATCAATTCCAGTTATAGATTGGGCTTAATCTGAAACTTCTTGAAATTTTAATTCAAAATTATTATATGCTCATTGATAATATAAAATCTTTTGCTGGTACAGTATTAAATTTCCACTTCATAAAATTATAATATTGGCTTTGAAAAGATTCAAATTGATCACCCATTATGTAAATAATGTGAGAAACAGAAAGAAAGGACTTGACAGTAGACGATGATGTTCAAGTTCAGTTGATTAATAGTTCACTAGAAGAGGTTCTTTTATATTTTATTAATAAGTATTTATATAGAATATAGTTATAATAATAGTTCAGTTTTTATTAGTAATATTATTTATAATGAGTACACTTATAATAATTGATATATTTATATAGTCAATTTCGTAAGTGATATTTAACTAACTTTATTATACATAAAAAATTCAAAATATAAAATTGTTTTATAGAATTATTGTCTTTGAATTAAATGCAAAATTAATTATTTTGTTTAAAAAAAAAATGAAAATTGACGATTAACTTCTTTATTTCAAATTGAGATTGAATATTATCATATTAGCAAGTGTTGCATAGATGACTTCCTCTTCATAATCTTGCTTAAAATTTTAATGCTTTCGGTTTACAATTGCTGCAGTTAGTCGCATATGGTATTATTGTAATGCTGGTATATGAACTTTAAAATTTTAATTAGAAATTGATTAATTACAATTGAAAATTGTCTAATCACAATTTGAAATTGATATTTTTTTTTGTTTTGTTAATTATAATATGAAAAATGTTGGGAAAAAAATATTTGATATTAGTTTTTATTTACACAATAACAGATAAATTTAGTTTTATTTAACTAAAATATTCAGTAATACTAAATTTATTAATTGAAATTATTAAAATATCTACAAAATAAAAGAATAATATAACAAGAAATAAAATAAATTAAAATATAAAATTCGTTGACCTAAATCAGAGTGTACGACGTTTGTCATGTTATTTAGGCGACTAAAATTACCTGATATTAAATATAATCAGAACCTCAGAACATGGGCTTCTGGGTTATACTGAGATGAGTTTAGCACTGAGAAAGCTCATTTATTCGTTTCTTAACAAAGGAACTTAATTCCATGATCACATGGTGTCATATCTTTACTAAGTACATTTAAAGATTAGAATGCTAGCTTTTGTAAGTATATCATAATTTTATGATGTAGCTAGCATTATTAAGATCCTTCCGAATTGTCTCTTCAGTGCGGAATTGTCTCTTCATATCAATTATATGTTTGCAATTAGCTCTCCCAAATCCCAAGAAGATTTCGATTGTCGATATGATGGATGCGATGAGGAATTCAATGACTGCCAGTTGATCAGTCATTGATTGCATAATTATTCTACCGATGCCAAGAGGAATTCAAAATCTTATTGTACGCAATTTACTTATTTTTTTTAGTTTACTTATACGTGTATTTCTATTCCTGCAAAATAAACAAATATGACACTGGACTGGTGTGTTTTATTTCGGACCGGATGCACTTATGATTAGTACCTTATATAGCACGTTTATCGCAAAATAGTGAGGGATGATTTGCTCTGATTTTAGGTTAATTTTTAGAAAACAAAAAAAAAAAATACACAAACAACTAAAAAAAAACAATTAAATTTTTAATTTGGCACTTTGTTTTTGTATTATAATATAAATTTCTTATAATTATTTGATTTCTTATATAAATTTTAATTGATTTTTTGTTCTTTTTTTTTAAATTTAATATATTTATATATTATATAATTAATTTTCATTTTTAAATTGTTAATTTTTTATTTGTTTAAGTAATATTAAATCTCTTTTAGTATTTTTTAATTTTTATTTGTTTGTTAATTTTGAATTTTATTTTAACTTGATTTAATCCTTTGAGTTGGTATACAATTGCGTACATCACTTTGTATGGCGCGTAGAATTGAAATTTGTTCATGTTGGACTCATTCAAATTGGTAATTTTGTTCTTTGGAATGTTCTCTATGAGTTCTTATACACATATATATTCCAAAGAACAAAATTACCAATGAGCCATACAAAGTGATGTAGACAATTGTGTACGCGCCCGACTCAAAGGCTTTAATAATATTATTTAATTATATTAGTAATTTACATTTCATTTTTTTCATAATAAATTTATATATGAGATTTCTTTTTTCAATAATTTTTTTATTTTAAATTTTATTTTATTCAATTTTTTACATTAATTTTGTGTAACATTAATTTTTTTCAATCAACTACCAGCATTTTTTTTGTTGTCAAATATAATTTTTTTTTTTTACAGATTAATTTTTTTTTTTTAATAAAATTATTTTTCATTAGTAATTATGTAATTAATAATTAAATTTATGTATATAAAAAAAAAAAATAAAAACAAAATTTTTATATTATTTTCCAAAATAAAAAATTGTATATAATTTTTTTTTAGCAAATTTTTATATTTATTTCGAATTTTATTACAAGCCAAAAAATTTATGTTATTTATATAAAATTAATTATAAATATAAAATATATATTTGTTTTTCTTTCATTTTTCATTTTTTCGGCAGACAAACATACAAAAAATATTGAAAATTTCCAAAATTTTTCATTTAAAAAAAAAAAATTTAGTATTTTTAATTTTCTTTTTTGCTTTTAAATATTTATAAAAAAAAAAAAATTAAAGTAAATTTAATAAAAAATAAAAGAAAAATAACAGACAGCTTTGAGATGTCCACTGGGAGTTATTAATATATGACTATATTTTTTTTTTTATTTATTTATTTTGTTATCAAACATTTATAAACATATTTTTTATTATTATTCTTAAGAGTTTTAATTATTAAATTTTATTCTTGTTTTTATTTTATTTTTTAAACAAATATACAATAAGAGTTTTTTTTTTTATCTATACTACTGGTGGTTCAGTGCCTTCTAAATCATCTTCTTCGTCATCATCTCTAAAAAATTATAAAATTAATAAAAATAAAAAATAAATTAAAATAAAATTAAAATAAAATTAAAAATAATATATAATTTTAATTAATATAATTTTCGATGATTTTTTATTTTAAATTAAATATTTATTTTATATATTTTTCATAATTACAATTCTTCGTTTTTTTGAAAATAATTATTAATTAGAATAGATAATGTGAAAAATTAATGAAATATGTGCATGAATGATTTTAAGTCAATCTTAAAGATTAAAAAAATAAAATAAATAAATATTAAATTAAAGACTTTATAGGCTTGAGAAAGATCGTCGTATTTTTTTTAAATTATATTACAGAATCATTTCATTTAGATCAGAAAGGATATGGTATACAAGTTAGCAAACATTTGATACAAATGATCACAGTAGTTGGCGGTGACGATTCTATGTTGATTATAAATAGCAGTCTATGTCATTGATGTCAAGAAAATCATCGAATCAGCTATTTAATTTTAAATAAAGACGTTAATTAATTAATAATCAGTTACTGTTGTGATCTTCAAATGAAAAGGTGATTATTGGGATCTATTCAAAAGCAATGTTAGTCATTAATTATTAGGCAATGTCTATAATCGACGAAACAGCAATAACAATTATTATTGAAGAATAACCGCTCATTAGATCTCTTACATAAATTGGCTAATCACTCGATTGTGAAAATTTTGTCACCGATGATAGTAAGCGATATGCTTGTACGCTTACTCATCATTCTTTCTAGCGGAGTGTGATAAATATTAGTTTTATCATTATTGTACAATTACAAGAATCAATATTTTATCTAATCATTGCCAGTCATTTTCTTATTTTGTATTTCCTCCATTTAATTTTAATATTTTGTGAATTTTAAAAGAATTCTTTTCTAATTAATTTTGTAATTTAATATTTAATATTTATTTATTTTTTTTTTTGATTGACTTGTGCAAATAAATAAATTTTTCTATACTATTAAAGATAATTACAATTTCAGCTATTGATAAAAAACAGATATTCAGCCAAAAAATTAAAGGAAAAAACTATATTTATTAAAAATTGAAGACTTTAAAAATAATTTTAATTTAAACTTTTTCTTTTTTACTAAATAAATTGATTAAAAAAGAAACGCTATTAGAAATTTACGAGTAGTTCTAAACATTAGGAAAATTTCGAAAATTCAAATTAAATTAATAAATCAATCTAAATATAATTAATTAAGAGAAAAACAAAAATCCTACTGTTTTTATATTATTATTATTTACAAAATTTACAAATTTTATTTTATTTATTATTATTTTTAATGAAATAATTTTCTCACAGCGCCAAATTCAGTTGCAAAATAATCCTAACCATATTATATACTCCTACCGCAATCAATTTTTTTTTATAAAAATAATATTTAATAAGAAAAACCTTAATAAAAAAACAATAATTTTCCAAATTTTTTTTAGCTAATCATAAATTTACTAATTATCATTAACAACATAAATAAAAAGATTATCTAAAATAATGAAATTAAATTCAAATTAAATTAAGAAAATTTGACTATAAAATAATTTATCGCGTATTAAAGATTTTATATTTTCTTGTGCTAAGCTTTTAATTAATGCAATTTAATTTTATATATAATTATAATTTTTTTACTAATATATATATATATATTTTCTGTATAATAATAATTGTATCTTTTTATATATATTTATTTTTTCTATAAATTTATATTATTTAATTTTACCGGATATTTAATAAAATTTTCATAATTATTAATTGAAATAATACACCTAAAAATATAATATTGAATAATTCTGTTTTTATTCTATAGCTAGAATTGTAGTGATAATCTCTAGTAACTGGATGATTTTGTGGATATATAATATGAACAGGTGGTGGTTCATCAATTTTATCAAAACTATTTGGATCAAATCTATTACCAAAATCAGTTATAATATCATCATAATCAATATTTATTAAATTTGATGGTATCCATCTTAATATTATTTGAAATAAATTATATATATGTATATATATTTTCGTTTCCAACCAAGAGGGTTTTGCATTAATTAAAAAAATAAGGATGAATTATATATTTAGTAATTATATTTATATAATTATTATTTAATTGGCACATTCACGATTAGATTTTGACCAATTTAATAATTTATATAAAAATGTATTTATAATAACCGTTTTTTTTTGTAGACAGGTATATGTACCACATTACATTGCAAGATTTGTGCAAAAAAACTATTCACTGCACATCGGCGACAATTTTTTTTATTTCATACTGATAATTTTATTTATATTTAAATTTGACACATTACCTTTGACGTTTATAAACGTAAACATAAAAAATCATTATTAATATAATTAAAAACTACAAAACTTGCGTTTTTCCTTTAATAAATTGCCATTTTTTAATGTAAAAAAAAAACATAGGCTATGCCTTTTTTGGTCCAATGATTTTGAATTAAATGAAATGAAATGAAATATTGACAACAGAGCCAACTACATGTCATATTATTAACTATTTATCCATTACAATTCAATTGTCAGGGATAAATACGTACTGTAAATCTCATTTTATCGCCAACAAATTTTTGTTGTTTTTAATGTTAAAATTACTCTCTGTTGGCGATATGTCTACAAAAAAGCTCAGCTAATATTGATCACATTATAAATTATTTGTAAGATCGAATCAATTTTTGAAATTTATGAACTCGAAAACGCTTACATAATACATTTAAGACCAAAATGATAATCGTGATTATTGTGCAGAGAAAATTAAAATCAATATATAATTATATACATCATTTGATTTATCGTAATTTTATTATAATCAATTATAATATAAAACTATTTAATTATTCAGATATTTTTACCTTGGACATGTATCAACATTAACTGCACTAATAGCATGTTGTCCTAAATTAATTGGACCACCTTCTTGTGCTTCTACAACACGTACACATCCATTAAATGAATGTGTATAACGATTTCCGGTAAATGAAGCCAAATTTGGTGCGCCACCTATAAAATTTGTCAATTTATTATAATTTTTATCTATTTTTGTACAAAAGCAAAAAATTCTAGGCAAAAAAAAAAACTAAACAAACCAATGAAAACATGTCCAGGTAATTGCATTGTTGATCTGGCAGTGGGTCGTTTTGTTTCACCATGTTCAATTAAATGATCTAATTCTAAACTAACTTCATTACCACGTCGACGTACTATTGCAACATGACGTAAACCATCATCAACACGTGTAAATGTACCTTGTACTGAATTCTCTTCACCATCCAAACGGAATGAATATTCCAATATACCATCAACAATTGCTAATGCAATAAAATCTTGTCCATTATATTCATCACCTTTACCTTGACCCCACCATACCAATAAACCATTTGGTGATGTTGTTGAGAATAATATTGCAACAAATGATTCAAATTGATTGATTTCTTCACTAAAAACATTTTGATTTAATTCTAAATAACCATTTCCTTTAAAATGTGCATTCATATCTAATTGAACATCTGGGAATTAAATTTAAATCATATTTATAAAAAATGAATTTTAAATATGTATATAGTTAAAATAATTACGTTCTTCGCAGTGTTTTCCAGAATATCCTAATGGGCAGTTACATTCATAGCCATTGTTATTTGATTCTACACATTCACCATCATTTTCACATGGATCACGTTCACATCCGCCACTAATATCAACAGATGTAGCTACATTATTATTTTTAGATATTGGTACTATTTCGTTATTATCGCCACAATTTTGTATATTTGCTGCATCCAAAATTTCAGCAATTAAATTTATTTTTCGTGTAGATTCTTCAAGCTATAATAGTATTATTATAATAAAGTATTATTATTAAAAAAATATTATACTTACATTGGATATACATCCATCAAATCCACGTGAGATACCAACATCTCGATTAAGAAGAATTCGTTTATCGTAACCACCTACGTATAAATGTGTCTTCAAGTAAAGACTACGTGCAGGTCCCGATGCTTTGCCAGTTTGTTCTGGTTCGTTACCAACTTTAAGATAACCTTCACCAACACGACGACCAATTTCAACATCAGTCCATTTATTTATTTCGATTGGATTTAATGATGTTACAACAACTGGTTTGACTCCTTAACAGAATAAGAAAAAAAGAGTATATATGAATTATTGGTAAGCAAAAAAAATTCAGTGATTCATCTTACGTGCTCCTGTATTAATTCTTAATTCGATATGTTTGTCTTTAATTAAAACTGCTACAAAATCACCATTAACATGTTCAGATTCAGCAACATATAAAATTACAGAATCATTTAAATTATGTGGTTTAACACGGAACTTAATATTTAATTTTGATGGCCGTGGTGTTCTTAAAAAATAACAAAATATAACTCGGTTCAGTTTAAAAATCATTTGATTAATAGAAAATATGATCAACTACTTACTTGTATGCAGCATAGCTTCCATCCCTAAATGATAATATTGATTCATCTAAATGTTCAATATACTGACATCTATCACCAGTCTTGTTCATTGGACAGAAACATTCCATACCTAAATCAGTATTTTCACATCTTCCTGAACCACATATACCTGGTGTACAACTTGTTCCTTCTATGGCACAATTTTTACCAGTAAATCCATCTTGACATATACATGAATAACCAGTTTCTGTTTGACTTTCCAAACAGATACCATCATTTTCGCATGGATCTTCGGCACATGGTTCACATGATGTAATACCTTCTTTAGATTTAGCATCTTTAATTAATTCAATTGTTTTATCTTGTAATACTAATCGACTAATACATCCAACGAAACCAGTTTTTTTCTCAACTGAACCTGGTACTAAATCTTCCCATCTGGGTGAACCACCAATTAATAAATCATCAACTAAATCTAGTCCAGCTGTTGCAGCTGGTGGGAAAGCAATTGGTGTTTCATCATCAATAATAACATAACCATCTCGTCGGATTCGACTAACTTTAATTGTATGCCATTTACCAAGTGATACTTGTTTTTCAGAACGTATAATTGTTGGTTTATTACCAAAATCAAAACGGAATTCTGGATAACGATCATTTAATGATAATGCTATATAATCACCACCAGATTTCTTTTGACCATTATATAAAATTAAACCATCTGGTTGTTCTGGTCTAAATGTAACTTCAAAATTAAATTTCATATATGGTGATTCAAGTACAGGGAATGCCATATAACTGAGTGGTGCTTGATGGAAATGTGGTATAGCACCAGTTACAACTAATATTGTTGGTACATCAATAGTCTCCCCATTATTACTAACAGTACAAATATATGTTCCAGCATCACGAGCTTGTACATCTTCTAATCTTAATTCACTCTTTAAATTAAAAAGTATTCATTTGTTTAATGCAACACTTTTTTTAAATATGAGTATTTTTCACTTACAGATTGTATATCTTTTCCTGGTTGCATTTGACCATATTGACGTGACCATCTATATGGACCTGGTCCACTTTCCGGATCGCAATTTAATTGAACATTTGATCCAACTTCAGTATGTTCAATTTTTCGCTTTTTCAATTGTCTTCTAGCCTCATCTATTGATACAAAAAATTGGAGAAGGAAAATAGTTTTAAAATTGTTTATATTTTTATTTTTGCAATTAACCTTCAATTGTCAAATCATAACTAGTTGTATATAGATCACCTTGATCTGTTCGACATTTACAAACATATGTACCAGCATTTGTTGTATCAGCTTGTGTAATAATCAATTTGTTACCAATTTGCTGTGAAATAATTTTATACATTTCTTTGTAAAAAAAACCCAACCAAAAAAAATATTTCAAAACGTTCAACTTACCCTAACATTATATGGTAATGGACGTCCATCTTCACGTTCCCATATTACATCTGGATATGTACTATCAGATGTATAACATTCAACTTCAGTTGTTTCACCAATTCTTAAATTTGAACTTTGTTGATCTAATTTTAGAATTGGTAATCGTTCAAGAACATCATCAGGTTGATTTTCTTTTACAGCTGTTATCAGTAAAATTATCCAAATGTACGTAGTTTTAATAAATTGATATTGAATAAATATCGGAAGGATTTGTTTTTTTTTTTTTAGGAATTTTTGTAATTTATGGAAATAAAAATTAATATAATAAATAAAAATTTCATGTTTAATATTTTATTAACTAAAAAGAAATATTTTAAAAAATATTTCAAAAATTTTTTTAAAATTTTGAAAATAATTTATATAATTAAAATTATTTTTATATGATTTTATTTTTATACTAATAAATTTAATTGTTAGATGTGCACTAAAGTTAAAAAATATTTTAATTAAAATAAATTTTAACTATGTAAAAGCAAGCGTATTGGAGCAAACAAATTTAAAATTAAAACAAAATTCTATGAAAAATATAAATATAGAAACCATTAAAGTAAAACAAGGCAATATTTATACAGCATTTAACTAAAAAAAAAAAATATTTAAAAAAGAAAAATTAAAAATTTAATCAAGCAAGAAACTATATATATTAAAAATTACAAAAGCTACGTACCCATCCACCAAATATTTGATTTATGTGTTTGTTTTTTTTAAAGGGCCACAATAATTTTACTGCTTTGTAAACTCTTCTTAAAATCGTAAAATTTTTGAAAAAAAAAAAACTTGTGAAATTCTTCATAAAACCGTGAAATTTTGATCAATCTTTTGGTTTAGCAAATTTTTTCGGTATAATTAATAATTTTGATATTTGTGTATATTGGGAAATGGGTGCATTTTTAATTAAAATAAAAGTAAAAGATAAATTCTATATATAACGAATACAAAAAGCGTATTACAGAGTGCGACTTTTAAATTATAATTTTCAATTAATTTTCGAGATTTTTTTATTATATACAAATATTTATATAATTTATCACAATCTATTACGAATTAGCTTATCATTAATTCTTTCCATTAAACCAAGTATATTACATTTTAATGAGCGAGGATTTTTCGAGAATATATTTTCGTATTCAAAACTTTAGATAGTCAATCAAACGACCATTGGACAGAAAACTAAAGTTTTAGTTTCACATTTACTGAGTATGTAACAGTCTGTTGCTTTAACTTCACTTCAAAAATACTTTGTATTATACTGTAAATGAATCTTACAATTTAATTAAATAAGTTTGCTCAATTTATTGTTAACAGGCTGTTATATACCCTGTTTATTCCATATGCTGTTTTGTATATAATGCAAATTAGAAATTACATTAAGAGGCTTATTATTTGAAATCGTACCGAAGGATGTACAAAATTTATCATTTTTTCTACAACCTTTTTGAATAATGTATCTATATCTAGACCTAGAGTATAAATTGTGATAAATTATACTTTTACATTTGTCTCAAAGATTACAAATAATATATTGAAATAAATTATTGATATTAAATCTCGAAAAATTAAGAAAAAATATAATATATAGAATAGACAAAACTAAGAATATTTTTGACATTTTCTACATAATTTTCTCTATAAAAAATATAATTGACTACACAAAATACTAAAAGCTAAAAAACTACACAATTTGATTGCATATACATATTATACCAATTAAATATTTAAATTAATAATTTTATTTCTGTTGTAATTTTAGCCAATTAAATATTTAAATTAATAATTTTATTTCTGTTGTAATTCTGTTGTAGTTTTAGAGCTGAAAAATTGTTTTTTAAATGTCGTATTGTGATTTTCACTTAAGCAGTATATCGTGTATTACGTAAGATCTTAATATTACACACATTTCTTACACGTACACGCGCACGAAGAAATTTATTTCGTAAAATAGGATTTCTGGTGCAATTTTTTAAAGATTTATCTGATGATTTTTAATATTATATTATAACTGTTTAACGATATATCACAGAATTTTTAGTAAGATGATCTTAGTATGTATGGTAATTTATATTTTGCAACATTCAAATTTATCTTAATGTCACGGAATAATAAATAGAAAAAAAATAGAGAAAATTATAATAAAATATTCCAATCGTTTTGTATCAACAAAACTTAAAAAATAAATAAAAATAATTTAATACGCTTTACAAGAAGTAATTTTACACGTAATTCCGACATTTCGTAGTATAATCTTGAATAAAATTAACAAAAATTCCATTACACAAGGAATTGCTTTCTTAACTTCGCTACGTAATGTGTGTAATAATAATAGTAATATCTTACACGTAACTTTTCTTTAACTACTCTGCTTTATTTGTGATGAATTTGTAATCTGACGGACTGGTAAAAGATTAAGTCTTGATTTTTAGTGGAAGCTCATGATAAGTATAACACATTTAAAAACACAGATTTTTAACCAGAAAGTTTGATGGTATTTTACGCTTTTAGATCACACATTGGGCAAATCATGAACCTCAACTGAAAATTAAGCTAAAATTGTTAAATTCAAAATTTTAATAGAATTTTAAAGTTCCAAAATTTATGAATTCATTACTTAACCAGCATTTAATTTTATACAAAGTGCATTTTTTAAATAATTATTTTGTGTTGTGCTTAATTTGGTATATAAGAACTATTTTTACACCAGAAGTGTTTTTCATTTGTGTAATAAGGATATTGTAATTGTATTTATATAATAATGTAACAAAAGCGACGCTGGTGAACATTTAATGTATATAACGTAGAAATATAAACATAATAAACAAAACTTAAAAATTTATATAATAAAAGATTTCTATGTATATAAATGTATATTTAACTAAAAATAAATAATTAAACAAAAATATTACAAAATAAAAATATACATAAAAATATAAAATAAAATATATAAATAAAAATAAAAAAATATATTTAATAATTATAAATTATAACAAACCATGACTTTTAAATATCTTTCGATAATTATCCTTTTTCCATCTCTTGAATTGTTTATTATCCTTACTAATATTATAATTATTATTATTATTATTATTATTATTATTAATAGTTGTGGTAATTGGTAATTGTAATAATTTTGCTCGTCGTTTCGTTTTTCGATATAAATTATTATTATTATTATTATTATTGGTTCGTCGTTGATGATAACGATCGCAATCAAATTCATCGGAATGATCAATACAATCATAAATACCATCGCATACTCGTGTTTCTTTAATACATGTACGTGAATGTGATTTACATTTAAAATCATTACTTTGGCATACATAACGTGGTGTTGGCGGTTGTGTTGGTGGTTTAATAATTATAGTTGGTTCATATCCTTTTTCTTATGATTTTATTTTGTTTTTTTTTGGTTTTTAAATTATTATAAATATTCACACATGCAAAACGATGATTAGTTGAAAAATATTTTTTTTTTAAAAAAAAGAATATTTTTCAATTTAAAAGATGTTTTTTTTTTTTTGAAAATTACACATAATTTGAATGCATTAATTATTAATTAAACACAAATTTAGAAGATAAGAAATGTTGATATTTCGCACATAGTTTTTTTTTTTAATTCATAAAAAAATAAAATAATTAAAATTAAAATATTTTTGATATGAATGACGTAGGTCAGGAAAAGGAAAATAAAATAAAAAAAAAATAGAATTAGAATTATAAAAATTAAATTTAAATAATTATTTTTTTCTTAAAAAAAAAAATAATAATGAATTTTATACATAAAAATAAAATAAGCGAAATATTCGAAAGATAAATATGTATAATGATTTATAGCCAATTTGAATTTTAATGATGATCGACTATCATCAATTTTTAGTCATTATATATAAATTTGGAAAATTGAAAATTTTGAAAATTTTCGAATATTTTTTTGTTTTTTGAATATATAAAATGAATTTTTTTAATATTTGTATATAAATAAATGTAATTGATTGTGTAATTATAATTTGTGATAATTATCTAGTAATTTTATGTATATGGAAAGGATATTCTGATTTTGTGCAATTTACGTTTTTGTTTTGCTTATGTTTATATATTTTTGAATCACTAATTTTGAAAGCAGAAAGAAATTAATATATACTTATAATTTTTTTTATATCGGAGAGTCCTTTTTATTAATACTTATTGTTGAATCCTTGTATCAAACACATCATTTCATTGTTTCCAACAAATATGTATTACTATTTTATAGACCACTTTTAAAATTAGTGATTCTTTATGTGTGCTTGGGTTTTGAAAAAGTGCGTGATTTCTGTTTGAGAGAATTTTGGAAATTCCAATCACAAACCTTCTGACTGGTATAATAATTTATAAAAAAATAAAAGAAATGGAAATTGAAAGATTAAGCATAGTGTGTTTAGCATAATATGACAATAATAATTTTGACTCTATATAGTAATTAACTTTTTAAATTTCATATTTTGACATTGATTTAAATTACTTAATTTTCAGCGTAAAAGTATTAAATCTTTAAATATTAAAAAAAGGAATTATTTTGAATTCATTTTATCTACTTGGTATAAGCAAAAAGTTTGCTATAATTTATAAAATCAATAAGAAAATTTCAAAATTATAGTAAAAATAGTAAAAATGAAATTATAAAATTAAATTAAGAAAGAAAAATTCCTAAAAAAATTTTCTGAATTTTATTTTTGAACAATTATTAAGCTATTGAAAATAAATTTCGAAAATCACTTTAAAATCTAGACAAATTCTTACTTTTTCATCATTTTAACTTATATTTTCATCATTTTAATACTTAAGTCAATATTTAAGGTGAAAATTAATCTTTTTTCGCCTTCATACCTAAAATACGATACACAAACATTACAGCTAAGGACTTTTTACAAAATAATGTACATAAAATCAATTTTGTACTATTAAATATTTTTAAATAAAATCTAAAGTTTCCATTTCTTTTTTTTAATAGCTTTAACAACCTAAATCAGAGCGCATGACGTAAGTACTCCCGGCAATTCGCATTCAATGTGTCAACCTTATTTATAGTTCTCGATATTTCTTAACTACATTCTAGAAATAATTTAATTTCAAAAATAATTTTCAATAATTTAACAATTATAATAATTTTTTGTTACCCTGTGTCTAAACAAGACAATACTATCCAGGCCCACAACTATCAAGTCAAGGCGTTATATATTTCACATAATACGTAATTAAATCTTCTTAAAACAGATTGAAATATCTGAAGCTCTGTCTAAGTTTTTGAAGAGAGTAAATCAGATAACAAAAATATGCATTAGAATTGTGAATAATTATTTTCAACGTTCAAGATTAAACGTATAGGGTGTCGCCACCTATGTCATAGTCAACGAATAATAGTTTTCTGCAAAATTAAAATGTATATACTTCAAAAGCTTACAACCTGAATAGTATTGTCTGATCAAGGCTGAAGGCTCTGATTTAGCCAAAAATTTAAATTAAACGAACTACGTATACCATTTTTTACAATTTTTCAAACAAAATTGATCTCTCTTACGTTACACGTTCTGATTTAGGCATAGCCAGTTAAAATGTGTTTTGTGGTTGGTTTATTATGAATATTGATTAGATAATGTTTCAGTAATTTACAAGAAAAGAATTTTTTTTTTGGACAAAACTTTAAAAATGGTATACAACTAAACACATTAAATTAATTCGAAATAGTAATTAAAATAATTTGGTACAGGAAAAATGGTGTATTAATATAATGTAAAACAAATGTTAAAAGTTTTTTTTTTTTTTTGAATAAAATTTGTTTAAAAATTTATAAAAATAAAAAAACACACCTGTACAGATATAGAAAACCATGCAATAAACATCATTTTTGCTCGGACGTCCTTTTTGATTTAAAGTTTTTTTTTTTGAATATATTTGAAATTATACATAATAATTTTTATTTATTTTTTTTTTTGGTATATATTTTTATGTTTTTAAGAAGTTGCAGTATGGTAGCAGTAGTAGTGGTAGATTTGATTTATTTTTAGTAGAAGTTGAGGAGATATAAACGAAATACAAACATATTTTTATAAGACCATAATTCGTAAATATTTATAAATATTATTAATTTTTTATGTTTAATATTTTTTTTACAAAAAATATTGTATGAAATTTTCATGAATGTAAAAAAATCTTACCGATCTCTAATACCGATCTCCAATGTAGGCTTCGGCGGGAAAAAAAAGTTCATCATATGGGAAACAATGTAAATATCTCCAATGTGAGCGCTGCCGTCTGGCTTCAAAAAACGCCAACGCTTAGATCAATGTTCAAAAAATGAAGTGCCAACATAACATATTTGTGCCAACATATTTTTCATATTTTTTTTTTCTTTAGTTGGATGCACTGAGTTTTTCAAAGTTATTTAAAAAATTTGGTAGGCGTTTTAAAAATGATTTTAGAAAATTTATTACAAATATTAAAATTTACTTAGAAGTTTGGAATTGCATTCACATTGGCCCACATTGGAGATCGCAAAATTTAATATAAAATAGTAATAACTTTATTTTAAATTAGATGTGAATTGAGTTTTGATTATTCTTTTTACATTCATGAAAAATAAAATTTTTTGTATTATAATAAAATATATTTAAAAATTTAATTTAAACAAAAAAAAATAATATGTTTTTGGGTTAAAAAATTACAATTAAATGAGTTAAATTTTTTTATGGTTAATGTTAATTTTTTGATGAAATATTTTTAATAAAATTTATTATACAAATTACAAAATAAATAAATTTGTTAAAATAACTGATTCTTTTTTTGTATATTTTAATATTATATAAAAATGGATTCAATTAAAAATGATATTTTATTATTTACAAACAAATTATTATTATGTAAAAAATGTAAAAACAATTAGTTTTTTTTTATGAAAAAATCAAAAAAACTGTTTAAACAAGAACATATTGGGGAAAGTTGAATGGAATTGTATAATTATGAATCTAACTTTATTAAAATTGAAACAAAATCTATTCCGGTTGTCTGAAAGGGTATATTAATGTATGCATTTATTTTTTATTATCCTTTTGCATTACAACCACAACTACATAAATTCTAAAAATTTGTGTTAACAAAGATTTACCAATTAAATAGGAAAAGGTCGAGTTTCAACGTATTGTGCATATTTATATACGCTACCCTTTCACGCCAAGTCCAAATTGTCACCCGGTTCCTCTCTGAGCCATATATTCAGTCAACTGTGTACACCGACCCGATTCCGTTACGTGTACAAAATGCGTCTTACCAATCGATTCTGATTCTGACTCTTTAATCGCTGGGGTCCTTTATATTTCGATAGTTACTCGTTTTTGTTCCCGTACCTGGCTTCAGTTTACCAGCCTTTGCTAACTAACTTAACGGCGTTCCATACCCATTGTAGTCCCTTTACCTGTTTGTATCCCACCAATCTACTTTATCTAGCGATTTTCTGTGTATTTAAGTGGCTCTCTTATTACGGGTGAGAATTAAGAAACAGGGTAAATAAAAGCATTCAAGTTTAGAAAAATGTTCGCAGTATTTAAAAAAAAGGAAAGATACCCAAAGAGCTAGTCCGAAAAAAACATTCACTAAGACCTCCCATAAGAAATTAAAATGTAAAATTTAAAAATACTCGCATAACTAGTGCCTATATGGGAAAACGACTAATAGGTTTAATAGTTTTAAATTAATTCAAGAATTATTATCCGGAAAATATTTGATGAAGTAGATTTTAAATATAGCAAATATTCGTAATGGATGAAATAATATGTAAATCTTCGGTATGCTCATAGCTTAAAAGTCCCTTTAGTTGCTCTGATGGCATAGCAAATTGCTTTAATGGCATAGCAAATTGAGCATGTTATCATTTGTTTATCAAAAATTATCCCAAAAAGTTGCCTTAAATGAGTTTAGATCTTATCCCTAAACTAGAGCGTATACGATGACATCAATCCTATTTTATTAACTGTGGTTGTCTCTATGCATCAAAATGAATATATCAAGAGACAACTATTTCGTCCTGCACCGACCGTACGCTCACATTTAAGGGTAGATTTAACTCCTATAATTTTTACTCACCAAAATATGTTTTCTTTTAAATTTCTAGCCTAACCCTAATTGCATGCCAACCCCAAAAAAGTTTCCGATTTCTTTTTTATATAATCCACAAAAAAACATGCTTTTTTTTATCAAAATCAAAAAAATATCATAGATGTAAAAATAGAAAGAGGAAAATACACCAAAAAATGATTAAAAATGAAAAAAATTTAAAACATAAAAAAATACTGAAAAAAATAAAACACAACACAAAAAAAACTAAAAATAAAAAAATCCAAAATATAAATAAAATAAATTAATAAAAAAAAATGCAATAATAAAGAAAACTTAACATTTTGAAATTGTAATAAAAAATTGTTTTTTTTTTCTCTTTAATTGCCATAAAAAATTATTATTATTAATGTTAATATTCTTATTAATTCAATTTCTTGTATTTTTTTTATATAATATAAAAAACTATTTAACCAAAAAAAAAATTGTTTTCTTAAATGCACAAAAAATTAAAATTATTTGTTAAACAAAAAATAATAATTAAAAATTAAAATCAAACAAAATTGTGAGTTAAAAAAAAATATACAAACAAAAATATTTCTAAAAAAAAAAATCAAAAAAATAAATTCTTCTTTTTTTCTTAAAAAAAAAAACGAAAAATTGGCAGCCATATTTAAATATAAGTAAAAAATTGAAAAAAATATATTATAGTGCCATATTTGACAATGCAATTTTAATATTAATAAAATTTTAAAATAAAAATTACTAATTAAAAGTTTTGAAAACTAATTTAACATTGTCGCCATACAAATAAATGTAATTTAATAAACAACTCTGGCAACACTTTGAACTGTCATTTTAAGTAGTACGCTATAGACTCGCTGTAGGTAAGACATAGTTTTGTGTTATTTTGAATTAAACATTATTTTATAATTTTTGGAGCTATTAATTTAAAGACTTGACATTGTTGAGATTTATTAGAGTTACTCGATTCGAATTGTAAATAAAATTTTTGATAGTTAATATTGACAAAATAACGAAAGCGATGCGAAAAGATTCGCAATTAGATCGCCTTGAAATAAAGGGTGCGAATTTTTCGCTATTGTAGCAGTTTTTGCTATGCTTTGTTTAATCGCGTAGTGAATTGATAAAATATATGCATTTTTTTTCGTAATTTAATGATATATTAAAAATAATTATTTATACTAATAAGTGACGTCAAAATCAAATACCGTTGTATAATTTCTTAATGTATGGCGACCTAAAATATATAAATGAAGTTTTTTATACATTCATTTTTGGCAGTTTTAATTTTTTTGATCTTAAAAAAATATTAAAAATTAATTAATTTTATTAATATTATAATTTGATGCATTATTTAAAGTTTTTTTTTACGTTATTATAATTATAATTGATTATTATTTTTGTTATATATTTTAGTTGAGTGAATTTGTTTTTATTTAACTCCACCACCAATATTAATTAATTAATTTTATTAATTATTTTTTTAATCAAAAATTTACTTTTTAAATTTTTGTGAGTGGAGAGAATTAAAACTATTTTTTTTTTTAATAATAAGTAATATAAGATAATTCAAAAAAAAAATATTACAAAAAAAAAAAAATAGTAATTTAATATATTTATGATAAATAATGCTCACGCTTAATAATAAGTTGAACAGATGTTTTAGCTACAACGCCAGATGGTGATACAATTTCACATGTATAATCGCCTTCATCATCAAGCCGTACTCGATGTAATATTAGACGATTGTGCTCTTGTGTAGCATATGGTGAAACTGATGAACCATTCTTTCGCCAGACATACTAAGTATAATTAAAAAACAAATTGTGTTAAAGAAATTTTTATTATACAATTTTTGTTATATATTTTAGTTGTGTGAATTTGTTTTTATTTAAGTCCTGCAAAGTATACATCCGAGTGTTCGAATTGAACTACAGATCTTAGAGAAAAAAACTTATAAAACAACAAAAACTGAGAGAATTATACCAGATTTTATGAAGTTGCACCAATTGAAAATTTAAAATTTATTATGAAACAAGTAGCAGAAGAACGGAAATACAATTTAGGAAAGTTTTCAATGTTAAAGTAGAGAAATCTCTACGAGACGAACAAACACACGATTTTGTCTAAACAAAATGTGGAAAGAACAAGTTAATATACTACATATAATGAGTAATGTATTATATGGTCAATGAGCATTGGGAAGTACGCAAGTGGTCGCAGTGCTCTCCCGCGGTCCCCAATTATAAAAAAAAGAAACACAAATTATAGGGAAAAAACAAACTCACCCAGGAAACAAACGAAGATTATTTGTGTTTCGGATTGAATTTGCTATTAAGTATTATGTGGTAAAATAAATCAATATTGTACTTACCCTAGTTCCTGGTCTTATATAACCATTATCAACATCACAATCTAAAACAACGTCTTGTCCTTCATCAATTTGTTGTGTTCGAGCATTTTGTGGACGATCGTGAATTGTTGTTGAATGATTTACAAGTACTTCAGCAACTTTTGTTGCATTACCATAACGATTGCTAGCTGTACAGAAATATCTACCAGCATCACCAAATTTAATTGCATGGAATCTTAGATATGGTCCATCAGCTCTTACACTTCTATTTATTGTTTACGTAAATAAAACAAAAATATGTATAAAATAAAAATTTCAATTATAGTTTTATGTTTAAAACTTACAGTGGTAATGGTCGATTATTTTCTGCATGCCATTGTATATTAATTGGTTGTTCACCAGTAACATTACAGTATATATCAACAGTTTCACCTTGTGAAACAGTCATTGGCATTTCCGGTAATAATGTAATATGTGGTAAATTAAGTAATATTAAATTTGCATCAAAATATGCAAGTGGTATTCCATTATGCAAATCAATAATATTACAACGATAAACACCAACACTTTCATGATTCACTCGATTTATAATCAAATTATTACCTTCGATATGCGAATATTGTGGTAATGGACGACCATCAAGACGTTCCCAATGTACTCTCATTTGACGTCTATCATCATTTTCTATAAAATTCAAATTTTTTGTATTAAATATAATTTTGATAAATATGAATTAAATTTTTTAACTTACCAACATCACAAGAAATTTTTGCATCATCTCCAATTTCAGCGAAGAAATTCTTTGAACGTGGTGTTATTGGAAGACCATTATCATATATTTCTAAATTGAAATTAAATACAAATTATTAATTATAAATACAAAAAATTATAGTTGAGGTGGTAGTATAAGAATCTTTGAATTTTACTGTAATTGACAGACATAAATAATTTCAAAATTTATTCTTAGATGGTATTAGATGGTATTTTTTACTTTTCCTAATTTGAAAGATATATGAAATTTCTTTGTCACAAGAACTGCATTTAAAATAAATTAATAAATAATCGAATACTCAATAACAAAATATGTGTTTCTTTGTTTCAGAATGAACCACTATGTTACTAGCACAGATGAAATGTAGTTAGATATATCTATCATTGTATATGTCACTGGCTGTTTATCTTTTAATTTATAAAAGTAAATTTTATCTAATTTTCCTATTATATTTTAATGTGATCTTTGTTTATCATTAATTAAGAATTTTAATTATTTTTATATTTAAAATCAATTTCATATTACATAATAGAATTTACCTATAACCATTTTTCCTTCTAAGCATTTTTGAAAAATTATAATGTTTTGTTATGTATAATAATAAAACACTTTTTAGTATAAATATTTATAATATGAATTATAATTACCAGTATCACCACGTCCCGATTTAACACGTACATTAACATATTTATGAACTGTACCAACTTGATTACTACTAGTACAAGTATATAATCGAGCATGAGCTTTTCTAACTTGTCCAATAAACATTGTAGCTGTTGGTTTAAAATGTGACACACGTTGTGGAGAATCGGCAACACGATGATGTAAATCTATCGATGGAACAGTATAATCCCATGAAACTGTTGGTAATGGTGAACCACTTGCTATACATTCTAATGATAATTCTTCACCTTCTGTTACTTCTAAATCAGTTATATCTGGTATTAATTCAATACGTGGTAAATCACCAACAATAACAGATGTTGTTGCTGTTATTCTACCAACTGAATTTTCAGCTTCACATTCATATGCACCAGTATCTTCCATTTGAATATTATTTAATCTATATGGAAATTATTTAAATAATTAATAATGATTATAATAATAAATATTAAATAAATTTTATTACAATATTGTTCCCTCATATTGTGTGGTTATTCGTGATGAGAATGGTTTACGATCAATTCTTCTCCATGATAATCTTGGTTGTGGTATACCAGCAACAACACGACAATTTAATTGTAATGATTGTCCTAAACGTACATTTTGAGGATTTTGTGGTGATATTTCAATACTTGGCGGTTCACGAGCTATAATAATCAAACAAGCAAGTGTTGTACAAAATAATAATAGCAGTTTGTTAACGATTAATAAATTATTACCACCTCCATAAATGAATGCTTTAATTTTATTTTATTAATTTTTTTTTGTTCGTGTAAAATTAATGAAAATAAAATTAAATTAAATTGAAAAAAGTAAAATACAATAATTTTCATTAATTATAATTTATGTTATATAGAAATAGTAAATTTTTTGGTTAATATTAATGGATGACAAATTTATGTTCAGGGTTGTAAAAATTCAATTTCGTGTCGATGCATCATTGGCGTTCTAACAATACTCAGCTTTAAATAAGTACCAGAAATACATACACCAATGTAAATTTGAAGACTTGAAAAAGTGCTAGCGATCTAGTCCAATTGCTAAAAACAATTATAATTGACTCACTACAAAGCCATTAGCTTATTGTAATAACTATCTGCTATAGAGGAATTTATGGTTCGGAATTCCAAATTGCAACAGGTCCCAAATTAAACAGAATGTCGGGCAAATCTCTAAGATGTAGGCCTAGGCCCACATTAGGCTGTTCAGCCAAAG
Source organism: Empis stercorea (assembly GCA_949752835.1). Classification (NCBI taxonomy): domain Eukaryota; kingdom Metazoa; phylum Arthropoda; class Insecta; order Diptera; family Empididae; genus Empis; species Empis stercorea. Next base: position 5,744,659 of record OX457087.1, read on the forward strand.
AAGAAGAATATAATCATGGAAATTTGGATTACTCTTTCCTCGTGACTTCTTTTCTCGTGCCTTACTAGCATGATGGGAGCTCAGACCTCTTGGGAGTTTCCCTGACATTCAGTTGTAAGTAATAGTTAATGATTTTTAGTTGTAAAATCAATTGCAGTTAGCAACTGAACCCGACTGATATTTTCAGTTCTTAAATTACAATAATTAATGCTTGTACTCATTTAGAGCTCGACCAATTTAGAACGATATCGATGCCTCGGCCATTCACAGTCAATCTAAGTACTATATATACTTTACTTTATAAATATAAATAAGCTATAATGAGTTTAGTCCTTCATTACAATATATTAAATATTGGATAATTGCTTAAATTACATAATTATAAAACTGATCTCAACAGTAATTACAGCTTACAACCCTAATCATACAATTAATTGTAATATAATTACATATAAAAATATCTCATAAAATAATAATTTCTTACGTTCAACATCAATAAATGTTGTTGATTGATCAGATCCTACAGAATTTTCAGCAACACAGATATATTCTCCTCGATTTGATCGCTGAGCATTCGTAATTCTTAATATATTGTCATAAGTATGAACATTTGAATCCATTCTTTCATGTACCTAAATTATTTATGTTAAAAATACAATATTTGAATTTTTTTAAATAAATTTACTCTAGTCCAATGAACTGTTGGTGTTGGTATACCAGTAGCTATACATGTAACAGTCAAATCAGCTCCCTGAATAACTTGATGTTGTGGCCTTAATTGAGTAACTGAAGGTGGACGTCTATGAACATTTGTAAAAAAAAAAATTGGAAATTTAAATCAAATGATTTTTTTTTTTATTAATAATAATAATTACTCATGAATTAGTCCTGGATCTGAAATGATTACTTGTGATGTTGATGAATAACGATTACCAGTATCAACATCAACAACTCTACATTCATATGTACCAGAATCTCGTGCAGTTGCATCACGAATAATTAATATATTATTATTAATTTCAAGATTATGATTTCGGTATAATTTATTATTATCTTTTAACCATTCATATTCAGCAATAATTGGAGTTGTTAATGTACAATCAAGACGTACAGTATCTTCTGGATTACCCTTATATGATGGTGGTTCAATATAAACTAAATTATTATGTGTTGGTTCACCTCTTACATATATAAGTACATTACGTGCATCAGTACCAACATGATTTCTAGCTGTACATGTGTATGTACCTTCATCTGATTGACGAACCGAACTAATATATAACCGATTATTATAAATTTGTATATGAGATGATAATGGACCATTTGATTTTGTCCAAATAATATCTGGTGTTGGATGACCTGTAACATTACAATATACATCAACTGGACGATGCTCATCAACTTGAATTTGTTCTGGATAAACATGTACAATAGGTCGTGTTGATACTTCTAGATCTAAAATTTTAGTATAATTAAATATTAATTACATTTTTCTTATAAAGCTTGTTGGTGTATGTTAAGGAAAAGTTTGTTAATTATAGTAAAAATTATCAAACCTGATTGGCGGTAATATTGTTTAATATATTCCATAGAATATCCTTTTATTTTTTCGTATAGCATTTAATAATATATAGACAACATTAAGTTAAGATTATATAAAAAATTTAGATAGAATTATAACTATATGATTACTTTTTAATTGATCCGATTATTTTAGTTTAATATTGTAATCAGTTATAATCCTATATTCACTAGCTAAAAACAAAAATAATAAACTTACTGCCAACATTAAGTCGATAAATTTCTTCAACTCTTTCAGGACCACGTTCAGCAACACAAACATATATACCAGAATCATGTACTTGAAGATCACGTAAATATAATTCATCTGTAGTTTCAATTGCACCTCTTGGTAATTCATCATGCAATTTATACCATCTAATTGGTATTGGTTCCTAAATTAAAAAAAAAAAAAATAATTATTTTTATTTCTAAAATCATTATATAAATTTATGTTGGACATACTCTTGTTGCAATTATTAATGCATGACATTTAAGTGAAATGGAACCACCAATATCAACAATATTTATAGATGGTGTTACAATGCGTACTGAAATTGTTCCTATTGGGCTTGGTGTTATTGGTGGTATTGGTGTTATTGGTAAATCATCTTATTAAATTGGATATAATTTAAAAATTAATTAAATATTATAAATATAAAAAGTTATATGAAATTGTTAGTCACAAATTGATTTTTTGTTGATTGAAAGCGTGATTTGAAAATGTTTTTTTGATTATGACACAAAATTTTATTACATTTATTATTAAAATATTATATTGTAATATATAATATTATATTGATTCTTTGGTTTTTCACGTAGATTTCGGTTAATTATGTATATAAGATAAATTTTTACATGTAAGGCAAATAGTATATAAACTAAGTAGATATAGGAAATATACATTAAATAAATACAAAAAAATTAATACAAATAAATCTACATTACTAATTATTATAAATAAAATGATCAGTGATCTTTTTCAATTGTAAATTTCATTAAGTGATAATTAATTGATGATTATGTTCTTGCTAATTCTTTGATAAATTTATTGTGTTAAACTTTTATTCATAATTACTTTCTTGTTACTTATTTGATTTGTCGTAAAATTTTATTCATTAAATTGTATAACTATAATGTAATGTGTAAGTTAGCCATTAACATGAAAGTGTATCCTTATAGGATATATAACTATCGGAGAATTTTCTAACAATATACAAATATGACAAAGTTTACGTTGTTTCTATATATTATACATTGTAAGTTCTCCACATTATATTCTTTATTTTTTCCAAGGATTTTGTATATATATACAGAACGAAATATTAAATTAAATGAAAATAAATTTTAAATGGTGCAATAATTTCATTTCGATAGTTGAAATTTGATACAAAAGTCATTAATACCCCAATTTAAAACTAAATTAAATTTATAATTAAACAATTTAAACAAAATGTTAGTGATAGAAAACGACTACAGATTCATAATAATTAATTATGAATTCCATTCTATACTTTATCCTAAACAAAACTATATAAGTAAATATTAACAATATTCTAAATATATTTAGATCGATTTTATATGATGGTTTTGTTTTTCTTTCAAAAACGTTTTTCCATCACTTTCTAATTTCTATTTTTTTATAATTAAAAATTTTAATCGATTACTAATATAATATACAATTTTAAGATTGTCGATATTTTCATATAAAATTTCTATTTATACATACTACTTTATTTTTTATATACTTTTACACGTTCAACATTTTTATTCAACATTTATTCCTTCCTAATTTTGTTTTGAGGTTTCGGCAACAGAAAGAATGAAATGAGAAAAACAACTAAACAAATTGTGTTTTATTCTTATTTTTTTATGTCTCTGTCTTTCACTTGAGTTAAAAAGTGATGAATAGTGAGAGAGGATAGAGAAATGATAAAAAAAATAAGAAATTGTTCTAGAATGAGAGAGATAGAGTGAGGTTAATTTAAAAAGAAACTAAAATTTGTAGAAAGATTTTTGAAAAATGAAAAATTATTTGAAAAATAATCAAAAATTGAAAAAGATTTTTTTATTTAAAATATGTCTTTCTCTTCAGTGAAAATTTCAGTCTTTCTCTTCAGTGAATGAATATTTCTGTCTTTCTTTTCAGTGATACGAAAATGCTGAGACAAAAAATATTGATAATGTAAAAGTGATATAAAAAATAATTACTTTGGAGATGTTCTAAGTCCAATATTGTTTGATAAACAATTTATATTATAAACGATATGACAAAAAAAAAAGGATTTAATTATACATTGTGAATTAGGCCCAAATTAAGTAGAACAATAATTACATTTAATTAAATATTAATTTTGAATAAATTTCCAAATTAATACTTTTCCAAATTTATAAAATAATAACAACAAATAGAAAATTAAAATATCAACTAAAGTCAATAATAATATTAAATAAAAAATTAATTTATACAAAAATAAATAAATAAATTAAACTATAAATTAAAATTATAACATAAAATAATAATGAAAAAAAAAAATAAAAATAAATTCCTGAACCTATATTTGAATTGTGGGCCAATTTTGAACAATTTTTTTTAGGTTTTATTTCTCCATATTTATTTTTATCCTTGTCATATATGTAAAGATTTTCAGATGATGGTTCTTTATCCCATTCAATATGATAATTATTACAACATGGTGTTGTTGTTATAGGAATTATTTCCTTAGTATTTCCTCCTTTCCTATATTGAAATTCTATATTTTTGGTTTGTTTGACGATTTTGTGGTATTTTTGAATTTTTTTTTTTTGTTTTTTTTTTTGTGTTTAAATTAATTTTTGTTTTTTGTTTTTATAATTTTGAATTTATAAATGATTTCAAAAATGAAGAATGAAATTAGCAAAAATGAATATAATAATTAATTTAATTTATTAATAATAAATTAATTTCTTACCTGGATATTGACATCTATCACCTCTGTAGCCAACTTTACAATGACATACAACATTACCATTCATATGTGCTGACATTTCACATGATTCAGTTTCTTCACCACATGGACATGGTAAACATGAACCAAAGAATCCATTTTGTGTATGCGTTACATTACGATAGAATAATGGTGCACAAGACTATAATAAAAAATAATAATGAATTTAATTAAAATTCTCAATAATTTGTATATAAAATGGATATAATTTAAAATTTACCTCACAGCTAGTACCAGCATATCCAGATGGACAATTACATATTTCAATATCACCAACAATTGAACCATATGGTCCACCATATTCAGCTGTTTCAAGTATAATATTACTTAATGATGTTGATATTGTTGGTATTTTTGTTGTTGCTCTTATTAATATATGATCAATATTTGATAATACTTGCATAATATCAATTCTAGATGCTCTTTGACGATTATTACGATCCTGTCGATACCATTCTTCACCTTCATGTAAACGTACATGAACTTGAGGACGATTTTCTAAATGTGATGGTCTTGTCCATGATATTTTAATACCATTACCAAATAATATAATATCTTCAGCTGGTACATAATCTTGATAACTTTCGACATTTTGTTCAAATTCTAAATAACCACCATATGATTTAATACGATTACCTAATTGATTACTAGATAAACTCCAATATTTTTGTGTACGTGATTCAGCATTATATATTGCTTTATTTTCTGATAAATCAATTTCAACATTATCATCTAATACATTACCATCAATATCTGTTATAACTGGGTAATTACCAATAAATGCTAATGGTATTAATTGTTTATATAAATTTGCCTTTGAACATGATTGTGTTAAACCAGAACAGAAACATTCTGAACAACCATGTGAATTTGTTATATTTAAATTAAATGAACCATGTCGGCAATGATCACAATGTTCACCAACAACATTTGGTTTACATATACATTGATTACCTCTACAACTTAATGTTCCTCTTTCATCACAATTTTGACAATTAGATGGACTTGTTCTTTGACAACCACCAACTGTAGCATTACCATAATAACCTGGTGCACATTCATCACAATTTTCACCTATAGTATTATCTCGACAATTCTATATAAGAAATAGAGTGCGGATATTTTAGTTATATGAAATAAAAAAATATTGTAAGTTAACTTACCAAACATATACCACTTTCTGGATCACATTCACTTGAATGACCATTACATTCACATTGTTCACATAATCCCAAATATAAACCAGTATCTATAGAACGTTTATAACCTGGTGCACAATCTTGACAAGATAATCCAAGATAACCGGGTGGACATGAACATTGTTCAACTTCAAGGGCACGTCTTGTTGAACCAATATTTGAACGTACAGAAGCTGTCTCTAAACTAACTTGTGTTAGTGATGCTTCTGAAGTAACTGTCGTATATGTTGCTTTAATTAAAATTTCTTCAATATCAGCTAAAGCCATTAATAAATGTTCTCGATTAATTGTAATGCCGTCACTTCTTTGCCATGAATTTTCAATCATTGGTATTGAATAATTTTGATTAACACTTGGTGATATATCACTCTTTCGGTAATGTAGAATAACAATATCATTTGCCTATAAAATTATATAAATTATATTTTATTAAATAATATATTAATTATTGAATTATTAAAATTATCTTACACTCTTAAGAACAACATCTGGAGCAACATTTTTTGACATTTGACCACCGGGCATTGGATTATATCGAAGAATATAACTTAAACTACCACCATATGCTGTTACTTTATCGCCTAAGAATTGTGTTGGTAAACTCCAATATAATACTTCTGTTGAATCAGATGGATTACTTAATACCAATTGATTATTATATTCTGTAATTACAACATCGGATGGAATTGATCTTTCATAATTAGCAACAAGTTGGAAACCATGTTGAATTCGGCTTCTTGAAAAATCTGATCGTCTTGAGAAATCGGATTGTACAATATCACGATACCAAGTACTACTTGAACATGTTTTTGTAACACCCATACAGAAACAATCAATACATCCTGTATATGTGAAATGATTTAAATGGAATGAATTTGGTGCACACATATTACACCTTATACCAACAACATGTGCTTTACATTCACAACTACCATCTGGCCGAGTATATACTGTGCCATATGGATCACATACAGGATCTTGTATTATATGTAAATGACAACCAATTGTCATTGGATCACCATCATAACCTGGTGCACATTGTTCACATCGTCTACCTATATAACCTTGTACACAAGAACACATTATATCACCATCTGAACTCAATGAACATCCACGAGCAAAATTATTGCCTGGATTTACTAAAGGACAAGCACATGGACGACATGGTATACCACGATTTATATCACCATATTCACCATCTGGACATATTCGATTTAATACACATCGTCCTAACCATGGACCACCTGCTACTCTTATATAACCTGGTGCACATGTTTCACATGAAAATCCAGTATAACCAGTTGGACAAATACATTGTTCAACTAATGATGCTGAACCTAAACCTAAATCATAAGTACCAGCTGAATCCATAGTAATATGTGTTAATTCAACTTCACGTTCAGTTGCATCAATATATTCTAATCGTATTAATATATTTTCAAGACCAGCTAATACCATCATAATTTCTTCACGTGTTGCATCACGATTATTTGATTTTTTCCAATAACCAGGTAAAAATTGTGCAGATATAGCATTTTGTATATTTGGTTCAATTGGTGTACGTGAATGATGTGTTAATGTATAACCATTACCAATTATTATAACATCTGGTGCATTTGTTGATCGACCATTACCAATATATTGTACATTATATTTTAAATAACCACCATATGATTTTAATTGACTACCTTTATATTCTTGTGGTAATTCAAGATATGGTTGTTGCTTAGAATATGGTATATTTGATACACGAAATTGTACACCATGTCGTAAATTAATTAAATCATGATCAGCATAATTACTAATTATTATATTACCATATGATGGTATTTCAACACCAACAACTGTATGTGATGTTATTAATGATGGTAATGCATATGTATATAAATCAGCACTATTACATTGATTTGATACACCAAAACAGAAACATTGTATACATTCTTCACGTCTTAATGCTAATTTATTGAAATAACCAGCATCACAATCTCTTCTATCATTTACGGTAACAATTGTATCTGGTGTTACAAATATAACACCTTTAATATTTATTATTTCACATGAATAAGCACCACTATCAACAACTTGCATATTTGGACAGAATAATGTACCATAACCACCATAAGAAGTTGAAACACATTTATCTGGTACATGACCCCAATTTAAACGCCATACAATAACTGGTACTGGTACACCAGTTGCTCGACAACTAATATTTAAAAATTGTCCAACTTCTATTATAACACGTGGTGGTGGTGGACGAATTACAACCGGTGATGCTACAAAAAAAAAAAAAAAACAACAAAATAAATCACATAAATGTTAAATATTTTTAATAAGCATTTTAAACTTACAGCATCCAATTTCATCTGAACCATCTATACAATCATTTGTACCATCACAATGGAATGATTTTGGTACACAATGTCCACTACGGCATTGGTATTCATCATGACGACATGGTGCATCACTTGGATTTGGATCACAACTTTCTTCATCAGAATTATCACCACAATCATTTTCACCATCACAACGCCAAATACGATCAACACATTTTGAATTTTTACATAAAAATTGATTTGGACTACATTTACGTCCATGACTACAACTATGCTCATCAGAACCATCAGCACAATTATGTATACCATCACAAATTTGTTTTTTATCTATACATTCACCATTCATACATGTTGCTTCATGATATTGACATGCTGATGGTCGTGGAGGTGGTCGATCTTTGAAGATAATTTAAAAAAAAAAAAACAAAATTAATTTTAATGAGTTACTTCATTAGATTTTTTTTCAAGATCCAAATATAAAACTTGTATATATATATTAATAAGAAATTTATTAAACTATTACCAAATCCAATTTTATCACATCATAAAGTTGAGGAATGTGTAATATTTATAATTACAGAAAAAGTTGTGGTAGCATTTTAAAAAAAAGAATAGAAAAATAATATTTTTTTTGTTGTTGTTGGTAAAATAGAATTTTGGAATTTGAATATAATTTTTTTTTTAATAATCTTTCCAAACTTTTATACCTAAACCAAAAAATTCAAGACCAATATGTGGAACTGTTCCATATATAATTTTTGTTGATGGTTTTGTATATTTATCATATCCCCATGCTGCATGTATTTATACATTTAAGTTTTTTAAATTTAATCTTACATATATAATATTTAATTGAATTTATAAAATTTTTTATACACTTACATTTCTCAACAACAAGATTAACTAAAACATGTTGTCCATGTGTATATGATGGATAACCAATTGCTTCACAAACATATTCACCAGCATCTTCAACCTTAAATATATAAAAAAAAAAAGTATTTAATTATTTCAAATTACAATTTATGTGAAAATAGATTTAATATAGATTTACTCGAATATTGGGAATTTCTAAACGTCCTTGTTTATCAACAGCACCAATTGGTAATGGTCTACCACCTGGTCTAGTCCATCTAACTCCAGCTCTAATTGGACCTTCATCACGACAACGGAATACAACTTCTCTACCTTGTTTTTTGTATTATTTTTTGGTCAAATCAAAATTATTAGTTATAAACATTAATAAATATTTAATAAGTTTTTATATAAATTTTCACTTTTTTTTTGATATAGCATGTCACAAGCATTATACAGTCTATGGTAGTGCAATGAAATAATAATAATAATATTGTTGAAATAGATGGAATATAAACAGTTGAGAAAATAAATTTAATATTTATGACATTTCATATTAATTAACATTTGATCAATTGAAATTTTTCAATTCAATAAATTATTTGTAAATTATTGGTAATATATAAAATTTAACCATGATTACAAAACAAAAAGTGAACGTTATTAAGTCGAATAAAATATTCTTTTGAATTGAATTTGATCTTTGGACGACAGTGACAATTAATGTACATATTATTAAAGTTTAAATTTCAGTGGTAGTCTGGTTATTGGACATCCAATCATTTGGTGTAGTATTATTTGTTTAAATACAGATTGGCATATTTCTAATAGGATCTCTAACATCACATATCATTTATTTTGCCATTTCCATTATACGACCCATCAATGCAAAGCTACACATATCCGAAACTTTTGAAATAAGAAATTTAGTTTAGTTACCTATTGACTGGATGACAAATATCCATGCACTCAAATTTATTTAAATTAATTAAAATTACATTAAGATTTAATATTGTTATTGACATATGTATTTTACTAATTAATTAACATGTATGTAATATAAATTACATAATAATTTTCAACTATAATGGTGAACGCATTTTTTTTGAATAAAATTTTGGATAATTTCGTTTTATTTTAATACCAAATTTTCAGATTTTACAGATTTTTTAAAATGTAATTTAATTAAATTTTGATCAATAAAAATTTAGTCTAAGACTGAAATTAGATTAACGAATTTGTATATAATGTATTCCAATTAAGAATAATTGAAATATAAAAATCAATGAGATAATGAGAAGTAATATATAGTAAGAGGATATCATGTTGGAGCACAAATGACTCCTAAATCTCATACAAATTAAATTTTTGTGATACATTTATAAGATTATGTGCTTTATTATTATAATATAATTTGCGTTGTGTTTTGAAATTCATAATTTTTCGATCATATCCGTAAAGTGTTTTTTCATATCGAAATTTTTATTTCAAAAATAAATTATTTATACATTATACCAAATTGATTGTGCAAAATTTTCCAAGTGCAAACACTTTTCATAATGATACTTAAAGATATAATTTACACATGTAAAATGTAAATCATTATTTGATGATGTCAATTTGAATGACAAGTGAAATGAATATATTTTCCATTAGCAAATTTATTTTTTTGGATATATGTACATAATATTTTATAAAATGCATAAAATATTTTTGATTGTAGATTGTTTTTTTGTTTTGTTTTAATGTTAATTTAACTTACCCTCCACAATGTATCCTTATTTTTTATAATTTAATTGTATAAAATTTTGATTTTTTTTTATATTTATGGTTTTTTGTTATTAGAGTTTGGTTTGCAATAAAAAGGGTTAAAAAAAAGAGAGAAGAAAATTTTTATGATTAAAATTATTTTTGTTTTTTTGTAAATGGAAAAATAATTGTAAAACTTTTGATTAATTTCGTATATTAATTTTAAGCCAAAATGTTAAAAAATACTTAAAATATTAAATCAATTAAAAAGTATTGAAATTGATTTAATATATTGTTTTGTATTTTAGAATATATATTTGATTTTTAATTAAATATAATAAATTGTAAATTTTAACTTACTTTCTTTGATTATTTGACTACTTGGATATGTTTTTAAGTTAAGCCGTTGTGTAATTGTTGGTTCAGTAGCTGAAAATTTTAAGAAATTTAAAATTAATTTACATATACATATAGATAATTTATGAATTTTAAATATTGTGCATTTTTAATTTTAATTTGCTGGCATTTTAAATTATATAAATTTGATTATTTATTAGTAAATACGAATTAATTGTGATTTATCTTAATTTTTTCGTTAAATTTTCACTGAAAAATTTATTGAAAATTATCTATTATCTAAAATTGTCTAAATTTATAGTTATTTAAAAGCTTTAGTTTAGAGGACATATTATTGTTTAATAAATTTTTTTTACAAATTTTTAGAATATTTTAAGTTTGTAAGAACTAAGAAGTTAAGCAAAGTAATTTATAAAATAAAGTAACAAAATTTCATATTGTTAAAACGCATTAGACCAGATATAAAATTCATTTTTTTTTCTAATGTCGCAAACGCAATGCACCGCAGGACATTTAAGGAGTATAAAAGAGTTATTGACATTTAAAGAGATTCTGCATTTCTAAGGAGAGAAGAGAGTAACTAGCAAATGCGACAACGATGCGACCAGAAAATATATATAGTCGATACGATTTCTGGTTTTTTTTTGACAATCATATTTAAAATTTTAAATCGAAATAATAAAAAAAGATGGAAATTAAGTTAATTTATTTTGTTTTCCATATTTCCATGGAAATGTCAGCTGTAATCATCAAAATTTTTCTTTTCTTATTAGATGCCATTAGGAAAATTAAATTTCAAATATCGAAATGCCACTTAATGGCATTTCGATATTTGAAATTTGTAAATTATTTCATCGAGCGTAGAAAATATGTTTTAGTAATATAATTTGGATTAAACAGAAAGCTTAGAAAATGTTATAATTTAGAAAGTATTATTTAAAACCAACTCCACGCTTAATTACATTTGATTGTGTTTCTTTTTTTGTTAAATTAGAATTTGGGTGAAAAGCATTTTGAATACTATGAAGCTTTTAATCATCATCACACACCACAACTTATAAACCATCTGGACAAAACTTACGAATAATTTCATTTGTATTTGGATCCTCACAATCAAGTTCATCACTAATATCTAATGGACAATCAACTTGTCCATTACATTTTAATGCAATTGGTATACATGGTCCATTTTCACATCTAAACATATTTGGACCACATGCTCTCTCAACACTTGGTTGTGTTGGCGGTTGTATTGGCGGTGTTGGTTGTGTTGGGGATGGTTCTTTTTATTTTTATATTTTATTTTATTTTTAAATTTTGAACAAAAAAACAATTTTTATATTTAAAATATTTATATAAACTTACGGCAAGTTCTTTCATCAGAATAATCTCTGCAATCAGCACGACCATTACATCTATCATGTTGATTAATACATTGACCATCATCACAACGCCATTGATATGGTTGACATCCATGTGTTGGACAACTCCATTCATCTGAACCATCACGACATTCTGATACACCATTACATTTAATAGCACAAGAACCATCATTACATGTAACTTGATCAGTTCGGCAACCTAATTCATTTTGGAAAAAATTTACATATATTTAATGTAAAATATAAAATAAATTTAGAAAAAAAAATTACTAATTTACAAAGATTATACTGTATACTTAAATGGAAACATTAAATTTGGGAATCTAAATAAATTTAGAAATATAACGAAAAAGGATAATAAAAGCTTCATGCTAAATTAGGAAGTTCAGATGGTAAAAATTAAAAAGTGCAATATTCTACTACAAATTTAACTAAGAAAATTACTTTAAAATTTGTAAATAAAAATTGCAATAAAACTTTAATTTGGTACACTAATAAATATAGCATTTTCATTTCAAATTTCTTATTATACTAATAAAATTGGCCATTTCTAAATAACGTCATTTTCGTATTTGGTATTTTTCCAATATCAAAATGATCTCTCTCCATCATAAGTGATAATTTTGACTTGGAAAAAATTTTGAAATCATTTTAACTCGTTCCTTTTAACTGTTCGTTCAAAGCCATATATAATATTATATACTGCTTTTGTTCGTTCCTTTAAATCTTTATTTTAAGAAAAGGCCAATTTGAATTATAAAAAGACCAATTTGACCTCTAAAATGCTATACTAAATAAGAAATGAAAACATTTATAATCCCGAAATCAATCCACGATCAAATCAATAGAAAAATTGATCGAAATTATAAATTACAGTCAAGATTTTGATCATATTTAATATTTGATCCTCAATTAATTAATTACAATTACTTTACGATCAGTATATTCTATTTCAATCAAATTTCTTATAATTTAATCGTGTTACATTTTTGAAGCCGCACAGTGAGTTAATTTATAAGTGTCTTTATTCATTATGTGGCTTTAAACATTTAAATTTTCTTCTATAATTAAATATAAAAATTTCAATATTTAAACAAAATAAAATTAATAAATAATTTTTATTTTGGTATATTAACCAATACAATTTTGCTCATCTGAGAAATCTTTACAGTCATAGTAACCATCACATCGTTGTGTCATATTTATACATAATTGATGATCAAAACAGGAAAATTCATATTTCTTGCAAGGACCTGCTTTATATAAGTGTGCATATGATTGTGTATGTTTTTTTTTTGTTTAATTATGTTGGTGCCAAACAATTTTAGTTTTAGAGTGAATACAGATAGAGTATAAAGAAATAATTGTGCATTTATATATTTGTGAATAAAGCTTTTATATATATATATATGTATATAGCAAATAAATTTATCCTTAAATAATATAATAATTAAAATTTTACTTACAATTTAGTTCATCAGTTCTATCATCACAATCTGGTATACCATCACATTTCTCTGAATATGTATAACATTTACCAGTACCAGGACATGTTAATTCTGGACATGGTCTTGGTTGTATTGGTGGTCTAATTGTTACATTACCACAATGTTCTTCATCAATACCATCCATACAATCACGATGACCATCACAACGTAAATAATTTGGTTTACAACCATCATCACATGGGAATTCATCATGACCACAATAACGATCATCTACATATATTTATAAAAATTTATTTAGATATTGTAAAAACAAAATTTAAGCTAGAAAATAATGGAAACATTTTGATTTATAAGAGAATTTATTTATTTGATCCAAATAATTGGAATAGTAAAAAAATTTTGAAGAGTAATAAATAAATGTTATAGCATTTCTTTTTCCAATCAAATTTTAATGAAAATTGTTGAAGGAATAATATAAATGAGATTATTTATTAAAACATTGTCTGCATTAAAATGAAAGGACTACTAATTTTATGTATTTGTTTTAAAAGTATATTTTTTATCATTACATACTCAAATAATTTTATATTAGTTTCAGGAATAGTGTATGTTCTAAAATATGTTAACATTCTGGACAGATAAATTAGAAATCATATTACTTCCACTTACAGCAAATGTTTTCTATGACAAAATCTGTTAATTAGGAGATTTTATCATCATATAGCAACAAATGTTGAAGCTATAATTCATAGTTCATAGCAGACGTATAGTAAAGATAATAATTGGTGCATTGATATGCTAAATATTCGGTGGAAAGATAGTGTAAGGAAATAGGAAGATTGGATTTTTGTTGCAGAACAAAAATTCTTGTAAATACATTCCTTGTGTATTCTACATTGCAGATTATACATTGTCTTGTTGGGCAATTTCCCAAGTTAAATGAAAGTATCTGTTAGTTCTTAGAATAGTATACATTTCGTTTGAACATACAAAATTAATACAAATTTAAAATTAATTAACAAAATCTAGTCTTTATAATAATGAGATAAGTGTCAGAGCACCAAATTTTCCTAAATTGAATTTCGGTAAAATAACAATTTGTGTAATCTTCAAAAAACAATGCTATAAAATTCATTTTCAAATATAAATTTAGTGATCATTTTGCCAAAAAATATTTTATTAAAAGTTTTTTGTTTTTTTTTATTTATAAATTTGAAAGTTTATATTTTTAACATTCATAAAAAAAAAATATAATATTTATATATAAAAAAAATTGTAAATTGTAAATTATATTTAAATACCTACCCAAAAATACCATATACATTAGTATAATAATAATATTTATTTAATTTTTGTAAATACAAAATTGGTTTTAATTTAATTAAAATTAATTTTCTTGCATGATCACCAAAAGACACAAAAAAAAAAAAAAGTTAAAATAATATTTTTTTTTTTTTTTAAATACCCAACAAAAAAATATTTGAACATTTAAAAATGATTGCATAAAATTTACAGCATGCAAAAAATTATAATAAAATATTATTTAAAAAAATAAAAAAAATAAAGATAATGATTAGAATTTATTACCAGGACGCTGTGAGCATGTATGTGGTGCTTCATCAGATCCATCATAACAATCAAGATGATTATCACACAAAAATTCAATATTAATGCATTCTTGGTTATCACAACGCCATTGATCATTACCACATGACCGATGTTCAGGTATTGAATTTTCAACTTGTTTAATTAATTATTAATTAAATTTTTTTTTTTTTATTTTATTTTAATGGAGATGATGGTTTTTATTTTTATTATTTTAATTATTTTGTCAAATAATTATTTTTTTGGTAATGTTAAAAATGCACAAAAACATATATAAATGAAAAGAAAACACAAAAAAAAAATATATATTTTTTATAATAAATAAATGAAAATAAATTATTTATAAAAATATTTTAATTTTTAGATTAAACAAAATATATTAACAAGCATTTGAATTGAAAAATTTATGAATAAATAAATAAATAATTAAAAATTAATGATTATAAATACTTCGTATCACATAAAAAGAGATATTTGATTGGTCACAACACAATGCGTCTATAATTGCGAAATGTCATTAATCTATCGTTTCGAAATGTCATTGCATACATTAATATTTACGTAATCAACATCAGTCCTACTCTTCACCTTACTGTTAATTCACCCTTTTAATCAAACCATGCCATTAGAAAAATTATTTTTCTTAAAGTGTACTAATAAATAAGGATGCTCTCAACGAAATGACCAAAAAACCCGACTGTCTCATTTGCCGAAATTCCCATTAATTAGTTTTCAAAAAGACGTACAGTCTATTATAAATTTGACCATATTTTAATTTTATATTTTTAAAGAACATATCCTTATTCTTTGTAATATTTTTATTGGCTATCCTAATTCAATCATATTTATATTGTCAAAATTTCGTAATTGAACTAAAATATTTGTGCAAACTCTTAATTTTCTATGAACCTGACTACGAAAATTAAGAAGAATTAACGAAATTTTATTAAGGATCGTTTACAAGAATCAAGAAAATTTTCTATTTCGACCAATTCCCAAAAGTCTATATACTTAACATCATTGTGTTTATCCCGATCCCCTACTATAATCCAGAAAATGAATATTTGAACTAATAAATATGCAAAGATTTTTCAAATATATCTGAAAAATTTAACAATTTCTATGTTTTTTAAATTAATTATAAATGATTTATTCATAAATTCTTCAAAATATTTAAATGATAAAAACTTAAAATTATATATATATTATTAATATTATTTACAAGCATTATGCGCATATGATAATTCCCCAAAAATTATGCTATAGTTTTTATATAGTTTAAATTGAATTGCATAATATTTATTTAATAGTAAATGATGCACAATTATGGTAGTAAATAATTATTTATAATCATGCAATGAAATTTCTGATTAAAAAAGGAAAAATATAAATTATTTTAAATATTGTTGGTAATGAAACAATAAATTTTCGTAGGCTTTTTTGGTATATACTCTTTTATTTTTTTATTGGAATATTGATTTTTGTTTTGGAACAGAATAAAATTAATGTTTTATTACATTTTTGTTATAATTAATATTCTGTTTCCCAAAACAAAGAAATTTATAAAATTTGTTTTTCCTATTTTATTCCAATTAAAAATCTGATGTTTAAAACTTACCACAATTTTCTTCATCACTGCCATCTGTACAATCTGGATTACCATCGCAAATATATCTATCTTCTAAGCATTCACCACTTGAACAACTATTTATATACATATATAGCACCATTTACATACATGTATGATTACGAGTGATTTATATATAGAATAAGTGCATTTTGGTGTATGATTATTTTGTTTTATACAAAAAATATTAAAAAATTTACAACATATATATATAAATTCATCCAAAATGAAGTAGAAATGATAAGAATGAAAAATATAAAAAAAAAATAATTAAAATAAAAATAGTTTTTTTTTTGCAATGTGCTTGTTTTTTTTTTTAAATGATCTTACTGAAAAGCGCCACGTTGACAACTGGTACAATTTGCTTCATCTGTTCTATCAATACAATTGTAAGCTCCATTACAACGTTGATCAATTGGTAAGCAAAATTCATTATCACATTCAAATTCATTACTATTGCAATTAGATTCTGTGAAATTGTTAATATACAATGTGGTTTTGGTTTTTTTTTTTTACAAATGTGTTTGATCAAATATGCAATTAAACATATATTAGTGAATAATAATATAAACATAATAAAATAATGATATCTAATGAAAAAATATGATAAAATGTTGAAAAAAATGTAAATTCTTAAATGTAATTTCAAGATTTTTAAAAGATAAAATATTTTTTTTCTTAAATTAATTTTGAAAATTTGCCAAAGATTTGTAGATAATTTAAGGAAACTTATATAAGCTAAAATATAAAAATCAATATTGCACAGAAAAATTGAAAGTTTCTAAGCAAATTTATAATAGACCATAAACCTTAAAGAGAATTTTTGAAATTTTGTAAAATTGGAAAGCATTATTATATAACATGTGGCCAACTTCAATATTGTAATTATTGATTACATTAAAATGAAAAATCGAATGGAAAATTCTTGAAATAAATATATTATAGATATTTTTTAATTAAAATTTTGATAATAATGATTGACTTTTCAATATGTATAAATATTTTAGTAAAATGTACCGAAAATTTGCAAATTTGTAATCAACATAAAATATGGGCTTTAAATTATCTTGTTTCTTAACATTTCAAGAAAACAAAATTTTAAACTATGGTCTCTAATTGTAATTTAATTTTATTCATTAATGAAACTATTAAATAATTTTGATAAATATTTTTTTTTTAGTAAAAATAAAAACAATTTACTGTATGGGGAATTCACTACTCCATAAAACAAATATGTGTATTAATTTTAGTATTTTTTAAAATTTACAGCCGCATCTAAAAAAAACTATTCTACATCTAAGATTTCTAACTAATTTTTATACATTTTATACAATTCGTTTTTTTTATTTGGTTTTCCTTTTAGTATATTTTTCTGTTGTTTTTACCTGATTGACAATCAATTTCATCAGTTTCATCTTCACAATCTGGATATCCATTACATTTTAATGACATTGATATACAATTTCCTAAATCGCATTCAAATTCATTTGTTTCACAAATACTATTACTACCATGATTATCTTCATCATCTAAACACAAAATTTTATTTGAAATTTCAATTTACAAGTAATTAATTAATTATTTACAATAAAAGCTAAATTAATTAATTTAAAACTACAAATGAAATTAATTAAGAAAAATAAATAAATTTGGAATTAGATTTTTTATTAGGTTTAGCCAATCTTTTATTTTGTAATTAAGGAGCGAGTTAATTTTCCTGCAAATTTTGTAATTTTATGATAAATTTTATTTGCCAAAATTTTTCTATATTTTTTCTTGTTTTGTTTGTTTCGAAAAAAAGCATATTTTTTGTTGTTGTCAAAAATCAAAAAAAAAAAAAAAAATTGTATAGCAAAAATCAAAAAAAATTAAATTTATACCATCATAATTGCTTGGTAATAATTGACAATTTAATTCATCTGAATTATCATTACAATCATTAATACCATTGCAATGTTTAAATAATTCAATACAAATTCCATCAGCGCATCGATATTGTGAAATTTTACAATTCCCAGAGGAATTCCCATGATGATGATTTAATAATGTTGATTGATTATGATTTAAATGATTATCTACAATAATAATTAATTGAAATTGTGGATTGATTTTTGTTTGTTGTTTTGTTAAACAAAAATGATTTACAAAATGAATTTTACTTAAGAAAAAACATAAAATACAAAAAATAACGATTTTAAAAATTAAATAATTAAAAATAAAATTAAATTTAAAATGCTGGACAAAAAATGAAAATGATAGCATAAAAACAAAAAATTCAATGTATATAAAAATTTTCTTGGTGAATGAAATAATAACAAAATATGTAATAAATTTGTATACAATTTATCTGATTTAAATTATAATTTATATGATTTGAATCATGAGATTTTTCTTAAAAAAACTAAACACATTAACTTTCATACAAAAACAGTCTCTCTATCAAACACAACACTTATACACTTAATTCATAAATTACGATTTTTTAATACTTATATTTTTTTTTTTGTGACAATTTTAGAAAAAAAGTAATTAAAAACATTTTAGTGATCATGCTTTTTGTTAGTAGCGATATATTAATGTACATACAAAATAATTTTATTAATTGCTAGGATACTTACCGTAACATTAGAAGATCAATTCTCGTCAATTTATGAGCAATTAATTGTGATAAATTAAAAAAAAAGGATACTTTGAAACGTAAAAGAAATATAAAAAGAATATCAATTAGCTGAAAGTTGTGGCAAAAAATTAGGAAATTTATTAAGTATTCAGAAATTAGAAAGCATATAGTGAAGGATCTCTGACCTCTAGCAATTTGGGTATCGAAAATATTATGTTCTAAAGAAATTGAAATTATTTTCTATTAACGCGTCTTTGTATTAATTGTTTAGGTTTTTGCCATCTTTTTACGGCGTTCGGATAGTTCCTTATAAGAAAAATAAAATCGTGGTAATTAACTATTTTACTTATTGTAGTTTTCATTAATTATTCAAAAAATTTATTGAGAAATTTGATAATTTCTTAATTAGTGAAAATATAGTAAAATTCATTTTATCATATGTATAAAAAAATACTTATGAATCGAATAATTATCATTGGATTTAATTTTAGATACTGGATCGATTCAAATTGGGGAATTTAAATATTATATCATATTTTATTTATTATAATGATACCGACTTGTTTACAAATACTTTTTCCATCACTTCAGATCATATTAATAATCGTTAAAGAGTATATAATTATATAATCTTGGCTACTATATTTTAATGAATACATTCTTGTATCATAATATGGAAATTAGCATAAATTTTTTTGAAATTTACTGAAAATTATAATTAAACATCAAAATTTATAAAAATCGATGCTTAGGATCCTTTTCCTCAATGATCTGTCATAGACAATAGCATAGAAATTTATCTAAATCTAACGCGTTTATATTAGAATTAAGGTTGAGAGAGAGAATAAATTATTATTCCCCTGTGGATTCTTCAATCAATAATTAATAATTACGATACAAATCATCAAGTTTATTCTTCGATACTTTTATTGAAGACATTGAAATAACCAATTAAATTTTATTAAAAAAAATAGAATGTTTTGTTATGAAAACTTGACCAATCATACATGCAAGTATGAAAGGGTCATTAAACAGATAAGGTTAACAGAAAAATTCATATCCTTTACTGATCCTTTTTTGATTAATCGATTAGATCAACTATATTTGTATTAAATAAATTCAATATTTATCACTTTGGCGGACACAAAAAAAAAAACATTGATCAAAATAATCAATTCACTGCAATTGCAGTAGGTGATAGTCTCCAACGTGTTAAGACTTACCTGAATATATTTTAAAAATTTTAAATAATAAATTAATTCTAATGAATTTTTGTTTCTTATTATAATAACATATACATTTAACATGAGAATGGATAGAATAAATTAAATATTATTATAAAAAAAATTTTTTACCTTTTTAAATTTTTAACAAAGGACAAAAAACAAACATTAAATTTAAAATACTTAATTATTTTGTTTAATTAATTTATATTATATTAATCATACTTTTTCTTGTTGGAGTTGTTGGTGTTGTTGGTCTATATATATATTTCTTAGTAGTTGACCGAATTAATGGACAATTTTCTTCATCAGATTTATCATTACAATGAAGTGTACCATCACATCGTAAATGACTTGGTATACAAGTACCACTTTTACATGCAAAATGTTCTTTTCGACATGCTGTTATTGGATTATATGTTGGCACATAAGCTGTAGTAGTACGTATTGGCCAAATATGATCGTCACGGTCATCGTCCTTATAGCCTTTTATTTTATTTTTTTTTAATATATTTTTTGTTGTAAATATTTTTTTTTTTTTTTGTAATTAAAATACCAGCATTTTTTTTTTTTGATGTATGTGCATTACACATGCAAAGTTTTGTAATTTTATATAAATAATTTAAGCAAATTAATTATAATTTAATAGATAAAAAAAAATAATAATTAAGAAACAAATAATTAACAAGAAAAATTAATTAAATATCCATGCAAAAAATTCATTATTATTATTTTTTTTTTGTATATAATAATTTTTTTGGTGTAATTTTTGTGTGTTGTAATGTTGTTGTCATTTTGTTGTTGAGGTGAATTCGAAAAAAAACCACGATTAATTTTGAAATTTTGAAGATTGTAATTTTGTATTTTAAATAAATATGTAAAAATTTTTTGTTGATAAATTTTTGGTCGAATTTATTTTTTTTTTAGGTTTTTTTCCCATTCATTTTTGTTTGTTTGTTTGTTTGTTCGTGAAACACGCATGCAAATTTTTTCATCCAAACACCATTTTAAGGATTTTTCATTTTTCAATTATAATTTTGAATAATTTTTTTTTTTTTTTTTTTTGGAATTCCAAAACCAATTAAGGAAAAAGGAGAAAAAAAAATAAAAATAAAAAAATTGTATTATTATAAAATTTTTTTTTGTATATAAAAATAAATTTAAGATAATTTCTAATAGGAAAAATAATTAAGAAAATTTTATAGGAAAATTTGTGTATATAGAAATTAGAAATTTTTAAAAATTGTATATAAAGAAAATTTATAGTAAAATATTTAATAGGAGAAAATTATTTGAAATATATAGAAAAGTTCTTAATTTAAAATTTAAATTTTGTCAAAGAATATCGACAAACACAGAAGCTTTTTGAGAAATATTTAATGTAGATTGGTGTTATTAATTAAGGATTAATTAGAATTTTGATTCCAAAAAAAAAAAAGTTAGTAAAAATCATTTTTTTTGTTAGTAAAGTAGCGTCACAAACGTTATTAATATTAAATTAGAAGCACCTTGAACCTAATTTTTGTTGTTATTATACAAATTATATTTAAGTTTTGCCAAAAAATGTTTGTACTAGTTGAAAAAGTAAGTATTTAATTTAAAATCGTCCTTTAAAAATTAGTACACAACAGAAAATATTATATCAATATCTAAAATTTAGATTATATTTTGGTTATTGGACATACCATTATAAAATATATTTGGTTATTGTACATACTAAATAGTGGTTTGAATATTTACTACAAGATTTTTTTTTTTGGTGGGCGGTAGTAGCTCATACAATGTACTAACGAACCAAATAAAATTTGATCATTTTAAATTAATTTTCCTAAATTAATTTTCCAATAATTTTTATGTTTAGTTTTCCGTTTTTCAAAGACAATAACTGTCCGTTTGTCCATTTTGTCTGTCATATTTCATTATGTAGTAAAATCATTCAATTTTAGTTATACTGCTGGAGAGTAAAAAAAGTACTTCTTCGAAATATAATGTGAATAAATCGAGACGAGGGTTGCGTATTTTTTTAAGCTACAAATATATATAGACACAGAAATTTCTTATTTACATTTTTAAACTGAACAAAAATATTCTTGCTCACCAACATTTAAAATAAGAATCTACTAAAATATTTATATATAATTATGTATGAATAAAAAGCACGGAAGCAATTTTTGAAATTTAAATTAAAATTTAAATTTACTTACGACAATCTTTTTCATCAGAATAATCAGGACAATCATATTGACGATTGCATAAATATTTTAATGGAAGACAATCACCATTATCACATGGAAATTCATCATCACTGCATCCATTATCTAATAGTTTTTGTATGTGTGTTTATTTTAGGTTTTTTAGTACATAATTTGATTTTGTTGGTTTTCATAAACGAAAATTGAACGAAAATTTTAAATTTTGAATAAATTTTTATATATTAAAATTTTGTTTAAAAGCAAAACTACAAATTTTTCTAAAAAGTACATATAAAACTATAAAAATTTGTTGCAATTTTATTTATGTGCTAATTATACTACAAGCCAAAAATATTAAACCGATAATATATATATAAAATATATCCTTAAAACCACTAATAAACCTTAACAAAAAAAGGATATATAGATAAAAAAAAAATCATATATTCTTTAGTTGTACGTTTCGTCCAGATATTTGTTGTTATTTTTTTCTCGAAAATGTTTGAATAAAACATGGTGTTTAGATATAAGAAATCTGCTTAACATCATCCACCGAGTGGTACAGTACAGATATACAAAAAATTATAGTGTTATTATTATAGTGTTTATATTTTATTATGGAAGTGTAAAGGACAATAAAAAAAAAACAACAATAATAATAATATTGTAATTTTACATAGTATATAATATACATACTCACTTTTTGAAATTCTGGGTGGAACGAATAATTTCTGAGTGAATTTTAAATATTATTATTCTTATTTCGACACAATATTAAGTATAATAAATATAAATTGTTTTTCCAGTGATAAAGTTGTTATTTAAAATGTATTTACTATTTTTTACATTTAATTTGTAAATTGAATTATTGATTTTGGACTGTCTGGCAAATGTAAGAGGTAGAAAATTCAATTTCAATATAAAATACCACCAAAATTAGCTCTGTAAAATTATGAATTAAATGACTGTCTAATAGACAGAATATGGAAATGTTAAATTAACATAAAAATTTCAATTATATTAATAGTAAATTAATAGTAAAAAAAGTAAAAATCGTATTTATAGAGACCCAACTTGTAAATCTATAAAGGCTTACTTGAGAATGTGTAAAAGAACATATATCATCACAAAGTTTGAATGGGAATAATCGAAATGCATAAATGTTAATTTAAATATAAAATAAGTTATATGCTCCATTTTTCATTTTATGTTGTATACTTTTTCTTAAACATTGATTTAGGTTTTCAAGTTAAAATTTAAATTTGTAAAAATTTTTTCACTGGAAAAATTAAATTTACTTAAAAGCTTAATGTACATATCAAATTTTTCTTTTCTATTTTATAAACCAAAGAAAAACTAAAAATTTATTTACATAAAAAAATGTAAATATGGAAAATTTTGAAATATTTTTTTTTCGTTTTTTGCACATTAAAATTTATTGTTTTAATTTTTGTTATAAAATGAATTTTTCAATTTATGCAAAAAATGAAAAATTAAATTAAAATTTGTACAGTGGAATAAAATAATTAAGAGATTATAAAATATGTAAAACAAGTTCAGTTTTTACAGAGATTTCTTAATTAACTTATATATAAAACATTTAAATGTCATTTTTTTTGTGTAAAGTGTTAAATTAAAATAATAAATAATAATAATATTTATCGTGTTTTATATATTATCAAATTAAAATGAACATAAAGTTATAAAAAATAGTAAGACAGCTTGTCAAAAGTCATTAGTATACATAAACGTATACAATGAAAAATGTAAAACATTTTCCTTTATTTGATCAAATGAATTTGAATTAAATTGTTGCTATAGTCAAGAGAGAATTTGAAATTTAGACTGTAAATGTAAAGTTTTGCGAAATTATGATAATTAAATGTCTCATATGTAGTACTAATCGTCATTAGACAATATCAATAAGGGCATATACTCGGGAAGGTTATTAATTAGAATAAATTTATAATATTTTGAATAGTATTTTCAATGTCATATAGTCAGAATGAAAAAATGTCCATGAAATATAATTTTTCATTAATTTTTACTCATTTTTAGATATAGAAATTTTCACAATTTTCAATAGGTAACTACTAATGTAAAATAAAATGTACAAAATGTAATATTTCACAAAAAAAAAAATTATTTAAATGTTACATGAAAAATGAATTTACTATACTCTCTCTTTGTGACAGACATTCAATGTCAATCTAACATGGATTTATTAAATGCAGAGAATTTGAAATTTAATGTTCGTAATGCCATTAATAAATTTTTATATTTTTTAATTTATTATAGATTTTAAATGTTTGTATATTCGTAATTGGATAAAATAATAATTTATATAAGTCAGCGTGACAAAATTCGTACATGCACTAAATATCATTATGCCTGGTTGAAAATTTAACAGTCATACACGTTAAATCTATCAAAACATTGGACTATATAAAATGTAAATTGAAAAAAAAAACCTTTGATTTAATCCCTATAATTTCTATTTGGACTCAAGTAGGTGGAAAACTACATATATTATTTTTCTATTAAAACTTTGAACCGGTTCATAATTGAATCAAGGTCGTAAAAAACTGATTTATATAACTTTCAGATCAAATTAGTCTTTTTACGATTCAAATTGATCTCTTCCCCGCATCTAATCAAATTCGTCGTATTTCAAAGGATCGCTTTTTAATTTTGTTAAAAGACTTATTTGACCTAAATGAAAATATACTAAAAAAAATTTCAATTTCTATTAAATAATTTAAGCTCTAATAAAGCAAAACTTCAACATATAAACTTTGTTTTAAAAGAAGCTGTGTTATTGCAATTTTACATAATATAAAATTAATACTAAATTGAAATAAGTGTATTTTATTTTTTTGTGTGTAATAAATATAGTAGCAATTTTCTAATTTATTTACATTAGCATTAAACAAAAACTTACCTCAGAAAGCAAATTTGAACGGAGATTATATTTTTTTTCTATAATTTTTTTTTTTTGACTAAATCATAATATTATACATAAAAACAAATACAGAACATAAAATTGACAGGATAATTTAAATATTGCATAAAATTTTTTTTTTTTTGGTTAATTAAATGTTATTTACCAGGACAACCCCTTTCATCGGAAATATCATTATGACAATCGATATTACCATCACATCTTTTTTCAATTGGTATACAGCTCATATCATCACATTGCCATTTGTTATATAAGCAGGCTAATAGGTGTTAAGATTAATTTAATTGGAAATAATATGGAAAAAAAGTAAATTGTTAGAGTGTTAAATTTTTGGGTTAGTAAAAATGTCTAAAATGATTTTGTTAATTATTAGATTATGTTAAGATTTTTATTATTTTTAAACACTTAAAAAACTGAAGTAGATACACTGATATTTTATTTATAATAAACAATTTTAGAATCAAAATTTTTAGTCTTTAGAATAAATTTTTATGTCATAATTCAAATTTATGAATAATTAACTATATTTTGGATCAATCATTATGAGTGTCTGCGAAATTTTGGTAAAATGTTGATTAATAATTAAAATTTTTTAATTATATAAAATTATTAAGCTTTAGTTTAATGGAGGAATCTACGAGAGATTCCAGCACTCAGCTTATTTGACTGATATCAAATAATGAAACTTCAAAAATTGAAAGTAATTTTTTTGAAGCCAATTGGATTCCGAAGACGACAGCTTCAATAATTTTATCCATAATTATTGAAAATAGTTTAAATATCATTTTTGGATTAATTTTACAAATGATTTCCCTAATTTTTGTCATTATTGTGACAAATATTAGGGAAATAATTGTTCTCATTACATTTTTTTGTTAAGTAATTTTATTACTAATCGAAAATTTGATTTTTAATTGAAAGTAAATCTTAAATCTTGAAATATAATATTACATTTTCTACTAATATTTGTTTTTCGCAAATAAGGATTACAAATTTCCAATAAAGGGTGTGTGTGAATTGATTAAAAATTGGTTAAAAATTAAAATTATGACAGTAAAATTAAAATTTTTGAAAGTTTTATTCACCACAAGAAGGCGCCGAAATTTTATCTGCTCTGGACCTAGTATAAATTTTGACAATTTAGGGTGCGTCTAAATTGGTTAAAAAGATTTTTGGTTTAAAAAAAGGTGAAATAAATTTGACCGTGGTGAATGAAATTTAATCGTGGTAAGTATTTTTAACGATTTTGCCGTCTAAATTGGTTAAAAATTTGACAGCTAAATTTAAATTTTTATTCAAAATGAATACAATTTGTAAAATAAATTTCCCAATAATATTAACAATTTTATTGAAATATTTAAAAATAATTAATGGAGATTTAGATTTTATAGCCATTTTTTATTATTTTATTATAATAATTGCAGCACAGCACATAAATATTACTAATATGTACCTGAACAAGTAACTTTTAAATTAAATATTTGTTTTTGTATAACTATGTATTTCAAAATCAATTTTAGCCTACTCTTATACAAAAATCCTAAATTTTTTTGAGTGGCTACTTTGTAACATATTTTTTTTTTATTGGAATGAATAAAAAAAAAGAATATACAAGAGTTTTTCGCGAATAGTATTTTATTAGGTTACATTGAAATTTAACTATTGTGTCGAAATTTCATGACGGTCTGGACCGTCATGAAATTTTGACGTAAAAGTTAAATTTTCGGCGCCTGTAAAAGGTGAATATTAATGTCAGAAATTCGAATTTCTATGTCAAAATTTCAAATTTTAACCAATTTTTAACCAATTTAGACGCACCCTTAGTTAAATTTTTGATTGAAATAAATTAATTTTAAATTCATTTATTTTTGAAAATAAATAAATTTTTGATTGAAATTTAAATTGATATCAAATTTGTATCAAAATTTTTTTTTGAAAATAAAAATTAATAGCTAATAAAATATTAATTTCAAAATAAAAATAATAATATTATATTATTATTATTATTAAAAATTTAATTTTGTTAAAATTAGCAAAATTAATGGGAAATATATTTTAAATACTCTATTCATATTGAATTTTCCTTAGAATTTAATTATGTAAAATTTTTAACCAATTCACACAGTTAAATATTTTAAAAACACCCCACAGTTAAATTTTTTTTAACCTCGTGGGGATTTTTTTTTAACCAAATTATTTTTAACACTTTGACACACGCCCAAAATGTATAATTTTTCGTATTGATTTAATAAAAATTTAAAATGTAAAATATTTTCAATAAATATTTTGATAGTCAACTTTTATAAATGATCTCACAAATAATTCTATTAGATTTTTTGTAAATGATTTTTGAAATTCAGTTTTATAAGTGTTTTTAAATTTTATGCATTTTAATGAAATTTTGTTATTATATATACAAGCTAATTATATACAATAAATGAATTTATATATAAAAAAGTGTTTGTTTTTGTTAATGATTAATGATATTTTCACATACAACATCCTTCTTCATCCGAACGATCATAAGGACAATCAGTTTTACCATCACAACGTTTAACTATTGATATACATGATAAATCACGACATGTAAATTTACCAGCTGGACAAAAATATCTAAGACGTGGTATTACTATATAACAAAATTTATAAATATTTTCGTTTTTTTTTTTTTTTTTGACATTGTAATTAGACAAAATAGAAAAATTAATTATATTACAAATAATGAAATATAAAAATGAATTTATTACCATAATACAATTATTATTTAATATATAAATAAAATGATATCCACAAGAATGATTTGTTTTAATTTTAATTTTTTGTGTATCGAGGACGCAGCAGAAAAAAGTGAATTTTAATAAATTAATAATTTTTTTTAAAGAAATTCTAATTAAAATGAAAATATTTTTAACGAAACTAAAATTTACATAATAATATATTAAATAAATGAAATTATAATAGTATAACTATAAACCATAACATAATAATCAAAATTTGATAAACAAAAAAAGTAGAGAAATTTCATAATTAAAATTTCAAAATTTACCACTTTCACAAATTTCGTCATCTTCATCCTCTCCTAAAGGACAATCCTCAACTCCATCACATTTTAGATCCTCATTTATACATTTATATCCACCTTTACATTGATATTCATGACTACGACATTCGGTTACTAATTTTTTTTATGTTAATTTCGAATTTCGCGAATTATTTATAAGAAATTTATATTAGTTTCCAAAGATGAAAGAGTTTATTATTTTTTTTTAAAACAAAATTTTTTTTTTGTTAATTTTTCATTCCGACCAAGATGAATTTTTACAAAAAAAAATTGAATAATTTTTTTGTGTTTCGGAGATTTTTTGTTTAATAACACAAACATTTAAATATATAACATTTTGCGCATTCGGTTGACAAGCACCATTAAAAATATAAAATTTTCCATATATAAAAAAATATATTTTTTTTATATAATAATTTAAAAAAAAATTTTTTTTTTGTTTGTTTATAATCCAAAAATTAGTTTTTTAACAAATATTATAATAATTTTATGTTAGTACAATTCGATGTAAGCATATACAAAAAAAAAAGAGAAAGAGAGAAACATAAATATTGATGTATTAGAATTTCAAAACAAAGAAAAAAAAACTTAAATATTTAATGTTAAAGAAAATATGTTGATAGATAAATTAAAGCCAATTTTTATAGAAATTTCAGCAGAGAAATCTCATTTTTTTAAAAAAAATTTATATATAAATAAAAGATTTCTCCTTTTTGGATAGGAAGAAAAAAGCATTTTTTGAAAGATATATAGAAGAAATTTGTATAAAAAAAAAGTAGTTTCTTCTTATATAATTAAACTTACCACAATTTGTTTCATCATCACCATTTTCACAGTCAGTATGTCCATTGCATAATAAATTCCTTGCTATACATCTGCCGCTTTGACATTGGAATTCATCGTGTCGACAATCTGCCAAAAAGAAAAAATGATAAATAATTAAATTAAATAATCATTTAAAATTTTATATACATATTTGAATTATTTTTGACTTTTGGAAAATATAATTTTTTTAGTTTAGATTTCCTATAGTAACATAATAGAAACTTAGTCAATTCAAATCTTAGTCAATTTGAATTGACTAAGTCAATTAGTCAAGTAACTTAGTCAATTTTAGTCAAGTAACTTATTCAATTCAAATCAATTTAAATTATCTTAATTATATTCTTTTTGCAGTAAGTTTTGGCAACAAGACGCGTAAAGGTATGCAACGAAGATAATAATGTTACTAGCATTAAGTAGAATTAGTTTTAGTATAATAAGCATCGTAGTTGGGAAAATTTGTGAACAGACTGGATGAACCAGACAACATATTCCACATTCAGACAACATATTCCACATATCGAGACCTACTACTGCTACAGAACCTTTTGTATTTATCTTTTTGATGAGCTTGAAGAAGTTCATTAATGTACCTAAATCACTGCAAGAGACGACTGGATATTTGACCTATTATTTCAGAGATACAAAAAATCGTCCTGAATAGCAATAATAATTCCATTGATATGGTGTCCTATGAAGAGGTGTCAAATTATTTCAGAGATACAAAAAATCGTCCTGAATATCAATAATAATTCCATTGATATGGTGTATAGGTGGACATCAGAACATATTTTTTAAACAAATATGTACCTCGCATCTAGGGAATGCAATACCGGAGGAAATCTCAATACCGGTATTTCGGTATTGTAAAATAATAAAACCGGGATCCCGGTATTAAAACCGGTTTTCAAAAAAAATAATTTGTGTTTAATTATTCAGTGAATATTTATTGCAAATGAAAAATAAAAAGTATAATAAATAATTCCTTAAAATAGTATTATAAAATAAACAAACTAAACATGAAATAAAATAAGGGACATAAAAATCACAATTCAAAAATTGAAATAACTAAGACCAAATTCACAACCCAAAAATTTATATGGTGTGCGGTTATGATTAAATTTTCAGTAAAAGCATCGCCAAACTAACTCCAATTTTTTTTCAGACACACTTTCTTACACCCTCCATGGTGTAGAAAATTTTTGCGTTCTTTTGACTACACTTTCTACACTTTTTTAAATCGGCGCCTAGAAAAAGTGTACACTTTTCTACACCCTCAAATTTGAAGGTGTAGAAAGTGGAGATGTAATTTTTTTTTTTTACTTTTTAAAGTGGAAATATATACTATTCATCAATTAAATAATGTTGTAATCACAAATTATGAAAAAAAGTATGACAATTTAAAATTTTAAAGAATTTTGTCAGGGTGTAATAAAAGTATGTTTTTTTCACACCTTACACTTTCCTACACCACAGTTTTTTGACAATTCCCACCATGGTGTAGTTCATGAGTTACTTAAATGGGTTAGTGTAAATAGGAAGGGCATATATTTGTTTTAAAATACAAATTCTATTTTATTTAGCTGTAAAATGTATTCTTTGTTGTTTAAATATAATTTTAATTCAATACCGAAATACCGGTATTGAATCTTCGAATACCGGGATTTAATACCGGACAAAAATGACCGGTATCCCGGTTTTCGGGATACCGGGATACCGGTATTGCATTCCCTACTCGCATCCAATGGCTTTCTTAAAGTATCTGCTTACATGTCTTGTCGGAAGCATATGAATGACTTAGAGATTCCTTCTATACTCCTGCATGGTTCATTGTATCGTTCATTCAGTTCCCAATCTATCATATATTATTATAGTTATATGTGTGATTGATTTGGAAATGAATGAATCATGCCTTTAAAAACATTTAACATCCATTATAAGTTTTAATTCTTATAGCATTCGAAAAACAACTTGTCGCTCAAGTGAATAAATGGTATATTTTCTATCTTAAAAATAACTAACTCTGTACTCGTATAGACTATATAGATTCTATAGAGCATAATCAAAATAGCCTAAAGATATTTATTTAAAAATAAAAACAAAATTTTAAATATAATATTTAAATTGCATAATTGAAAGGAAATTTAAGTAAACAGAAATTCAGGAAATTTATGTAAACAGAAATTAAGGTAACCTAAACAAGATTAATTTTTCAACATAGTTTTTTTTCTGCTTTCCGACTAATTGATAGAATAAATATTTTGCTTATTAAAATATAAACGTAGAAAAAATTAAATGGATATAATCCTTTTTCGTTTAATTTTCTGTAAACAGAATTAAGAAATATTATTTTACTATAGGATAATGTCGTCTTCCCAATTTTCGTCCTTTTAATTAAACTCTTTTTTTATAAAGACATAAATGCAAATTTTTATATTTTATATTAAGAAATTTTCGGTGCTTTTTAAGTTTTAACTAATTTGGTATACGAAATTTTAAACGAAAATTTAAAAATGCAGAGTAGTGTTAATTCCTGCAAATTGAATCACTTTGAATGGAATTATTATTGATATGAATTTTAATTGTTTTGTTTTTAATTAATTAAGAGAAATTCATGTTAGAGCCACTTAAGCTTATATAGTCATTGACTATAAGTAGAATGAATAGTCCAAGAAATTGCCTTTAAATCTAATCTACTTTCTTATTGAAACTTGGAGGCGATTAAGATCGAAATTCAAATACAATAAAAAATAATATCACTAATTTATTTTAAAGAAAAATATATGAAAATAATAATATTTACTTTTACTATATTTTTGTCGCATTTTTTAAGTATTATCCGTTATGGATATCCTCTAAATTATTCTTAAACATTATATAAAAAGAATTTCATTAAAATTTTGTTATATTTTTTTTGATGAATTTTACTGCACTATCTTTAATGTCATCCATTTCTTGTATATACATAAAATGAATAATATAAATATATAAAATAATATAAACCATAAGAAATATAAAATGTAAAACTAAAAGTTTATTTAAAGTAAGAAAAAATAAACATTCTACATACAATTTTTTTTCCTTTTAAATTGTAATCTTTTCTCTCTTTCAATATTTTACCCACCCCACCCCTCATATCAAAACATATAAATATTTTACAAAAGGAAAAACAAAGTTTTAAACAAAAGACAGCACACCATCAAGATAGAAAAATTACAAGAAAAAAATTATTGATGAGTCCGGGTCTATGCAGTTCTTCATTATTATGTGAAAAAATATTTTGTAATCCTGGTTGTTGTTAACCAACAACAAATACCACAAAAAAGGAATGCACCCTCGACTTTAACATAAAACATTATTTTTGCTGCAGAATTTCAGATTATTATTATTTTTCTTTTTTGAATTTCAAACGAAATAAATATGACCAAGAATTTTTGGTATCGTCAATTTACCCTCATTTTTTTTTTAATATTATCCTTAAATTTTTCGTTTGTGTTGTGGAAGGGAAAAGGATTGTGGAAATGATTTTTTTTTTGTAGGTTTGTGTATTAAGGACTAAAGAGACAAATACAACAAATCGGTAATTTTTGTTGGCTTGTGTATATGTCACGCAATCACGTTATAAAAAGTTTACCACTTTATTTAAAATTAATATGTTTTACTTTTTTTTTATTTTGAACAAGGAAATAAGGTAAGTTTTTTTTGGTTTTCTTTTTATATAGATAAAAAAAAGGAGGCGGTTTTCATACCTAAAAATATTAGGGATAATAAATTAATTGCGTATAGAAAAACTATGAAGGATATTGAAATTTTGTTTGAAAAGATTGCAGAGTGAATTGCATATTGTTGAAGGTTTTGTAATGTGTTAATTTATTGTCATAACGATTATAATGGTAATAATTAAAATAGGTATATTGTAGTTGAAGGTGCAAATACATGTTACCCAGGATATATGTAGGAAGGATAATGTTTATATTGTCATCAGTATGCGTTGGAAATTAAGATCATTATGACCTGAATACATACACCAATTGCAGTGAACTGATCGTATGAGCTTTTCCTTAGGCTATATAGCGGAAACTGATTCACTATTCACGGTATTTTTTGGTGCCCATGAAATAGTATAAATCTAAGTTGTTATTGAATCACAATTGCTTATTTTATAAGTTGAAATTGTTTGAAGAAAATAATTAGATTTGTAGATTTTATGAGAAAAAGTGTATTAAAAATCTTACCTCACAAAAAAAAAATGTCCTTAAATTGGTCAGTATTAATAATTTATTTATATACAATTTTTTCTAAGAATTTTCTACATAAGCTTAAATTCTTAAACTTCTAATTCTAAGAAAATTGGACAGTCACAAACCATAATAATATTTTTGATATTAACATTGTCCTAAAATATCCCTAACAAGATGATTTATTGTGCAAAACAATTATTTATCCAATTTCTGCGGTAAACATTGAACTAAATTCATTTACAAACTAAATTCGTACGAGTAATTCATCCCTTTTTTCTGGTATTTTATACTTCAATTATAATAAATATCAATTTTCTAATTTTATTTACAAATTAAAATCCTTTTTTACATTTATATAAATCCTAAAAATTTACCTTCAATTCTAAAGTAATTTTTCACATGGCAAAAAAAGGATAACAAAAATAAGTAATCCTTTTTAGCTGTCAATTTTACTACAACATAAAACTACAAACAAACAAACAAAAAATCTTCAATAATTTTCACACTTATCCAAAATTTTATTTATTTGCAAATAATTTTTTTTTATTGGTATTTTATATTTACAAAAAGGATAATTTTTAAATTGGGTATTTTTGTTGTTGGATTTTAATATCAATAACAAATAAAAACGTATATACAACATCAACAACAAAAAGGATAAATTTGCGTAACCAAAAATCTGTTTGTATGTAAAATAAAATTCGACTTTTTAAATATTTAACAAAAAACAAAAATTCTTTAAGAATTTATGTATATATGAGCAACATATCTGGCAATATCTCCCCCTAAAGGTGTATTTGAATATACTCATGGAATATAATTTTCAAGGATATTTCGATGAATTTTTTTTTTAAATTCTCTGTTTTTTTTTTGTTTGTTTGTTTATAGATTGAAAAATCAAAAGAAAATTTGTTTATTTTTCGGTCTCGTATGTTACAAATATTTCTATAATTTACAGTTTCAAATTGATTAGTTAATCAGGACCTAAAGGGATTTTCTGTCAGTATCAGATAACATACACAAGAAAATTTTTTTAATGCTAAAAGATTTTTATTTTTTTGAATCAGAAAATTTTATCCTAAAAAAAAATTACATTAAAGCTTAAAAATTCTTATAAATAATTTTTTTTTCTTTTGCGTTTGGAAAAAAAAGTAAACAAAAAAAAAATTTATTTGAAAATTTTTAACTAAATTTCAGGACATGCACTTAAAAAATTTATGGTATATTCACGTTGTGTTGTTCGATATTATCGTCTCACCCCATTTTCAATTTTTTTGGTTCATTGTTTGTTTTATATACAAAGTACAAGTATTTTTGTTTTTTTTTTTCAATAATCCGATTTTCACCCTAATTTCACCTCAATTTGTGATGCTTTTTTTTGTTTGTTTCTCTACTATAATATGATATAATTTCCTTTTACTACCTAAAATTTAGTCCTTTCCCTTTTCTACATAGTTTTTTGTGTCATCAGTGCCGCCGCAACAGAGTTTTTTTTTTGCATCCGCTTATAATCATTGAGACTATATGTGAACGATTCTCTGATGATGGTTGTGTAAAAAAATCTACAGGTAATACATTTAAAGGATCTACAATGGAAGGATTATGAAATAACCTTTATTGTTGTTGGTATTTGTTTATGTCATATTATATGTTGAGATTTTTTAACTCGTGTAAATACATAAAAATATCTCCATTAACTTTTTTATAATTCAATTTTTTTTTTTATTCTTCTCTGTTGGGCTCATCTCTTTTAGTAATATTGAGTCACTTGACTTTATATTATACGTGAAGTTAAGTGACACTACAAGGTAGTGTATATATAAGTTTCCGTTTTATTTTTAGGAAATTATAAATATTTTAAGATTGTAAATATCAAATTTTAAAGATAATTAAGCCTTACGAGAAGAATGCAAAGTAAATGACTTGGTGGTTGAATTCTTTTCATTTTATGCATAAAACAGTTTTAACAAGCCTTATCTATCTTCTTATATAATTAATGGAGTCAAGCGAATTAGTGTTGTCGAAAAGTAGCCTAAATGGAGTCTCTTGACACGAGGACAGAAGGCAACAATCATTCAATAATTTTTGCTAGAATCTGTCTGAAATATTATTAATCAATCAAAATTAAAGACTGTTGTGCTCTCAACAAATATTTATCCCAAAAAAAATTCTATTGTCCTTTGTAAGGGTAGCGAATTGTATCAAATGTAATCACCATAAAGGATAATTATATAGTAAACTAATTCCTGATAGAGTTGGTATTTCATATTCTTTTTCAATATTGAAATATATACATATAACATACTTCAAAGATTGACATTATTTTTATCTCTAGTTGCATCCAGAAAATAAAAATCTTCATGTTTTTATGAACAGAAATTCTTAATAACACCAGCACGAGTGAATAAACAAGAATTTTATTTTGCATCGTGTTCGTTATAAATAAAATCCTCAAAACAGAAAGTGGAACAAAATTCTTTTACATAGCTACTATAAGCACAAAAAAGAAGAAGAAATTTCCCATAATTCATATAAGTGTCTCAGATGTCGTACATCTTGAACATATTTAAAAAAAAAATCATCGCGCTTTGATCTCTTTTAACCAACGACGACGACGATAAAAATTAACTTCCAGAATTTCACTTCTGAAATAAACCAAAAGGATTTTTTTTCCTATTTATCGACCAACGCTTCACTTTTAATATTTGAGATTCAGGAAAGATTGAAATTAAAAATCCATGGATGTTAAAAAAAAATATTTTGTTTTGTGAACTTGATTTTTGTTTTTTTCCCAACTTTCTTTGGTGAAGTGTGTTGAGTGTTGGCGTGGGATAAATGAATGAAAAGTAAAGGCACAGTAAAATGTTAAAATTGACACCTTTTAATATTTTATTGTATTAATAGCTTAATTGAAGAAGTTTTTTTCTGTTTTGTCAACAAAAGCAAAGGAGAATTTGAGATTCTGTTGTCATGGTTGGAAGTGGATTTTGTACATTATAAATAATAATATGGGTTAAAGTTCTATTAAGTTAACTATGGGGATAAAAGGAATTTCAAGGACAAGCTTTTATTTTTCCAGTTATGCACAACAAATGAGGAAGAATTGTATTTTGTTCCATTTTAATAACAGACTAAATTATATTGGCATCAAATAATAAATTCTGTATCTGTTCTGTATTTCTGTTCTGTATTTTGGCCCTACAAGATATAATTCCACATAATTCAGGTGGAAGCTTTGAGTTTCCTTGTTTTATAGCCTCAATGCAAGAGTTTCCTTGTTTTATAGCCTCAATGCTCAGAGTCCTTGTTTTACAGTCCAGCATAATACAAATATTAATCTCGACATAATGATAATCTGAAGATCACTTAAAAATATTGACCGGAATTTATTTTCTTAGATATTATTGCTTCTAAGCTAACCTTTGGACATTTCTCTTTCACCAAAAAATTAATAATTAAATTTTCGTGGGTTAATTTCAATTTTGTCTCCAAAAAGTTGCCAATCGAAACAATCTACCCTACCAAAACATAATCCATTGATAGATATCATCTCCGTTAAAATCCATCCAGGAAATAAAATGCCAAATACAATTTTTTTTTTAAATATCCATTAACAAAACCAAAAATTTTAAACTATACCGAAAATTACAAATTAATCAAATTAAATGCGATTCTACACACACACAACAAACCACTTGACTTTGTCAATTACATATTTGCCAACCATGAACGCACACCTTTCTTCAAAATTGCAACCCCAAAAAATAATAATAATTTTAATTTCAATTTCCATTTCACTATGGTATAAGCCGGTAAAATCCCAACAAACTATATGCCACAGAGAGAGACCTGGGTGAATTAACACAAAAACAAATAATCTACAGGTGTCTTATTTTATGAGCAATCAAAAGGCTATAAATGGAATTATCCATGTAGATGGTTTTGTTGGTTTGGTACACATTTGTTAAATACTCAGAAGAGTAGTAAAATTTTCAATGTTTTTATTAAATAAAATATATATAACTATAAACCCACCCCAAAAAAAAAGTGAACAAGCTAAAATCCTACCGAAACCCTTTTATGGCAAATTTCTCATTCCATCCATTCATGGTTTTCTGTTCATAAAAATTTTTGTATATAGGTTTTTAATATGCCACTTAAAAATGATAATAAAAAGGACTCTTTTTGATTATGCTGTGAAATGATTTATTTTATTTTATGTTTGGTATAAAATTGCTTAAGGGCATCACTTGTTAAATTTTTATTTTATGTAAACTAAAATTTTTGTAATTTAATTAGATTAAAATTTAATTAGCAATTTTTTTTTGTGTTTTGGATGACATTAATTAGACGTGTAGGAGAAAAATATTATATAAAAAAAATTATGTAAAAATATGCTAACAAAAATATAAGAAAATGTGTTTTTGAAGTTATTTTTAATTAGAATTCGGGTTAATTTCTAAGTCAAAAAAATTTTAATAGGGTAAAAAATTGTAATTAATATCTAAAGATCTAAGAAATTAGCCAAAGGCTTTATTTCCTATGAAATTTCGCTAAATTTTTTTGGTATTAAATTTGATATTTTCAATTTGTGTAGGTTTCGAAATTCATTGCAAACAACATTCTTGGATTAGGAAGCAAATTTATTGTTATTTTTCAAATTATTGTTATTTTTGTGTTTTTCAAAGCTCCAATAATCGATTAGGACTTAGACCTGCCTCTAAATGGTTTCTCTTTTATTATGTTGGAATTATGATCCACAAATTTTATATGTATTCAGAACATTAAGCTTTAAAGTGGAAAAACTATAAATTACAACAAGGTAAACCATATTAATTACAACATTTAGTATAGTGACTTGGTTTCAGTAATTCGTTCGGCCGCTTATAATTGTATGTTCAAATCAGAATTAAATTACTTAAAGCTGAGTCTACTTTTAGATAACA
The DNA here is from genome assembly GCA_949752835.1 of Empis stercorea. NCBI lineage: Eukaryota > Metazoa > Arthropoda > Insecta > Diptera > Empididae > Empis > Empis stercorea. The sequence continues at coordinate 5,783,831 of OX457087.1, forward strand.
ATTAGCTTGGTATATTTGCCACAAATCGAACCTGGAATATCATGCACTCCATCATAGTTAACTACACTCTAACTCTACTAAGCCTAAGCCACTGCCTTAGTCCAATTCGTACGAAAACTAAATTCAGATTTGTTTATAGTTCGAATCAAATTTTGTCGATTTATATTTTGTCTAATCTATTTTATTGAATTTCCTATTTAAATATCGATTCAAAATAATATAATTAAAAATCATTCACCACAAAAATGTTTTTTTTTGTTTGTTGTGTGTCATCCGTGAATAAAAATTAATTGCTGTTCTAGTCAAAACATGGAATGAGGATAAGGTTATTATGTCTATACTCAATATACAAAAATATATATGTATAATAATATTTTAGAATGATGATTATAATTATAAGTTATTAGTTATATAAAAAATATATTTAAAAAACACGATATTGACTATGTCCAAAAGATGATTGCATGAACTGTGTAAAAAACGAAAAAGGATAACAAAAAACATTTGTGTTTGTTTGTTAGATAAAAAAAAAATAGACTTATATAATGTCTAATGGCGTTGATATATTACTAAAGCAGACAAAAATGTCCTTTTTGCATGGTATTTTGTTTGTTTTTTATGCACAACGCGACAAAGAAAATGATAAAAATCGCAAATTATATTTTTTTTTTTGTATCATTATTTTAAACTGAATTTCTTGTTTATTTAAATATTTATTTTAACTGATGTATATATACAGAGTTAAAATAATAATAGCAGGACATTTTTATACGTAAAAAAAAATAATAATTGTTGTAATAAACTTTTATGAAAATATTTTTATTTTGTTAATCCTTTTATAATTATTATATAAAAAGTCATTTTCATATACCATTTCGAAATTATTCTTCTTCTTCAAAATAAAAAAATTCTAATTTCCACTCAGACATCCTACTTATTAAATTTACTGAATAATTATTGTACATTTAAAGATATCAAATATTAGCTATACACTTAACATACTCATGTGTATATTATAAAGCTTACGATAGCAAAAATATTCATTGGTTAAGTTAAATGATTCGCATTAAATAAGAAAATCTGTTTTCTCATAAAAATCAAACTTATGAAAAAAATTCAAGTCAAAAATTAGCATGTTGACATTCACTTACACAATAAATTATCATATATATATGTATATAATACGTCAAAAAAGAAGGATAACATAAAATATAAAGGATGAATTCATAATTAAGTTTTTGTTTAGGGTGCAATCAACCCTCTTTTTTTCTATTAAAACAAGGTTGAAACAAGTGGCTGAATCCTATTTAACCATAATAACTACTAAAATTTATTCATAATAGAAGAACTAATAATGTTCTTTTTTTTTGTGGGTTTAATGTGAAGGATAATGATAATATAATATTAATAACAAGAAGGATTTTTTGACAGTGATTTAAGTTATATTTTTCGTTTCGTTTTGTTGTTAGAATTGTTTTAGGTTTTAAAGGATAAATGATGGGAAATGTTTAGTTTCTGTATAATGGAAATTGTTGTAGAATCTATGAACTTTTTATATCGTGGAAAAGCAAGAAAAAATGTCCTTTAAAAACTGTCAATTTATACTCGCTATTTGGCCAAATTGTCATGGACTAAGATCGCAAAAAAAAATAGAACCTCTTTATCTGACTTCCTCAGTCCTGAGCAGTAATCGCTCAGCTCCTAGTATTTTGAGTATCTCCGCTATGTACATTCCGTTGGTTTCAGTCACCCACCCAAAATTTTCATGTCGAAATTAGCTGTACAGATCTTTTTGGATTTAAGTTTCATACCAGAACTTTGGAAGTTCAGAAATAATATCCGACAATTAAGGAATTAATAACTGATAAACTTTGAAATAATTTTATGTTGAATATGATTTTTGTAATAGTTTTCTCACCACTCATTTTATTAATACTGTATTGTCGACTCAGACTCAGGCAGTTATCAAATTTAAAATATTCTTTCTTCTACCAACGAATCGAATAATTAACAATTTTGACCTAAGTTTGTTTAAGGACATTTACACTGATCATTTACTAATAATTGCCTACCGCAACTAATTACACAATTGCATTGTTTTTTTTTTATTGACTTTTCTACTCGTCTATTTGCAAAACTTGAACTAAACTATTATATAGTCAAAAGTTTCTAGTCAAATATGTAAATTCCATTCCACTATCACTGGGTGAACACAACCAAAAATTTATTTATCAATTTTTTTTTTAAAACAAACTCTCTCCTTTAATTTTTAATTTAAACGAAACATAAACTGTTGAATAGTCATATTATAAATATGTCTTAAAGAAAACTTTATGATTTAACTTATATTTCATTTCTTAGTTTTTGTCTTGTTGTTGTTTATTTTTATTTTAAAGACTCACTACATAAAAAAAAATTGTTACCGAGTATATTATTGGGGCTGGTAAATGAAAATGTTGCCCTTTTTTTTATATAATCAGGACATTTCACCAAAAAATTTAACTTGGTAGTGACTGGTACAATTTTCATTAATAAAACTTTTCATAATAATAAAAAAAATATATTTTTGTTGTTTTATACCAGTAAAAAAAAAAGAAAACGAATATTGCTTTAATTAATAATTTTTCTCGTAGGTTTTTGATTTCATTTTTGTTATAAGGTTTTTTAACTTTTAATAAAGTTTAGTTTTTTTTTCTTATGAAAATTATGTTTTTTATGGTAAATTTCTTCATTTATTGTTTCAAATTGATAATTTTTAAAGACAATTTTTTGTGTATATGTATTTGAAATGTAAAATTGTTACAATTAATTGGAATTTTTATTTTGTATATAGAAAAAAAAAATATTTTGCATTTGTAGACTAATTTACAATTTTTTTTAATCTGATTATAAAAGAAAATTTATGGTTAAAAATATTTATAAAAAATTAAAATTGCACAAAATAAAAAAAAATATTAAATAAATAAAAAAATCATAAATTATAAAAATCAGTTTTCATAATTTTTTTTTTTCAACCAAATTTTCCATATATTTTTGGTAGATTGAATTTAAAACCCTTCATTTTTTTGATGTTTGAAGAGAATATTGTATGCATGGACGGAAAAACATGGACACAATCTTTAAATAAAATCAACAAAATATGATAAAATGTTTTTATTTTATTTTGTTGTTGATTTTATTTGATTAATTTTTATGATTTTTGTTTTTTGCTGTTGGTTTGTTTCAGTATTTTTGAATAGTAATTTTTCATATATATGAGCAAAAATAATATTTACTATATGCAATAAAATTAATTAAATGGGGACCAAATTAGAGTTATGAATAAAAAACGTATAGCCAGTTCGATTGAACAGATTTTTAAACCACAATTATACACAAAAAAATGACTTTTTGAAAAGAAACTAATTTGATATTGAAAAAAATATATATAAATTGATTCATTTATTACAAAAATGTCAAAATGTTAAGCATCAGAAATCCCAAGTGAATCATAATTTTAAATCATTTGTGTAGTATTTATGTTTTATTGTTCAATATTTTTAAGTACTTTAAAAAATGTTAACTACCATCAATTATAAAAATGGAGAAAATTATGTAAATTTGTTAAATTTTGCTATTTACTAAATATACCATAGATTTGAATTCTTAGCAGTATGTAAGTGAGTTGGGATAATTTCCACTGAATAAGGAGTAATTAAGGAGTAAATGCGGAGGTGGCTTAGTGTGTAGAGTACTAATGCTGCGGGTGCATGAGGTCGTGAGTTCAATTACCGGCCGGAGGCATCGAAGTCGTGCTAAGTTGACTCAGCTTTAAATGAGTACAGGTAATAATATACAGCAATGTAAATATTAAGATTGGGAAAAATGCTATAGGTCGAGTCCATAATTGCTGACAACAAATTGACTCACTACAAAGCCATTAGCTTTTGTAATAAATAGTTTCTCCTCTACAGACGAATTTATGATTCGGAATCCATATAAAATTAGTAGATAAAACTATTCCAGGTCCTAAAATTGTAATAAAATGTCAGGAAAAATCTCTAAAGATCTTGGGCCCACATCGGGCTGTTGTGCCAAAAGAAGAACAAGAAGGAGTAATTTAATTATATTATTTTATTTTCAATTACATTATTTAAGTTAATTTTGTAAACTAAACATTTAATTTGTTGAAATATTTTTAAAAATTAAAAAACCTAACAATATTTATTCCACATTTCATTGTATTCCAAAGTTATCAAAATTCTCGATATTTTTGGATAGAGAAGAATTGGTTAAAAATATGACAAAGAAAGATGGATTTTAAACATCTATATATAAACCAATTTCTATCCTATAAAAATACCAGAATAATTGATTGCTAAATTTTGTCTAAACATCTAAGAGATTAGTGCTATATATAAAAATTTATATGCAAAAATTCGTTATAGTGAATTTAATTCAATATCATTTTAGTATTTCTCCAATTTTGTTATGTCATAATTTACTTTAACATTTTCAAAATTTTATCCATTAAAAGTGAAATTGTGAAATAATTCATTTTATCCTATTGCAAAATTTTTATTCTTTTAATTATAATTAAATTAATATTTTATAATTTCAATTTCTTTTTAACATTGCAATTTTACTTATAAATCAATTGACATTTAGTTTGAACTATGAGGTACCACATTTACCACAAAATCTGATAACTCTTTTTTTTCAATTTTTATGTGTATGCAGATCAGTAAAAGAAACGCAATGCATAATTTTTGTATGTAAATATCATAAATAAACAAAAAAAAATCAATTTCTACTATAGAGGAAATCATAATTGAAATATATCCTATCATAAAAAAAAAAAATTGGTGACATTAATTTATGCGGTTTTTCTTTATGAATAATTTCCAATATGAATTTACACAACATGCAAAAAAAAAATATTGTAAATTTCTTTTATTTCATATTTTTGGTTTACAAGTTTTTTAGGCTTTTAGAGTATTCTGTGTGTGTGGTATTTTTTTTTATCAATTAATTATCTTGTAATATTTACAAAAGCTAAATTATAAAATAAAACCTTTAATAATGATGCAATTTTTTGTATATATAATCAATTACTCAATAATGCCATGATATGATTAAAAGAATTTAAATTATATTTTTGCACATGCAGAGATTTTTTTTATTATTGTATACAATTTTCGCAGCGTGATAAAAAGATTAAATAAAAAATGAAATCATCGTCATAAAAACTATTAGATCACTATAAAAATTATAATGATCGAGGCTAAAAACACAATCATAATAATTTTGTAGTTGTCGGTGATGTGTAATAAACATTTTTGTGCACCAGTTAAGAATATATTTTCACTTATTCAATATTATATTGTTGTTGTATAAATTAACAATTTTATATTGTTTAATAAATTAAATAAAACTACCTGGCTATTATAAATAAAGAACGCGCCTACATTGTCAGAGATATTTAACATAACTTTCATAAATCAAAAATAAAAAAAAATTATTTTGCTCAAGTCATGTTTACTGACTTAGGCATCGACACTGAAGTTAAATTGAATTTTATGATAAATTTATCTTGTACTTTGAGCAAAAATAAAAAAACGATTATACAAATTATTATAAAACGAAATTTGTTTCTAGGTGCCGACAAATTATTGACTTCTTGAACATGAAAAAATTCAATGTGTTTTATATACCAATTTTTAATTCTCTCTAATAAAATATTTCTATTTACAATTTTCCACCCAAACTTGTAAACATTTTTATGTAATCGAGATTATATAAATTACAATTTTTCAAGATCAAAAAGCTACATAAAAGTAATTTTATGGTGTTAATTTATGCAAAATCTATGTCAGTGTTATTATCTTGACAGAAGATCAAATAAGTTATTAGAGTTTAGGTTATTTTGTAGGTGGTTATAAATTTTTTTTTTGTATAATTATTTAAAACAAAATATTATTTTTTATTATAATTAGGTAGTAAGTGTTAACTAATTGTTTTGTAAATATATTAAAGTAATAATGGTGGAGGATGGAGACTTATGTGCATAATATTGATATTTGGGTGCAGGAATGAAAATGAGATATACAAAAGGTATACTAATTAAAAAATTGAAATTTATAGATAGTTTTGTAGTTAGAGAAAATATATAAATTTGTAGGAAGAAATAAATATATATTTACAAATTCTTATAAACAAATTTACATAAATTTTTGATATTTTTAATGATAAAGATTAAAGGGGCTGACAAACTTATCATTGTATGTGTATCTAAATTTTAATGACAATGAAGAAATACTATAAAATACTTGATAAAACTATTTTCAATCAATGAATTTCAAGTTTATTTAGATAATTAATCAAAGATTTATATGGTTTAGAATAATTTGGGAAGCACTCAGGAGTTTGTTAGCTAGAATCAAGTAAGGAAGACTAGAATTCTGATAAAAATATATGGAACTATGGTTGGTTCGCAAGGATGAGTACCATTGTACGCCATTGATGGTCCGTTGTACTCAACCGTCGATGGCTTCATATTTCCCTCACAGCACATGGAACTATACCAGCTCCTTTATGAATTTAATCAATTTATGGAACTATACATCGATTATTTATTTATATTTAGGCAAAATATGATCAAAAAACATTGTCACTTCTATGACAAATTTTGATAGTTAATTCATCCAGTTTTTGGATAGTTTAACTTTCGTTATTATACTTTTTCAACAGTTTACCTAGACATTGACCTTATATTGATTATTATCTAAATAGGATTGTCATGTTAATCGGTTTACAATTAAATGTAAATCGAATGACTATTTGTTTGTCTCTTATAAAATAACTTCATTTTTCTATAACAAACAATTAAATTTCCTACATAGTTTTTGCAAGTCAGCACCATTCCTTTTGATTGTCAAACATTTAAAAAAATTTATAGTGACAAATTTAGAAAAAAAACAAAATCTGCTTATTAAAAGATTTATAAAATATATCTAAAATTTTATCTCTAAAAAAAATTCAATGACCTCATACAAAATCAAAAATATTAATTATTCAAAAATTCAAATTTTGTTTTTTATTATATGCATTTTAAATAAATAATATTATTTTATTTATATTTTCTTTGATTTTAAATTTTCGCTAGTTCAGGAAAAAAATTAAATAAATTCAAAATATATTTTGATTAATTATTTATGTTAAATGATTTTTATCTTATTTTCTAATAAAACGCGCGCCTCTAAACTTGAAATAAAAAATCAATTTTGGATGGAAATTCTATGCCAAGAATTTAAACGCCTCACAAATAACAAAATATAAAATAAAGAAATTTCAAATTAATCAATCGATAAATTGATTTATTTAATATTAAATCAATTGCATATACATATAAAATTACATAATTCCGCATTTATGTTGAAATGTGGATGGCATGCGTAATTTTGTGGAATGTGAAATAAATGGAAAAAAAAAAGAGATCATTTTAAAAGAATTTCAAATATTTTCTTATTAAATTTTATTATAGCGTAGCCGTAGATTTAATTTGTGATTATTATCATCAGATATTTGTAACATGAAGTTCGCGGACTTATAAATTAACCCCCGGTTAACTGACCTGTATTTACTAGTAGACCAAGTAGATTTAAACTGAAATGACTATGAGTATATACGAAATTTATGAATAACTTGGAAAATATGCTGAAATCATTGAAAGTATAAGAAATTACAGAGCTAGAATAATACTAAACTCGAATCAAAATTAGTCAAAAATTGGACTTAGCACAAAATTGACTTTAGTGATACCAAGTAGCAAAGTGACTCAATAAGATTAATTAGTTCAATAGGGAAAGACAATTTCTATAAACTTGATTTAAAAGAGAATGTTTTAACAAAAATGAAAGCACGTCAAAACGAAGAAAATATGTAAGATAAGATGTTAAAAAAACTAGAAATTACAGAAATTATAATTTATAAAAAATATTGTAAATCATTTTTAATCGAAATTATTATGACAACAAACACTAAGTGGATATTAAATAAAGTGCATTTACCAATATAATGTAAAAAATATTAAATTTTCAGATAAAAATTCTGCATTTATAAAAAAATTTAATTTATTTTCGGATTAGCATAAATTATAAAATCTTAGTTAATTGAAAATTTATTGATATTATTAAAATAATTTTCATTTTTATTAAGGAAATTAAGATGAAATTGTCATATCATTTTAATTACTTTTGATATTTATTTGATGACATTAATTTAATTGCTAAGAATATTGCAGCATGTTACTACTTATTGAACTATGTAACAATTTACTGTATCTCCCTCTACAAACCCTCTACTCTACAGGGAGATACAGTAAATATTGATTAGTCAATTTACTTTATTTTCACAATCAATAATATCGAAATTTTCAAGTTTAGTAAATTTAATTGATAGTTTGCTCTTATTCTGGACCAAATCGAATGATATCAACAAATTTCTATAAATATATTTTAATTTTTTAATACTTTTATTACATTTTTTCAAAAATTACAACAATTTCCTTTCTTATTTTCCTCATCTTTCTTCTTTCACTTCAGTTAAAATTAATTCATAAATAATTCCTTTTCAACAAAATAAATATCTTCATTCTATAGATTATATTTAATATTTAATCCACCATGTAAATATTTCCTGAATTGATGTAATATACCAATTTATATATATATATTTTTTTTCATCTATAAATCCTTAAACAATAAAAGCAAAATAGAAATGTAAAATTTACCGCCTTTCATTTTACACGTATAGCATAAAATTGATGGGAAAAACATGGGCACGATCTTCATATTATTAATAGTACACCGAAACATTAAAAATAAAATCATTTACTAAAAAGATATTCAAATATTATTTTCTGCCACTGTTAGATTTGATCATCATTTTTTGTTTTCTATCCCCGTTGTTGTCATTGTTTGCTTGTTGTGTGATCTTTTCGAAATACAACACAACACAAAATTCTTTACAAATCCTACTATGCATTCTTAGATTAGTCAGAATTTGTATTTTATCAGAATGACATTATCTTTGAGATGATGTAGTTGATTAATTTCATTTATTAATAAAATTTTTTTTTTTTTGGAAAAATCGTGGTTCTGTTCAAAAGTTCAGACGCGTCAGAAGATATCACGACTTTTTTTTTTATGTGCAAATTGTCATTTATAAATATTTTGTTTTTCTCGATCAAAATGACACAAAAAAAATTTTTCCTGCTGTTTTTCAAAAGAAATAAAATTACTTATAAATATTTTCCAAAGCATAGAGAGAATATCTAAAGATAGACGATGATGATGAGGATGAGGTGTAATAACTTTTGCGTGGGTGGATTATATATAAATAAAATATTATGCAGGCCTTTGCAAATGCTGCTAGAAAATGCAGTTTATTTAATTCCGTGAATGAATTTTGATTTTCTCTTATTTTATTTTGTAGATTTATACTTATATAGTTTCACAAATATTTGTTCTTATTTTATGTAATGGAACGAGAGTGGCGTCTGTTCAAGGAATATGAATTTTGCAATATAATATTTTTTAGCTAATTAAGAAGAGCATTTAAATTCCTGATTTGTACGGATAGGTAACTGAATTATATATTGTTAAAAAATGTTCTCGGAACCATTTAGGGACGACCAACAATGATTTTATATGTGGATCAACTTTTAACAAAGGAGTTTTACAAATTTGACATAATACGATATTTCTGGTTCATTAATTAATTATATTCTAATGTGAGAAGCATATTTTTATTTACTGTATTCAAACTTTTGCAACTTTCGTGCAACCAAATTGTTTCAAAAGCATTAAAAAATTGAAGAAATAAAAATATAGTTTTTTATAGAGCAATGATCTTGAATAAAATATTTATAAACATTGACCCAGAATTATTAGATAAAACATCCGGCAAACTTTTAAAGATAAAATTTATAATTTAATATTCTTTTTCAAACATTTTAATTATGTTTTTTTTTCTTTTTTTTTAATAATTTTCTATTCCAATATTTTTATCTTCTAAAATTTTTCATAAATTTTTTGATTTATCTGCCAACGCAAAGAAATTAAAATTTATATAAAAATATTAAAAATATATAATTTTTTTTCATTATCTTAAAATAAAATTTTCGCATTAAAAGAGAATTTTTATGTTATAGAGTTTTGTTTTTAACATCAATTAAAAATTATGATTGATTATTAGTAAAGCAAAAAAATTTTTTTTAAAAAATAAAATTAAATAATTTCAAATTGTTTTTATATATAAATAAATCTTTTAGCTATGAAATATTTTAAACATATAAATTGCATAATTGATTCTGTACTCCATCTGTCTATAATTTAGATAAATATTTTTATTAGTTTATTTAAAAATTTCAGTTATTTGCCGCCACTTTATATAATAAAAATGTAAACATAATTGAATGCAAAAGATATCACTTTAATGTTTTGCGCGAATGGAGCATAACAGCAATAATTGAATTTCTATAAAGTTTTCGGCAATAATTATATTAAATAAAAAGTTTTTTTTTTTTAAAAACAATTTTCATCGTTTTCACATGTTTCAGAATATATACATATATAATTTTTTTGTATAGGAAAAATGGAAAAATGTTGAATAGATAATTTTTAATTTAATGAGGAATTTTATAATTGGTAAAACTAGTTCACAAAAAGTTATATTAATAAATCAAATGGATGGAATATTTATATTAGATCATTTTCATAAAAAAAATATATATAATTTAAAAATAAATAATGGAATAAAATTTATAATCGAAAAGGAAATTATTTAAGATTTCTTTTATATAGATGTAATATATTTTCGATATAAAATCGACTTAATTAACAATGACTTCAGCATAGTGCAATTATTGATTAATATTAATCAAAGCAATTACACATAAATATTTATATTTAATTGGAAAGCATGCCATAATTTTCCCTTCTAGCTAACTTCAGACCCAACGTAACTGAGACTTGGAAATTATTTGAATTATTTATATATAAGCAAACAAAAAAAATATTATACAAAATATTTCCTTTCTCTTGAGCCTTGGACTCGATATATTAATTTCTACTGACAAATTTTTTTAATATTTCTGCAAATTATTATTTAAAATTGTGAATGAATGACAGCTGATTATTTATTTTTCTATATTTAAAATTATAAAAGAAAAAATTATTTTTGCAATGTCGAAAAATTCTTGTGAATCATAAATTATAATCTATTTATAAACATACATAGCACATATGTTTTGTTTTATTGACAAATAGATATTTAGATTATGAAATTCTAGTTCTGCAATAATTGTTGCCATCAAATTTTGAATGTAATTTTTTGTAGAGAATAAAGCATTATCACATAATTGATTTAAGACGAATCTTTTCCGGGATATTGTGAATTAGAATATTATTTCTGAAAAATGGACACACTGCGATCTAAAGTTCCTTTAATCGTATCATTATTACTAATCAAAATTCCATTAAGTATATAATGTCAAATTTTCACAAATATAATTATACAAGTATAATTGGAAAGCATTATTTATTAATCTGCAGCTAACTTCATGTACGATTAATTGAATATGTTTTGTAATCAAATGAATTATTTTCTATTTAAAGAAAATTAAGACATTTAGCAAAAAAATTTAAACAATCTCAAATAACTCACAACTTAAAATATCTAAACTGTTTTTTATGATAAATTCATTTAATAAATTATTATCTTTATTATTATTACACTTTAATTATAAGAAAAGTTAAATAAACATAAATGGCAATAAAATAAAATACTTCAATAAAACATTAAAAAGTTAATAAATCTTTTCATCATTTTATACGAGCTATATATAATATATAAAACAAATCTTTTCTTTTAATAATAAATTATGTTTGACAAAATCAAAAAAAAAAACTAGTCAAACATAATTTTATGCTAACATATTTGTAAAAAAAAATTAAATTATCGTATTATACAAAATACAAAAAAAAAAATATATTTTTATCTCAATTAAATGATCACGTTTTACATTTTGTGGCTCAATCAAATACAATTATTCCAAAAATATTTTTTGTTTTATATAAGATAAATTACTCTTTATCTTGTATCTTTAAAAAAAAAAAAAATGTTTTTTAGCACTATAAGAAAACATCAGATACAAATGCAAAGATACAAAGATAATATTCATGTTACAAATCACAGGCGCCTTTAGGACAACAATTTCATGTTAACATTGTACATAGTTTTCTGCCAATTTTAAATGTAAACGACAAAAAAAAGCTAAAAATTCCGATAAGGAACAAAAATTTATGTGATTACTGATTGTCGTGCTTGGTTTTTTTCTTCTTCTTCTGTACAATCAAAATGATCACAATTTAAAAAAATTGATTATTTGATTTTGGCAAAAAAAAAAAAAAAATAACTTAATAAATTATGATCTTACTGTTATTTTTGGTGAAATAAAATATAATCATTAAAATTGATTTATCATTTAAATATATAATCATTAAAATTGATTTATCATTTAAAAAAAAAAACCGAAAAAGAGAATATTTTTTTGATATTCAATTTTATGTTCCAGGTGATCGTGAGTAATAAATATTTTTTACATTATAGGGAAATATCGTGATTTACATTTGATTTTGATATTTTTGAAAATATGTAATGCAAATTAGAAATAAAATGTTTAACAAACAAAAAGGTGTGACAATTGTTAACATGATTTTATTTTATTAAATTAACAAATTAATCAAATAGAGAATTTAAATTAGACAAATCAAAAATGTCACGAGATTTAATTGATTTATTTATGTACACTTACTAAATAATTTGCATATTGCAATTATAGTTCCACCATGAAAAATTATGTTCAATTATTTAATCTAATTTCAATTACATATTTTTATCGTTTTTATATCTTAAAATAAAATGTAAAAAAATTTCTTGATTGATTTACAAGTTATTTGAAAATTATGTTTAATTATCAATACAGTATTTCAATTTTGTTTTTAACATAATATATTTATTTATTTTTTAGATTTTGTTAAGTAATATTTCATGTTAGTTTACTTAAGAAGTTTATTATGATCATTTTTTTCTGTTATCGAAATATATTAATTCACTGTTAAAAATAATACAAATAATATAAATTGTAATATTACAGAAATATTGTGATATTTTTTTGAGGTTAATCGGAGGTACTAAGTGGTCTTTTAGTAGCTTAGTTGGTTAGGGTAGTAAGTTTATAACGTAAGATATTCCGAGTTCAATTCTCAGTTAGGCAAATTAAAAGTAGGACAAATATTCGAGATCGTAGAAGAATGGAATTAAGAAAAGATCCATTTGGTCAAACCTCATTGGTGAGCCACTTTAAGTAAATTTAAAAAAATGAAGTATTAAAGACCTTCATTAGTAGTTACTCAAAGGAGTTACAAATTAGTGTATTATTATTAGATATTGATTGATTGATTTTTAGAAAAAATATTGATTAGAATCCGAAATACAAAATTACAAATGATCGTTTATGATCGAAACGTTATGAAATTAATAAATAGTTATATCTCTGGTGACGATGACTAATAATATTATTCGCAATTAGAATGATCATGATTTTTTTGAAACTAATTTACCAATTAATTTCTTTATGATCGTCAGTTTGTCTAATTTGCTACCGGTATAATTTGGTTGATTGTAAGTTTAATCAAGATCAAGTCGAACGATTAAGGTTGACTCTCTAATATCTTATGTTCAAGATTTGTGTTTCATAAAATATTCAAATTAGATTAAATAATATTCAAACTAGCCTATTTGCATGTTGATATTGATATTGAAACTAGACAACATGTTTTTTAATAAAATATTTTAAAATTGAAGGTAACAGCGATTATGGATTCTAATATAAAATTGATTTCAGATCATTTACAAATTGTAAAATTCCAATATTCCTAAACTAAATTATTATTAAATACAAAATACCCAATTTTCCATAATTTTATTTGGTAATAATTAATTAAGCTTTTTATTATTACTGTGTATAACCAAAATTCAAAAAATTATAAAGGAATTTAAGTCAGTTTTTTACTTAATTAAAAATTCTTACGCAATATTCGATTTAAGTAAATTATACTATAAATATTGTCGAAACATTGTGTATATAGAGTTTTAAAGAATTGTGGCGGTAAATATAAATAAATATAAAATTAATTGAAAAAGCTTATATATATTATGCTTTCAAAAGTTGTCGTATATTATGATGAACTCAGAGTTTTAAAAGAAAACAATAGATAAATTAGATTTGGTACCGTATATAATTTTTACAATAACATAAATAAACTGGTTATAAAAATATCGAAATTATTTAATTAATTATAAGTTTTTTCATATTGTAATCTGCCATAATAATGTAAAAGATATTTTTATGAATTAATTAAAAACATAATTTCAACATATTGTCTAGCATGACTTAATAAATATAATTCTATAATTTTATAATGACAAAATTTTCAAATTTATTATTTAAATCTTAAAGATTTAACAAAAATATTAGATTTTAATGATTTTATGTTGTATATATAATTGAAAAATTAATATATAAAATCAAAACTAAATGAATCATATATATAAATTTTAATGATTATAAACGGAAGTTAATAACATGAAAAATTATCAAGAATTCCAATATTTCTTCTAATTATTTGTTTATGTAATTTTGCGATTGAAAAGATAACAAAAAAATAATAATTATTATTATTGTGTATAATAAATTAAATAATATTGTTTATAAATTACAAAAAAAAAAAAACGGAAGAAATTGTTTACATTAGCTCAGCAAAATTATAGCTGCTACTCATCAAACGAAGCATTTGTGAAGAAGTATAAAATTTCTTTACCATCCAGTGACAATTTTATCATAACATAAATACATAAATTCTTTTTATTTATAAAATTATAAAGAAAACTCTTTCAGACCGTCTTTTCATCCGAGCGTATAACGCATATACGCAAATTAAATTTTATACAGTGTTCGTTTCGCGGTCAAGTGCATTACAGCATAGATAATATAATGTATAAGCATAAGTTATAGATATAATATCGTTGAGTGCAGCTACTCAAAATGTGTAAATTTGTTGTCAATATTTTTTATACATAAAATTTTAATATATAAAATTACTTAACTGTCATAACATATTATTAAAAATTGCAATTTAATTGAATAATTTCGGTATTCACAATATAGTAGGTATATAGATTAATATGTCGGGGCGTCAGAGTTAATTGTTAATCCTATACCAATCATATGATAAATTAAAATAAAATTATACATATTTGTAATTTATGTCGTCAAATAAAGATAAAATTTAAATTAAAATAATTATAATCTTAATAATAATTTTAATTATAGACATTTTAAATATACGGTAGAAGAAAATCAATTTTCTCCCTATCTTTACAAAAAAATTTTCCAATTACAAATAAAAAGACGAAGATTGAAAAAAAAAGAACCTGTTGTTTCATTTATTCATTTTCCATAAAGTTTTTCTTTACGTTGTTCTATTTTCCAGAAGGCGCAATGAAATTTACTCAACACAAAATTTAAAAGGTAAACACAACAAGTCAACAAAAATAATTTATAATGTTCGTATATTGTATAGTAGACGGAAAATCTCAAGGATTGAAAAAAAAAATCAAGGATATATACATTTTATAAATATATAAATCGGGAAAATCATTAAAGGATAATGTTTAGTTTAGTTTATTTATATATGGAATGGCATATACAACAAAAGGTCAATTTTTGTAAAACATTGAGATTTTATTTAAACTTCCTCCTTTAAGGTCCATTTTAATCGAGTAGAAAATTTATATTATGTATAAAAGCAAAAAGATGGTAAATAAAGAAACTTTAAAGAACAACAAAAATACGTTAAGAAGAGTTTTTTTTTTTGTCGATTCTGGCAAGAGGAAAGAATGAATTGTATGAATGAAAATCTATTCTATGTTTAGGAAAATAAAGTCTTGATTACTATTTGCAGAATTCCACAATAAAAATGAATAATAAAAAATAAATGCAATATTATTGTTGTAGGTATATAAATGAAATGTTGACTTTATCCGCTGTGAGGGTTTGAGGAATTTTATATACAGAAGAATAAAGAAGTTGTTTTCCTAAATTATTTTAAAGATTTTTTTTTAATACTTTTTTTGAAAATTGACTTTAAAGAGAAATTTTCTTTGGAAAAATGACACGAAAAGATGAAATTAAATAATTGTGTATAGATATAGAAAAATATTGAAAAACCTAAAAAAGTGTGTTTTGTTGGAGTCAATATGAAGTTCATAGAAAAAATTTGTAATTAAAATTTGAATAAATACAGAATGGTTCATAGCTGGGGTCACTGAAATTCCATAAAATCTTGGCCGAGTTATTTCAAATTTAAGATTTATTGCATTTTCAGATCTAATTAATCTTTCCTTTTTTCCTAAATTCATAATTTACCAAATCGAATTTGGTCGTTTTCCAATTCCAATGAATCGTCTTTCTTTTGGGAAAAGATTAATTTTAATTACAAAAAGATTAATTTGATCGAAACGTCAAGGAAATAAATATTACAGTTTATGTAATTTACTATTTCGATAAAAATAGATGCGGAACAGAATTGGTTAATTGCTATCATACAAGATTCATTCGGTTATTCCATATCAATCCAAATTTGAGAATTACGAAATTTTCATACATAAACATTTAAAATGTTAGCAAATCATCTGCTGGATGGAGTACAGACAAATAATAATATATACTGTGTAATTGTATGTCTAGACTGTTTCATTGCAGAAAAGGCCAATTAAAACTAGGACATATACTATAAAAAGTATCACAGAAAAGTGATTTATAGATATTCCACCTCAATTTACATTGTCTTTCCAACATTAAATTAGATTCCTAAATAGAATTCCGAAACGTTTTCGATATTTTATAAAACTATTAATACCAAAAATTTAAATATTATTTTCTTTATTCAATTATATTTTGCAATTTTTAATAATTTTTTACCTATTTACCATTCAAGGACGAATTATACGCAATTCCTTTTTTTTTTAATACATATTTATATTATGTAATGCAATTTTCGTCCTCGGCATAATAATTATAGAAAAATGTCTATCGTAACAATATGTCTTTAAGCATTTGTCGTCTTTTCAAATTTTGAAATTAAAATAATATAAAATAACATAACGCCAAGAATAATATATTTTTCATATTGATATCCTACGCTTTTCTTTTTGCAAATATCATTTAATTTATATATACCTTAAAAAAATATCATGATAATCATTTTTCCCTAATATATTTTCCAAATAGAAGAAGAAGAAAAAAAACATTGTAAATATAAAATTAACAAAGCGTACCAGTTCGTACACAAAACTGTTGACATTTTGTTTATATACGGAATGAAAATGCAAAAATAATAATAATAATAATAAAAAAAAGTTATATGTATAGAAATAATTTAAAATAAAAAATATATGAAAAAAAGAAAACGGAAGTCACAGGCTTCGATTAGGTCACGTATTTAATCAGGCGTGCACATTTCATTCACAACCATATACATATATCTATATGCATTAATATCCTTAAAATATAAAATATATAATTTTGTTCGTTATCCTTACATTATTATTATTTTGAAAGAAGCTTGAAAGAAAGTGACAAGTGACAAAAGTTTTGGTTGAACAAAAACTAAAAAAATTTTTTTTAACGTGATTTTGCATATAAAGTTAACACGTTGTTGCATTCGTTTAAATCCTGTCAGGGAATGCAATTTTTTTGTTTGTTTGTTTCGTTTATTAATCAAGAAAAAAATTCAATTCGGAAACTTTCTTATTAATAAACAATTGGATTTTTCTCACCGTAAATGTTTCATATTTTTTTTTCGAGATTTTATAAATAAAAGATTGTATAATATTAACAGAGTGATTTGAAGAAGGAAATGAGTTAAAGTAAATTAGTGTTACTGAGTAGTAGTGGAAAGAGAATTTCAATTAAATACATAAAATTTATTCATATTTTAATGAGTCACAACTGCGTCGACAACTAGTCGAATGCAGGGCCCATTATGCATCGCAGAGTAATACAGTACTAAGCTATATCAATCTATTTAAGAAGGATTGATAATTAGAATTTTTAGAAGAAACGGTGGCCAAATGATTATTCAGTAAATAAGATAGAATTTCGCTATGGTTGGCTCTAAAATATGGAAAAAGTTTTGGTGCTTCAGTATTGCTTAACCATTCTTAACGTGTTTAACTATACATACTTTCATTTCCACCAATTTTTTTAATACTATTTTACTACTGGCGATATTATCTATAGATACGGTTCTACTGGAGAGGATTATATACGATTATGAGAAGTAATTTCTTCGATTGTTTAAAACTTATTTATAGACGATCATATTAGTCTAATTTTCTGGAGAAGATTTTGCTATATAAATTCAGCTGAAGTAAGAAAATTATATAGTCTTAGGCTATACTTCGTTCGCACATAGTATTCGGTATATACTTTGATGATAAATCCTATAAAATTATAGTCATAAAAATTGATTTAATATTTATAATTATACAATCAAACACAATCCTACATTGTTGTAGTTAAAGCTTTAGTTTACTGAAAGATTCTATTCGTAAAAAATTAAATATTTCAGTAAAAGAATGGTCTACGTCCCAAATAGTTTGATGTCAACCTCGTTTTGTACATTTTACCATTAAATTACATAACCCTGTCCTGGGTACTTTCTACCAATTTTCATTATCTGTTAAAACTTTTCTGATGCCAGAAAAAAGCTTTATTTTAATTCTTAATAACGCTAGAAAATACAAAAAATTATTCAACTTTTATTTTTGTTATAATGTTGGACCATAAGAAGACTTAAAAAATAATAAAAAATCTACATTCTCTCATCCAAAGCCCAAAGATTTTCTAACAATGGAAAAAATGTATCGGAAAATTATGTTGTTGTTTTTTTTTAATTTTAAATAACTTTTGTGAACAAATAAATATTTAAAAAAAAAAACTGAAATTGTAATTAAATATTCTCACAACTATATAGAAAAAAATATAAAATTACGTTACTATGTTATTCAAGAGCATCCTTTTAAAATCCTTAAAAAAATTGCAATATAAAATTAAATTTAGTAGAAAAGTGGTAAAAATTTATTATAAAATAAAAGTTTTCTTTTTACATATTTTATGTAAAATTTATTATTAGAAAATTTTTATAAAGTTTTAAAAACACAAAAACAAAACACAACAACAAAATGAATCCTTATTTTATAAAATTTCGTAATTCATAATAATCCAATTCGTAGATTTAAGGAAAAACTGTGGAAAAAATACCAATTCTGTTAAATATTTTGTGAGTTAAACAAATAAACTATAAATTAATATTTATAAATTAAATTTCAATTATCATTTTTGACATTTAATCCTAAATATGGAACGCATCGACTAAAATATTATTTAATAAACTTGAATAAAATAAAATTATTTAATACTAAAACATAAGGTCATGACCAAAACAAACAAAATTCCGATATGAACAAGTTTGAAATGAAATTGTTTTTATTTATTATATAAATATAAATTTCCTAGGGCATTTTAAAAATAAAAGAATCATAAAACATAAATTTAAAATATTATATTTAACACAGTATATAAAAAGCATAAAAATAATTTTTGCTGTCATAATGTATAAAAATTATGTTAAAGGCATTAAAAAAATCATCACACGACGACGAATCATTTTTTCCAATATGGAAAAAAAATACTGTAAGCAAATTTAATATTTATACTTGGTAGTTTCTGTCGTTTCTGATGGGAAAGCAGACTCAAATATTTTCATTATTATAATATAATTTAAATACTAAGAAAATGATTCTTGTTTTGGCATTGTTGTGCAGCTGTTTATGTGACTTCATCTATGAAGAACATAAAAGACTTTATTTTTTTTTGTAGGTGCATCCACAATATCAAATATCAGATATTCTTGTTTAAAATACACAGCTTGGTAAGAAGAAGGTCTTTTATATACATATATGTAACATAAATTGCGCATTTAATGCACGATTTTAAAGAAATGTGACACAAATCTGTCTTATAATATTTTTTTTTGAAATTATGACGTGAAATTATTTAAATTTTAAATTTATTATTATATAATTGTAATATTGTAAATGAATAATTACACTGTTTGGAATCAAATGTGATGATTTTTAGAATAATATAAATATTTTGTATAATCATAATTGAAAATTATTTAAATAATAATTGTAGTCCTTTAATGTAGTATAATTTACGATATTACTAATATGAATTTGGGTAATCAATTACTTTATATGTCAAAAATAGGTGAATTAATTATTTTCCTCAAAATTATTTTTGGTTTTGAAAGTATGTTTTGTTAGATTTTCAGTTGTCTAGGTTCCCAAGGATAAAATTTCATGGAATCAACATGGAATGACAAAATGAACTAATATTTCATACAATTTGAGTACCCTTGATGCAATGGTGCCATTGCGAACCCTTGGATCTATCTTTTAATAGCTTCATTATGTCGGGTTACAGACACACAGACGAACTTAGCCAATTATTATGTTAGATAATACAGTTAAATAATTTGTGTATTACAATTTATCAACGATTACTTTTTCCCTTCAAAAATTTATCTAAATCAAACTTAATTTTGAACAGTGTATAAAGAATTAAGGGCCAACAAATATTTAGATATTACTTAACTGAAGCAAAAATCATTTTGAACTATTTATGTATATAATACAAAATAATATAGAATTGTCACTTCAAACTTAAAATTATAGTTGTAATATTACTTTACAAAAATAAAGAAACTAACAACAGGTGAAAATCGGTAATAATTTAGTTTACAGTGCATTGATTTCTATATATACATAATTTCAGCTGTTTCTAACCGTTTCATTATTATTTTGTTTATTTCTGTATAAAATTTCTAGTGGTTTGAGGTTTCAAAGTAATAAGAAAAAAAATGTTGACTTTAATAAACCAAAAAAAAAATATTTATTATACCATTTTGCAAAAAAAAAAAATGTGGCTGGTTTTGTTTTCTCTGTATGTTTAAAGGCGCTTATTAGAAATTTGATTTATGGTAAACATAATCAAAGCAAACAAACAAAATTACAAATAAAAAACCTTTAGTTAAAAAAAAATCTCTTCCTTGTCTGATAGATGCCTAATAATTTGTATTTAGCTCATATTTTGTTTTTGTGTTACCAGAAATTAGAAACGATTTTTGTGATAGAAATTCAATCGGAAATGATTGGCGCTATACAAAAAATAATTACAGAAAAATTTTTAACAGAAAAATAAAATAAAATAAACATTTTTTTTTTTTTACTTTTTAAGGACATTTGACACCATAAGAGAATTCTTCTTTTTTGAAAAAAAAAACTATAGTAACATATTTTTTTTGTTGTACAAAATCAATTTGATACTCTTCTTTATCCTTGAAACAATCTCCTTAAAATTATATAAAAATTCAAAAAACAAAAAAAAATAATCCTTTTTTTTTTTAAAGAAATATTTATAGCATATTTTTGAAATTGAAAAAGGATTAACTTCTTTAAGTTTCTCTCTGTCAAAATTC
Organism: Empis stercorea; assembly: GCA_949752835.1. NCBI lineage: Eukaryota > Metazoa > Arthropoda > Insecta > Diptera > Empididae > Empis > Empis stercorea. The sequence continues at coordinate 5,805,541 of OX457087.1, forward strand.
TAGAAATATTTTATTTATATATCAAAATTTTAATGGCAAATCCTTTAAAAAATAGTCTACAAAATAAAAAAAAAGGATTTAAAATATTTGTGTGTGTGATATAAATAATAATAATATTATTTTTATTCATTACAGGAAGAAACTAGGATAGTCAGGACAACAGGAAATAAATATATTTATATATAAATATAAAAGAGAATTTTGTTGTGGTGATGATACCGGAAAGGATATGTCCTTGGTTGTTGAATTTTTGTTTCCGATTGTTGTATAGGGTTATATAAATAAAATATAAAAGCTTCGGCAATGAAATTGTAAACAGAAATGTAAAATTTAAAAATTATAAAGAAATATTTTTGATTAAAGGACCGGAAAAGTTTTTGATATATGATAAAAAAAAATTAGTACATTTTAAGGACAAAATTATAGATTAATTGTTAACACGTATAAATTACCATGATTTCTATCAATATCTTAAAGATCATTAAAATTTGTTGTCCTACTTACAGTTTGCATCTGAGATTATAAAATAGTTTGTAAATTGATCTCGACTTACCTGAAAATAGAAAAAAAATAAATATTATTAATAAAAATTATATTTTAATTATTATTTTATTAAAAGATTTTAGAGAAATTAAATATCAATATTTCAAATAGAAGTAGCTTTGTACAATGATCGTCTCCCTAGAATGATATTTAGTAAAACAGAGGAGCAATTAATGCTTATTTTCAAACTGTCCTTCTTTTTAGTTTGTGCTTTTTACTTGCGATCATTATTGCTGCATTTGAGTGTATCTAGATATTTTTACTATATAAGATTTTCTACTCCAAAATTATGATAGAGCAGATCAAAGTAACTTTTAAAATTGTGAAATATAATTTTCTTGATAAGGATAACAATTAAATTTTTAAGAGAATGAAAATTTTTTAAATAATTTTCATATAATTTTCACTAAAATCGTTTACTGTTTTGGAATTTGAAATATTACTCCACTCTGCCAATTCAATTTGTGAACCAATTTGTAAACCAATTTGTTAACAAAGCTTATATAATTCCAGTTTAACTCAAACAAATTCGGATATCATAATTATTCCAAGAAAATAGTTTATAATTTAAATGAATTCTTCCCTGAATTCTAATTTAACGAATTTAAATCTTATTGACGTATCAATTTAAATTAAACATAATTTTACTTAAATTTTATGCAACATATAATATTTTTTGATATTATATTCCAACGAATTATAATTAATTCATTTCTCTCATAATTATTTCCATTCTAATAGTAATATATAATTTTTGTCATTAAAACAACCAAAATATTTTTTAATCTCAGACCAATTTAAAGCTTTAATTTCTCAGTTACTCTAAAAAAAAATTGTTTTTTTCTTTTTTTGTGAATAATTAAAAATAATAATATAAGAAAAAACGAAACTCTGTCTACTTTAAGATAACATAATGTAAACATTTACGCCATCAAGTGACGTTAATAATAAATACATAGTCAAAATATTAAAAAAAAAAAATAAATTAAAATAAACAAAATAATATTTAAACAAAAAATTATTTTGTTTAAGCTCATATTTAAAGAACGCTGTGTAAGCGCATGTTTAAAATTATTGCTGAGCATTATGGTATTTAAAAAATTTAAGGTTTTCTAATCAAAGTGTGATTGTACAATTGGACGGTCTATGGATTGGAATGGAAATATGGAAATAAGTAAACTATAAATTCTTAATCTGAACAGAAAAAAAAATCATTTTGAAGATAATTTTTCTGTTTAGGTTAATTTTTTTTTTTTTTGCAAAGCAAAGCAATTAATTTATATAAACATAAAATATGTTTTCTTTATATGTACAAATATTTAAACATAGTTTGAATATGATCATTAATTATCACATTTATTTTTAGTTGGACATTTTTTTGTATACTTTAAATGAGTTGAAGAATAAATTCGGAAATTCTTATAATATAAATTTTACAGTCAATTAAATAATTTGCTTTTTTTTTTAAAGAAATTAAGTCATTAAAAAAATCTAACAATTTTAGCAAAATGGCCTTGAACAAGATCTATAAGCGATTCTACAAAAAATAAATTGTCGTTTATCAGTCACTTCCGACGACAATCATTATTTTACAGCAGCTCAATTTATTTTTTTGGGGTATTCACCGATTTGTATTGCAATAGTAATGCAAATAATAATGAAATACTGAAAACCAACTATAAAACGTGAAATTTTTAGATAAAAATTAATTTTCCCACGAGTATGGTGTGGTTAGCTTTAAAGAAAATATCAAAATAGATTGCTCAAACAATTTCATAATTATGAACTTTCATCTACCATGATGGCTTTGGCTTGTGCTTGTGCATATCCATTTAATTTAAAAAAAAGTATTATTAAATTTTAAAAGATTCTTCAAAATTAAAATAATTTTCAAAACTCCAAAGGTTAAACTACATTAAAATAACAATTAAATTATTAATTTTCACTATAGACTTAATAAATTAGACCTAATTTTTTTAGACATACAAAAATTTAACATCACAATTAAATTGATTTAAATCTGAAAATGTCAATATTTGAACCTTTATTCAATTGAACTTTAAAATAGTATAAAATTTATTAAAAATCAATTTAAAATTTAAAATTAAATTTTACTGGGTTTATGACATTTCAATTATTTATCTATTTTTTTTTTTTGAAAAAGTTATTTAAAGATAATAATTGCCATTATTGTTTACTATTTATTAATACTTCAAAAAAAATGTTATGGACCAATAAAATCAATTGATAGTTTAAAATTGATATATAAATTTTAATTTAATTCAAAGTAAATAATTTTATAAAAAATACTTCTATTATCTAAGAAAAATACTCCAGAATATTTTTAATGGAATTTTTATTAAAGAAATTATTTCACTTAAAGTGTTAAGGAAGAAATGAAATTGGGAAAGTAGAACTATAAAAGTTTGTTTCTCAGAAAAATTTACTCTATGCTTATTTAATTTGAATTTACAATTGTGCTATTTATTATTATAATGCTACCAATTAACTTAAAGGGTTAATTACAACCACAAAATCTTTTTGTATTTTATTTATTTGGTGTTTAAAGTTAACACTATAGATTTTGTAATATCTTTAACAATCCATATGGAATTTTAATCATAAAAATAAAATCATAAAATTTTCGGCGGTTGCAATATAATTACAGAGATTTAATTTTTCAAAAAAAAAAAACGCATAAAATCATTTTATTTTTATAGTTAACAAAAGTTCTAATTTCTTGTAATATTACAACATGAATAGAAAATTTCGTATACTCGTATATAAAAATTAAGTAAATTGCTAAATGAAATACTAAAAAATTGAACTGAAAAATATGTTAAAGAAATTTAAAAAAAAATTTAGTACAACTTGCATCATAATAAGTAAAAAATTAATTATTACATTATGTTTTTAAGAATTCTTTTATTTAGATTTATGGAAAATTAATTATATTTTTTATGTTTATGATATTCAATATTCCATTTAACGGCTACTTGGTTTTATATATGTAAGTTTTTGAGATTACTAATGATTTAATCTACTTTGAAGAAATTGAATTTTATTAGCAGATGAAATTTAATTTTAGATGTAATATAAATTAAGTTCAAATAATCTCGCGGAGTTTTATGATCTTTAATTAATTTGACATGGAAATTTTTATTGGTCTGTAATTTGTGGCATTACAATTAAAAAATTTTTTATAGGGTTAAGTAGATAATCGAAAGCTCTTTGATTTTGATTTATTAATCATTTTGTCGGCTTTTTCTCTGATGAATTAAATCAAACTTATACTGAAAAGTATTGGACATTTTTTTGGTTAGATAATAAAACGACTGTGACAATTCGGTTAAAGAACGCCTAGAAGTTTATATAAGTAATTTTTAAAATTTAACTATAATTATTAATAAATTCTATTACATGTTTTGTAAGTAATTTTTTTGTACAAACTTACCTCCATAACGTTGCGAACTGACATTTGATAAATTAATTATAATACAGCTAATAACTAAAAATGTAATGGGGTGAAACCACCCCATTTTTAATTTAAATTCCTTCTTTAAATTTTATAAAATTTCTTTACGGAATCCTTAATAAAAAGAATATTTAAAATTAAACATTTAATCACTTTGTAATTTATAATTTTCAATTGAATTTTTTAATAATTATAAATTTTGTGAATGAAAATATCGAAATTGTAGAAACTATAGAATTTTCAGATTAAATTGATCTTTTTATAATTCAAATTAGTTCTTTATCCAACAGGACGAATTTTGATTTGTGCAAGAGTTACACAAAGCTTAGTATTTGAAATGTAAAAGACCATAATTCGATGTTCGATATGAAAATTCTATAAAATACTTAAAATTAAATAATAATTCCCCCAAAAACAAAACAATAAAAAAACGTAGATATAATTAAGTATAAATAACAATGTCCTTAATGAAGCTCATAATATAATAATTAAATCATTAATATGTAAATTTAATATTTTAATGATTTTATTTATGATTTATAATACATAAAAAAAAAATCTGTATCCACAATTTTTTTGTAACATTAAATTCATATATACATATAATATAATTCGTAAATTTTATTATCCTTGATTTGCGGGAATTGTTCAAAAAATATTTCATAAAAAAAAATTTTCATTTTAAGGATCACGAGGGGATTAAATATCGCGAATTCACAAATAATAATAAAATAAGAAAATATGAGCAGCAAATATGAATGACAAAAGAGGCGTAGATTTTCAAAGGACATTAAGGATGATGATGATATTTCAAATAAAAAAAAATAAAATAAAATATAAATTTTTCTTTAAACGAAATATCATTTTTTATGAGTTTGACTCTAATGCCACGCAGATTGTGGTTAAGGATTTTGGAGCAACAATTTTTTCTTTTTTTTTGGTATACTTATGTAAAGTTATATATGTATTGTCGTCATCGCGTACTTAATGTTAATGTCAATCCGTAGCTACAAAAAAATGAAAAAATAAATAATAAACTGTGTTTATTGTAATGCAAATTATATTTCAGTTTTCATATAAAGAAGTTTTTTTCGTAAAGAAAATGATGATATTTAAGGATATTATTTCTTCGTTATATTTAAGGAATATAGAAAAAAGAAATTCTTGAAATTTTTCCTTTAAAAGCATAAGAAAAAAATATTAATTTTAATGGAAAGTAGATTTTTTAATGTTTATGGAAAAACCAGAGAAAAAATAATATAATGTTGAAATTTTAGTAAATAGAATAAAAAATGTTGTTCTTATGGAAAAAATAGGAAAATATTTATTTAAAATTTATCTTTGATTTTAGATTCCTTCTATGAAGTTTATGTAAAAATTTTTGGATTTTCGTCGTAAGAGTATTTTCACAGACAGAACACTATAACAAGTTCTGTCATGACCCTAAATATTTCCGTCAATAAAGTTGTATTTTTGGATGACATTTTAAATTTAAATCTATTTTTCTGATGGTAATAATTAAAAGTTTTTGAGAGACCCAGTAATTTTTACCAATTTAGTAAAAGAGAAAATTCGTTACTTTTCCTATAGCTAACGCTTCTATAGATCGAAGAATCTTCTTTTATTATTTAATAGTATTCCGATACACTAAAAGGTAGAACTATATGCAGACTATAAAATATGTCGGATACTCGTACAATACCAAAATGCTTATTGAAATTTTGTATTGCCGGAAAAGAGAATGTAGAAAGGATATATAGGAGTAAATAGAGTACAAAATTTCAAATTTATATAATTCATTTTTCCTGACCAAGAAAAATACTTTTTACTTTATTGAAATATCAAGGGAACCATATAATAGTTACGATTTATATTTCAATATTTTTACTCTTAACGATTTAATAAATTGAAAAAAAAACATCGCAACTAAATTTTACTTTCCTTTCATAGAAATAATTTTAATGATTATTAAGCGACACACTAAAGCTTTTTCATTTTGTTCTCAGACAGAATACAAAAAAAATTACTTGTATATATACATTCCGGAAACTCATTATGAGTGGCATAAACTCATTATCCATTTTTATGTAAATAAAACTTATACAAATTACAAAACAAAACAAAAAAATGGTTTAAATTTAGTTACATTTAAATTTTTCATATTTATTTATACCACAAAAAATTGCCATAATTATGATATTTAAAACTGCACCACAAAACCACCAGAAAGGACTAACTAGATTTAATTTCTGACAACTTCATCATTAAAATTAAAAGTATATAAAAACGTTTAATAATTCTATTAATTTTCATATTTTTAAATTGATGTACGTCGTCTTTTTTTTTTTGTGTTTTGTGTGCAAAAACACTTAACATATAAACTTTATTAAAAAAAAAAACGAAATAACAAAAACGGAATCCTTACATAAATGAAAAAAAAAAAAGAAATCCTGGGATGCAAAAAAAAAAATGTTGTAACAAGATAGAAACATCTTCAAACCTTTGTGCTCTTCATAGTATTATTTATTGTGAATGAATTTAGAGGAAGATAATAAATATAGTATATAGTAATAAGGATATTCAGGAATTCAGGTTGGAGGATCATAATTTTTTATTTTGTTTACATTTTTATAACTAGTTCATGAAATTATATTTAAATATAATTGCTTTTAAATTGTTGGAGAAGAAAAGAGTTTTTAAATATAATAATATAAAACGCGAAAGGTTTCAGTAGGAAAATTCTTTTTGAAGGTATATAACAGAAAAGAATCGTATATTATTGAAATTTTCCTCGCTAATGAGATTCTTAAAAATTTTTGTTTTGTTAATAATCAAAGAGAAGAACTATTCAATTTTAACAATTTTCCATTTTTTTTAGTAATAAATTAATAATGTTCAAAAAATATTAAATTAATTTTAGAGATTCTCGTAGTTGATTTATCAATAATTTAATTTTAATTTTAGTTAAATTTCGGATAAAATGAATTTAATAATTTAGGTGATAAAGTTAAAAAGATTTTCTACTTTTTCAAAGAAAATTAATTGAAATTGAAAAATTTGTTAACAATTAAATAAGTTAACATAATTAGTCTACTAACATTAACACAGAAACAATAAACTAAACAAAATTTATGAGCAATTAAATTAGTTTTACCAGTTTAGAACTATTATGCAACTTATTATGCAATGAAAAAAAACTGGAAAATAATTTTATATATAAAATTTTACGATGCAATATGAAAGTATAATTTGAATATCTGAGCTGATCAGTCACTGATTACAAGTTAAGAATGAGAAGGTAGGTAAAAGGCTTAGGTTCATTAAATTGACAAATCTTCTTGAGAAATCTAATGGATCAGTATTAAAATATTCAGGTGCAAACAAGTTAAAATATTGAGTTGCATATTCGAAGCTTCATCAATCAATAGGTTCCATCCATTTAATCAAAATACTTTAAGCTTCTTATTTAGAGTAGCTCACCAATAATCTGCTAAGCATGTCTAAATAAATTAAATAAACTTTCAATTTTGAAAATAAGCTAAAATCTTTGCATGTAGAAAACTGTAAAACGATCATAGTAAGGTAGTAGTAACCTGTAGGTTAATTTTAGAAAGATAATTTCAAATCTCTTTAATATTTCTGTTAAAAATATTAAATGAAATTAATTAATCATTTATTCATCATCATCACCACCACAAAATAAAACATTAGTAAATAATAATAACAAAAATCTTAAAATTTATAATAAGAAAATCAAATAAAAACTAACCTAAAAATAATTAAAAAATAATTTTCAGTTTCATCGCTAAACAGACAATTTTAAATATGTTGTTGTATATCGTTGACAGTATATCTTCCAAAAAAAAAAAATAGAATTAAAAACTACATAACATCAAATTTATGTTTATAAAACTGAATCAGTGACAAAAGATTGTGACCAATAATTCGGGGGCGTCCAAAAGAAACACACATAACTACTTACGAACGACGACAAAAAAAACATGATTTTGCCACTGAAACAGAAATTTAAAAAACAAATAAAAAATTTGTTTTACATAAATTTGATGGACCAAAGAGTCTTGAACGGAGAGAGAGAAGTGAACGATTAAAATTTTTATTTTTATATTTATAATCTTATATTTTTTTTTGTCTTCATCTTATTTTTATCTTTTATTAGTTTAGTGAATTAAAATGCGGGAATCTCCCCGTTTCTAAGGTGACATAAGATAAAAATAGATTAGATAGAAAATTTTGTTATTTAATTTTAATTTTAATTTTTTTTTTTTTTGGTAATTTTCAAAATAAAAATAAAGAATTTTATTTTTCGAAATTATTACGAAAAAAAAAAAATAAAAATATTAAAAAAATTAAAAGAAATTAAGAAAATTTGTTATTTTTCTGGTTTTTTTGTTTTTGGCACACGAAATTTTTTATGAAAATTATAAATTAATTTGTTATTATGATTTTGAATGATCATGACTTATTAAACATAATAAATTTTATTTTCAGTTTCCGAGGTTTTTTTTTTTCGCTTATTTTTTTCAAACTAAAAATAGAAATTTTGTTTTTGGAGATAAAAATGATGTCAAAATAATTAAATATAAAAAAAAAACTAAAAATTCTGGGTCAACTACCTTCCTAATTTTTGTTTGAAAAAAAAAAATAGCATAAATTACATAATTTATATAGAATTTCTTCCGGTATTATACACGAAAAACATTTGTAAAGAACCAAAAAAGTAATATTTTTAATACAAAACTAGTTTTGCCTTAAATTTGGTAAATTGATGACCAAATGATTTTCAATAATATATTCTTTGTTAACAATAATTTTTGATGGTTCATCCCCCTCCTCTTAAATAATAATAATAATAAATTAATTTAAATAATTACTTGTTGTAGATGAATTTTAATTAACCTTATATACAACAAATTTTCATAAATGTGTCAGATTTTATTTACACAGAGGTGGGGGAAGAAACATCAATGTTAAACAGGGTGATTTATTCAAGATGAATTTTTCAAATAAAGTTTTTCGAGTCCTTGAAAATGGGTCTATGATTTTTTCATTTAAAATTTTTGGAGTCCTTCAAAATAGGTCTATGATTTTAAATGGTATCGCTTTGATACAAAGACTTTTTCAAATTAATTGAGTTAATTAGGTTAAAGTGGCTAACAATAAATTAGTATTCGTAAAATTTGATTTTTGAAAATAATTCATATGAAAGTTTATAAAAAAATTAAGATAAAATCATATTTTGGTGGCCAGGCAGCAAGTTGGACAACATTCTGAAATACATATGCAATTTGCAACTAGTTAGTATAAAATTGAAGAGTTTCTCCTCTTTAATGGTATACTGTCCATTTTTATTGAGACAATTGGTCTGCTAATTAAAAGCCATGTTGTAGTAAACTAGTGGCAACAATGATTTGAATTATTTGCTCTTGATATTCTCCTCCTAAATTAAAACAAAAATCAAAGGTAACTACATAATAATATTAATTATTGATGCATTTTACCTTTATTGCCATTTAATTTGCAATAATATTTAATTACAAAAATATATTGACATTCAATTCACTTTTATGCTATATTTATAATTTAAATATTTATTTATAAAAGTTTCTTATTTTAGAAAAAATTTTCTAGGAAAATTAATTGTTTATTATATAAATAAAAACATTATAATATTTGCTTATACTTGAAATTTATATATAGAGTTACAATTTCTTATCTACAAAAATGTCAATGATGAGTAATTAAATAATTATGAATTGCAACATAAGAAAGAAAATGATTTTTCCATTTAGGGGATTGGGTAAATTTTTTTTTAAATAAATATAATTAAAAATTAATTTTAAATATTTGAACTTTGGAAATTAAGTAATTTGAGGAAATATTGTTTAAATATGAATAATATTCTTGCAATTTTCCATATATTTTCATTATTGGCTATAATAATAAATCGGTGTTCTATTTATATGTAACATTTAAATAATAAAATTATTTTGTGTCCCTGTATTTTAAAGATTTATTATTAATTTTTTATTTGTTATAAAAATAAATTATTAAAATATTGTCATTTAAACGAAACCGCCAAATATTTGAACACTTCAAAAATGTAAATAAAAATTGTGTGAAAAAAAATTTGGGGTAAGTTTTAATTTTAAAAAATTTACAGATTTTTTCATAACAAAAACTATTAAATGGATCACAATTTTATTGTAATGATGATAAATATTGACCAGAAAAATTAAATTTTACTTTCAATCCAAGGAAAATGTAACCATACACAAACAGATCTAAATTAATCTATCATAAATTTATGTATGGTCTTTTAAACATACCCTTGATCACGGTAATTTTTGGATTTTTTTTTAAATTATTATCAAAATATGTTAATTTAATTATAAATAAAACTATAATAAAAAAAATATTAATAATATATTAATATTATTCAATTTAAAACAATATTTTTTGTGTGGTGATTATATTAATTAATGATCATAAATTTCATACATAATTATTATTTAAATTTACGTGTTTTTTTCAATCGTTTTCTATTAAAAACATAATTTTACTCTATATTTAATTGGTTTTACCTTGAAAATAATAAAAATTCTTTACATATAGAAAATTTTTTCCATAATTTCAGTTCTAGGGTGTAGGGTCTGTAGGATCTTTAAGAATAAACAAATATTTATATTTATTATAAATTATATAATTTTTTTTTTATTAATTATCATCCTCCCATTTAGAACCTTTTTTCACCTTTTCCCCCAAAAACGTTTTGCTTAAAAAAAGTGAAAAATCATATTATTTAACTATAAATATTAAAGAAATTAATTGCAGTGGCAAATGTTATTTTGATGCACCGATGGACAATACAGACAACCAAAGCCAAACCTAAATCATTTTTCTATATTCGTTTTTCTCTTCTTCTTCTTCTAATGAAGCATAACACACAAGATCAGCCACCGTACTTCAAATTATATGTTTAGTATCTAAATAAAAAATGTGTATGTGTGTTTTATGCGCCCTCCCAATATGATCTTTATCAATCATCACTAAATAAAAGACCAATTAGAAAGTTAAAAAAGAAAATATTAAATCTAGATAAAAATAGAATCGTTTTGTTGTTGTTATTGTTGTTGGTTTATTAGAATTTCAAAATTCGATGATATTATAAAAATGAAAAAAAAAAAGAAGAATTTCTAATCAACAAGCCAATTAATCTATGATTATGTTTTAACAGAATTTTTTTTTTTTTTTTTTTAAATTTACGATTTTTGATGATATAGGATTTTTGTGTACTATTCGGTGGTTGATATGGGGTCATTGGGCTAAATTGGTCTATTAATTTATTTATTTTTGAATATAATTTTAAGATAAGTTCTTTTTTTAGCAATAAATATTTTTGGAATTTTTAAATAGTAGTTTTTTTTTTTGCTAATTTCATAAAAGTTTACATAAATTATAATATCAAACAAGTTTGAATAGTTTGAATAAATTTAAAGTGTTAACTGCTAGCTGAGGTCAAATATTTTAAATTAATTAAATGAAGGAGACCTGAAGTTTTGAAGTTGGTTCAGTTAAAAATGATTTTCTTATTAAGATAATTTAATATAGGATTAGATAAATTTCAATATAATTCTATCATTCATACTAAAATATATTGGCATTAGTTTAGTCGGAAATAATTTTTGTTATATTGCTACTCCTAATCAGATGTCTAATTTCCTACTTGTTATATTGCTTCTCCTACGTAACTAATAACATTTCATACTTCTATGATCGTTTAATTTTCACTCTGTAACTCGAAAAATGGAACAACGATTACTTAGATTTAGTATAACTTCTCTTTAAAACCATACTAAGTCATATTCTTCTCGCCACTGTCATTGCCTAATATCAAAATTAGTCTCAATTTTAAAAATTCAATTTCAAACTTCATTTTAATTTTATTATCCTATGATTACAAAATTTTAATTTTTTGGAAAATTAAAATTTTTCATGGAAATTATCATTTAAAATAAATAAAATTGATATTTTGTTTTTTTTTTGACACACTTAAATTAGCACATCGATCTTTATTTCTATCTCTAAACAAAAAGAGTACTTAACAAATTAAATGTTTCAAACAAAATTTATTTCGGAATTTTTATTCTTCATTTTCGAAATATTATATTAAAAAGCATTTTTATGACTTTTAAAAATATATGTTGAAAGGCTAATACATAAAAATTTTACACATAAGATATTACAATCTTGTAATATATATTAAAAAAAAAACATATAAATTAAAATGAACCTATTTTCGATCCAGTACACGCAATCCAAATTAAAATCTTTTGAGAATTAAAATATATATAAAGAATTTTTATTTTTATCTGATCTTGATATTCAGCCGAAAAAAAAAAAATTTTGTACTTTATTGTGACACGAAATTTTTTTAAAAAAAAACTTTCATAGAAAAAAGAACCGAAAATAATTTGAACTTTACAGAAAAATGCATTTTTTTTTTGTAGAAATTTCTGTCATATTATGTAAAGATCATGATAATGTAATAAATTTTTTTTTTGTATAAAATTATCATATTTTTTTATATAAAAAAATGATCTTCAAAAATGGAAAAAAGATTAAACTTGGCGGCTAAAAATCATCATAATATTTTTTTTATCTATGTAGAATATTTTCAAATGATTCATGACTCTACTTTATAACATTAGACAAATTTATTAGATAATTTTGATTTGTCACACGTGTTAGGCAAGAATAATATAAAAAAAAAAACACTTTTAATTTTCACTTTAAGAATTCATAAATTTTCAGAAAAAAAAGAAAATGAAAATGAAAAAAAATATTTATGTAATTTATTAAAATTAAAAAAAAAACAAAAATGATATTCATTTTTAAATTTTGTTTATGATGATTTTTAATAATTTGTAACGACAGTTTTATTAGGTGTTTTTCTTTGTAAAATTTTGTATTGAAAAAATGGAAAGTGAAAAATTATTTTACTTTCATTTTATTTTGTATAAATTTATATATAATTAAATTTGATTTTAAACTATGATCTTATACAGAAAATTTGAATTAAATTTAGATTTACATTAATATACTAAAGGGTCGTGGTGAAATGTGATCCAAAAATACTTTAATATAGAATAGTGCATCAAAATTTATGACCATTCTATAAGTCAGATATATTGTAGAAGTTCAGAACCATTCAGATGGCTGTATTTTCATTCTGAGAATCATTCTGATGGCTGTAGCTACAGAATCATTCTGATGGCTGCAGCTACATCTAGCTTTTAGAAATAATTTAACTTTTGGTCGACAAAAGCATCGAATATGTAAATATACTCGGTAGCTGGTTAGTCATTAGAATAGACAAGTTCACTCAAATATAAATTAGTTATTTTTGCTAAGCAAATACGAATTTAATTTAATAATATTTTGCCAACAAGATGAATTTTTTACTATTGGAGACTTAAACTGAGAAAGTCTCCAAATCATAAATTTTAACTAAATAAATTTTAAGTCCATATTGACTCGGAGGTAGTTTTTTATCATGTAAATTTAATGAAATATATTTTATTTCATTAAATAGATAATACTTCTATGATCGTTTAATTTTCAGTCATCATCAAATCGTCATCAACTTAATGACTAAAATTTAAGTAAATCTAGAATTTACTATAGGTTGTTGCTATAAATAAGACGATTTGAACTGAAAATTCTATTAGCCAATTATATGAAATAATTGTTAAATGAAGTAATATTTTTAATTATGCAAATCTCGTTGAGATATTGAAATACCTTTTGGCATTAAATTGAAAATAAGGTGTTTAAAATTAAATTACTTGGTAACATAATAATGAAATTGTAAATTCAATTTTAATGTTTCAATATAAAAATTACTTTATTTGATCACCTGTTTTCTATAGTCATTCTATATATTTTACATGAGATCATAACTAAATTATAAATTCAAATATTATTTGCAACAATATACTTAATTTTTTATTAGATTAATTATGTTTTAAAAATTACTTATGATCAAAATTTTCAATAATTATTAGAATTTTTGCGGAAAACAAATTATTAGTGCAATGTGACATAGAAATAAGACATTTTCAACCAAATTTGTTATAATTTATTAGAATTATTCTGTAGTCTTCTGTACGTTTTTCGGTAAAATGGTAAAAGATTGGTTTATAACAAATTGAGAATCATAGATGAATAATTTAAATTTTCCATTAAAAAATAAATTTTCATACTTTTCCATGTTTGCAAAATATATATGGTATGTACAGTAGGTATTCAAAATTATTAAATAAAATTACATTACAACAAATGACAATTATTTCAAACATATCAAATAAATTAAATCAAATATAAACAACAATTATTTTCCTATTAAAATTTTCTTATCTGATTAATTACAAAAAAAAAATTAGTGTGTAACTCTTTTAATTCTTTCGAATAGACTTGATTTATATGCAACAACAAATTCTAATTTATAAATAATATAATTTGAATCTAAATGAATAGGTTCACTAGACATTGAAGTATAACAAAAATCTTGATAAATTTTTTGTGTATTTTATGTGAATCAATAAATTTTTATTGGGTGCACACCATGAAATTATTAATTCAATCAATTATATATTAAATAATAATAATAATAATATATTTATTAAATATTATAATTGTTATTTTGACTTTTATGATTTATAATAATTAAAAAGGTATTTTTTTTTTAAATGATTCAAATGATTCAAAATGGTTTTTATGTCCTATATTAATTTTTGATCATAAAATACAAAAAAAAAATATATTGCAAAATTTTTTTAATATTGAAATAATTAAATTTTTACTATAAAAAAAATTTGTGGTTGAAAATTAATTATAATTTATTTTAATTATTTTGATAATATATATTATTAATTTTTTGAAGGTGAATGAAATATGTAAAATGTTGTGTAACTTAATTGCATTTTCACAGACCTGATTGCGGATTGTAATAGAAACTAATTGACAGAGGAATGATTCAAAGTTGAAAAGTTAAAAGACATTAAAATCTTAACCAACCAATAAAGAATCAGATTAAACCAAAATAATTAGTTTAAAATGACTTAAAACAAAATATCCCTATACAAATTCCAATTAATTAACAAATACCTAAAATTAAGACACAGAAAAACCTAAAATTAAGACAATTTTAACAATCAATTTTTTTTTTGTACAAAATTTTCAAAATAATTTTATCATTTGAACGATCCCTAAATATTTTATAACTTTATGATAACTTTAACAATTTTGAAAATAGAGGTAAGTAACCACAAAAATTAATTTATTAAATTTCAAAAATTAATTAAATTTCAATAAACTTTATCAACAAAATTCCACAACAAGTTTCTAATTAATTTCATTTAAGATATGCCAACTAAAAAAATTTCAATTGTTATTAATTCTACATATATAAAAAAATCATTAATTTTAGTAATTTGATAATACAAACATATTTTTCTTCTTCTTCAAAATATGAAAAAAAAAAAATGAATTATCAGATTACCAAATTAAATAGATTTCTTAAAATTTAAATTATATAATAAGAAGTTTAACAGAATTTTTAATCAAAAATGTAATAATGATAATAATAAATTTCTAATTAGAATATCAATTATCGATTGGAATTTTTGTTTTTGTTTTTTTTTTCAATTTTAGCATATTTTATGTAAATTAATTTTAATTAATTTATTGTGTTCTAAATTTTAAAATTCCATTAATATTTTTTGTCGTGAAAAACATAATTTTTTAGTTGTCTCAGAATTAAGTTCTAAATTTTTTATTTTTTGTGTTGAAAAATATACCTTGTCCTCTAAAACTATATTTTTTTTTACATAAATATAAAATTAAATAAATTTTAAATTAAATATAATAAATAAAAAACTAAATATATAATTTTTTTTTATAATGTTTAAACTAGTTTGCCTTAACCCTAATTTACAACCACCCACAATTTAAAAGAAGAATTTTAATACTTCTTCATTTTTTTTTTATTTTTATTATTTGAAAAAAAAAAAAAAAAATTATCAAACCATAACGAAAATTTTAAAATAATATTTTCCATTATAATTTTTTCCCATAATTTTTATTCGGAAAAGTATACCAAAAATTCGATATTTTCATTCACAAAACACTAATATTTCCAAATTTTCATTTATATTGAAAATTTTATATATAAATTTTCAAATATTTTTATTACCAATTTTTTTTATTTTAATTTAAAATTAATTTTCTTTTTTGTAATTTTAATTAATTTTTATTTTCACACAACAAAAATTTTAAATGCCAATAAGAAAATTTTATATTTCAAATTTTACCCAGAGAAGAAAAAACAAAAACGATCACTTTTAATATTTTAGGATTTCTATAAGAAAAAAAATGAAAAGAAAATATTAAATTTCATTGAAATATTGCAAGTAATTTTTAATAGGAAAATAAAGAAACCACAAAATTTCTCACTAAAAAACTTTTCTTGGTTTTTTTTCAAAAAATGAAAAATTATTTAAAAAAAATAATAAGAAATTTTCAAAATCCGCGACTTATTTTTTTTTTCAAAACGAACTCTTAAACGGTCAAAATCAAACTGTTTGTGAAAAACTGCGTGAGTTGAAAATGAACCGATCCAAAAACACTAAAAACAAACAAACAAAAAAGACAAAATAATTTTATATAAAAAGAAATAGCAGAGCAGACAGACGGATAGATACGAATAGGAAGTTACTGTGGTGAAGATTAATATAGAATATTTGAAAAGAAAAATTTTTAAACTTTTGTTCATATAAAAGTTTTATGTGTAGATAAAAAAAAAAAATTTATGTTGAATTTTATCGAACATGTTTGAATGAATATTTGAATGCAACAAGTTTGATTATAGTTTTGAGGGAACATGTTTGATAAATAATTTTTAGGATACAAAAAAAAATTCAAAGAAAATATTTTGGAAAAACTTTATGATGGGCAAAAAAAGGATAGCTGGGCTTTGGCTATTGACAAAATTGATAAATAATGTGGTTATAATAGTTTAAAATTTATATAGAATTCAAAGTTTTAGTGAATTGTAGCATATTGTAGAATTGTAGTATTTATGATTTTCAGGGCTTGAAGAAAGTGTGAAATTCGACAATATTTAAAAAATATTTAAATTAAGGATATTAAGCATTGTATACTATCAGTAGTATTAAATATATTTACGTAAGTATTTACATATTTTTAAAAGCAAAATTACATATAAGAAATTAAATTAAAAATTTAATAAATCTCTTCATCGTACTGGTTCATAAGAATGGTATTATGGTTTACTTAACGAATTCAATTAATATAATTAAGAGCATGATAGTTAAATTTTGAAAAAATAAGTATTAAGGGTAATTCCCCGAGTAATAGAATTTTAGTTTCTTATTAATTTTATTGTTGACTCATATGTTATAGCATTATGAATTTGTTATGCCAAATTAATTAGAAATTTTAATATCAAAAAGTGATAAAGCTATCTGACAAATTTGCATAAAATATATTGTTATTTTAATTAAATTAAAAATAAAATAAATACTAAATTAAATTAAATATGTATACACTTTCACATGAAATGAAAAATGAGTAATTTCACCAGAAAATATAATGAAGCTTTTTCTATTAAGTTTACATTCTTTAGTAATTAGAAGACTAACTATTCTAAATACATATACATATAATACTTTTTCACATCTTCTTATTTATGTAAAACCGAAAATAAATTTGACTGTCTGCCGTAAGAATTTCTCCGAAAAGGTGAACAGTAGCGACTTAATATTTGCAAATGTAATTCTGTCTGCTAATTTCTCGGTCAACTATCCAATTTCAACTCCTTCACGTGCGAAGAAGGGTAATAAAGCTAGTCAAGTCATATATTTAAATTGCTGTAACCCTAAACTTGACTCTGTACATCAATGCATAATTACCAAAACAAAATAAAAAAAACATTGTTTCTATAAAAAATTAATTTTCTTTGAAATTTAAACCGATTCTTTTTTCAAATTTTATATAATTTTGTCAGAGTTTATTTTTGGGTATGAATTATTTTCTACATAAAATTTAAAATATTTAATTTTATTCTAGAATAATTAAATTTTAATTGTATTTAAAAAAAAATTTGTTGTAATTTTTTTTTATGAACATTGTTATTAAATTAAATCATTTTGAAATTATTTATAAGCTAATATAAGAAATACCATAAATTTCAATAAGTTTAAAAACAATTTGAAAAAGAAAATGACATAATAACTGAAAAAAATTAAATTCTAAATATAGTACATACTAATATTAGATCATAATTCATCATAGAACGAAGCTAAATGTATTCATAAATCCATTCACAGTCCTAACTGCTGGAAGTTAGACAACAACTAAGAAAATAATAGATACATTTTATGCTTTTATATATAAAATTATTATTGTTGCAGTTGCAACTGATGGAAATTCTCGTATCAAACATTTAGAAACATTCATTTTGTGAACTAAAGTCCTGCAACATTATTGCAGAAACATTTTACAAAGCTTCTTCTTAATGGAAAATTGTTACAGGATTAAAAAAGTACAACGTGAGAAGTGAAAACTACCCTTGTGTAGTTTTTTTCTTTCCAATGGAATGTGTTTGTATAGAATATACACATACAATTGATTTTGATTGTGTCACAGAATTGGAATTGCGTTTTGTTATTGGAAAGGGCGGAGGAAGTGAATAACAATATATTTTTTTTATATATATTTCGCATTGTTTGGTATTTGATTTGAAGGCCGTACTCCAGGGGGTCCCAAAATGATATCTATATATACATATAATATTATGTAAATATGTAAATAAAACTACATGCGCAAAAAAATAAAAATTTAATATTAAAAATTACTCCTATGTATATATTTTTTTTTTTGAGAGTATGATTAAATGAGGATATGTAGATACATTTTTGCATAATTTCATAAATAATATACATAATAAATTTTATTTATTTTTTTAGGTTAATTTTGTATCAGAAAAATATGTTTTTTTTAAACAAATTAAACTTTTTTTTTTTGGATTTTGAAAGCATGTAATTAATAATAATTGAAATATAGAAAATTAAATAAATTTTTATAGCGAGTAAATTTATGCGTGCTTTAATAAATGTATTAAATTTGTTTAGGAAATTTTTTATATTTGTTGATTCTAGACGATTTTAATTATAATTGTATGTAAAATTGTAGAAATTTTTGTTAAATTTATTAACAATTTACAAAAAAAAAAAAATGCATGCAGAATTATTTTCAACTAAAATTCAATAAATTAAAGCTTAACATTAATTAATATCTTTCTCGCGTGTAAGCCCATAAATAAATTTTCAAATTATACTCAAATCGTCTAAGTTGAAATAAATTGCATCAAATTATAGCAACATAATTAATTTTAATGTCTAGTAATTCAAATTTTTTGCTAATTTTATATGTAAATCATTATTGTAAAAAATCATAAATTGTACAAAATTTAAATCGGTTAGAATGATTTCCTGGATTGTGATTTTCATTTTATTAGACAATTACCAAGCAAACGCGAGTTCAACTTAAAAAAAATTATTATTTGAATTTGTGTACATTTTAATATACGCATGAGATTTAAATTCTAGGATATCTGTAAGAATCTTTCGTAGAAATTTTCTAATCGAATCTTTCGCAAAACATAAATTCAAATAGTTTTTCACTTCTATTTGAACATAAATTATGTTTCTGTTTAACATCTAAATAAATATAACAAACATTTAAAAATTCATTTGAATTTCATAATTTTTGACCTTAGCATTGTTCCAAAAAAAAAAAAATTAATTTTTCATAAATTATGTTCTTTCGTTTTGATTCATTAATTTCAATTTTAATTATGAAATTTTTGCTTTTCTAATGTTGCGCGCGTTTGGAATTTATGTATTTATGAAAAAACAATAACAAAAATTAAATTATTTTAGAATTTGCTTAGAACTAAAGTTAATTGTTTTAAGTAATTTGAAATTTCTGCGTATTTTTATTTTATAATTATTCTCTGCCTATTTTTCCACCAAACAATTGAATTGATCTGTTTTTTGTTTTAAGAAAAAAATATTGTTGATGATTGTAAAAGATTTTGAGATATTCTAGATAAATTAAGTTAATTCAAAAGCAGGAAAATGAAAATTGTAAATGTTTGAAATTTTAAACAGTAGGAAAAAACTAAAAAATGATTGATAAACTTTGAATTTAATTGTGGCTTTTTGTAAGAATTTTAATAAGATAAGGTTTGATATTGACAGATCAAAAATCTTTAATCTATACTTTTTATGACAACAGATATTGACACATACATCAGCAACAAAACTTAATAAAATCCGTAAACTTGGACTTGTTCTATACTTAGATTCCTGTTGAATTTTGCTGCATTTTTGATCATCTCGCATGGGTATCTGTAGCAAAGCCAATATCTAATATTATCATTTGGCAAATAATATATAATCATAAATTGATTCGTAATTATGTTATAATAATTACATAAACCTTTTTAAATTTATGTATCTTAGAACCTTCTGACGGCTATGTTCTTAAAGAATATATTCCGTATAATATGAAATAGTATATCCCTACAATTAAATCATTTGCCAGGAATTACACAAAATACCAAAAAATATAAATGAAGTCATTGATAAATAAAATCACTTAGCAATAAATTAAAGTAATTAAAAATAATTTGCAACAAAAATGAATAATAATATAAAAAAAATTAAATTCTAATTTATTAGATTTGCACACAACAACCCATATTATTTTCTATATTAATAAATGTTGTTTTAGTAAAATGAACATAAATATTTTTTAAAATAAATTCAAATTTGTCATAATTAAACGAAACTTATTTGTCAACTTTTTAATAAAAAAAAATTAGAAAAAAATTATTTTATCATATCAATTCACTAAAATTTATTTTAAATATAATATACTTATTTGAATATATACATATATTATGTACATTTATATATACATTTTTATGAAACCGAGTCATCGTTAAAATATCATCACCAATAATAGAAATAAATTATATTTTTATTTTGCATGCGCGCGATGATCATCATAAAATATTGCAAAAGTTTTATTAGATCAAAATATGTAATATTTTCTTATAAGAAAAATGATCATAATAATTATTATTTTATTAACTAACTATTAATATAATATAAATGTTATGATGTCGGCAAAATGATTAATATGAAAATTATGATGATGGTATACAGGGGGAGCAATCATAATCAATAGATTGAGGCCAAAACATTTTTATCATATATCAAATAATAAACAAAGTAAACTAAAATGCAATTTAATATTTAATATACTTAAATACTAGTATATATGTATGTTGGAGTCTTGGAGTTATTAAAAATCATTTTTTTTAACTGAAATGCCTTTGAAAATTTATTAGAAATTTTATATTTTTTTGATTTATTTATGCAATTATATGAATTGATTGAAAATTGTGGCATTTCAATTGAAATTTATACATAAATTACGATATTACTCTTTGTGTCTAAAGATAATATTAAAAGCTTTAAAAGTTATTTGAAAAAAAAAAAAAATTAATTAGAAAAAATATTTTTATTGATCGTTTGGAGGAGTATGAAATTTTAATTATAGTTCCCCATATTATAAATTAATCAATTAATTATGTCGATCAAATAAGATTGATATGTAAAGAATGCTTTGGAATGTTTA
This sequence comes from Empis stercorea, assembly GCA_949752835.1. Lineage (NCBI taxonomy): Eukaryota > Metazoa > Arthropoda > Insecta > Diptera > Empididae > Empis > Empis stercorea. Next base: position 5,827,370 of record OX457087.1, read on the forward strand.
TATCATACTTCAAAATTATAAAACAAAAATATTCTTGAAAATATGTTGTGGAAATGGAAAATATATTTGCCAGAGTAAGTAAAGAAATATACAAAGTAGTATAGTGGGTGGTAAGAAAACAAGTTATTGGTCTTAAAATCTTATTTAGAATACTTTAAGGTCACTATCAATTTCATTTAATTCTGCTTCTTTGTAAGTGAAAGTATTTTTGTTACATTTTGGAAAAATTATTGTGCTAAATTGATGAAACGTTGCGTATATAATTCTGTAAGGGATTAAGCGATCTAATAGGAACATGTCACAATTTAAATGAAAGTAATGATTTTGTGTACGTTATATGTAACCATCTATATTTGTAAGATTATATATACACACAGGAAAAGTGAAAAATGATTTCAATAAGAACATAAATAAAAGAAATTATTGTTTATAGGCAAAAATACAAAGAATTTTGTAAAAAAATTTACCAAAATTTTATAATTTTACAGAATAATTTTGCAAAAAATTTAATTTTTACAATTTAGATTTTCATTGTTGTGATGTGCAATCGCGTTTTTCAGTAATTCCGAATTACTAATTTAAATTTTTTTCCCTAATTTTCATTTTCATAACAATTCAAATTTAATACTAAGCATAAAATAGATTTACCACATTCACTTACATTCATTTTTATGTTGCTTTGTCGCATAATTTTAAAACATTGTTTATTGTGATTTTTTTTTTGCATATAAAACTGTCCCAAGTGAGAAAATTTATATGTATAAAAAATATTATGATTCTATACTATATAACAGATAATAAATAATTTGTTGTTTTTTTTTATCCTCCCTTAACGAACTTGTTCGTTGATTAAATTTTGCTACTTTACCAAAGTTTATTATCAGGTCTTCTTGTACCATTTTTAACCCCTGCCCATATACTAATATCAAAAAAAAATTGTCTTAAATGATATCACCGTCACACATATTCTCACCATGTAATTTTTTTTCCTGTTCCATTTACACAGGGACATATTCATATTTATATATGAACCAAAAATTAAAAAAAAAAAACTCATCTTAAACTTTTGCATATATAATTTTTCTGTTATACCATTCATCCCTTGTGAACAATATTTAAAAGTACAGAAAGTGTGAAAAATTAAGAGAGATATGTACACAGAAAAAAAATACAAGTGTTTTCATATGTTTTATACAAAACCAAATATATAGAAATAAATGACTATACAAAATTCATGCTTTATTTACTCTGCTTTTTTGTTTTATGGAAATGTCCTTTTTTTTAGAGAATGGTTTTATTTTGTACGATAATAACTATGTATACTTGATTTTTCATTTAATTCCCCATATAAAGACTATTTTTGACAATACGCTAAGGGGTGATTTTAATCTGAACAAATTGTTTTATCATTTATGGGGTTCCTTTGTTTTTTTTTTCTGGTTTCTGTTTTGTTTTGATTGTGGATAAATGTTTTTTTTTTTGGTTTTGTGGCTTACTTTTAAGGGTAAATAGTTACAAGGATGTTTGTGTCAATGAAACGATTAAAGTTTTTTTGTTTTTTGAAATTTTGGATTAGTAGTTATTAAGTTTTGATTTTACAAAAAATGATAAAAAGATTTTCTAAAAAAAAAATTAACTTATCGTGAAAATTAATAATGGTATACCAATGAAAGTGTGAGGTAAGCAATATATGAGCTTTGGTCTCTCTTCTGTGTTTCAAGATAGAGATGAGTATTCCATATTATATATGATAATTTAAGCCAACTTTACTTATATGCATATTTGAGAAGTTAGTCTTCATTTAAATGAAATATGAAATTTAACCAAAATAATTAATACATATTAGGTTTATTAACCGGCTTCGCTCGGCATTTGAAAGGAGAAGTAGCACAGTTGAGCTTGAAATAACAGCCAGAAAATTCGCTACTGTTTGGGAGAAGTTCTACTGACTGAAGGGCACATTAATTTTCTTTTTTGTACATAAGTATATCCACATTTGCATAGTGAATTAGTTATTTTCGTTAAGTTAAAGTTTAATTTCTAATTAAAGCATTAACACTTAACACGTTTCATCTTTAAAAAGACAAAAAATTTAGTTAATTAATTGCTAAACTAAAATACTAATTCAATAACTGAATAATATATATAATTTCTATGATGTACTAATTCATGTATACGTAAAACCAAATTTGTGTTCAAAAAATTGAACACTATTATAACCAAATTTAAATTTTCAAAAAATTTAATGAATAAATTTTTATCGTTTACTGAAGGATTTTCCACTAATAAAATAACTTCTTCGTTTAACATAAATGAAAGTCCTTGGACTATTTACAGGGAAATTCATTGTGTAACTATTTACAAACAAGCAAAAAATTGACCAAAAAATAATTTGTAAATAAATAAAAAACTTTAAAATATTTTTTGTTAATTCAGTTCTCTGTTGGGGGTTAGTTTTATCTATTCTATCTATACTATACTTTTATGGTTTCCTATGTACTACAGCATATTAAGAAACATAAAATTTTCAAATAAGTATATATAGAAAAAATACAAGGTTGTTATAAGGATTTTAATATGCAATTTCAATGAATTCTTTTTGATTTATCTTCCATATTTTTTTTCTCCATATTTTGGGGTTTTTATTAATTAAGGCGGAAAAAGTAATTTCTGGTTAGAAATTTATTTGAATTTTCCAATATTATAGAAAATTAATTTTATATTATAATAGATAAATAATATGTAATTTCTTTTTAGTAATTTTGTAAATGAAAATTATTTGATAGAGGTAAAATGTTAATAAATAAATTAAATTTTATTGTAGTATAAATGAATGGTTAAGTACAAATTTAAAATTTATTTTAATGTTGAAATTCTTATTTATATATATCAATATGTTCATCATATTATCAATTCGAAACACTTAATAAAACAATTAATATCTAATTGTGTATTAAGATGTTATTGTCAAGTAGAATTTTTGTAATTAGGCTAAAAAGTTTCATAATTTGAATTTATTTTAACATGCAATCTTTAATAATTGACCTAAATTCATATTATGTTTAATAAGAAAGAGTTTTTCGTTAAATGTATGTCCCAATAATATATTTCATTTCATTAAATAGTTGAAATAAGTAATAATAAAAAAAAGAAACATTTCAAAAGTAATTAAACAAAAAAATTTAAAATTAAATTTGACATTTAAGGATTGTCAATATTTTCATCTCTTTCATCACGGTAGTCAATATTTTAATCAATCTTATTTTACGTAATAGCAAAAATGAATTATTGCTTTCAATTCTCAATATCACAGTAAAATAAAATTAAAAAAATTAATGATAAAATAGAAATCAATCCATAAATACAAAAAAATTAAGTTTTCGAAGTTTATGTTGACAAATTGTTTAGAATCCGATGAAATGTGCTTTTCAATAAATAGGATAAAATTAATTTTTATCAGATTTGAATTAATTTCTAATCAAGAAAGTCAATTTTTGACATTTGTTTAGATAATATTTTTAAATACAATTTAAATTTAATATTTGTTTTATAATTTTAATCATTTTGATCGTTTCACATTTTTATAATTAAGAAACACTTAAGAATCTATAATATCAAATTCAAATTCTGTCTATTTACAAAAAAACAAAAAAAGAATTCTACAAAAAGATAAAATTAAAATTTAATAACATATTTCCTTGAATATAAAACTGAAGTGGATTTTTATTTTATTGGAGTGTGACAGAGCTTGAGTTCTTCACATTTCAATAAATTTATATACTAAAAAATTTTCAGTTCTATGACAGCTAAAGGTCAAAACTTTAACGCCAATTTTATAATTTCTCACATATTTTTATTTTTTTTAGATTATGTACATATTTAAAATTATATATTTTGTAAAATATAAGGAAAATATAATATTAGTTATATTTTATAATGATTAAAATCAAATGAGTAAATTTTGTATTTTGTAAAATATTTACATATAATTTTACAAATAATATCCTAAATTAATGATTAATAGAAATTGTAATATTTACTTATTTTATTGTAAATTTGTTTTAAGTAAGAATTTGGATAAAGTATAACAAACATAATACTTGTAACTTAATAATATCGATCAATGGACTAACCACAAAATGACTAAATAAGTCTTTGGGATTAAAAACAATGATATATATATATATATTTAGTAACAATTATATATTTCTCTACAATATGGTAAAAAATTCAAAAGGATGATAACATTAACAAACCAACGACAAAATAGTAATTTTTATATTCAAATTTAAAAGGAAATTCTTGTTCTTTTCAATATATAAAAAGAAAAATTGTTGAAATATATGCGATATTATATGAAGTTGGTACTGAATGACACCATACAAAAATCCTAACAAAAAATAAGTTTCATTTGTTGTTTTTTTTGTTGTCTGTAAAGTTTAACAATATTTTTATACTTTGGAAATTTTAAGTTTTTCTATAGTGATAAAAAGTAAATTATCGAATCGATAACATTTTGAATAAAAGGAAAATGGAAAAATTTATTACAAGTAAAATATTTCATTATTTTTATATTTTATATTAATAATAAAAATAAATTTTTTACATATTACAGGAAAACAATTATCTTACCTGTTCGTCGACAATCGATCTCATCTGTTCCATCGCGACAATTAATATTTCTGTCACACTTTTGTTCCAATGGTATACATTCACCATTGTCACATGTAAACTCATCACGTTCACATTCTAAGCAAAATAAAAAATAAAATAAATAAAAATTAAATCAAAATTTAATTAAAAAAAAAGAAAAAAAATTATAAATTTAATGCGTAAATATTAAAATTAGAAAGTTTATAAAACTAAATATACAACACTAACGTTTTGGACAATCGACCTCATCTGTTCCATCACGGCAATCAATATTTTTGTTACATCTCTCTGAACTTGGAATACATTCGCCGCTGTTACAAGTAAATTCATCGCGATTACATTCTAATCAAAATATAAACGTAAAAAATAAGTAAATAAAAGTAAAATTTTAAAAAGAAATTATAAATTATCTTAAAATATAAAACGCAAAAACAATTATAAACAACTTAAAACTTACCAAACCTATAAAAAACAGTATTGTATTTTTATTTATACGGACTAAATAAAGGAAACGAAATCTTATTACTATAAAAATTTTAATAATTTAAATAATAACACAAAAAATTGATGGTATAAAAAAGTATGCCATAATTTATCTCAGCTGATCCACTACTTCTCTATCTATTACAATTTTCTAAAAATTGTATACAATTAGCAATATTTTCAAAAGTATATTAATTAATGCACATACTAACCAGAATAAAAAGTTTTAAATGTGAACTAATCAGAATAATAGATAGAATCAGAATAAAAATATATGAATAATATATTAAATCAACAAATAACAGAAAGAATTTATCAACGATAAATAATTATTTATCACACCATTCTAACTTCCTAGGCAATTTGCTTCATCCGTTCCGTCACGGCAATCAATATTTCTGTCACATTTTTCTGACAGTGGTATACAATCACCATTACCACATGAAAATTCATAGTGGCTGCAATCTGACCAACAACATAAGAAATAAGAAAAATAATTATATATAAAATGTAAACAATTTTCAAACATACACGAACGCTACTAACTAACAATTAAATTGAAACACGGTTTTCAAAAAACGAATTACTAAACGAAAACATCATAATAATTATAGAAAACTAACTTCGTGGGCAATCTGCCTCATCGGTTCCGTCTCGACAATCAATATTTCTGTCGCATTTTTCAGACAGTGGTATACAATCACCATTACCACATGAAAATTCATAGTGGCTGCAATCTGACCAACAACATAAAAAATAAGAAAAATAATTATATATAAAATGTAAACAATTTTCAAACATACACTAACGCTACTAACTAACAATTAAATTGAAACACTGTTTTCAAAAAACGAATTACTAAACGAAGACATCATAATAAATATAGAAAACTAACTTCTAGGGCAATCTGCTTCATCTGTTCCGTCCCCACAATCAATATTTCTGTCACATTTTTCATACAGTGGTATACAATCACCATTGCCACATGAAAATTCATAATGATTGCATCCTAAAAGTGATCAAATATAAAAATAATTACAATATATCAATAAATTACAATAACAAACTTTTAACTAAAATTACAAAAATTATAATGATATTAAAAATCAAATTATATAAATACGAGTAACTCAACGAACACCAATAAGTTATTATAGTAAACTAACTTCGTGGGCAATCTGCCTCATCGGTTCCGTCTCGACAATCAATATTTCTGTCGCATTTTTCAGACAGTGGTATACAATCACCATTACCACATGAAAATTCATAGTGGCTGCAATCTGACCAACAACATAAAAAATAAGAAAAATAATTATATATAAAATGTAAACAATTTTCAAACATACACTAACGCTACTAACTAACAATTAAATTGAAACACTGTTTTCAAAAAACGAATTACTAAACGAAAACATCATAATAATTATAGAAAACTAACTTCGTGGACAATCTGCTTCATCTGTTCCGTCCCTACAATCAATATTTCTGTCACATTTTTCAGACAGCGGTATACAATCACCATTGCCACATGAAAATTCATAATGATTGCATCCTAAAAGTGATCAAATATAAAAATAATTACAAAATATTAATAAATTATAACAACAAATTTAACTCAAAATACAGAAACAACAAAGATATTTAAAATCAAAGTATATAAGAACGAATAACTCAACGAATACCAATAAGTAATTATAGAAAACTAACTTCTAGGGCAATCTTCTTCATCTGTTCCGTCCCGACAATCAATATTTCTGTCACATTTTTCAGACAGTGGTATACAATCACCATTGCCACATGAAAATTCATAATGCCTGCAGTCTGATCAACAAAAGAGAAAATTATTAAAATAATTATAAAATATAAAAAAAATTAAAACGTTAACTAACAATAATGAAATAACAACCAAATTGAAACTCAACGTTTTGTAAAAACGAATTACTAAATGAAAACATAATAGTAATCATAGGAAACTAACTTCGTGGACAATCTGCTTCATCTGTTCCGTCCCGACAATCAATATTTCTGTCACATTTTTCGTACAGCGGTATACAATCACCATTGCCACATGAAAATTCATAATGATTGCATCCTAAAAGTGATCAAATATAAAAATAATTACAATATATCAATAAATTACAATAACAAACTTTTAACTAAAATTACAAAAATTATAATGATATTAAAAATCAAATTATATAAATACGAGTAACTCAACGAATACCAATAAGTTATTATAGTAAACTAACTTCTAGGGCAATCTGCCTCATCGGTTCCGTCTCGACAATCAATATTTCTGTTACATTTTTCAGACAGTGGTATACAATCATTACCACATGAAAATTCATAATGGCTGCAATCTGACCAACAAAATAAGACAAATAATTATATATAAAATGTAAATAATTTTTAAACATACACCAACGCAAGTAACTAACAATTAAATTGAAACAACGCTTTTCAAAAAACAAATTTCTCAACGAAAAGAAAATAGTAATTATACAAAACTAACTTCTTGGACAATCTGCTTCATCCGTACCGTCTCGACAATCAATATTTGTGTCACATTTTTCAGACAATGGGATACAATCACCATTGCCACACATAAATTCATAATGATTGCATACTGATTAAAAAAGTGATCAAATATAAAAATAATTATAAAAGATGAACAAAATACAATAACAAACTTTTATCTAAAATTACAAAAATAATAATGATATTACAAATCAAATTATATAAGTAACAAATAACTCAACGAACACCAATAAGTTATTATAGAAAACTAACTTCGTGGACAATCTGCCTCATCGGTTCCGTCTCGACAATCAATATTTCTGTCACATTTTTCAGACTGTGGTATACAATCACCATTACCACAAGAAAATTCATAATGATTGCATCCTAATTAAACAAGTTATCAAATATAAAAATAATTATAAAAGATGAACAAATTACAATAACAAACTTTTATCTAAAATTACAAAAATAATAATGATATTACAAATCAAATTATATAAGTAACAAATAACTCAACGAACACCAATAAGTTATTATACAAAACTAACTTCTTGGACAATCTGCTTCATCCGTACCGTCTCGACAATCAATATTTGTGTCACATTTTTCAGACAATGGGATACAATCACCATTGCCACACATAAATTCATAATGATTGCATACTGATTAAAAAAGTGATCAAATATAAAAATAATTATAAAAGATGAACAAAATACAATAAAAAACTTATAACTAAAATTACAATATAGTAATTATATTAAAAATCTAATTATATAAATAACAAGTAACTGAACGAACACCAATAAGTTATTATAGAAAACTAACTTCGTTGGCAACCTGCCTCATCGGTTCCGTCTCGACAATCAATATTTCTGTCACATTTTTCAGACTGTGGTATACAATCACCATTACCACAAGAAAATTCATAATGATTGCATCCTAATTAAACAAGTTATCAAATATAAAAATAATTATAAAAGATGAACAAATTACAATAACAAACTTTTATCTAAAATTACAAAAATAATAATGATATTACAAATCAAATTATATAAGTAACAAATAACTCAACGAACACCAATAAGTTATTATAGAAAACTAACTTCGTGGACAATCTGCCTCATCGGTTCCGTCTCGACAATCAATATTTCTGTCACATTTTTCAGACAGTGGTATACAATCACCATTGCCACATGAAAATTCATAATGGCTGCAATCTGACCAATAAAATAAGAAATAAGAAAAATAATTATATATAAAATGTAAACAATTTTTGAACATACACTAACGCAACTAACTAACAATTAAACTGAAGCAACGCTTTTCAAAAAACAAATTTCTCAACAAAAACAAAATAGTAATTATAGTAAACTAACTTCGTGGGCAATCTGCCTCATCGATTCCGTCTAGACAATCTATATTTGTGTCACATTTTTCAGACAATGGGATACAATCACCATTGCCACACATAAATTCATAATGATTGCAGTCTGCTCAACAAAAGAGAAAATTATTAAAATAATTATAAACTATAAAAAAAAATTAAAACGTGAACTAACGACAATGAACTAACAACTAAATTGAAACTCAACGATTTGTAAAAACGAATTACGAAACGAAAACATAGTAGTAATCATAGGAAACTAACTTCGTGGACAATCTGCTTCATCTGTTCCGTCCCTACAATCAATATTTCTGTCACATTTCTCATGTAATGGTATACAATCACCATTGCCACATGAAAATTCATAATGGCTACAGTCTGATCAACAAAAAAGAAAATTATTAAAATAATTACAAAATATAAAAAAAATAAAACGTGAACTAATGACAATGAACTAACAACTAAATTGAAACTCAACGATTTGTAAAAACGAATTACGAAACGAAAACATAGTAGTAATCATAGGAAACTAACTTCGTGGACAATCTGCTTCATCTGTTCCGTCCCTACAATCAATATTTCTGTCACATTTTTCAGACAGTGGTATACAATCACCATTGCCACATGAAAATTCATAATGATTGCATCCTAAAAGTGATCAAATATAAAAATAATTACAATATATCAATAAATTACAATAACAAACTTTTAACTAAAATTACAAAAATTATAATGATATTAAAAATCAAATTATATAAATACGAGTAACTCAACGAATACCAATAAGTTATTATAGAAAACTAACTTCTAGGGCAATCTGCTTCATCTGTTCCGTCCCGACAATCAATATTTCTGTCACATTTTTCAGACAGTGGTATACAATCACCATTGCCACATGAAAATTCATAATGGCTGCAGTCTGATCAACAAAAAAGAAAATTATTAAAATAATTACAAAATATAAAAAAAATAAAACGTGAACTAATGACAATGAACTAACAACTAAATTGAAACTCAACGATTTGTAAAAACGAATTACGAAACGAAAACATAGTAGTAATCATAGGAAACTAACTTCGTGGACAATCTGCTTCATCTGTTCCGTCCCTACAATCAATATTTCTGTCACATTTTTCAGACAGTGGTATACAATCACCATTGCCACATGAAAATTCATAATGATTGCATCCTAAAAGTGATCAAATATAAAAATAATTACAATATATCAATAAATTACAATAACAAACTTTTAACTAAAATTACAAAAATTATAATGATATTAAAAATCAAATTATATAAATACGAGTAACTCAACGAATACCAATAAGTTATTATAGTAAACTAACTTCTAGGGCAATCTGCCTCATCGGTTCCGTCTCGACAATCAATATTTCTGTCACATTTTTCAGACAGTGGTATACAATCACCATTGCCACATGAAAATTCATAATGGCTGCAATCTGACCAACAAAATAAGACAAATAATTATATATAAAATGTAAACAATTTTTGAACATACACTAACGCAACTAACTAACAATTAAACTGAAGCAACGCTTTTCAAAAAACAAATTTCTCAACAAAAACAAAATAGTAATTATAGTAAACTAACTTCGTGGGCAATCTGCCTCATCGATTCCGTCTCGACAATCTATATTTGTGTCACATTTTTCAGACAATGGGATACAATCACTATTGCCACACATAAATTCATAATGATTGCATACTGATTAAAAAAGTGATCAAATATAAAAATAATTATAAAAGATGAACAAAATACAATAAAAAACTTATAACTAAAATTACAATATAATAATTATATTAAAAATCAAATTATACAAGAACAAGTAACTCAACGAACACCAATAAGTTATTATAGAAAACTAACTTCGTGGGCAATCTGCCTCATCGATTCCGTCTCGACAATCAATATTTCTGTCACATTTTTCAGACAGTGGTATACAATCACCATTGCCACATGAAAATTCATAATGGCTGCAATCTGACCAATAAAATAAGAAATAAGAAAAATATTTATATATAAAATGTAAACAATTTTTGAACATACACTAACGCAACTAACTAACAATTAAACTGAAACAACACTTTTCAAAAAACAAATTTCTCAACAAAAACAAAATAGTAATTATAGTAAGCTAACTTCGTGGGCAATCTGCCTCATCGATTCCGTCTCGACAATCAATATTTCTGTCGCATTTTTCAGACAGTGGTATACAATCACCATTGCCACATGAAAATTCATAATGGCTGCAGTCTGATCAACAAAAGAGAAAATTATTAAAATAATTATAAACTATAAAAAAAAATTAAAACGTGAACTAACGACAATGAACTAACAACTAAATTGAAACTCAACGATTTGTAAAATCGAATTACTAAACGATAACATAATAGTAATCATAGGAAACTAACTTCGTGTACAATCTGCTTCATCTGTTCCGTCCCTACAATCAATATTTCTGTCACATTTTTCAGACAGCGGTATACAATCACCATATCCACATGAAAATTCATAATGATTGCATCCTAAAAGTAATCAAATATAAAAAATAATTATAAAATATCAATAAATTATAACAAAAAAATTATAACTCAAAATACAGAAATAACAAAGATATTTAAAATCAAAGTATATAAGAACGAATAACTCAACGAATACCAATAAGTAATTATAGAAAACTAACTTCTAGGGCAATCTGCTTCATCTGTTCCGTCCCGACAATCAATATTTCTGTCACATTTTTCAGACAGTGGTATACAATCACCATTGCCACATGAAAATTCATAATGGCTGCAGTCTGATCAACAAAAGAGAAAATTATTAAAATAATTATAAAATATAAAAAAAAATTAAAACGTGAACTAACGATCAACGATTTGTAAAAACGATTTACTAAACGAAAACATAATAGTAATCATAGGAAACTAACTTCGTGGACAATCTGCTTCATCTGTTCCGTCCCTACAATCAATATTTCTGTCACATTTCTCATGTAATGGTATACAATCACCATTGCCACATGAAAATTCATAATGGCTACAGTCTGATCAACAAAAAAGAAAATTATTAAAATAATTACAAAATATAAAAAAAATAAAACGTGAACTAATGACAATGAACTAACAACTAAATTGAAACTCAACGATTTGTAAAAACGAATTACGAAACGAAAACATAGTAGTAATCATAGGAAACTAACTTCGTGGACAATCTGCTTCATCTGTTCCGTCCCTACAATCAATATTTCTGTCACATTTTTCAGACAGTGGTATACAATCACCATTGCCACATGAAAATTCATAATGATTGCATCCTAAAAGTGATCAAATATAAAAATAATTACAATATATCAATAAATTACAATAACAAACTTTTAACTAAAATTACAAAAATTATAATGATATTAAAAATCAAATTATATAAATACGAGTAACTCAACGAATACCAATAAGTTATTATAGAAAACTAACTTCTAGGGCAATCTGCTTCATCTGTTCCGTCCCGACAATCAATATTTCTGTCACATTTTTCAGACAGTGGTATACAATCACCATTGCCACATGAAAATTCATAATGGCTGCAGTCTGATCAACAAAAAAGAAAATTATTAAAATAATTACAAAATATAAAAAAAATAAAACGTGAACTAATGACAATGAACTAACAACTAAATTGAAACTCAACGATTTGTAAAAACGAATTACGAAACGAAAACATAGTAGTAATCATAGGAAACTAACTTCGTGGACAATCTGCTTCATCTGTTCCGTCCCGACAATCAATATTTCTGTCACATTTTTTAGACAGCGGTATACAATCACCATTTCCACATGAAAATTCATAATGATTGCATCCTAAAAGTAATCAAATATAAAAAATAATTATAAAATATCAATAAATTATAACAAAAAAATTATAACTCAAAATACAGAAATAACAAAGATATTTAAAATCAAAGTATATAAGAACGAATAACTCAACGAATACCAATAAGTAATTATAGAAAACTAACTTCTAGGGCAATCTGCTTCATCTGTTCCGTCCCGACAATCAATATTTCTGTCACATTTTTCAGACAGTGGTATACAATCACCATTGCCACATGAAAATTCATAATGGCTGCAGTCTGATCAACAAAAGAGAAAATTATTAAAATAATTATAAAATATAAAAAAAAATTAAAACGTGAACTAACGATCAACGATTTGTAAAAACGATTTACTAAACGAAAACATAATAGTAATCATAGGAAACTAACTTCGTGGACAATCTGCTTCATCTGTTCCGTCCCTACAATCAATATTTCTGTCACATTTCTCATGTAATGGTATACAATCACCATTGCCACATGAAAATTCATAATGGCTACAGTCTGATCAACAAAAAAGAAAATTATTAAAATAATTACAAAATATAAAAAAAATAAAACGTGAACTAATGACAATGAACTAACAACTAAATTGAAACTCAACGATTTGTAAAAACGAATTACGAAACGAAAACATAGTAGTAATCATAGGAAACTAACTTCGTGGACAATCTGCTTCATCTGTTCCGTCCCGACAATCAATATTTCTGTCACATTTTTCAGACAGTGGTATACAATCACCATTGCCACATGAAAATTCATAATGGCTGCAGTCTGATCAACAAAAAAGAAAATTATTAAAATAATTACAAAATATAAAAAAAATAAAACGTGAACTAATGACAATGAACTAACAACTAAATTGAAACTCAACGATTTGTAAAAACGAATTACGAAACGAAAACATAGTAGTAATCATAGGAAACTAACTTCGTGGACAATCTGCTTCATCTGTTCCGTCCCTACAATCAATATTTCTGTCACATTTTTCAGACAGTGGTATACAATCACCATTGCCACATGAAAATTCATAATGATTGCATCCTAAAAGTGATCAAATATAAAAATAATTACAATATATCAATAAATTACAATAACAAACTTTTAACTAAAATTACAAAAATTATAATGATATTAAAAATCAAATTATATAAATACGAGTAACTCAACGAATACCAATAAGTTATTATAGTAAACTAACTTCTAGGGCAATCTGCCTCATCGGTTCCGTCTCGACAATCAATATTTCTGTCACATTTTTCAGACAGTGGTATACAATCACCATTGCCACATGAAAATTCATAATGGCTGCAATCTGACCAACAAAATAAGACAAATAATTATATATAAAATGTAAACAATTTTTGAACATACACTAACGCAACTAACTAACAATTAAACTGAAGCAACGCTTTTCAAAAAACAAATTTCTCAACAAAAACAAAATAGTAATTATAGTAAACTAACTTCGTGGGCAATCTGCCTCATCGATTCCGTCTCGACAATCTATATTTGTGTCACATTTTTCAGACAATGGGATACAATCACTATTGCCACACATAAATTCATAATGATTGCATACTGATTAAAAAAGTGATCAAATATAAAAATAATTATAAAAGATGAACAAAATACAATAAAAAACTTATAACTAAAATTACAATATAATAATTATATTAAAAATCAAATTATACAAGAACAAGTAACTCAACGAACACCAATAAGTTATTATAGAAAACTAACTTCGTGGGCAATCTGCCTCATCGATTCCGTCTCGACAATCAATATTTCTGTCACATTTTTCAGACAGTGGTATACAATCACCATTGCCACATGAAAATTCATAATGGCTGCAATCTGACCAATAAAATAAGAAATAAGAAAAATATTTATATATAAAATGTAAACAATTTTTGAACATACACTAACGCAACTAACTAACAATTAAACTGAAACAACACTTTTCAAAAAACAAATTTCTCAACAAAAACAAAATAGTAATTATAGTAAGCTAACTTCGTGGGCAATCTGCCTCATCGATTCCGTCTCGACAATCAATATTTCTGTCGCATTTTTCAGACAGTGGTATACAATCACCATTGCCACATGAAAATTCATAATGGCTGCAGTCTGATCAACAAAAGAGAAAATTATTAAAATAATTATAAACTATAAAAAAAAATTAAAACGTGAACTAACGACAATGAACTAACAACTAAATTGAAACTCAACGATTTGTAAAATCGAATTACTAAACGATAACATAATAGTAATCATAGGAAACTAACTTCGTGGACAATCTGCTTCATCTGTTCCGTCCCTACAATCAATATTTCTGTCACATTTTTCAGACAGTGGTATACAATCACCATTGCCACATGAAAATTCATAATGATTGCATCCTAAAAGTGATCAAATATAAAAATAATTACAATATATCAATAAATTACAATAACAAACTTTTAACTAAAATTACAAAAATTATAATGATATTAAAAATCAAATTATATAAGAACGAATAACTCAACGAATACCAATAAGTAATTATAGAAAACTAACTTCTAGGGCAATCTGCTTCATCTGTTCCGTCCCGACAATCAATATTTCTGTCACATTTTTCAGACAGTGGTATACAATCACCATTGCCACATGAAAATTCATAATGGCTGCAGTCTGATCAACAAAAGAGAAAATTATTAAAATAATTATAAAATATAAAAAAAAATTAAAACGTGAACTAACGATCAACGATTTGTAAAAACGATTTACTAAACGAAAACATAATAGTAATCATAGGAAACTAACTTCGTGGACAATCTGCTTCATCTGTTCCGTCCCTACAATCAATATTTCTGTCACATTTCTCATGTAATGGTATACAATCACCATTGCCACATGAAAATTCATAATGGCTACAGTCTGATCAACAAAAAAGAAAATTATTAAAATAATTACAAAATATAAAAAAAATAAAACGTGAACTAATGACAATGAACTAACAACTAAATTGAAACTCAACGATTTGTAAAATCGAATTACTAAACGATAACATAATAGTAATCATAGGAAACTAACTTCGTGTACAATCTGCTTCATCTGTTCCGTCCCTACAATCAATATTTCTGTCACATTTTTCAGACAGCGGTATACAATCACCATTGCCACATGAAAATTCATAATGATTGCATCCTAAAAGTGATCAAATATAAAAAATAATTATAAAATATTAATAAATTATAACAACAAATTTATAACTCAAAATACAGGAATAACAAAGATATTTAAAATCAAAGTATATAAGAACGAATAACTCAACGAATACCAATAAGTAATTATAGAAAACTAACTTCGTGGACAATCTGCTTCATCGGTTCCGTCTCGACAATCAATATTTCTGTCACATTTTTCAGACTGTGGTATACAATCACCATTACCACAAGAAAATTCATAATGATTGCATCCTAAAAGTGATCAAATATAAAAAATAATTATAAAATATTAATAAATTATAACAACAAATTTATAACTCAAAATACAGGAATAACAAAGATATTTAAAATCAAAGTATATAAGAACGAATAACTCAACGAATACCAATAAGTAATTATAGAAAACTAACTTCTAGGGCAATCTGCTTCATCCGTTCCGTCCCGACAATCAATATTTCTGTCACATTTTTCAGACAGTGGTATACAATCACCATTGCCACATGAAAATTCATAATGGCTGCAATCTGATCAACAAAATAAGAAATAAGAAAAATAATTATATACAAAATGTAAACATAAAATGTAATGTAATGACCTTGCTTGGTTAGTAAATAAATAAATAAATTGTTACCAGTAAATAAAGCCTAAATAATATTAATATTTCAAAGATGTACTAAATATAAGCATATAACAATATTGTTTTGCACACCTTACATATATATCTATTTTATAACCATAATCGACATTTCAGTTATACTTTTGTTAAAATGAGATAAATAATATTATAGAATAGCCGTGTTTATGAAAGCAAAAAAGATAAAATTAAGAAAATTATAATACTAAAAATAAATATACAACACTAACCTTTTGGACAATCGATCTCATCTGTTCCATCACGGCAATCAATATTTTTGTTACATCTCTCTGAACTTGGAATACATTCGCCGCTGTTACAAGTAAATTCATCGCGATTACATCCTAATCAAAATATAACATAAGAAATAAGTAAATAAAAAAAAAATTGTAACAATGCTTAAATTACAAAACTCAAAAACAATTAGAAACAATTGAAAACTGAAAACTTACCAAACCTATAAATCAGAATTGTATGTAATATTTAAATAAGAGAAGAATATTTCTAAATACTTAATATAACTAAATAAGTTACAATAAACATTTCAATAATTAGACAATGATACAGATTTAAACTAAAGGAATAAAGAAACAAAAAATATACAACGGACAATCAGAATTGATGACAATAAAAAACTTTTACCACAATCTATCTCATCTGTTCCGTCACGGCAATCAATATTTCCATCACACTTTTTTGACAATGGTATGCAATTACCAATACCACAGGTATATTCATAATCTTCACACCCTATTCACAATAAATAAGATAGATAAGTAGATTTAAATGTGAAATAAGAAAATATACAAATACAAATTTAAGATAATTCACAATCATATTTAAACTAAATGAATAAAACAATGCTTTTCTCCACGAAAATAATAATTATCGCATAAACTAACTTCTCAAACAATCCATTTCATCTGTTCTGTCTCGACAATCAATATTTCTATCACATTTTTGTGATAATGGTATACATTCCCCGTTATCGCAAGTAAATTCATGGTGACCGCATCCTAATTGAAATACACCGAAAATTATAAATAACTAAATAAAGAAATATTAAATAACTTAACGAACACAGAATTAAAATAACTTAACGAATACAGAAAGCAATTAGAAATAGTATAGGCATATTAAGAATACAAAACTAACTTCTTGGGCAATCTGTTTCATCTGTTCCATCACGACAATTATGGTGTCTGTCACATTTTTGTGACAATGGTATACATTCCCCGTTGTCGCAAGTAAATTCATGGTGACCGCATGCTAATTTAAATAAACCGAAAATTATAAATAACTAAATAAAGTAATATTAAATAACTTAACGAACACAGAATTTAAATAATTTAACGAATACAGAAAGTAATTACAGATAGTATAAGCATATTAAGAATACAAAACTAACTTCTTGGGCAATCTATTTCATCTGTTCCATCGCGACAATTAACGTTTCTGTCACATTTTTGTGACAATGGTATACATTCCCCGTTGTCGCAAGTAAATTCATGGTGACCGCATCCTAATTGAAATAAACCGAAAATTATAAATAACTAAATAAAATAAGATAAAATTACTAAAGGAACACAGAATTCAATAATTTAACGAATACAGAAAGTGATTACAAAGAAAATAAGCATATTCAAAATACAAAACTAACTTCTTGGGCAATCTTTTTCATCTGTTCCATCACGACAATTATGGTGTCTGTCACATTTTTGTGACAATGGTATACATTCCCCGTTGTCGCAAGTAAATTCATGGTGACCGCATCCTAATTCAAATAAACCGAAAATTATAAATAACTAAATAAAGTAATATTAAATTACTTAACTAACACAGAATTTAAATAATTTAACGAATACAGAAAGTAATTACAGATAGTACATATAGACATATTGAGAATACAAAACTAACTTCTTGGGCAATCTGTTTCATCCGTTCCATCTCGACAATTAACGTTTCTGTCACATTTTTGTGACAATGGTATACATTCCCCGTTATCGCACGTAAATTCATGGTGACCACATCCTAATTGAAATAAACCGAAAATTTTAAATAACTAAATAAAGTAATTATAATTTACTAAACGAACACAAAATTTAAATAATTTAACGAATACAGAAAGTAATTACAAATAGTATAAGCATATTAAGCAAACAAAACTAACTTCTTGGGCAATCTGTTTCGTCTGTTCCATCATGACAATTAATGTTTCTGTCACATTTTTGTGACAATGGTATACATTCCCCGTTGTCGCAAGTAAATTCATGGTGACTGCATCCTAATTGAAATAAACCGAAAATTTTGAATAACTAAATAAAGTAATTATAAATTACTAAACGAACACAGAATTTAAATAATTTAACGAATACAGAAAGTAATTACAGATAGTACATATAGGCATATTGAGAAAACAAAACTAACTTCTTGGGCAATCTATTTCATCTGTTCCATCGCGACAATTAACGTTTCTGTCACATTTTTGTGACAATGGTATACATTCCCCGTTGTCGCAAGTAAATTCATGGTGACTGCATCCTAATTGAAATAAACCGAAGATTATAAATAACTAAATAAAGTAATATTAAATTACTTAACTAACACAGAATTTAAATAATTTAACGAATACAGAAAGTAATTACAGATAGTACATATAGACATATTGAGAATACAAAACTAACTTCTTGGGCAATCTGTTTCATCCGTTCCATCGCGACAATTAACGTTTCTGTCACATTTTTGTGACAATGGTATACATTCCCCGTTATCGCAAGTAAATTCATGGTGACCACATCCTAATTGAAATAAACCGAAAATTTTAAATAACTAAATAAAGTAATTATAAATTACTAAACGAACACAGAATTTAAATAATTTAACGAATACAGAAAGTAATTACAAATAGTATAAGCATATTAAGCGAACAAAACTAACTTCTTGGGCAATCTGTTTCGTCTGTTCCATCACGACAATTAATGTTTCTGTCACATTTTTGTGACAATGGTATACATTCCCCGTTGTCGCAAGTAAATTCATGGTGACTGCATCCTAATTTAAATAAACCGAAAATTATAAATAACTAAATAAAGTAATATTAAATTACTTAACTAACACAGAATTTAAATAATTTAACGAATACAGAAAGTAATTACAAATAGTACATATAGACATATTGAGAATACAAAACTAACTTCTTGGGCAATCTGTTTCATCTGTTCCATCGCGACAATTAACGTTTCTGTCACATTTTTGTGACAATGGTATACATTCCCCGTTGTCGCAAGTAAATTCATGGTGACTGCATCCTAATTTAAATAAACCGAAAATTATAAATAACTAAATAAAGTAATTTTAAATTACTAAACGAACACAGAATTTAAATAATATAACGAATACAGAAAGTAATTACAAATACTATAGGCATATTAAGAAAACAAAACTAACTTGTTGGGCAATCTATTTCATCTGTTCCATCGCGACAATTAACGTTTCTGTCACATTTTTGTGACAATGGTATACATTCCCCGTTGTCGCAAGTAAATTCATGGTGACTGCATCCTAATTTAAATAAACCGAAAATTATAAATAACTAAATAAAGTAATTTTAAATTACTAAACGAACACAGAATTTAAATAATTTAACGAATACAGAAAGTAATTACAAATAGTATAGGAATATTAAGAATACAAAACTAACTTCTTGGGCAATCTGTTTCATCTGTTCCATCACGACAATTATGGTGTCTGTCACATTTTTGTGACAATGGTATACATTCCCCGTTGTCACAAGTAAATTCATGGTGACCGCATGCTAATTTAAATAAACCGAAAATTATACATAACTAAATAAAGTAATATTAAATAACTTAACGAACACAGAATTTATATAACTTAGCGAATACAGAAAGTAATTACAAATAATATAGGCATATTAAGAAAACAAAACTAACTTCTTGGGCAATCTATTTCATCTGTTCCATCGCGACAATTAACGTTTCTGTCACATTTTTGTGACAATGGTATACATTCTCCGTTGTCGCAAGTAAATTCATGGTGACCGCATCCTAATTGAAATAAACCGAAAATTATAATTAACTAAATAAAGTAATTTTAAATTACTAAACGAACACAGAATTTAAATAATTTAACGAATACAGAAAGTAATTACAAATAGTATAGGCATATTAAGAATACAAAACTAACTTCTTGGGCAATCTGTTTCATCTGTTCCATCACGACAATTATGGTGTCTGTCACATTTTTGTGACAATGGTATACATTCCCCGTTGTCGCAAGTAAATTCATGGTGACCGCATGCTAATTTAAATAAACCGAAAATTATAAATAACTAAATAAAGTAATATTAAATAACTTAACGAACACAGAATTTAAATAATTTAACGAATACAGAAAGTAATTACAGATAGTATAAGCATATTAAGAATACAAAACTAACTTCTTGGGCAATCTATTTCATCTGTTCCATCGCGACAATTAACGTTTCTGTCACATTTTTGTGACAATGGTATACATTCCCCGTTGTCGCAAGTAAATTCAAGGTGACTGCATCCTAATTTAAATAAACCTTATAATTAACTAAATAAGGTAATATCAAATTACTTAACGAACACAGAATTTAAATAATTTAACGAATACAAAAAGTAATTACAAATAGTATAGGCATAATAAGAAAACAAAACTAACTTCTTGGGCAATCTATTTCATCTGTTCCATCGCGACAATTAACGTTTCTGTCACATTTTTGTGACAATGGTATACATTCCCCGTTGTCGCAAGTAAATTCATGGTGACCGCATCCTAATTTAAATAAACCGAAAATTATAATTAACTAAATAAGGTAATATTATATTACTTAACGAACACAGAATTTAAATAAGATAACGAACACAGAAAGTAATTACAAATAGTATAGGCATATTGATAATAAAAAACTAACTTCCTGGGCAATCTATTTCATCTGTTCCATCGCGACAATTAACGGTTCTGTCACATTTTTGTGACAATGATATACAATCCCCGTTGCCGCAAGTAAATTCATGGTGACCACAACCTAATTGAAAAAAACCGAAAAATGTAAAAAATTGTACCGTATGACACTTATTGAAAATATATTATAAATACAGAAACTTAAATTATATCAAGCAAACACACAATTAATCACCCAAAACAACAAAACTAATTAATAAAAAAAATTAAAACTATCAAACTAACTTTTTGGACAATCTATCTCATCTGTTCCATCACGACAATTAATAGTTTTGTCGCATTTTTCTGTCGTTGGTATACATTCACCATTGTCGCAAGTAAATTCATGGTGACCACAACCTAATTAAAAAAAACCGAAAAATGTAAAAAATTGTACCGTATGACACTTATTGAAAATATATTATAAATAGAGAAACTTAAATTATATCAAGCAAACACACAATTAATCACCCAAAACAACAAAACTAATTAATAAAAAAAATTAAAACTATCAAACTAACTTTTCGGACAATCTATCTCATCTGTTCCATCTCGACAATTAATAGTTTTGTCGCATTTTTCTGTCAGTGGTATACATTCACCATTGTCGCAAGTAAATTCATGATTACCGCAACCTAATTGAAAAATAAACCGAAAAATGTAAAATAATTGTATGACAGTAATTGAAAATATATTATAAATACAGAAACTTAAATTATATCAAGCAAACACACAATTAATCACCGAAAACAACAAAACTAATTAATAAAAAAATTAAGACTATCAAACTAACTTTTCGAACAATCTATCTCATCTGTTCCATCTCGACAATTAATAGTATTGTCGCATTTTTCTGTCAGTGGTATACATTCACCATTGTCGCAAGTAAATTCATGATTACCGCAACCTAATTGAAAAATAAATTGAAAAATGTAAATAATTGTATGACAGTAATTGAAAATATATTATAAATACAGAAACTTAAATTATATCAAGCAAACACACAATTAATCACCGAAAACAACAGAACTAATTAATAAAAAAATTAAGACTATCAAACTAACTTTTCGGACAATCTATCTCATCTGTTCCATCTCGACAATTAATAGTTTTGTCGCATTTTTCTGTGTGTGGTATACATTCACCATTGTCGCAAGTAAATTCATGTTTACCGCAACCTAATTGGAAAAAAACCGTAAAATTATAAATAGTAATAGTATAACTATATATTTTAAAACTAAATTTAATAAAATTCAATTTAGAAACCTAAGATATAGTGATTTAGATGACATTCTTTTGTAGTTAACAATTTGATTGATTTTACTTTTAAAAATAAATTTTCATTTTAATAGTTATTACAAAGATACGAGTATCTAAACTTACTAACTGTTTTATAGAGACGCAATATTTCACTATAAGTAAGATTTGTTGAAATACTCGTATGTACAATATATATCAATATTATAATCATCGGCTATCGGAATATATATGTATGTAAATAGAATATTACATGATTAACAAAATATATGGGTCCTAATTTTTAAAACTTAAATATATTTTCATTATTTCCAAAATACTTATAAGCAAATTTCTTTATTATACTATATTTAATATAAATAAAATTTTGTAATGTACATTGTATTTCTATTTTGTGAAATGATTTTAAAACTTACCACCGCACCAGTTAGTGGTAATATTTATAATTAAATATAATTTCTGTATATGCATTCTATGTTCATTATTCAACATTTTTATTTTTGAAATATATTTGAACATATGAAATATAATAGCATTTAATTTCATTTTTAGTTATATTAAATTTTTATAAAATATTTATGACAGGGTCGTTTGAATCAAAACTTTAGCAGATACTTACTGATGCTAATCCTCTAAAAGGTGTTTTCACAATCTCCAGTTACGTTATAATTTAACTTGTAGTTATCTAGTTAAAAGTACAAATTAGTAACGACTAATACTAATACTTAATACTTAACGAGTATCTTCAAGTAAATACTGCTGATGCTCACAATTTTGAGTATTAGCGAGCATCTACTAGCTAATACTCATGTACTTTCAAAGATCTGGGTAAATAATTACTACCAAATACTTCAAAAACTGAACTTTTTGCTAATATATTAGCTCGTATATACTAGCATACAAAATAAAATATGAATAGCAATAGTGTTGTTAAAATGTATGCAGAAAAAAAAGTTATCGGGAAAATTACTGACGGAAATTATACAGTTTCATATGTTATATATTAAATTATATATTTTTTTTTTTGTATAATAAAATTTATAATTTGTATCCTCTTTTTAATATCAATATTTTTATAATTAAAAAACTTAACATTTTTTAGCACAGTGACACTAATTCCTAAAAAAATACGAACAAATTCTCAATAATTGGTCGCTAATACTAATACTAGCTGATACTTCAAACACAGCTGCAATAAGTTTAATTCTATTTAGTATTAACTAGTATTAGCATCAGCTAGTATCTACTCGGATTTTTATTCAAACGATCCTTATTTCTCTTTACTTTTTTTTAAATATTTTACTATAGTAAAAATGACATAATATAAATAAATTATTATTTTAGCAAACTTAAAATCATTTTAGCAAAACAAAATTAGAAATTCTTTTATAAATAAATAATAAATTAAATTAATAATTATTTTACTTACCAGTTGCACAATCCAGCTCATCAGAAGCATCAAAACAATCATTATAACCGTCACATTTACTACTAATTGCAATACAACTTGAACCATCAGAACAACTGAATTCACCGCTACGACACCCTATCATATTTTGTAGTTTTATGTTGTGTTTTGTTTTATTGTGATAAATAGAAAAATAATGTTAATAAAATTATAATTAAAATTATAGAAAATATATATATAATAATTTATATGTATTTATATGTTTTTATGTATAAAATTATGTCAGTGTTAATATAAGGTACTTTGATATTTCTAATATTTTATAATAAAATTGTTTCAATCAAATATAAAATTAATTAACTACTAACTAAATTTTTTGTTTTTATATTAAAACTAATCTAATATTATAATTCCAAACTATTATAATTTCCAAAAACAAACAAAATATCTCAGTACCTCAACATATTATGTATATATATATGTGTACTGTTTTTTTAGTGTATAAACTTGTAAATTTAAATTATAAATTTAATAACTAAAATAAAATAAAATATATATTAATTAAAACAAAAAAAAAAACTTAAAATTAAAAATATTTTCTAAATTCTAAACCATACATGTGTGTATTGTGAATATTGAAAGTGTATATAATGTGTGTGTTTTTATTTTTGGTGTAAATGTGTAATATAAAAAATTTAAAAACTAATTGGATTGTCTGTACGATTTTTTATTTCAAGAACTGTAAAATTTTAAATAATTTCAACCTCTAAAATTTCTTTTGACTGAACAAATTAATTTATGTTGAAATTTATTAAATTAGTGAGATTTACATAAATTTTAATCAGCCTACCATAATAGCTTTATATACTATTAGATGGTGGCCTTAAAGCTAAAATCGTTATTTTTTTCCCGAGTCCTATAATCGAATTTAATTGGACCATGACTTATTAATTTAATTTAAAACAAATTTGGAAAAATATATTTCTATTACAAAATGATTTATATTTTCCACATACATTATATGAGTTTTATTACACAATTCAAAATGTCTTTACCAATATGGCCACCGAAGCCAATATGGCCACCGAAATTTAATATAGAATTAATAATCAAAATATATTGATCTTATAGCATACTATACGCATATTTACTTAACCTTAAAATAATATTCTTAAGTTAATTTTATCTATGTGTATACAAAATATATAATTTCCCCCGAATATGAATAAAAGGATATATGCATGACTCAGGGTATATGGTAGGTAGGTATAACTATTTCATATGCTTTTAAACAAAAAATTCAATTTAAATTAATATTTGATCTACTCATCATTTTTTTTGTTTTAAATTTTTAAATCAATAAAATGAAAAATATCAAATGATCAAAATAAACCTTATCAAACATTGAAATGAAAAAATAACAACAATTCTTGCAATCAAAATTAATATTTAACAAAAAAAAAAAAAACGTACAGAAAAACAATTAAAAATTAAATGAATATTTAAGAGAAAAAAAAAATAGAAATCTATCAAAACCTTTGCAATCTTTTTCATCTTCGCCATCCGGACAATCTGGGTGTCCATCACATTTTCGTACAGCACAAATAATTTTATTACTTAATTCACATTTGTATATTTCGTCACAATCATCTAAATTTGTTTCTGTTGTTGTATCATCAGGACTAATTGATTCACCACTACCATCTGGTAAAAATTCTGGTTCAGTATCACCAGATCGATGAGATGGTTTTTCACCAAATAATGATACTCTTCCTTCTGGTATAACGCTTGTATCTTGTTCATGGACTATGTAATTTTATTTTTAAATTTTAATCAAATTGTTGCCTTGTTTTTGTTTTTTTTTTTTTAATTTTAATTAAATTCCATTTAATTAAAATTTATTTAATTATTGAAAATACGTTAAAAATGATAAACGTTGATGATTTTTTTTTATTTATTATTTTTGAATGTTTGTGAAGTACGGACAACAAGTACAACATAACATGATTATAAATAAGAAAGATATATATCCATAATTCCCCATAGAAAATATTATCGAAAATTTTTATGCATTTGTTTTATGATAATTATACAAACAACATTTTTAATTATAGTTTTTTTTTTTTAAATTTTATAAAAAAAAGCATAATTGTTGTTATAAGGCAATAGAAAAAATGTATAAATTTTTAAATGATTTTAATATGTAAACAATAATAGAATAAATATTAGTAAAAGCGCATAAACATAAGTATAGATCCAGCAAACAGTAGAGTTTTTAGTAATAATATATAAGTAATGGTAATAATTTAGTAGATGAATGAAAATATTTGCTTTTTTTCTTTTCTTTTTTTTTTTTTTTTTTTTTGTTAGTTTTGTGTACCTGTAGTTGCACAATTTTCTTCATCACTATTATCTGAACAGTCATTAACACCATCACAATGTCGACCACTGAAGATACATTCACCATTATTACATCTAAATTCATTTTCATCACATGTACTTTCAGTTTGTCTTGTTTCATTCTGATCTGTTACTGTAGTTGATGCCTCAGTTACTGTATAAGTGATTTGTTCAGATGATGTATAATTACCATATTCTGGAGCTAATTTGTTTTCAAATTGTCATATTAGTCAAAATTATAAAATAATAATTAAATTATAAAATAAAATCCTTAAAGAAAATATAATTTAAAAACAATTTCTGTCTATATTATTCTAGATAGAATTTTGTATCTATTGTCACGTATTAATGTCTAACTATAAGAAATTGAGAATTTGAATTATACATGATTTTCCGAGATTATCAGAAATAGAAAATTGCAAAAACTGATCTGTTTTTTGGTCGAGAAAATTAAGTTGTAAAAGATTCAATTATAAAATTAATATTTTATGTCTATAAAATGTTATACAAACTTTGATTAATGAATTATGATATGCGATTTGAATTTTGTAATTTTTTGGATTGTTCTTATTTATATTAATAAGTTTTACTTTTATAATTAAGTATTATTCACAACTGATCAGTTACAACTCATAAAATAGTTGGCAGATGGTTAATTTATTTTTGTTCGATGACGAATCAATTAATGATTAACTATTTTATATATAATAATATTAATTTAAGTACTCACCTCGAATTGAAGTAAATGCAAAATTATCATCCATTTGTGCTGGTATATCACCAAACATTGAATCTCTTGAAATTTCCTGACGAATTGCATTTTCAATATTACCGAAATTATATCCTTTTACTTTTAAATCAACTGTAACATGTATTTTAAAAAGATCTGTTGTACGACTAAAATTAATAATATTATTTTTAATTTAATATATTTTGGTATTTTATATATAATAACGTACGCAATTTCTACAACAATTGTTTGTACTTCTGATTCTTCATCGTCGTCCAGTTCATGGAAAAGAGTTTTAATGCCTACATTTAATGTATTAGAAAAAGTCTGGAAATCTTCACTGTTACGATCTAAAAATTCATCTGCCCATAATTCTCGAGCAATAAACTTAACACGATCTAAAAAAAAAACAGAAATTACAATATTTTTAAAAAATATATCCAATAAATTTCATTTTATTACAAAATTGAACATCAGTTAATGAATCATCATTTTCATCTGGTGAATGATCTCCTGATGCATCGGTAAAATGTGGTTCTTCTTCACTTAAATCATCATCTTCTTCATCAATAACATCCTCATCGTCTTTTTCATCATCTTTGTCAGAAGGAGCAGGAGTACCAAATAGTGTACTGAACCATTGTCTTTTTGAACGATTTTTTTCTAATTTCTCGTTTGAATCATTTATTCTTTTTTTATTATTATGATGTTTCTTTAAATGATTATTTTTATGTTGATTTTTTGATGATGTATTATTATTGTTACGTTTCTTTTTTAATTTTAATTCTTTTATGTGTTTATTATGATTACGATTTGATGCTGGATGTTGTTGTTCATTATTACCGCCTAAAAATCGATTAAGTTCACGACGAACACGTCGAACACCACGCGATAACCAATTTTCATTATCATCTATAATTTCACCATTATCATTATCATTGATATCATGTAGATCGTCATCATCATTATCATCATCATAAACATTTAATAGTTCATCTGTTAAACGTATACGATCTAAATTCGAAAAATCTGTTGTTTGTTCATTATTCGAAATTGTTGTTAATGTGTCTTTGGTTTCATTTAATTTTGTTTCGGGTAAATCATCAAATACGAGATCTTTGTCATTGAAAATCTAGAAAAATGTATAAAAGAAATTTCAATTAGAAAAAAAAAAATATTTCTAAAAAAAGCTTTTAATATAATTTTAGAATAAAAAAAAGCTTCATATAATAGTCAATTGAGAATTTAATAAAATAATGGTTTGTATCTTAATAAAATTTGGTTTATGTTTTTGCTAAATGTTTATATTCTGTTAAAATTTCTATAGTTCCATTTGTCTGTTAAATAATGTTAAATATTTTCCGTGTAAATTTCACAGAATATTCAAAATGTTCTAATAATTCGGAAATATCATAATTATTAAATTTGTCATTAATTATTTTCATATTAATTTTTTGAATTAAAAATAATTATTTTTAGCATTTCACCTTAAATTAATTGACATTAATTTAATACACATTCTGTATACACACATAAATCACAAATGTTGTGATTAACTTAATGTTCTTGTTTATAATATTATTATACTTAATAAAATTGAGGTCAGACAAATTGATTAATTATGAAAAATAAATAAACAAATCCAAAGTATATCCAGAAAAATTCACTTTGTAGTACAATTTTACCTTTTTGTACGAAATTTTTTAAAATTTATTAAAGATTTACGACCTTGGCATATATTGAAAAAGAAACATATAGCAAAAGGAATTTGATACTTTTTTTTTTTTTTTAATAAATTACTATATGAAAATAAGAAAATAATGTACCTATTCTATGTATGTTTCCAGCAGATGAAAATAATTAAAATGAGATTTCAAACGACCAAACCGAAATTACAAAAAAACAAAAACCCTTCAAAATTTTCACCGAAAAATAAAAATTTTATTCTAAAAATAAAAATATGTACATTTTTAAATAAATGTTTTTTAGTATACTTGAAAAAGAAAAGAAGAGCAGGACTTTTCATTTCAATGAAAATGATATTTATATTATTATATGTATTGATATAAGTAATTAGTGTAATGTATGTGTACACGGAAATTAGCATCGTTATTACAGAGAATTACATATTTTAAAATTAGTTTTCTTTCTATTTTTTTTTGTATTTATAATTATGTTGATTTAATTATTGTATTTAAAAATTATTGTTTGATGTTATTACTTTACAAATTTTAGTTTCCAAATAATGGAGAATTTTTATTTTTAAAGATGAAAAATTTGGGAGGAAAAATTTTGTAAATCTAATTAGGAATAAAATTTCTATTATCATCATTTGGAAAAAATCGAGAATATATATTGGAAATTTCTCAAAATATCTACTAAAAATATAATTTTAGTTCAACAGATGATAATATTTTTTGTACAATTTATTATCTTTATCTGTTTAAAACTAATTTTTTATATGCTGCAACATTTTACTGCTTTAAATAATGGAATCAAATTAGAATATGATTAAATAAGAAGAAATACATTTTTAAACAATTTTTAAATTCAAATTCTGATTAAATTAAGTAAAACTTTATATGTGCCCTTCTAGTGAACTTTATTTCGCAATTTTTTGTCTAAATTTAGTGATATTATTTTTTTTTTATTATTTTTTAAATGTAAAAATTAAATAATTCTTGTTGAACCTTAAGCATTACACATTCATATTTTATTATATTCAATTCCTACAGAACAGGAAAATATTCTAATCTAATGAAATTATAAAAATCATTCATGTTAAATTTATAAATTTTACTTTTAAAGATTTCATCTTTCTTGCAACGATATTATTACAAAATTAGAATATTTACAGAGTTATTGGTTTTTTAAAAATATACTATATTATGTACGAGTATATTTCCAATTGTACGAGTATATTTCCAGTTTCAAAAACTAAATACATATTTTAACACATTTATGCTGGAAATTTTGTAATTAAAAATTAACAAAAATAAAGTCCAAGACTCTAAATATTTCATTAAATTGCTTGCAATTCGTGATATTTTTGCTCAAATTTAATTTAAATTTAATGAACAATCTACGTGTGTGTTCCTTAACTAAAACTATACTCATAAATAAAAATGAAATAAAAGATCAATTATTTTATGATATTTCAAAATACTTAAAATATGAAAATTTTTTAGTAATAATAATTTGCAAAGCGCACTTGTAATAAAGTAGAAAAAAAAATATCTTCCTACTTGTAAGGAGGAAATTGAAGGTGTGACTGACTCATAAATCTTTTTAAATATTTTTTTTTATTATATTTCTTTATTTACATAATTTTATTTTAAAAAATTGTATATTACTTTGATGTAATTTCTTTTAAAACTAGTTCAAGTAACGCTTAAATGTTCTAAATGTAAATCAAAATGAAATTATTTTTCTCAGATATTTTTTTTATTTTTTAAGTACATACTTTTATAAATCATTGTACAAACGAATCCTTTTTTGTTTAAACATATATAATTGTGTCAGTATGTTGAAATTATTTTTGTATTCTCTGTATATTTTTTTTTTTAAAGAGTGATTAAGCATAAATACCTGAGATATAAACAGAAAGTTCAATTTAACTTTTTGTTATGTTTCTTGTTTTGGAGCGATTTGTCCTCGTTTTTATTTTTCAAGTACAGAAATGAAAATATAATACAGAAAATAATACAATATTATTATGATTCCCTAAATTATGTTATATTTTTATGTATGCATACGTATCTTTTACATTATAGTAAACAATAAGAGATCTGATTAGTCATGTACAGATTTATACTTAGGGTTTGGTTCAAAAGAAATCATAATTTTAAAATAATAGGGAACATTTATTATTCTTAATTTAAAATATGAAATTTAAAATAATTAAAAATTATATTAAAAAAATTCAGGACATATTTTTAAAATTACAAAAAAAAAACCAAAAAGGACAAAATAACAATGACCACATTTGTAGTAATTTGATAAATATTAGCGATTTGATTTTTTTGATAAATATTAGAGGCATTTACAATTTATTTCAATTAGTGATAAATGGAATAATTTCAGCTATAGTGAAGATTATTGGATTAGAAGAAGACTACAAGAAACAAAAATTGTGGAATACTTTTTCACACAATTCCATAATTTTTGCAACAAATAATTTCATAATTTAATTTTACCCTTTGCTATGGCATTGCTTGTCCTATCGTAATAGGAAACATAATTTCATTTCACCTCAACTGATAAATATTCTTAAAATCAATATAATGACCTTGTCTAACTTAACAAAAAATAAAATCGAAATTATCAATTTTTTTGTTTTAATATAAATTTTATGCTAATTTAAATTAATTTTCGCAAATTATTGTGATAAATAAATAAAAATTTTAAAAAATTTTTTCTATATTTTTATTGTTTTAGATTAAATTTTAAAAATTTATTATTTATACTTAAAAAAAAACATACAACATTTAATTAGCAATTTAAATTTTTTTTTTGTTTTTCCTTTTTAAATTTATGCAATCAAACGCGTGAATAATTTAAATAAAATAAAATAAAATAAGACAAGATAGAAAAATTAATTGTAAATAATTTCTATAAAATGTTAAATAAGAATTTCCCTAATTAATGATATAATTATTTATATGCATTTATTTTAATTTCTTATTTAGGTCTGGTATTTTTATAGGCTAAAATTAATTTGCCTGTATAAAGTTTTAATAACATAATTATTTTATGATTATGTCATTGCTTAAAATTTTCTTGTAGTACTTTTACAAACAAAATTAAAAATTGAAAAAACAATTTTTTTTTGTATGAGATAATAGTCGTAATTCTTCTGTATGATTAAATATCTTAAATAATATATATGTATATATTTTTTTTATCTAATATTTTTTTTTGTTTTATGTATTGTAGAAAGGTATATAGTAGATTTAGAAAAGAATTTTTGGTGGTGGTGTGTTTAAACTGTGCGTGCCACCATTCGTATTAAAATAAATAAGATAATTTTTATGTAAAGGAAACAAAACGTTTATTTGGATGCTTTTTATAAATGACAATAATAATGTTTTTTAGCATGTGCTTACTTAAAAAAAAAGTACTGGGTGATTTATATAGATAATTATATTTATATTAGAATTTATGAGTTAGAATCATAATATGGACATTAAATTATATTTTATTTAAATATTTTTCAATATTCCTATAGTAAAATTCTATGAAATTTATTTAAAATATGGATAATATTTAAAATATATTTTTAGGTCAAATTGGTCTATTTAACAATTTACTTTAATAAATTTCTGAAATATAGAAACCATAATACGATCCTTGTATTTGATTTGGCAAAAATCGAATTTGAATTGTAAAAAGGCAATAATTTGAATTAATAATTATAATTTTTAGGCAATAAGCATTATACTTTACAGAAATTTTGAATTATCTTTATCAAAAATATGAATTTTTAATATAACAATTAAGATTTCATTATAATTCGATGAAATTTTGAAGCTCTTTATAATAATTTTCATTGATCTTCATTTAACAAAATTTATCCTATAATTTGATCAATAAAATTTATCCTATAAGTTGACCAATTTTGATTGATATTAATAATTTTAACACCTCATAATTTTAATCACCCTTTAAAATGTTCTACTTTTATATGATTTATATGCTAGGCTAGAAGAAGAAAAATAACAATAAAATGTGGGAAGTTTAAATAATAAATTAGACAAAAAAAAATTTATTTAAACAATCAAGTTGAGTGCATCTCTTAAATATTTTTATCTTAAATAATCTGGCCTCAACATTAAATACATTATAATTTAAAAAAAAAAATTTTTTATGTTGAATTTTTTTTTTCCTCTCTGGCTAATTTTCAAGAATGTGTAAAGTTTAAGAATTTTTTTTTTTCTGTAAAGTGCCAAATGTTTAAAGTTCATAACATTAGAATTTATATGAAGAAAAAAAAATTTTTTTTTGTTGGTGGGTAAAATTCAAGTTTATTTATTCACTTTTTATTTTACATAAGTGTAAAATTTATATAATGATGTTAAGAATCAACAAACTTGCAGCTGAATCGGGACAATATTTAAATGTAAATAAATTTTGCTTTGCTTTTTGTTTTTGTGGGTATTTTATGTTTAATAATAAATATTATTATTTTTTTTTTTTTGAATAAAGCTTACGTAATTTTTAAAGGTGCGAAGGTGCCGACGAGATTAATTTATAATACAAAAACAAAACAGAAATTAATATAAAGCTTGTGGTAAAAATGTTCATAAAAAATTTTGCTTAAGGTTCATTTTTGAATAATTTCACTAAAATGCTGTCATCATTATAGGTAAAAAATTTTTTGGTAATAAACATTTACATTGCAAATTTTTGAATTTGTATGTTGTTTTTTTTTTTCTGACAAATCATTATTTGATGTCATAATTTTACAAATGTTATCCGAATGATTTATGTATTTATATACAATTAGAGGAAATATTGAAAATTAATTGTTGTTTGCAAAATGTTTTTTTAGATTTTTTATAAATAATTTTTTAATAATTTTATTACTTGCAGTGCCGTGCAGCTAATTAGAAACTACTAACATTATTTTATAGTATTTTATAGTAATGTTCTAAAAAAAAGTCTTGTGGGTACATTGATTGGAAAATATAATTTTGGGACATTACGAAACATTAACACATCGTTTCTAATTAGCTGCACGGCACTGTACAAATTTTTCTAAATTCTAAAATATTGAAATCAAAAATTTAATATCTACTTTAAGCTCAAGCTATACTAAAACTTTTAACTTCTAAAAATTTAATTTAATTGTAAAATATTAATATTGATTTCTAAAAAGTTTCAAAAATTATTATATACATATATGTATATTGATAACATAACTTTGTACTCTTAATACATTTAATAAAAACAATTTTAATGAAACCATTTAAAAGAGACGATAGAATTTATAAACTTTTGATATAAAATATAAACAATATTAATTAAAATTTATTAAATTTGTTTCTTGTCTAATGCTATTAGACGACCATATAGTCGACCACATAGAAACACTATTAACCTGTATTAGATATTTTCATTATTATGTACATATCATCATCATGCAAATCATTCCATCCGAATTTTCGTAGTCCTCTCTTTATAGATTGTAATCAAATCTACACTAGACATAAATCATATTTTACTATATTAGACTGACCGTCGTATATAGGAGGAAATTTGTTTTTTTTTTCTTCTGTAGGATTAAACTACATTCGGGTAGGTCACTGGTTCTGTTGTTTTTATGGTCAATATTATTATTTTTCATCAAAAATATTTGTAATATTTTTGTTTTTTGTTATTATATTTTAGTCTATTATATGCCAGAAATTCGTCCATGTGGAAATATATACCCCTTAGGAAAACAAAAAACAAAAAACACAAAAAACATCAGTGTAGAAATTTTCACTGATTTGCTTTTAACGATTAATTTTTGGCAAATTTCCAATTTATTTTAAAGTTATCGTTTTTATTATGAGTGAAATTTTTATTAAATATGCAAAAATATATAATGTTATATATTTATTTTATCATCACACATTAATGTACTACATATATGTATAATAATTATTTTAAAATTATATTTTTTGTTACAATTTGAAAATAAAACTGAGATTGAAATGAAATTTTAAATTACATAGAAATTTTTCAATTTAAAATATGAAAAACTTGTTAATTTTGTGCAATTTTGAAAAAATTGTGTTTTTAATGAATTTTTTGGACAATTTTTTAATATGGTGAGGAACTAGGAAATAAATTAATAATAAATAATTTTGGTATAAAAAAATATGGTAAAAATTATTTTTTTATAATTTGATAGAAAAAATTAAAGTCTTTTGGTATAACAAATGAAGAATCATATACTCGTACTTTAACATTTAAATAAATAATAATACAAATTAATTAACACGCACACTTTAATGAAATTTTTCAACCAATTCTTTTACATTTTTTTACTATTTTTTTGCAATATGAATTTTCTTTTTAATTATATATTTAAATGATTTTCAAGTTTTGCTCTACATTAATTTGATCTAATTTTTGCCAGTTGTTCTTTTATTTATCGCAATTACATATTTGTTCATCACCGTCGTAATAATAATTATCAACAACAATTTATTTTCAATAAAAGCTTATTAACACTTCAAATTTTGACGAAGAAGAAGAAGAAAAGAAAAACGTTTGTAAATATTTCTGTTCTATAAATATAATAAAGCAATAAATCATTATTGAATAAAAAAAAAAGCTTAGATAAGAAAAGCCGGTATAATACTTTTTACTACAAGAATTTGTAATTTTTAAGTGTTTTGTAAATATTTTACTATAATTATACAGAAAATAAAATATGAAATTTTTTTTTTTTGTAAAATCAGAAAAAAATTTAATTTAATTCACATTAGACGAGACACCCCCAATTTCTACAAAAAAAAAACATATTGTTGAAATAAATTTTAATGTAAACAAAAATTCTTTTTTTATTACATTAACTTTTATGTAATTGCTTGATTTTTATAGCAAAAATTTTTGATTTCTATTTTTTTATATAAAATTTATATGAAGGAAAATTATTTTTCAAAAGTCATTAATAAAATAAGTTCAGAAAAGTCAATGACTTTTTTACATATAACAAATAAATGATAAATATTATCAGATTTAATCAGCAATTATATATAGAAAATATATATGCCATTTTTATTTTATTTATTAGTAATTAATAATTTTGTTAATATAAAATGGTAGCCATATAATAGAATCGAATTTGATGAATTGCATGATGGTAAGCAAACAGAAGATTATAGGTTGTGATGAGAAACGCTAATATTAGATAGGTGGAGTTATCTCTTAAGGAAGGTTTTCGGAACATACAACAAGTATTAGTCCTCTAATAATTGCAACAGTTTTCGAAATTTAGCATAATGAACTTTTCCTAATTGATTTTTACTATTATTTTAATTTATCTGTAAGTAGAAATCAATTAGGAAATGTCCTTATTCTAAAATATTAATCTTAATATCTGTAATAGCTCTGCAATATAATGGGAATATTTACTACAAATTCAATATGAAATAATGGTTACATTCTGTAATTTATATTTAAAATTTTAGTTTATAAAATTAAATTAAATATTTGGTAAATTAAAGAGGAATCAAATTTCCAATAATTTACTTCAATTCTTCAATTAATCATCAATAAAAATGGAAACTAAATATATATAAATTATAATTATTGATAGTCAAATTCTCATGAATTTTATATAATTATCAGTGTACTAAAAAAAAATTATAATTTATTTATAGAAAAATAAACAAACAAAAAAATTTTATACACTAATAAATTCTTGACACAATTATTTCGTTTATAATCAAAAAAATAATAATTGTGGAAGTAAATCAAGTGAACAATTATAAAAAAAAAATGGCTTAATAAAGTAAATCAAGTTAATTTTATTATTAATCAATCTAATTTATATTAAGTATTTATTAATTTAAACTTCAGTATTATTTTAAATTTTTTTGATATTGTATAATCTATAAAAATTCAAGTACATACTTGGTCATAAAAAAGAATCCTATAAATTGGAAATCCTAATCAAAATAATTTCAATTTCTTAAATTGTTATATAAGTAAACCTTAAAATATGAAAACAACAAAAAGTTAATGTATAATCCCATTCCACTTCATAATTGAAAATTATGTAAAAGCTTTTATAGTTAATGGGAACATCCATTTAAAATGCCTATGCATCCGTACCCACCTCCATGAAAGAAACGATATAATAATTGATGTCGTAAGACTCAATTGATGCAACAAGAAGCAAAAAAAAAATGTTTTCAAAAGTAAATTATTCTTAAATTTAACATAAAGCATAATATTTCATTTTTCTATTACTCAACAAGGACGAAAAGAATCAGGAAATTTAGGGAAATTTATATTCAATGAAAATTTATTACTTTTGTTAAAATGTCGTTGACTTTTTTTTTTTAAATCTTTTTGAATGTACAAAATCATACAAAAAAACGCACATTAATACTCGTAGTGTCATTTACATTACTACTATATACCACAGTGTCAAAATATTTATAAGGTATTTTGTTGTTACATAGTTTCTTCTTCCTTAAACTTTAATACAAAAAAAAAATACAAGCAATCACCACCGAAAAAAGAAGACTTTTTGTCATGCAAAGGACAAACAAGGATATTATTACATTATTATCATTAAAGGAATGGGCTCTATTATTGAGTATATGCTATGATATTTCATAGTATTCCTTTTTATTTTCACAGACTTTTATGGAAAACGTTTTATGAAGTCAAAAAGTTTTAGATGACAGCAACAAACCAAAAGCAATAAGTAGAACAAAAAAAAAATAATAATATATGTATATAAGGAGAATCAACGATCCAATGAAGACGTCTAAGCTTTTTTCATATAGTTTATTCATTTTGTGTGGAAAGATTTTTCTTTAAAATTCAGATCACGTGAAAACGATTTCTCACACCGTTAATAATAGAACTATATAAAAGAAATAAAAGGAAAACAAAAAAACTGTATATGCTTTTTTTTTTGCGAAAATTTTAAAGGAAATTATTATACAAGATTTTCTATTGCAAAACAAATTTTCTATGATTTTTGGTCTTATTTATTTATATAAGTTAATTTTTATTGAGGAGGTGATGAAAATATTTTTGGGGTCAGTGACAAGTTTAAGTAGATATAATCATAAAAACTTTTATAATAAAGTCAAAAAGTGGTAAAAAGTTTCTATAGAAAAATGATTAATAAATTAGACAATTTAAAATATTAAAAATTTTAAATAAACGAAAATTTACTTTCTAATAGACATTTTGTAGGAGAAAAGAATTAAAGTTTATAAGTATGTATAAAATTTATTTACCAAAACTTTAAATTTTCTTTATAAAAATTTTTAAAAACTAAAAATTATATTTTTTTGCCGGGAAGTTAACTAATTATTTGTATAATTATTTCGTAATTAGAAAAACACTTACAATTTCATAATTTAAAAAATCATTCATATACATAAAAATTATGAATTAAATATTGTATATAGCTTGTTTGCATATTTGTAAAAACTCTTTAGCATAATTTCATATATGACATATATGTACACCCCCATAAAAACAATGAAAAATTAAATTGCTGATGGCATAAAGATATATAATTAAATTTCATATTTTGTAATAATATAATCCCACTTACCCAAATTGACTTAAAAAAAAAATTCCCCTAGTGACCGACCATAATACAATTGAATGAAATAAACTTTAAGTGCGAATTTAAGCACACTTTTTATTATACTCTCAAGAAGACCTAGTAACTAGCGAGTAACACATAATTTTTCCTCAATCAAATTCAATGTCAAAAAATTTCATTTTATTGTATAATATCCGAATTAGATTTTTCAAGTAAAGTTTTAAAAAAAAATATGATTATGTATATGAACTACTTATGAAATTTATGTTATATATTTCTTATAATGCTGTGCGTGCTTAGGAGTTTAGGATAGATGAAGATGATAGAATTCAAGAAAATATTTTCCATATAGTATTAAGTTTTTATATTTCTAATTGGTAAATTGGATTCCCCGCAATGTTTTTTTTTTGTCTGTTTGTTTGCTAAATTCTAAAATATTTTTTTTTTTTGCAATTTATTTATTATTTAGTCCAGTTTTTCTTTATTTTTATTCTAGAAGAAAATTATGAAAAATATTTTCTTTGTCTATATAATTTTGTGAAAATAAAAAAAAAATCTTATATGGATATTCAACGCGCGACGTTTTAGGAATAATGAAACAAAATGAATTTAATATTTAGTATATGAAATTCTTTTTTCTCTGTAATGTAATCATAAATAGTTTTTAGCTTTTTATTATGGTATGATGAAATTTATTCTTACTAAATTTACAATTTCCGGTCATTTGCATTCAAAATGCATTCCAGAATTTTGATTATCTTTAAATATAATAATAAAAAATAAATAAATAAAAAGCTTACACAAATATCACAAAATTGTGATGTAATTTTTTTTATATAAATTTAAGAGATTTTTTGTTATATTCGTTAAAGAAATTTTTTGTTGTTGTTTGTTTAAATAACAAACTAACATAAATAATTTTCGCGGAGAAATTCCTAAAAAGGCTATAAAAATTAGGAAAAAAAAAAAGAGAAATGAGATTTTAAAAGTTTAGTTATAAATTTAGTTTATGATAGTGAATTTAAAATTATATTATTGGTGAAGTATTAAGTAAAGTTTATTGGACGAAATTTGGTAAGTAACATAAATACATTTTTTTTTTGTAGAATTAAGGATAAGTACAACAAGTTTTATGTTAGTACTGTATTTTGGAAATATATCGTAAATATTGGTTAATCTCTAAATTAACAATCTAATTTCCGTTTGAAATATCTGGTACAATAAGGTGGTGAGGGCGAATCGAATATAAGCTAAGTAGCATGATGTTTTGACTGACGACCTCGGAGTCAGGTTGTCTCAAATTTAAATTAACATCAGTATTAAAGTAATTTTAAAACCGTCGAGTGACAATGACTTACTATTAAAAACAAGCCATTAGCTTCCGATAAATAGATATTTTTAGATCGGAATTTATAGTACAAATTTACAGATCTTAAATTACAACATAATCTGTGAGAATACTTTATACAGTAGGCTAAAGCCCATCCCGGAATGTTTAGTCAATATCAGAGATAGCAAAATTATATAAATTAAGAATTTAAGTTGATTTAACATTATTTATACACGTGCCATCCAGACTTATAACTTTTAAAAAAACATATACCGTACATAAAATTAGGTCATCATATCTAGAAAATTCCTTAATTGATAATAAATTTTATTAATTCAAGGTGAAAAATTTTAGCAAAAGATTAAATTTTAAGTCTTCAAAATTTTGAAGTTATGTAAATATAACTTCAAATATCAAAATTTATTATATACGATAAGCAAAAAATTTATCAATCAAATTTGTATAAGTTTGACATTAAATGAAATGATATCATTATAATCAATTATAGATTTTAATGATTAAAGTTAATATTTAATTTTTTTTTTAAAAAAATTATCTAAACTTAAAATTTTTTTTGGCAATATTCTACCGGTAAAAAAAACAATATTTACTTAAACATTTTTAAGTTTGTTTGAATTTATTTTAGTTTGATAATAAATTGATTAGAATTTTAAAATATTTTTAAAATCTTGATAAATTTCAAGATTTTAATTTATTAAAAATTTATTAAAATTTACTTATTTATTTAATATATATTTAATATTTAATATTAATATTAATTAAAAAGGTTTGTCAAGAAGACAGCCCAGCCCAGACGGAATATCGATTGTATAGCACAAAGCTTAAGTTCTAGGAAATTTCAAATGGAAACTAAATATAAACCAAGAACTAATATTAAATATTTTTCTGATTTATGCCAAGCAAATGTATTTGATTTTATCAAAATTTTAAACTTAAATATTTCAAATAGATATTAAGTTAACCTAGGCTTTATTTGTGCAGCATTTGATTTCTTCAATTCCATTTTCAAAATCCTTTTCTTTCCATTCTCAAATATAATGTTTTATTTATAAAATCATGAAATTTACAAATTTGTTAAACTATCATAGACATTCCTTATTCTGTACTACTTGAAATCATTGCCATACATTTAAACATTTGATCCTTTAGTATTTATATACGTGACTAAAATCAAAATTCCAAACCTATTTGCAAAGAGAAAATGTAAGAATAATATTTTTTTAAGGGGATGATGAAATTTTGACTTAAGTTTATTTGAAAACAAAAAAAGGTCAAAGAATTATCTTTACAAAATTTCTATAGTTATGCTATTTAAAATGTTTGATTGTGTTTCTAATTGATATTCTATAAATTGATTGCGTAACAATTAATTAAATACATTTTTCTTTATTATTTTTGTCACACTTTAAAAAAAAGAAGAAAATTAAATCAATCTTTGGTCAATTATGGTCAATGAATAAATTTAAAATATATTAATAGGTTTTTAACGCATATTCGCATTATAGTTAATTTATATTTGATAGTTTGACACTCTTTGTTGATATGAAATTTTATTTGTCTTTTTTGATTTATATTCATTACACGTTCTATGTTTCCATTAAAATATTTATTGATCTTATGTATTTATAATAATATTTTTATATTATAGAACAATTTAGCATAAAATAAAGAAAAATTAGAATTTTTGGTATGGGATCGTTTGTTCTAAGGAAATAATTTCCGAGAGAAATTGCACATTTGATAAAAAATATTGAATACAAAATTATTATTTGGACATTGAGTAAATCAAAGCTATGTTCGGGCTCCAGATTGATGTGGCCCTTTAATTTATGTCGGGTACCACAATAAAGTAACTTTTCATACGGTCATACATATAATATACAACTCGAGTATTTTGGTGATAGCACACTTAGCGATCAGCTAACATAAATACAACTAGAGCAGTTATACTACTCATATACAGTGATCTGCACAGTGATTTAACACGTTCTAGTAAAACGTAACCTCTATTTTAATTTTATTATATCCATCTTTTCTGTAGATTAAAGTGAGAATAGTGTTAAACAGTAACAAAATTCATGAAATTGACTTACAACCTTGTCTAATTTCAATAAATCATACAAATTAATAGTATAATAAATAATATATCTATGTAAGCTGCCTACCAACAGTATTTGATTTGTGTACTTTAAAATAATTGATCATAAAAAAAACATATAGAATAGACAAACTATTCATAATGTTTAAGCAGGATTTGGAATTTGTTTGCTATAATTTTACTTATATATTAAATAAACATAAATTGATTTTTAATTTTGATAAGAAATTCAAATGTAGAATTTATTAATTTATATTTTGGTAATCAAATAAAAATATTTTAGATATTTTTTTTTTTAAATTAAATTAAACTATTATGGTAAATAAAGATTACTAAACTTAATATTGGCTGAAATAAATTCTCTTAATTGATTAGATACCAAAAAAGACTTTAAACTTTTTATATTTTTTATGGACTTAGACGCCTTTAATTGGCAAAAACTATAAATTTTTATATATTTACATTTTATTATGTCCAAAATATTATAAATTTAGATAAGATAATTAAAAATGATTTTACAAAAAATAATTTAATCTATTATATAATAAACTTTAAAATTTTTATATATTATTCAAATTGACCTATTTTATTAAATTTCTCGTACTTAAAAAATTATGCTTAGTTTTGCAAATTTAATTTATTCTTTAATTTTATTTAAGTATTCTCTAAATAACTAAATGTAAAATGAAATAATTTGTCTTAATGAGGTATAATAAAAATAGATTTTATTTTTAAATGTAAATATTTTCCCATTATGATAATTTTCTGTGCTGATAAATCAGTTTTTTAATATATATATATGTATATATATATATTTGTGTACTATTCCTAAATTTAAATTAAAAAAAAAAATCATTTCTCAAGTTCATTCTTTAAATTAATTTGTGATAAATGAAATATCTCCAATTACATATTACTTTTCTAAATTATGCAAATTTCTTAAATTTTTTATGTAAAAAAAGAAGAAGAATTAAATTTTAATTTTAGGTGAAAAAAAATTTGAATCAAGAAAATATCTATGACAGCAATTTGAAAAATTTTGTATTTTAGTTTACTATATTATGTAGCATTATTATATCAAATTGGTCTTTTTATAATTTAAATTTGTCTTTTTACTGAGAAATAAATTGGTCATTTCAAAATCCAAATTCATCCTTTAGCAAATGTACATAGATTAATATTTTGGAATAAGACCAATTTGAATATTGTTAAAAGACTAATTGGAATTAAAAAATTCTATAATATACTATTTGGTAATTTTAATTTGTAAAGTTTTGGCAATGATCATTTAAAAAAAATGATTGCCAACTTACCATTATACACAATAAACTCATTTATAAGATAAATTTATTATTGAAAGTGAATTTTGAAAATTTTTTAAATGAAATTCTTGATGAAAGCATTTTTAATTCTAATAAGTTTAAAATTAAAAATATATTGTTGCCATGAACTATAGCAAACATTTTGGTCACTGTGCTATCAGTTTTTTTAATTAAATATTTGCTAACTATGCGACTAAACTTTTATCATATTTGTATATGAAAATAAATTTTGGTTGGTAAGCAAAATAATTTCCGTGTATACAAACATTTGAAATATATTAGAAAATATACCAAAATAAAAAAAATTATGGTTTATTTAATAGATTTTTAATATTTTTTTGACTATATAATATAATATTTTGATGGTTCATTTCGAACATATTTAATAGCCATAATCTTTGTTCTAACACCTCATAAAGTTTTTGATAGTTTTGCCTCTATTTTGGTTGTGCTACCTATACGGCTACACCATAGCATGAAGTGTACTGATTCACATATTAAAAACTATATATATAATAAAAAATATGTATTTATTACCTCATTCTGAAATTGGAATTTGTTT
Source organism: Empis stercorea (assembly GCA_949752835.1). Lineage (NCBI taxonomy): Eukaryota > Metazoa > Arthropoda > Insecta > Diptera > Empididae > Empis > Empis stercorea. The sequence goes on from OX457087.1 coordinate 5,871,550, forward strand.
TTTCGTTATCTTAAAATTTTGTAGGTGATATATTTTTTTTTAAAGATGTTTTATGGTCGTTTTATATTTTATGCTAATGCTACAGAAATTATGTAAAAACAAAATTTATTATTTGTGCAACATTACAACAGTGCAGGGTTTTACCGATAACAATTTATTTGTTTAAATTAAATTGTTGCTGAAAGTTTTTATTTAAAATTTAGACGCCATTTATGTAACATAAACTAATTATAATTTTTGAGGAAGTTAAATCAATATCAATAATATAATAATTTTCTAAACAAGTTGAATAATAATTGAGTAAAGTACATATACATTATATTTTTCCAGACATTTTTCATTATTCAAATATTTAAAGATTATCTTTATGTGCCAATAAACTTTGAGCTTTTTGGTTTTTTTAAGCTTAATTGAATTGTATAAGCGATAAATTATTCTACTATTTTCTATTTTATTAGAATTGTTCTGCTATGATAAATTAAAGGATTTTGAAAATTTTTAAATCATTTATTTTTATAGTTCATTCTGCAATTTTACAAAATTTCGTTTTACAAAAACTTTAAAATTTGTATAAGAAATTTTATTATGAACTAATTAAACAACATTCATTTATTTTTTTATATCTATGTTCTAAATTTCTGAATTTACAGAACAGAAAAAAAGAAATTGTATAAATAAAATATACTTGTATGTCGAGGACTTGTATTCATTTTTTTTTTCAAAATATACTTAAATGTCAAGGAAGATGTTTAAATTACAAACAATGAAATTAAATTGTGTTGTTTAGAGTTTTCATTTCATAATGACTCTTAGTCAAAAAAATGTTGGCTTTCTGAAAGGATTTATATGCAGACAAGAATGCTTGTGTTATTCCAATTCTTAATATTAAGGAAAATTTATTTAGTACAATGGTTGGTTTGAAAGGAGTAGGTGTATTATGACCCCCATCCAACTTAAGTTACTTAATAAAAATGACGGCCCATCATTTTATACACTCCGTTCGACCACTAAATTTGTCTCATAGTGAGTCGATGCGTTTTATTTAATTAAACTAAATAGGTTTTTCCTTGCCTGATTCATAGAAATTATCCAAGAAAAAAGTGACCTACATAGTTTCTTAACTTAACTTTACTTGCGTTGAATATAATTTTGAATTTAAAGTAAATAAAAGATAAATGATTAAATTTCCAATTGTTGTTTCGTTACCAAACTCATATTATTATATTTTACTGTATATATGGTCCAGAAACACCTTTTAAAGGTTTAATTTTCTCATCAAAAGTAATATTTTTTTGTGACATTTATAATTCCCACAAAAAAACTTTTTTTGTTCTTTTCTGGTATATTATAATGTTAACATCATATTTAACTAATATTAAGTTGTCATTATATGAAAATACCTTTTTAAGATAGAAAGGTGGTAAAAATATTTAAGGTAACGTGACTAGAATAATATTATATAGACAAATATTATTAGAACATATATTCTTATACTGCATCTGTTATTAAGTACATATATATAAAACGATGAAAAATCGTCGTCAAGGAAATTGTGATTGTATTGTCTTTAATGACAAGTTTAAAAAGAAATTTTTTTTCGATATTGTCACACCATTTATTTATTTTTTTGGGAAAATAACTAAATTAAAGTAAAGTTAACAATTACTTGGTAATTTTAAACGAAACTTAAGACAAAATTCATTATACGAAACAATCATGATTTATGTTAATGATAAACTGTTCTTCAATATTACCTAAAATACAATTAAATTTGTGTTCGAAAGAGACTTTTTCACTCTGAAAAAATCAAAAATGCCATAATATTTAGCCCAAATATTTACTATGCGATAAATTAACCTAAATTTCATTATTGTAAAACAAAATCCTTTTACCAATTATTATTAAACATCAAACTAATATATACATATGTATATATACATAAATACAATATAACAAATAAAATTATGTATTCCATTTATGGTGTGTGCTAAAAGGCATCAATAAGTATTCTATAAAATTATTATCGTAGTCCTTTTTTTATATATAGTACATAAATATATATATACTCCTCATATACATATTACAACATTCTACCAATAATGATGTGATAATATCCTTATATAAATAAGTAAATGAACAGAAAAAAAAAATTAAACAAGATGATGATGATGGCATCATGCACTCTGAATAAATATATGATCTATTACTGAACTATGTTAAAATTTCGCTACATAATTTTTTTTTTACACATAGGCTAGATATGGTATATTTTTTTTCCTTCATCCTTTTCTTCCTGACAGTGTATATAATTGGTATGAGGTTAAAAATTATGGGTGAAATAAAAATGATAGGAAAAAATCTTTTTAAATTGTTCGCATAACAAGGAGGAAACTTGATTTAAAAATTATCAAAAGTTCTTTTGTGTATATCCTTTTTGTATATTTTGTATATGTATGTATAATGTCCCGACTATTTATATGTATTTGTGTATTGAATGGAGAAAATCTTTTAACGTAAAAGCAATAATTCATAATTTTTTTTTTTATTTTTTTTTGGTAAGGATATTTTTTTGTGTGTGGTAAGAAAAAGTTGTAAATTGCGAATAATTTAAGTGCTGTTATTATAATGGGCATATTCTTATGGCAGTTAATCCTTATATGAAAAATTGTTTGAAATATCTTAAAGAAGAAGAAAAAAATTGACGAGTAGATTAGTATTATATGATAATTTAATATTTTGATACAATTTAAATTTTACTTCTTCTTTTTTTTGAGGATTTTTTTTATTTTTGAGAAAGTTTAGTTAAATTTATTAATTTATCCTTTGCAAGGATTTAAGTAATTTTATTTTGTCAAATAAGCTTAAAGGGTCAGAATGATTATGGAAGATGAAAATTTAAATAAAATTTATAAGATTTAATTTAATTTTTGCAATTATTATTGTACTATAGTCAAATTTAATATTTTCTGTAGTCATGAACTCAACAAACTAATTTCTAAATTTTAGTTCACTTTACTCTTTAAAGATTAAATTAAATTTAATATTAAACACTTTAATTAATAAGGTTTTATTCTAAAAAAATTATCTAAAAATCATTTTTCAGTCAATTATATTATCAAAAATAATATTTAAAATTTTACTTTTTCAACAAAAATTTTTTGTTTCTAATTGGTGCTGGTTCAACGTAGACAAAAAAAAATATTATTAAAATATCATATTCTATTTCAAGCAACCAATTAAGTATAAAATAATTTTCCGTAATTCATTAAAAACCAAAAAAAAAAAATCTTTAATTTAAAACTGATACAAAACTCTTAAAGGATAAAGATGGGTAAAATAATATTTTACTATACAAAATCAAAATTTCCCAGCAAAAATAAAATATATTGAAAAAAAAAAACAAGCGAAATATATATTTTATATGATTTTCTTTCTCTCTATTTATAGTTAAATTATGATATCATCCTTTGTAAAATATCCTTATAAATGTTTTCTATAAATATAGAAAATTTTTAAGGATAGAGAAAAGGATCATATAAAAAAAAGTTATATATATTGTTTAGTAAATAGAATAAAATCAAATTAACAACTTTGGAATATTGAAAGCATAAAGTTTATATTGGATACCTTATAAATAATTTAGTGTAATTATGGAATAAATATTTCATATACTAATATTGTAAAAAGAGATCGTCCTTGGGGATGAGTAATTATATGTATATATTGTTTGCTTTGGAAATATTTGGAATAAGTACGTTGTTTGCTTTGGAAATATTTGGAATAAGTTTTAAATGTTTTTACATATAATTTCGGGCATTTAAATTTAAAGGATATAAATAAGGTATTATGCAATTTAAACTGTATGCGGAATTAGGTTTGAAACATATCAGAAATTTTGATCAAAATTAATTTGTTATAATAATTAAAATAATTCAATGGTGTGTAGCTACTATGAATATCGAATTAATTTTAAAGTAATTTGTAATATTTAAAAAGAGTTGGTTTTTCCTTTAACTAAGTAAAGGAGTTAATAATCAATGGCTTAGTTATTATAATAATTATTATGAAAATTTTCAAAAGTTATAAGAATTCTTAAGTCATCTTTAAGCCTTCGGAACTACATTAACAATTTTTCAGTAAAATATTATCACATTAAGTTTTATTGCCATTTTAGTGCATTTTCGACACCTTGAGATAATTTTTAATAATATTTTCTAATACATATTTACAAATAATTTAATATTTAACAATCTTGTAAAATATTTAAATTCAATTGAATTTCATAGATCAAAATGTTAAGGTTTTTTAGTAACCACAATATAATAAAATTTATTTTGAAATTATACTATATAAAATTTCATTTAAAATCTTTGTTATACCAAAAATATTGCAAAAAAAAAATTCGACAAATTTAGGTTAATTGAATATTCAAAGCCCAAAATTTGCTAAGACTTAATTTATGCAAAAAGCCTAGACCTAGGCACACAAAATAGCAAATTGCACTAATCTGCAATGCATTACGTCAGGCCTGCATGCTTGTAAATGTATAAAGTTTTAGAATTTTAATGGATACCACGAATTAGCCTTGATTTTAAATCAATTAAGCATATCGATCACTCTGTATTCACTTGGAGAACAATAAATGATCTCATGATGTTCATGAAAATCAAAAAAAAAAAAAAATCTATAATTTGCCAGCTAATATACCAAATTACATCACCCTAAAACAGTGAAGCACTCTGAGTGAATTTAAAATTCAAAAATTGTTCAAATTAAAATAATCAAAATAATAAAAAATTTCATATTGAATTAATAAATTATTATTAATAATTTTTTTTTTTTTGGTAAAAGTAATTAATATTCTTAACGACAATGAACCCCCAACAATGTCATCCTCTAAATATAATATTGATCTGAAAATAAGCTGTCAATTTAATATTTTATTTATGTGATTTACGGCGCCGGCCGGTCATTTTAAACTTCTACATACATTGTGTTTATTTATGCTACATAGCCAATTTTTTTTTTTAATAGTTTTATTTTAATAGAAAATGATTCATTCTCGATTTTTATTTTTGCTATAATTATGGACAAAGTAATTATTTATTATTTATTTTGCAAAATTTCTAGGCTCTTTTCTAAGTTTGGAACGTTGCTGATGACCATAAAAATAAAAGAATCAGCAACAAAATTAAATTATGTTTACACAAACCACAGATGATTATCATCATCAGCGCCACGTAAAGTTTAGATTAATCAGAAAAAACTATTAATAAAAATACAAATAATGAAATTTTAAATGGTTATTTTAAGTAAACTTTGTGCAAAAATTTATTTATAAACAAATTTTTTTGTAAAAATTTGTTAATAATAACAAAATTCACGATTTTTTCCGTGTATATAAAGAAAACTATTATGGTTAATTTCGAGTTTTACGTAATTTACATTTAAAATTTAATTATTTATTAAATTATCTCAGTAATTTTTTACTTTTAGTTTTATTACAAAAAAAAATTTAAAAGATAGAAAATAATTAATGATTTTCACATTTCAACAAAAATAAATTGATATATGTACATAAGACTCTTTTCGCATCCGTCTAGTCTAGACTCTAGACGACATTAAAGTCAGGGAAAAGTGTTGGAAATAATATTGTTAGATTTTTAATAATCTCACGATTTTTTTTTTAAATATTGGCAAATTTTAAATTTGGATAATTTCGTGCGTATATATGTAATTCATAATAATATTGGTATAAGAATGATATATCGGTAGCCAAAAAATAAAAATTTTTACAATTGAAATTAGTCTTTTTAGTTTTCAGATTAATCTTTTGTGCAAAATGAAATTATTGCCTTCAATTCTAAAGAATGTTAAGTTTAAAGTATATTTTTGTTGCCATAAGGATTATCTGTTAACAAACTGTCAAATAACTGATCTCAAACTTTTAATTGTCCGTAATTTAACTAAAATTTAAATGCTAATTGTTCTATATCTTCGAAAATTACATTAAACTAAGTAATTTTGCATAACAAAATTATTGTAAAAGCTTCTAACCAATAATTGATATTAAAAGCTTTCAAATTCATACCTTTAGTAGTGACCAAAAAATTGTGGTCCAAATGTTCAAAATTAATAATATTATCAGGATACAAAAGTAAATTAAATTAATCCTTTTTCCGACAGTTTTAAAATTAATTTTGATAAACATTTTTAATATTTTGATGATACATAATAATACATACTATTAAAATTCAAAATAATTTAATTTAATTAAATACTTTTATGTTTGATTGAATTTTATAAATAGTTTTGTCTATAAATTAATAATCTCTAAATAATCTACCATAAATCTTAAAAAAAAACTTACTAAATTGTACGAATTTAAATAATAAAATTTCACAAAGATTTAATTACTTAAAAGTGCAAATCATTTTCCAAAAAATATTAAATGATAAGTTAAGCTGGCGATCTATATTATAATTTTTTCGAATTTTATGACATTATTTCAGGTCAAAACATTATCAAAATTGACCTACAAAACAATAAATAAATGAAAACTTTCAATTTTAATTATAATAATTGTCATATATCACAAAAATGAATTTCTTTAAACGCAATTTTAATCATTTATACACTTTAATCATTTTTGTCATTTTTCTTTAAAAAATTTCTAATTGAAAAATTTATGTTTTTTAGATCAATTAATCTTAATAAAAAAATAAGAAAAACGAAAATGTTTGGGAAAATTATCAACACTTTTGATATTAAAAAAAAAATATATATTAAAAGAGGGAAATGAAAGACTGGATCGTCTTCAAATAGATCTCTCGTGATATACGCACCAACCGCACTGTTACTGGACACCCTTCTCAATCTAACCTACTTTTTAAATATTATATTATTATTATTATGCAATTTCATGTTGTATACCATCAATTTTAAATGCTTTTGTATTATAACCAATAAAACGCATTTCAATTGCGTCATTTATATCAATTTAATTTCTGACTATTAACTAAAAATATATATTTATTATATTATATTTAAATCAAAATGTTGGATAAATAAACATTTAATAATAATAATAATAATTTTGTAAAATGTTATATGCGGTGGTTGATGTTATATATTTTAATAATTTTGTAAATAAAATTCTAATATAATTTATTAAGATAATAAAAACATTTTTTGTGTTGTACAAGAACAAATAACAAAAAATGACATCATTTTCTATGCTTTTCAAAAAAAAAATAACAAATTAAGTATATGTACAAAAGCGATTTAATTTTTTTTTTTTTTTGGTTTATTGTCGCTTTGGGGGCTTCGAAAATTTAATTAAAAATAATTAATTTTTAAATTTTTTTATTATTTATTAAATGTTAAATTTTTTGTATGAACTAATTTAAATTTTACTGTTTTGATATATTAATAATAAAAGAATTTTCAATTTTAAATCAATTCAAATAAATAAAAAAACCAACAATGTATTTAATTTTATATTATTGATTATGATTAGTAAAAATTGTTTGTTGATTGATCTAATTTATGTTTGTTACAATAAAATTTTGTATACTTATAGTTAGGCCTTTTTTTGATGGTTGCCAAGTAGCTTTTCAATTGATAGCCTAATGGCAAAACAAAAAAAACAATGAAGTGCTGTGATTTATTACAATAAATTTTATAATATAAAGATCATAAATTTTTATTTACTAGATTGAACTAAGACAACATTTTTTGTGATTGCTAAATGGTATATGAGTTTAATTTTTATTATTACATTTATATTTGAAGAATTTAAAAAAATGGTTTCACAAAAAATTAATAGAATGTTCTTTAGGATAAATTCGAATAAATGAATTAGACTAATTCAAGGATATAATTTAACTAATATTGAAATTTGATAAAATGATAATTAGAACAATTAATATTAGTTATTGCATAGGACTTATAAATAATTTAATGATAATTTTATATTTATAACCTGATGGACATCAGAAACTGAAGTAATTAGGCATAACATTTTGTTAGAATTTATATTATTCCTTTTTTTTTTTACTTACTTTCCGGTGTTAGCGAAAAGTTTATGTGAACATTTCGGTTCAAAAAAAGTTTATTACTACAATTCCAATGTTACGTTACGACATGCTACTGGATGATTAAAAAAACAATTAAAAATAATTAATGATTTTTATTTACCCAAAATTTCGAACTTTTACTTTAATTTCTCCTTGAATATAAACAAAATATTAACAAAGAACTTTCTAAAAATAAAAATAAATTTTCGGCAGAAAAATGTCGCCAATTTAAAATAATGATTCATTTGTATATTATATTAAATTCAACAGTTCTACTTTTTAAATCAAATAATTGAAATTAATCTTTTTATAATTGTCTAAAAAAAATATTGATAAAGTTGTAAATTAGCCGGCATCGCTTTTTTTTAATTAAAATAAAATTTTCTTAGAAAATTTCAAAATCCACGAAATATTGACAAAATTTTATTTATATTCTGTCTTCAATTTCATATTATTTATTAATTTGGGTCATTTTGTATTTAAGACAAAAGTTTTTATAAAATATTTATTTTTATTATTGATTAATTAAATAACGATACTCTGTAAGCTTTACTTAACTTTATGTTTAATCATTTATCAAAATGCTGCAAGAAAATTGTATTATATTATACAAAAAAAAAAACTTTACGTCTAGCCAAAACCAAATTAGCATTAAATTTGAAATTACTCATTTTATACGCGATAAAAAAGCCCCTAGACGGATTTTTTTTATTTTTTTACTAAAATGTAAAAATATTTAGAACCCCGAAATTTGATGAGGATTGGCCATATATAAATTGAAATTCCATATAAAAAATAACATATGGTTCTTATGAAATTGTCAAATGTATCGCAAAATGTCAAAATTGTCTGGAAATTTGAAATGTTACAATAAAATAACTTAATTCATCTGCTAAAATATTGAGTAATTAGCTAAGAATTGACCGAAAAATAAAAAATGTATAGGCAAAAATTGCGCGTGTTTTGCAAAACTTCTTCCGAAAACGAGTTATTTATGGAAAATTGTGAGGTTGATGAACATTAAAGTAATGTTTTAAGATAAACAATAAATTTTTCTTCAAGGACTATGAATAGAATGTATTGCTAAAATGATTATAGAAATATTTCATTTGCTAAAAATTAAATTAAATAGTTCCCATCATATTTTTAATTTCAAACTAAAATTACTGATTTGTATATTTTTTTATTAAGATTTCATGAATTTATTTAAAATCAATTTAAAATGTTAATTAAGTATAATTAATTTAAAATATGTACACAAATAAGAAACCAAACTTGAGTCATCTACCACACACCACCACTGATTAGGTCAGAGTAATTATAAAAATTGAATGCTTCTAAGAAACATTATATCGGACATTAATAGGCAGTTTTTTATTTTGTCTGCTTTTTTTAGCGCAAAAGATTTTGAATTAAAATAAAAAATAAATTTTGTAAACACTAAAAGTCATTATTTAAATAAACATAATACTTAAATTACAATATAAATACAGAGTGTTTTCAAATAATAAATATAAAATATAGGTTTATGGATTTTAAATTGGCATAGGAAATAAAATTAATTAAAAATTCATAAGAATTGACTAATCCTAAACCAATGAGATTGTGACCACTTAAACTACAACATAATAATCTTCAGATCAGAATAAGACTAAAAACTACAACCAACATTCAGACTATCGTTTCGTATTTAATATATATTTTAATCTATCACTAATCAATGAGTTTGTTTAAGTTTTATAATATATTTTTGAACATTTTATATCCCAAACGAAATAAATCGAAATATTTATGCCTATTGATTAATTCATTTACTATTCTTCTTATTATGATTTAAGTAATTGCTATAATTAAATATTTATCTCTTCACAACTGAAATCTGAAAAAATTAACCTAATTAGAATTAGATTTCAAATAAATATTAAACCTGCCCAGACAATTCCAATTTAATGCGCAAATTTCAAAAATCTATTCAATATAAGATTATCCAATAATGTTTCTATTTGTAACCACAAGTGTTAGATTTTTAATTATTTATAGAAAAGTGTGTTAATGTGAAATAGTAATTTATAATATATAATAGTATTTAATTTAATTATGTATTCAAATATGTTTCATACTTAAAATATTGAATTATGTATTAATAAAACTAAACTAGTCTAAAGTGAAGCAAATTAGAAATTTCGATATTAATTAAATTTCTTTTATGTTATTTTTTATTAGACACACTATGAAAATAATATACAAAACGATCAAATTTATGCAGACAGAAAAAAAAAATTCATTACTAACAATTCGTCATCTTTAAAATTTATGTTGGGGGTTTTTTATTTGCAAAATTTCATTTATTAATCATTCGAATATATTTCGATTCGATCATACAAAATTAAACTTTAAAATAATGTTGAAAAAAATAAAATCAATCTTAAATTTTAAAAAATTGGTATTCATGTAAAATTTAAAGAAATTAGAAAGAAAGAAAATTTTAAAGGTGTCAATCAACACGAAATATAATTTCTGTTCATGACATCGGGAAGCGATTTACTTAATTTTGTTAAAACAATTAATCGAAATTGAATTGGTATTTATTTATTCATTTGTTTCAGAATAAATTTTTCAAAAATGAAGAAATTATTAAAAAAATTTATTCAATAATTTCAAATAATTATTCATATGAGTAATGTATTTAATTTCAACTTATATAATTTTTTTTGTGTTGGATTGTCGATGATTTATTAACATAACTGCAAGAATATTTTTCGTAATATTCTAAAAATAATCTAAATATACACGAACATAAATACATAATATAATTTCTTCTTTTTGTATTACAATTTTCTCTTGTCTGAATATTAAACGAATTTTTAATAGTTTACTTGGTATTTTTACGCATTTGTTTCTGGTTCATTAGTTTCTTATTTAAATATTATATTTTTACAAAAAATATTCTTAAAGAATAATAAATTATTATTATGCTTTTTATTTTTTTTATTTTACTTTATGACCAATATTTTTACACATGTTGCAACATAAAATATACATAAATATAAGAAACATAAATAAATATAAAGTAAATAAAAATGAAAATTATTATGGAAGTTGATATGCTGAATGTTTAAGAAGTACTTCACTTACTTACGCATATATAGTAATAACAATTTGCAATAAAAGGGCAAAATGATTATGACATGGGGACATAATGATGTTATAAAGAAAATATTTTTCATAAAAATATATACAATTATATTTAATTAGTCTGTTTTTGGTAGCTGAAAATGAGGAGAATAAATTATAAAAAAAAAATATTATTTACATATTTTATTTTAAATGCGAAAATTTACGGAAATTGAAAGTATTTTAGTCAAAAATTATTAGAAAATTTAATTATTGGTTATTTATTTCAATTTTCATAATTTTATGGGATTTATTTTGCAACATTTTGACTGTAAATTAAATTATTCATACGTCCCCATGCATTTGAATAAAATAAATGCAAGAAGATGCATAGATGACGTTTAGTGTTGAGTGAAACGGAAAACTCTTATGCTTGAGTCATCATCTTATTCATTACTCATAAGAATGGAATGGCCCTGTATATGTTGATAATTATTATTTTCTTCATCTTATAGATGAATGAGACACCGTGAATGCATCAGCTAGTGTTTCTTCTACAGAAAGAACAGAGGTGAGACCTACTTTTGGTTATAGAAAAATGTTTCTTGAAAAATATTGTTGTCGGTTATGGATCGGACTTGTAATAATTCAAACAATATATATTTTAAATTATTTATTTAAAAAAAAACATTAATAAATTATTATCTATAATATTTTGCAGAAACTTATTTGCTCAATTTCCTGAATCAATAAATAAAAAAGTGAATAAAATATCTTTGTTCATCAATATATTATTTATTTTTCTAGGATAAATAAGAATCTAATTTTCATAAAATTCGATCTATTAAACAAATTATTTTTTTCTAGAAATTTTTCTAAACTTTTTTGTTTTTAAATATTTTTTCCCCAAAATCTAATAAATATTTCTACAGAAATTTTATCTTATCAAACAATTTTATATGCTGACAACATAAAATACACTTTTTTTTTTATTTTCTAAAGATTCTAAACTATCCAAAAAATTTTTTTTGGCTGAATACAATAAATTCTTTTAAATTTAGTATATAAAAATCAAAAGGGTCACCATAAAGTCCATTTGCCAAAAAAATATCAACAAAAATTGCAAATAAAAAATATCAAATTACCAATTCAAATGAAAAGATATTTTTTTTTATGTTAAGATAAATTATCTTTTTATTATATTTTTTTCATTTACTAAAAAATTTATAAATGTTTTATTAATTTTTTCGGTATATATACAAACTTATTAACAATTTCTACAGTGTTACTAAGTGTTTAATATAAAAAAAATCTTGCATGATCGCCACCATAAAAAAAAATATATATAAAATTGCATTTTTTATTTAATATAATTTTCATTCATTTTTCTATTTAAATGCAAATTACTTATATATTTATATATTTTTACTATTTTTCAAGACGCCATAAATATTATTATAGACAAGATTTCTTATTTAGTGATCATAAAATAATCTCATTTTTCATTTGTTAATCATATTTAATATACTATAGATAATTTTTTATTTTTTTAAATGTTAGTTTCTGATGTTCATTTCATTTTTAATATTCTAAAAATCCTTAGCTATGGTTAATTTATTAAATATATATGAGATATTAAAAATTTTATAATTTAACTAAATAATAATTCATGGTTTTTAAAATATAATTGCTAACACAAAAATAGAAGAAGAAGACGTTTTATAGATGTTATCGAATGTTTTGTATATACGGTAATTTTGTACATAAAGTTATAGTTGCCTCATAGTAAGTAAAAAAAAAAAGTGTTTATGTTTCGGGATGGTTTAAGTATAATATTAAAATCTATTAAAATCTCACATTTATAGACTCTTCCATTTTTATTTATACACCATAATGAAACATCTAAATATTATTTATTATAAAAGTTAATTAATGTTAAAGATAGAATTATGTTTGGTATAGTATTAACTATATATGTAGGTATGTATATATAAATTTAGACAAGAGTGGTATTAATTTATTTAATGTAATGTCTGAAATCTATAATGAAATTTTAATGGAAGATTTTCATCTAAAAAAAATTCGTCATGTCGTGATTCTATGGATTAATCTTAAGTGTAATTTCAATATTGAAAATCTAATTTTTCTAGGTTTTTCTGATTGGTTTAGTTTATTTTCAAAAATTAGACACAATAATTATAAATACAAAATATTTTGATAATAATAAATTGTAACCAGACTTACTAAATTTGCTAATCTTTATCGCATTTTTGTGGGACATATTTCATTTTCTACTTTTAGATATTTCTATTAATATTATATAAGTAGTCTGACATTATGGACTGACAATATAACTGATAGCCCTAACAATTTTCATATTAAACAGTAGTAGAGCTATATCGTTTTTCTATAATCGAAACAATTTTCTTTTATCAAAACAAACAAATAAAAATGCGTAGTTAATCAATTTGATTTAAAGTTGTCAACAATTTTATATTAGCTACAAAAGAATTTATATATCAAAATGTAATTTAAGGTCAATTACTTATTAATCTGAAGTGTAATACATTGTATTTTTTTAATCAATTATATAATCATAAAAGTAAATTCTAATATTGACAACAACAAAATATAATGTATTATGATTAAAATCAATATTTCCTTATAGTAGGTACTTTATAATCGATAATTTTGGTTATCATATACAACTTAGTAAAATAATCGCAAAGGAATTTTCAAATCTAGGTCTAAAAGTACAAGAATTTTTATTATACATATATGAATTTTTATGTTTTGATTAAATATGTCCAATAAAATTGGATTTAAAAAAAACTTTCATTAATATTTTTTTTAAGAATTAATAAATAAATATATTGGCTAAAAAATTCAAAATCATAAAAATAGTTAATCGAAAGTAATTCAAAAAACTATATATAAATTTAATAAATTTTAAAAGTTAAGAGATTTGCAAATAAAATTTAATCATAGATAAAAACTTGACATAAATTCAAAATTGGTTATAATTGATAAAATGCTATTCAAAACTAACTATTTAAGTCGTTCAAATTTCAAAAAAACTTTGATTTTATTTGAAAAATTAATTTAAAAATTTCGTTTAAGTTGATTTGAAAAACGATTAAGTTTTTTTTAGAAAATGACTGATTTGATTGGAAAAATTATTAAGAGTGGCAAAGAAGATTTTTTATTTAATTTGCTATGCTTAAGAAATTTGTTCTAAAATTTAATTTATTTATTAAATATTTTTATGGTAATTTTAAAACCGACAAATAAAATTTAAAATTGTTTTAAGCAAATTTGAAGGCAATTCTACATATTTTAAATTATATATATTTTCCAATCTTCAAATTAATTTTTATTCAGTAATCCTCTTATTAATTTTTACAAAATTAAAAAATGAATGTTATAAGAAATTAATTAATCCTTACAACATGTTCATAATTCAAAAAAATTTCTGTCTTCAATAGATTTAACAGATCTTTTAGTGCTCCAAATTCGACTTATTCCTTTTCAGAAAAAAAAAACCAAAACATCTGTAAAAATGATGATCTCAATTTATATTTTTAAAATTTCAATAAATTAAAATTTAAGCTATAAATACTTAATCTTAAAAAGTTTAAAGTTCTCCTTAAAAAGAAGTGGGAAAAAAAAATATTTAAATTTTTAAAATTTATTTTGCAATCACACACATATGTGACCAACATATTTTTTTAATATTTTTCATTGACAAACAAAATTCTTAAATCATTCAAAATTAAAATTATAATTATGTTATGTATGAGTTATCAATTTTCATAAAAATATGAATTAAAAAACATCTATGAAAATGATAAGTATCAAGACATAAACATTAAAGTATTAAAATTATTAATAACAATTTCACATAAAAAACTATAATAATAATTATTGTCAAATTAGTTCAACTTCCTTTTAAATGGGTTATCAGTACAGTGTTTTTTTTCTTTATAACATAGTCGGGATTAAAAATTATGTACTATATAGTTTTAACCTATTCGCTACTATAGCTACTTATATTATGTTTATAAAAATATTTTTACATTTTACATATTTAAGAATTTAAATCATATTAAATTTATATTCATTTGTACAATCAATTGAATTTAATTTATAAATGTTTATTTTAAAATGATTTTATTTGATTCTTTATGCTTTTAATGGGTTAATAACATTTAGGGTAGCAACAAAAAATATTAATTGGTTCAAGGCTATAAATGGACCAAAAAATATTTATAATATAAATTAAATAGATTCGAAATTGGAAATAAATTTTAAATATATGTTTTTATTTCAAATAATATTTTTTTTATATAGATTATTTATTATTATTAAGTTGATAGCTGAAAATTGATAATGATTAAATTAATTTATGAAATTCATATGTTTGAAAAGATTGATAATTTTCAGTTAAGTTACAAGGTTATTTAAATTATGTTTCATAAAAACAAAGGGGAAATTGGTATATCCTTGTAATAGCAAAATATCAACAAAAAAAATCATAGTTTATTTCGAAATAATTATATTTTACAATTTAAAATTAGAAATTAAATAAGTCATTTAATTTAGTGAACTTATATTTGTAAAAGAGTGAAATACAACGACTTGTATATATTAAGATCCCAAACGTTTTGTGCGCCCTTGTAAAATTTGATAAAATTAGTAACTCTAAATATATTTTACTTATTCCAAATTTTTAGTCCGATCATTTGTTAATTTGAAACAAAGCTAAATACATATAAGCATTAATTTGATTACAAAAATTATTTTATGAAAATTAATTTTATAAGTAAACCTAATATTGTTAGGAAGCTACCTCTTAAGGGTTGGGGTACTACAAAAAGTTAATTAGTTAATTAGTAAGCTTTGTATACACTTTGCCCAACCAATTTATTCTAATAAACGAGTAGGTATTCTATTATTGGTAACCCTGTCAGATCGTAATTGGGCTGATGGTAACATCAAAGTGCTAAAGAAAATCTAGTACTTGGAGGAGTCGCAAAATATGAGTTTGGCCCTTTCATCAAATCTATACAAACCATATGTATAATATTCAATTACTTTGAAACTCTGGCTTTTCCATGCGTCTCCACATAACAAAATTAAAAATGACCCCAAATATTTATGTAAATATTTTAAGATATTAATATTTTAAATGTAATAAATAGTTTTAATTTAAAAATTTATTTATTTTAATTTAAATCACTTAAAACAATTTGGATTTTATAAACTCATAAACACCTAAAGTTTATCTCAAATTGTATACTAAAATAAAATCAACTATATATACGCAATCTCAAAAATTTTAACACCAAATCACAGCATGTTAATAACAGGTGAACTAAATTGAATTAACATAAAATCAATGGTAAATAATCCTAATCTATACTTCAAAGTCTCTATACTCGAAAACAATTTGATATGCTCTGCAGGAAAATCTACTAAAACATCATTAATGATCTATGATATTTTAATTATGCGGCATAATGTTTAAAAGTGAAAAAAAAACGTATATTAAATTTAATCAATTTTTATGAATAAATTTTTATGATTATTTTGTCGTATTATATGTAAAAAAAAAAAACTTTAAAGCGGGAACTACTTAATCAATTATTTTAGTCGTTCAGACGTTATTCAAACCAAAAAAATATCAAATATAAGAAACAAAAAATAATCAAATTTAATAATGAATTTTATTTTTCATGTTATTGATAAGAAATAGTTTTTAAAGATATGAAATATTACTTTATTATTGAAATATATATTGGTAAAATTTTAAGGTATGTTTAAATAAATATAAAATTGATAATAGAAATTTCAGAAATTATGCAATCGCTTAAAATGAACATTAAAACATTTATTTATTTTTTTTTTAAATTTATAATAAAATAAAATATGTATAATAATTAATTTTATTGATTATATGATTTAAGTAATATTTGAAAAAAATAAAAATTAAATTATAATATAAATAATATTAAAATTAATCATTTTCAAAAATTACCGACTCATAAATTATATAGTTATTATACTTATTTACATTTTTACTTGAAAACCCGCAATCAAATATAATTTTTTTTAAACAAGTTTTATCGGAAAAATATTTAATATACTTAGCACATAATATTAATATTAATGATTTTATACTTTAAAAGTTTTAGAATTTACAAAAATACAATTTGAAAATTAAAAGGATTAATTGAATATTTTGTGATTTTCATATAAAAATTGTCACATCACATTTTTAACATTACAATTATACTAATTTTTAGTTAGTCATGCGCTCATTTGACTGATTTTAATACATTTTGTTTACATTATTTACACATTTTAGTGGTTGTAATAAATTGTCTATAAAGGAATTTAATTACTATAACATTAAACTATACTTATTTGAATGTGACAAATAGTTAGAATTTCTGATTGAAATTAGAATTTCTAGTTAGTAATAGTTAGAATTTCTGATTTAACTTAGCTTCATCAGAGCTAAGAAAATAATAAAATTTATGATTGTAAAATTATTGGAAAATATCTGCAAAATCAAGTATATATATATTGGGAAAAACTACAAAAATTACATATAACGTTATTCATTTAGGTATTGGGTTTTAATATCCAGATACTTATAAATTAATTTTCCCAAATACTTTTAAAATAAGGAGTAAATTTTTCTTCCGTTTCAGTTGCATGACAATATGAAGAAGAATATAGTAAAAATTAGACTACATGTAAATGTAATGTAATAGAGTTTTATTAAAAATGTTATTAATATCTAGTTTTGTAGTTTAATTTATAGTTTTGAGTATATCAGTATAAAATTGCGTAACACAATTAATAAAATCGCACGTGTATCAATCATTATTATAATTACTTAGATTAGATTACTTAGGTATAAAAATTATCCACCTATAAATGTCAATCATTAGAAAATTTCATACATTGTTGAGTTACGCAATTCCTTGTCAACAACAATTTTTGCTGTTATTATACTAAAATTTGATAACGACTTCAGACGGAAAAAAAAATTGTCAAATTAATTTTAAATTTCAAACAATAATATTGTAAATATAAATAATTCTAAATGCCTCTTTTACTTTTATCTCTTATAATACTTAACATATTCATATTTCAAATGATAACATTTTCACTTTTTTTAATTATATAATATTTGACACAAAAATTTATCAATTCTCTAAGGTGGTCTTTAAGTCAAAGGTGCTAATTTATTGAGTAAACTAGATATATGAAAATTAGTTATTCAACAAAATAATTGAACCCTGAAATAAGTACTTAGAGTACTTAATGGTAAATAAAGAAAGTCGAAAATAGAAAATGTGTTATAGACTTTACAACAACATAAATTTTGAATTTATTTAAATTTTTACGATAAATTTGAAAAATAGTTTTTAAAACATAAATCCAAGAAATTATTATTAAAGGTTTTTGTGAAAATCATTTCTTCAAAATAGTGTAAAATATTCGGGGAATTAACTAAATTCAATTTTTTTCTTCAAAATATTTTCTTAATCAAACACTTTAAATTCTTAGAAGCAAGATAATCTTATCATTTTAAAAACTTTATTTTGTTGAGAATTATTTAAAATGTATTATTATTATTTTTTTTTTTCAAATTGTAATTGCATCCTTGAAGCTTTAATTACTAAATTATCAAGTAATAATTTAATTAAATAACTTAAAGTGGTGCTAATTATTGTCTCGACATTCAGCAACAACAAAAAAAGTAGTAGTTTCAGTAAATTTTATATTACATAATTTTTGTATATGTTGTTTAATTATTGTTCTAAATTCTAGATTTTTTTTTTTTCATATATAATTTTATTGAATTTCTATAATTAAATTTTAAATATTTTTTATCAATTTTTATTTTATAATCTAAATTACCTTCATATACTTTGAATATTAGATGAAAATTTTAATTATAAATT
The DNA here is from genome assembly GCA_949752835.1 of Empis stercorea. Lineage (NCBI taxonomy): Eukaryota > Metazoa > Arthropoda > Insecta > Diptera > Empididae > Empis > Empis stercorea. Next base: position 5,890,721 of record OX457087.1, read on the forward strand.
ATTTTAAAATTAAATCAGATCTTATTTAAATTTCTAGAAATTAAAAATTAATCAATAAATATAAATTTATTAGGTTATAATCGATTACGATCGATTTCTTCAAAAAATTATTTATTAGAAATTTTTGGTAATAGGTTTTCGTACAACTAAAAAAAATTCCTGAAATGTGCAAATTTTACTAATGATTTTCAGGTTTCACCAGGTAGAAATTCTATCTAAGACGCAATGTTATTTTTTCTGTTAATAAAACCAAAAACTTTGTTAAATATTTTGTGCGGATTTGGTATCCATATTCTTAAGTTGTCCTTGGAAATATTTAACAAAAGCCAATAAACGAAATCGATATCAAAACTATAAAAAGGATTTAAAGAATTTCAGGTTTTTTTTCACGAATTTTATATATTTTTGCTTTATAATAAATTTATAGCTTTTACGATTCCAGAAATTTATTGTAGATCGTAGATTTTTTTTTAAACTTTTTAATTTTTACAAGATCTGATGAAAATTTCATAATTTAAATAATATTTTTTTTTAAATAAATGAGTTAGACAGTCAAAAACAGACAAATAACAGACATAAATATTAATTTATGAATTAAATATACGAAAAATATTAGATTTATGATTTTAAGATAAAAATCACAATTTTTCGAATTTTTATATGAATTTTTGATTAATAATTTCCCTGAAAATCATAAACTAATTTTTAGTCTTTTTTAATTTATATATTCAATATTTAAGAGTAATTTATCTGAGTTGATCGTAACAAATAGTAGAGTGTAAAATATTCAATCGACTTTTTGTCTTGGACTGAACAGGGCCAAAGTAATACAAAATTTTCTCGACATTGCAAATATTAAAAAAAAATATATATACATATTTTTCGAAATTTTGACTAATTATGATAAAATGTAATGTTAAATTATGATGTAATTATTAATATTTTCTTAAATTATTTTTTTCACACATAAAAATAAATAAATTTATAAAAATTTATAATTTTCCAAAAAAAAATTTTTATGAATAATTTGAATTTTTTTTCAATTCAAATAATTTACGAAAAAATAAATAAAAAATAAACAATTTTTGAACACCTACAGAAAATTGAAATAATATTTCCTTGAATTTCAACTTTTCATGTTGTTAACATTAAAATTTAAATTATTTTATTTAATTTTTTTTTACAAATCAAATTAAAATTTTTATTACATATTTAGAAATTATTTTAATTATTTTAAAAAAATTTTATTAACTTGGAAATAATTTTTTTGTATATTTAAGTATATTTAATTTAAAAAAAAAAATTAAGTCAACATAATTGAAATCATAAATAAATAAACAGAATTTTTTTTCTTATTTTCTGAAAAAAAAAAAAAAAAAAAAACAAATTTAAAATAAAATGTTTATCTAAAGATGAAAAACCCACGTAACCGTGGCAAAAAAAAATAGCGCCTTCATGCGCCAAATAAAAAAAAAATTATATTTAAATAAATTGCAAAAATTCATTATATAGTTGACAATCCCTTACACTTTTATGCGCCCCACCGACATAGAATATATCAAATATAAAACATACAAAAAAATTCTTCCATATTATTTATCGTAATCATAATAAAGTAAGAGGAGAGATCAGGTTCAAGTTCTTGCAAAGTTTTTATTTTTTCATATAATTTTACAAAATTTTATCGAATTAAGTTTTGACAAATATTTTTTTTTTTAACTTACCTTTGCATTATTCAACTGAATTCCAAATATTTGAAGTACTAATAATGTAGCCAAAAATTTATATAAAATTTTATTGTTAGGTAAACCTAAATTTGGGGCCCTTAGAGTCCCCATAATTTTATATAATTAGGTGGTTGGACAAATCCACACCAAACACAAGAAATTATAAAGTTACAGTAGTGTAAAAGTTTATAAAAAGGATCAAAATTTTAATATTATTTTTTTACACACTTTTAATTTTTCGATAATTTTTTAATTAATTTTGAATTTTTTTGATTTTTTGTGAAAATTTTTCAAAAAAAAAAAAAAATCACCGGATACACAGCGAAAAAAAAAAGGTCTAGGATTTTGCTGACTTTGTTCAAAAAATTTTTATTTTATGTTTTATGTTGGGGCACACAAACAACTCACACACAGAGTCTCAATAAAAACATTAATAAAAAAATTTTTAAAACGAATTTTTTCAAAAAAAAAAAAAAAAATTAATTCTTTTTTTTGCACTTTTTTTTTTATGTTGTGTCTGCACGAATCACGGTAAATAAATGCGCGAATTAAAAAAAAAATAATAATTTTAAGACCGGCAACCGAAAATTGTCTAAAATAAAAATATTGACGAAAAAAAAATCGTTTGAAAATCCTTTTTATTATTTTTTTCACACAATTTAAGATTTTATTAATTGTATCTATACAATATCTCTTTTTTTTATAGATTTTTCACGAAAATTAGAAAATTAAAAAAAAAAAAAATTTAAAATTTTTCAAGTTTCTTTTTTTTTTTTTTTTTTTTAAAAAAACATAAAAAAAAACTAAAAAAAAAATTTCTTTTAATTAAAAAATCAAAAGCACGTCGTTCGCCAAGCCAAGCTCTACGATGGTGTAATTCTTTTTTATTGAACCTTCCGTACCAGTTGACGGCGCACAACTGAATGAATTCCCGAAAAAAAGTTTAACGCACGTCGCCTTTTTCGTTACGGCGTTCAAATAAACCCCAAAATGATTATTTCCAACAACCAACAACAACAAAAAAAAAATACTTAAATGAAGAAAACTTTATGAAAAAATACAAAAAATTTTCATATTAACAAAAAAAAAAAAAAAACACAAACTCTCTGCGTATCTGAACTCATAAATTCACCTCTACACTCTTACAAAATGAAAAAAAAAAAAAAAAAATGAAATCAAATAAAAATTATGAACTCTACGACAAAAAAAAAACCGATTTTTGTTTTTTTTTTTGATAAAAAATAAAATAAAAAATTAGTAGAAATAAAAAGCATATAACACGAGACACGGCCAAACCGATAATGCGATGAGCATAAAATTGTATCTATGACTTTATTTTTTTTTCTTCTGTCTGTTCTTTTCAACATAAAAGATATTTTTCTCTACATACAAATGTAAATATATAAAATATTTTTCTGTCTTTTTTGGATTTTATGTGTGGTTTTAGTGAGTAACTTTATAATAGTATTAGTAAATAATAGAAATTCTAATACACACATAAATATAAAATATTTAAAAGATATTCTTATATAGGGATTTTATGTTGCCGGTATTTTATGCTGTGCTACTCGACTCCGTATATGTTATGTATAAGAAAACTTGCAAGTAAAAATGCAATTTTTTTTTTAGGTTAGTATATAAAATAAATTATTGCTGTGTGGTTTGGAAAGGCGTGAGAGAGGGTTGACGACGATTATTACTTTGTTTTTGGGATAATGAAAATATTTTCATCAGATAAATTCTCATATCGTTGCAAAAAAACAAGAATTTTAAAACACATGGTTTTGGTTTCTGTGAAAGATGGAGAGACAGAGAGTAGTGTTGTTTTATCCAGGTAATATAAGAATAAGTGAGAATTAAACTTGTCAAACTACTCGCCCGCGCTTTTTGGTTTTATTTGTAACATATACCATGGAAATTGTGGACGATATGGGAGAAAGCTGATGATGCATTTATATATTGATATGACTTAGGCCACAATTTTCTTATGTATAGTATATAAATAGTTAGATGTCCATCATTTATATAAATTTAGGCTTAGGACGTGTTATTATTATTCAACAATAAGAAGAGATGAAGTTTAAATAATTTAGAAAAATTATAGGTTAATACATCATTTAAGAAATAATACATATTATTGAAAATAATTTGTATGATATAGTGCAGAATAGTGACAAATAATGACGAAATACTTAGTTTCACAGAAACGAGAGTTGGAATTAGATCATTATCGCCGCATCATGTCGTACGTATAGATTATATTGAAATATATTAGATGCATATTCGTTACACGTTACATTTATTTTTAAACTACATTATTATGTGCATATGTATTGCAAAAAAAAAACAATTTGAGCCAATATAATATTGTTGATTTAGTGCTGATTCAGTATACTTTGTTTCAACAAGCTGCTATATTGGCTGTCACGATAATATTATTATTAGCAATTTCTTTATTAAAAAAATATATGCATTATCTTTTTAAATAACAAAAATTACCCGGGATAGATCACAAATTTCTCTTATACATTAATCATTTGTTAAGGAAGTTTATTTCTCTTTCAGCCCAGAAGCTAAATAAATTTTCAATAATTAATTGGTTCCATGTTTTCAAATAGAAATCCAAACCACATCTACTAGACTCACAGAATAAGAGGTTTGTAAAGAACTTTACAAAAGGCAGTTGAAACAAGTGATGAGATTACATCAATTCAGCATATCATATCAGAATTTCCATCCATATATACCTTATTGTTAATATAGATAGTCTCAGTATAGTGTGCAAAAAAGGATACTTTACAAAATATACCTCTTTTTTTTTAATATAATTGGTAACTAAAATTCTTGTATAAAGTCTCATCTATTATATCACCCATAATCCTATATTGCATAATATCCTTCAATATAACATATCTGTCCTTAAAAAAAAAATGTTATATTGATTCTGACTAAGAAGGTGCATACACAACAGGCTATTTTTCAATTGCATGTCAATATTACACTTTACATGTTTTCGTTTTGTATGGTGGTTGGGTGCTACTAGTAAGACTTGTGTTTAATGATAAATATTGCACTTACAAAAAAGTAAAAAACAAAAGGTTTGAAGTTTATTATTTCCTTAGGCTTAGGACGTGTTTTTTTGGAGTGAGATTCAGAGAGTTGAGTGCCGAAAGGGCTTTTACTTAAGTGTACTACTTATAAATAATAAAAGAAGAAAAAACGCTGACATAATCGGAAAAGTACCTACACCTTATCCCAAAATAAAATAAAAGATGCTTTATTAACTGTTTTGTTATAATATTATTGGCTATAATGATTCCTTCTTGTCGTATTTAACCTTAACCTGTTTTCAATTATCGTTATTATACACAAAAAAAAAAAATGTGTGTGTTTTTTATTCTCATGTAAATGTTAACTGATGAGACTATGTGTAATTTAATATGATTACATAAAATTACTCTTTTAGAACTGACTTTTAATAATAAGTGTATTTAAATTAATTATTTTTGTTAAATGTTAGATGGAAAATTTGAAAAAAAAAAAACAGAATGTTTTTTTAAATGAATTTAGTGTGTGGCTACTTTTTTTTGATGGGTCAAAAGATACTATAAATGAATTATTTTAGTCTATTGAGTATATTAATGAAGCTTTTATACGTATAATTAAATTGAAAAGATTGTTTTTGCGTTTTACAAGTAGACAATTTAATTATTTTAATTTCTAAAGAAGTAATTAGACAAGAAAAATGACGTGCAAATCAATTTTAGTATAATTTAATTATAAAATAAATGAAAATTTGAAGGTGAACATATGATTATTATTTACCATTTAGAGATTAGTTATTTTACATATATTTTTTTTATTACTTTAATTACTTTTTAAATGTATCAGATTCAAATAATATTATGAGTACAATATTTCCTATTTTCTTTTGGACTTTACAATTTTAGTTTGGACATCAAAATTAGATTTGCAAAATGGTTTATGGCAATTATGGTTATTGTAAAATTAATGGACAATTATTACTAAAATGATTAATGAATATAAATTTACAAAAAAAAAAATCTTTTCCATTATTTTTAAGCTTCAAAAATTGTTTTAACATTTTTTTTTAAGTTTTTGTTAAAATTGTTCATTGATTTTCAAGCTAAAAGATTGTTCGTCAGCTATAATAGTCAAATAAAAGAGCTAAAACCACAATAATTTTATGTGTTTAAAGGAATTCGTCATACTTTATCAAATAATACTTCAAATATTTTGTATACAGCGTTTTTGGATTAAATTAGTCCCTTTTTCAATATGAATTAATTGTTTGCCAAATAGTCTTGGTCATAATATTTGTTTTAAGAATATTATGATCCTTTTTAAGGTTTTCTGGTGATTCTAAACGTTTTTTAAACATAGTAAATCATTAAAGTATTTACATGACACTTCATGTAAATTTAAAAAAATTGTCTAATTCAACAACCACCAAAAAAATTAATTAATATTCGAAAACTACCTAATTTCATCTGGAAATATTAGATATGACACACTGATAAATTTTAAAATGTTTATTGAAATATCCTATCAAAAAAATATTGCAAAATTTGTCATTTAATGTAAAACAAACACTTAAGTAATGCCTCATTTTAGAAAAATGATTAATAAATATTGCAATTTAGTAACTGAATTGGTGTGGTGCCTTAACACTTAAAAGGTATTAAAGTGAAGTCAGAAGTGGTTAAAAATGAAACCAAAATAATAATTATGTTAAAGTTTTTCATTAATTTATGTAAATAGAATTATTAATATACTTTAATTTAAAGAACATATTATATAAATTACACTTTCATTTTGATTATAATTTCACACTTTTAATTATTCATTAATTACAATATTACTTATGACACTCCATTTGTTTATATCCTGTCAATTTAATAACCTTATCAAGCACGTGATTTGAAGCATGAAATAACAACAATAAATAAGTGTATATATAAAAACTCCGCCTTATATAATTTACTGCGCTTGTCCAAGGTTGGTATTCAAACCCCCAACCCCAAACAGCAACAAAACTCATCCTAAAATTTGATTTTTTATGGTATATAAATATTTTTTTTTTATTAAGAATGAAACACACATAATTAATAATAAATAAAACATGCGTACAAAGTGAAATAGTAAAAATTACCACGTGTTTACAATGTTTACAAAATAACAAAAAATGATTTCTGAAAATTTAATTTTTTCTAATTTCATTCAAATTTCAAATTTCTTCAATTTTATGTAATAAATTTGGTTTTTTTTTTTTACAAAATTCACAGAGGAACATTTTGTTTATAACACAAGAAAAATTTCAGACAAATTCTGTTATTTCAAACATATATTGATAAAAATTGATAACTTTTTGGACCTACTTAATCTTTAATTTGAAATTCTTATTAAAATAATTTTGCGGAAGCTCATGGAGATTAAAAAAAGCATATAAGTAATAATAATAATTTTTTTTTGGAATATTAGAATAGATCTATAAAAATTGGACAAAGTTTTTTTTTTTTTAGAAAATAATATTTTAAAATTAATCATTTTTTAAACAATTTTTGTTTAAAGTTTTAAAATGCGCGAAAAAATTATATTAAATAAAAATAATTGCTTTATTTTTTCAGTTCAAGTATAATAATTTAAAAGTTTATGAAATTTTTTAAAATTGTATATATACTTAAAATAGATTTTTATTATTTCAATTTTTTGGTGTTTAGATTGTGTACGAAAAGGTTATCAATAATAATTTCTTTAATAAATAAAAAAATGTTGAAAAATTTAATGAAAATTTTGTAAAAATTTGAATAAATTAGAAATAATTTTTCATATATGAATTTTAACTGTCATTTAAATTAAAGAAATTTAAATATTGTTAATATATTATATTAAAATTTTCTAAAATTGATAATTTAACAGCAATTTCTTCTGATGGATTTAAGCTTTTCGACAGTCTACTACCGTATATCTAACCTTCTTTTCATTAATTATTGATGGTTTAGGAAAGTGTATAAGAAATGTGTAAATCAAAAGAAATTCATGTATAATAAATTGATTATAAAAAATTCACAAATTTTCCTAATTAGTAATTGTAAATTCAATATTACTCTAATCAACATTTAATCGAAATTACAAAAAAATCATAAAATTTTCCTAATAAATTTTATTAATATTAATAGACATTTTATAATATAATTAATTTAATTTTAAATTGTGCTTATTTTTCTATAATAATTTAACCTTTTTACCTTTTTAACCTATCAATGAAATTCGTTAGAATTTGACGTATATAATATTATAAATAAATTCAGTTATTGAAACAGTGACAAATAATTCCTACATTTTATAAGTCATCGATTTATTTTACAATTAAATCATCGATTTGTAAATAAAAAACAAACACTTAAAAATATTTGCCAAGGTTTGCAAAAATGTTTTCAATTTTTATGATATTGATATAGTAAAACTATTAAGTACAAATTAAAGACAATTTTGATTCACTACAATGTAAAAAAAATCTAATCAAAAAAAGTTTATTAAATAAGTTCCATGTAAATATTTGGTAATAGGTTAATCAAATTTATGAATTATGTATATATAATTAATTATTGATTTGGCCTCTTTTGATAAAATGACGAATTTATGTATAAGATTAAATGCTACTGTGCTTATTAGTAATTAGTATAATAAAATATATACAAATCTTATATGTTGAGTATCTATCATAAAAATTTTATGTCTACTTTTTTTTTGTATTAATTAGGATTTAAGGAATTACTTATTTTGGAATATCTGTTTCTACATTGTATATATTTGTAGCTGCATAGATTTTTGTATATGCAGTTTTAAAGTAAGGTGATGTTTTCGTCATTAGCTAGGTTGTTCAGTACACTATGGTACGTACAATTGCTGCAAAGTCTAAAACAAGAATTTTGGTACTTTTCTTTTGGTCAATTAATCCCCAGTTTGTGAATCAAAATTCAAATTTTGATTCAATTGAAAATATTGAATATGGGATTTTTTTATGGACAATTAAAAAAATATAAGGAATTGAAAGCTCCATTAATTGCCATATAATCATGGGTAAAATTAAGAACAAAAATATATTAGGAAGACTATTAAAAAGCCATATATTCAATATAATTTGTTGAGCGAACGAGCTACATCAGCCTTATTAATATCATGTTACACATTCTTGATATATTAATTATTTTATCTATTTTCATTTTTACTCGTCTTATTTGAGTATACAATTTTATTTATTATTTTGCAAAATTGAATTTTTTGGATCACCCGTTAAACATGTTGCAACTAAATTGGTGTTTGCATGTAATAAAAATTGGTGCGAATCCTTACTTTTAGAACAAACTTCTGTACAAATTTATGTATGTTTGATGTGCTAAATTAGGTATTATTTAAGGTTTTTGTATATGATAATTATGTTACGTTACATCAGGAAGAAAATTTAAATTTTAAAAAATTACAAACAATTTCAATGACTTATTATATTAATTATGTGACTTAAAAAATTAAACGGAAATGTTATTAAAAAATTAAACTTTGACTAATCAAAAAGAATAACTACAATAAGGTGAAATGCTGCTGGGATAAGACAATTAATTTGCTAGCTTGAACATACTAAATTAACATAAAAGAAAATGGTGTTTTGATTAAATCATAATTTAATTAAAATATTCTAAATAAATTAAAATTTCAACAAGAATTTAAATAATTTTTTTTTTTAAATTCTCACAATTTTCATTTATTATAAATCCAATTGTCTTTTTTACCATTAATCTACAAATTAGAAAAGGATTTTAGAAATTAATGCAGCAAATAATTTCATTTCAATAATATTAATTTAAAATAAATAAATATTAAATAAACATATAGACACTCAAATTGTATATTTATTGAAAACTTAACCTACCTATATAATTATTTATTCATCTTTTTTGGATTAATTTGCATGCAATGATAATATTTGCTATAATTTTATTTAGAATTAAGAAATTTTGATGTATACAGATTATATTCGATATCAAATATATTGACAAAATAATATAATCAAAATTGCTCCTCTTATTGTAGTTTATTTTTTGATTACTAGTTTGAGGATCAAATCACTAAATAAATTAAAAAAAAAATTAATAATTAAATTTTGGTTGAAATATTTAAAGTTAATTTTGTTTTTCGAAAATAAAATTAAAATATGAATATATTGCATACTTTTAGGCTTACATAAAATGTACGTAATTTTTCATTACTATTTTCCTGTGTATATCTGCAATTTTTTAACCTTTTGTATAAAAATCATTATTATCATCAGAATGCAATTCAATTGCCACCGCTACACGAAAATGCAAGAAATTGAATAGTACTATGGCATATGACTCTAATAATTCATCCAAGTGCTAATTGCAAGGAGTTATACCCCTGCATCCAGACTCTAAAGTTCCATAAAAAAATAATCAATAAGAATCATAATTTGTTGAAATTGTACGTAAATTAAATTTAACATAAAAAATTTCCTTAATTTTACTACAGTTTTTCATGTGGTCAACGAAAATATCAATGATAATCTAAATCACATCTTTAAAACTCTGAACTTTTTTAGTAAATATAATTTTCTCATTGTAAGTTAACATGTTTTATCTAATCTATTGTCATTTGAAACTCATAGAATATCATCCTGAAAATCCTGCGGAACAAAAATTCCAATTAACCAAAAATAAAACAAAAATTAATGATTTTCTTCAATAAGGACTAAAGAGAGAGAAATTAATAAAAGAAAAGACCACTTTTTATACAACATAATACTTTACGACGTATTCAATTATTATTCCTGCTGATGATTTATCTACTTTTGCTGATGGTTAGCCCACGCTAATTGTTAGGTATTCAAATTTCAATTGGGGTACTGAATTCATGGTAGAAAATAAAAATAAAACAAAGAAAAGGAAAATGATTTTTTTAAGGTCCTTGAAGATCATAAAATCAACAAAATGTTTACTTAAGCAAAAAAAAAAAAAATTTTTTACTTAATAAAATGAAAAGTGATATTTTATTGTTTTTAATAATATAAATAAGATTTAAAAAAAAAAAAAAATTATAATTCTTGTCTCATAAATGGGAAGAAAAAATTTACTGCTTGTCTTGTCTCATAAATGGGAAGAAAAAATTTAATGCTGAAATAGTTTTTTTCTGATTTTTCTTTCTATACCATTATTTGGTCTAATATATTATTTATTATATAAAATTGTTGTTCAAAGGATGTTTAAATAAAAGGAATTATTTAATTTCTGTAAATTTCTATAAAAAATTTCATTAAAATATAAATTTTTAACATTCAATAAAGTTTCTAAAGCAAAATTGCACTATAAATTTATAGAAAAAAAACATGTATAATATAAAAATCTTTCAAAGTCAGTTACTAGTTTGAGAATATATGTATACATACATATAATTGTACCTATACATAAAATAAATTATAAAATTTCTTATTTGTTTGTTAAAAAGAAAATTGAAATATTCTGTTATTGACAGCCATAAAACACATGTTCATTTAATATGACAATTTATAGTCATGTACCTGCATTACACGTGACCAAAATCAATTCAATTTCTATATAATATTGCATTCTACAATATATAAATAATAAAATATATATTAAATTTCTTTTTATTTATGTTTATATAAAAGTTCTATTTATGAATTGCGTAATGGATAATATAGATATTTGATAAAATAATAATCATAATAAAATTAATTTTGTGCATAAAGATGAAAAACTTTATGCAAAAAAATAAAAAATAAAGAAAACTTTCAATGAAATAAATTATAATACAGGAAATTGAAAATTGTAATTGTAACATATATTTACACAATTTTATTGGCTTGAAATTGTTATACAATTTTCACGTGGACTTATAGAGTATAAAGACTAGAGGACACATAAATGTTATTATACATTTTTGGTATATATCAATAATTAATTTCATTGAACAATGATTATTAAATATGTAGACATCATGTATATAATATTTCCATATCAAATTAATCTTATTTCAAAAGGAAATTTGTTAGTTTCAAATTTCAAGTTCAACTTCTTCTGTTTTTCCTAACTGAAATTCCTCATTATCAAAAAAAAAAAAAAAGATTAATTTTCAGAATTAAGAATATTTTTTCCCCCAAATTAAATTTAACTTTTATGAAATTTTAATCAACAAATTATATCAATTTGTCAATTGTATTACTCGGAAAATGGTAGAAAATTTAAAAAAAAATAGTCGAATTTGATTGAAAATGCATTTTTAATTCAAAAACTTTAATTTATTTCGATTGGAAATGCCTTAAATTATTTATAAAATTTAAATTTTATTTATATTTAAATTTTATTTTTATACAATTTACATATCTAGAGTAGCAAATCCAAGTCTTAACCAAAAATGAAAAAAAAAAAAAATTATGTTCACTTTTCAACCTCATTAAATATTTAAAGAAAACAAAACAAAAAAAAAAGAGTTTTCAAAGTTAACAAGTTATAGTAAATAAGTTTTAACTTTGTTATATATAATAAAAGAAAATTACTCTTACTTAATATTAATATTAAAAGTTTTCTCATATAACTAACAATGTAAAATTGTAAAAATTATTTACTACAATGTTTTTTTTTTTTTTGCAGTTAATAAATTTTCTTTTATAAACCTTTAGAAAAATCATATTTTTTATATTAAATGAAAACAAGTTTTCCAAACTTTAAATTGTTATTTTTTCTACCACCCTTCTTCCTTTTGCTTTTCCAGTTAAAATGGGATTTTTTATCGTTTAAAAGATTTGGATAAAAAACTGATTTTAACAAATAAACTAACTTAAGTTAAAAATGCGGGTAAATTTAACTATGAAAAAATATTCTGTATTTTTTTTTTATTTAAAATATATTTCAATATTATAATTTTTAAATGTCATGGTTACCCAAAAACAGGAAACCTTAAATAATATTACATATATATGTATATGTATATTTTATGTTGTTAATATGAATCTTGACATAATAATGTAATATTAAATTATTATGTGAAAAAAGGTGCAATCATTTTGGAATGAAAATTTATACAGAAACCGAAAATGAAAATATTAAATATTTTATATATTTATATGAAATTTTGAGATTTTGTAGAAATTTTCTAATATTTCCGGTTTATATTTTACAATTACATATTATTATGTTCATGTGGAAATATTTTTGTGTTAAATAATCGGAAATATAACTACATAAATTTTAAATTTCATTTTAAAATAGATAAAAATAGAAAATATTTAGAAGAAAATGTGTTAAATGTTGAGACAGTCTATCAGGTCTATATGCAATATTAGAGTTACAGGACTAAAAATTTTGATTTAGAGAGATTTTTTTAGGATTGTCATTGTGATTAATTTTTTTGAATTTTTTTTTTTTTCAACCACTAGGCAACCAATAGTTCGAGCTAAAAGTTACTTAAAGTCATAAATAAAATTCCTTTAAATTTCACAGAAATGTTATTTGCCAATCTACTTTTCTTAAGTTCTCTAGGGAAGCTTCATTTTAACGTTTTCACTCAGCTCGGTCTATTGCCGCCAACTTCTAGTTCTGAAGCCGCATTTTGTTTTTTTGTGCCTTTGGGAATTACATCAACCTTCATTCTGGTCTTCTTCCATTTCATATGCTCGAAATATATTTTTTTAGAAATACATAATTTACACTATTTTCCTTGACAGCATCCATATTTTGAAGATTGTTCTGACGACACTTTTGTACCAGCTTTATTTTAGTTTTGCTTCTGGAATTTAAGCTCCCCTAGTATTTAGAAGTATGGTTTTGGTTTGTGGACCTCATTTCATTCATAAAAACTTCATCATTACTAAGTAGTATTTGTATATATATATTACAGTTTATTTTAATCCTTTTACTATCTATTTTTTAAATATTCTTTTCACCAAACTTTCAAGCATATAAATATTTCTGTTTAATTTAAATGAAATTTTCTTACATAAATGAATGATTTTAATTTACACGAATAGTAAATTTATGTCATTTGCAAACAATGACCGAAGGAATATTAATTTCCTAAATGTTATAACTAAAATAGCAAAAATCAAATTGTGTAATTTATAAGAAAATGCAATTAAAAATTTTATAAAATATTTACTTTCTTGAATATTGAAAAACATTATTTATCTTATATATAACTGTGATATAATATGTTTAGTATATAGTCTTCATTCTCACTTTGGCAGTAATATTTACATTACATTATCAATTATTTTATTAAAAATTTGCATTATTAAAGTATTTAAATATTTAATTAATTTTCAATTAAATTTGTTATGAATTTAAATTAATTTAAGTAAAAGACCATATAATTTTTATATATTTAGTATTTAATTGATGTCCTAGACATCACACTTAATGAATTTAATTGAATCATAATTAATAAATTGTATAATTTATATATATCATTTTCGGGTCAAATTCGTCCTTTTTAAATTCAAATTCATCTTTAATTTTTGTTACTTTTTGCCTTTGTCTAATTTATAATTTTAAAATGTTAGCTTAAGTGCAAGCTATATTATATGTACAATAAATTGTTTTATAATATTTTAGCATAATTCATAATTGTTTTGAAAACGATTTTGAATTTTTAAAAGTTAATTTTGAATTTTAAAATAACTTTTAAAAAGTCGAATTTAACCCAAAAATGCTACATATATCATTTATATTACTCTATAAAATTTGAAACTTCTCTGATAGGAAATTATCTCTGATGTAAAAGTTGATGTCTTCATTTTATTGAAAGAAAAATTATCACAGTTTAATTATTTATATTCCATAAGATATCATTAAGATTTTAACTAAGTTTTAAGTTTAAGTACAACACACAAATCCCATAGAATCCTGAATGAAAATACCAAAACAATTTTCACATATTATTTTCAAAATAAACTATAGAGCAAATTAAAAGTGGACAAAAAATATATAAGATATCCTTTAAATCCTCTATAGAATTACAGAAATATTTTATTTGCTACAATTTTTAAAAATGAAAAATAAATTCTTACAAAATTTCAGCATTTGGAAGATTTAATTAATACTGCAAATATAAGGAATTAGTTAGTCTATTCAATATTTTCATAGTTTTGTTTTATATTTTATAAAAAATTTGTAATTCATATAAGGATATTTTTAATTACAGTAATTTTATTAAACTTTATACAAAACGATAATTCAATTTTATTATATATTTAAAAAAAAAAACAATATCCTTTCAAAAAGGATTATCTATTTAAAATTTATTTCGAAATATTTCTTAGTTTAATTTTTTTTTTTTAATTTTTAAGAATTTCAAATTCATTTACTTAATTTTCATAGTTCAGCATAAGCAAATTCTCTATACCAGCTAACAAAATTTTGGAACTATAAT
This sequence comes from Empis stercorea, assembly GCA_949752835.1. Lineage (NCBI taxonomy): Eukaryota > Metazoa > Arthropoda > Insecta > Diptera > Empididae > Empis > Empis stercorea. Next base: position 5,905,930 of record OX457087.1, read on the forward strand.
TTCTTTCCTTTCTTTGTATATATTTAAGGATTAGTAACTCTCTTTTTAAGAATAATTAATTTTGAAAGGAATAAATTCAATAAGGAAATAGAAAGGAATAAAATTAAAATATAAAATAAACTTAAGAAAAGACAAAAAAGAAATTTGGAAGAAGGACAAAAAGATAAACTTAATGGTATTAAAAGGAATACAAATAAAACTTTTTGAATGTTTGTTTTTTAAAAAACTAACCTGAAGAACTAAATTTTGTGAATGAAACTTTGTTAAATAATTTCATTTCAGGCAACAAAAAAAGAGAATTTTTTAGATTTAATTTTTAATTTTTTTTTTTTAATTGTTTTACTTTTGGTAAAGAAGGTAATAATAAGATACTAATAATATCTATTATATTTTTAAATGGTATACGCATAATACTTCTAGAAATTTCCAAACTTGTGATCTATATAGTCACTATACTACATTTTCGTTTGATTCAAAAAATCAATAACGTTGATAGTTTATGGTTAATATTTGGCATATTGTGACTTAGAATTACAGAAATTGTCTCCCAGCCACATACAATACATTAAATATGGTTCATAATTGACTCTTTTACAGATTTGGTTATTTACTTTATTAGAAAATTTGGTTCATTAATAGTATTTCAGATTTGTTTAATTAATTTTCATACTTAAGACCCCCACAAAGTTGGTAGATATAAAATATATATGTTATTTTTTCAATCTCAATTAAAGTTTAATAACGTAAAAAGAGGAGGCCATCAATACTAAAATTGGTTCTCGAAACTATATAGAATTAAGTCCTCTTAAAAATCCACTTTTCTTACTTTTACTTCAAGTATTCGTGTTCGGCATACATGAAAAATGAATTAAACTATAAAAACCATCATTACAAAAATGTGGATGATATTCATATTCCCCGTTTTGCGTATGTCGTACGCTGATGATATAAACTTACTTTGATTCAACTTCAAATATAAAATAAATCCATTTTTATGACTCATTAAAAATATTAAATTTGTCAGAATAGAAATTGATTTAATATAAAGAAGTGCTTCTACGTATTGTAAATTTTATAAAAATTCAATAAAGTAAACATAAATTTTTTTTATTAAAACATTAACATTTAAAAATATTTTAATCGCGTAGCGTAGACTATTAAATTTTTTATAAATGATAAACAAAAATTCTTATGGACTTAAATACTTTTTTTTTTTAGAAAAAAAACGTAATCCCTGAAGAAGTTTAATATTTTTGTTTTTTATTAAATTCTTAATCCCTGCAGTTTAGTTTAACCATTCACCGATAAAGAGGTGTTTAAAAGTTTATCACGCCGATAAGGTTGGTATATATTCACAAAGAGGAAGTTCCAATCTATTGTACTCGCCTATCAATCAAAGCGTATATCCAAAAAGACATTTAATCCGGAAAAAAGTATATTATTTGAAATAATTTTTTTTTTTTTAAATCTTTAAAACATCTGTTAAACATTAAAAACAAAAAGCTTTTTTATTTATATTTGTGCAAATTGAAAAATAATAATTAAACTAGAAAATCTTTTTTTAGATATAAATTCTTACAAGTAAACAGATTTTTTATAAAATATAATCTATAAAAATTTCAATTTGTTTATATACATACAACAACAAAACTAAGAACTATTAGCAAAAAAAATTGACATCATTTGGTGAATAAACTTTCTAAACAAATTAGTGTACAGAGTGTTTTCTAAGGATTAGTATAAATTTAACCAGTTTTTCTACATTTAATGTTGAAAGTTTATACATATATATAATCCGGAACAACAACAAAATTATATAGTTTATAAAAATTTTAGCTATCGAAAAATTCACTTTAACCCTTTGGCCTCATTTGACGTATCAGAACGTCATGCACTATTTTGGGCAAAATCGATTATGACGTTCTGGTACGTCATTGAACAATATTTAAATAAATAGAGTTATTCCAATATCATATATATATTCATGAAATAAATGAATTCTTGCATAAATCTACTGCTCTTACAAAATACTCTATTCTCTAAAAAATTTTCGTATTATAAATTAGTTTCGCATTTGAATACGAGAATATATAGTTTTCTTCGTATATTAGTTTCTAAATAATTAAATGTTCTCTAAATGCAAAAAAAAAATTCAAGTAAATGTGAGGCCAAAGCGTTAATAAAGTTTTGATTAAATTTTGAGTTTAAAATAAATATGGTAAAACTTTATTGGAAATTTTTTTATAGTTAAATAAGATTCAATAAAGTTATAAGAAAAAAAAAATGTTTCGCATCTGGATTATAATAATTAAAACATCTTCTAAATATTTTTGGATATTTTGATATAATGTTTTGAGTTCATGTTTTCAATTAAATTCAAATATAAATAAACAAAATTTTTTGTAAATATAAATTTTTATTTTTAAATTTAGAATAAAAATTTGTACATTATAAAATTTTGATATTTTCCAAAATTATTTTATCAACAAATTTAAATTTCACTTTCTAATTTTTGTTTTTTTTTTTTTGATACTCAAATATTTAACAAATTAAATAAAGTTGTTGCTACTAAAATATATCTCTTTAGCACATTTCCAACAACATTGGAAAAAATACGCATATATTAAGACCAGCTATTACGAAAATTGTGTCACTTATATCACTATTACGAAATATATAGTGGGATATCATAGCGAGTGTGTCACATCGTCTCACTCATGTAATTATTTAAAATCTTCTCTTTTTTCTGTTTTTGGCACACCAGCACCAGCTCGATGTGGGCCTACGTGGCCTACCTATTAAAGGTTTTCCCAACATTCTATTACAATTTGAGAATTGGCAATTTTACATAAAAACCATAAATTTCTCTGTGGCGAAGAAATTATTTATTGTAAGAAGCTAATGGCTTTGTAGGGAATCAAATTGTTGTCAGCAATTGGACATTGGACACGACATTGATATATATAACTGGTACTCATTTTTAAAGCTGATTCAACTTAGAACGACATCAATTAGTCGGCCGGTAAATGAAACTCACGACCTCATGCACCGCAGCATTAGTACACTAAACAGTGTCACCGTCTCTCCTCATTTCAATACAAATGATAATGGTGAAGGACTTTTTCATTTCATTTTGTTTTATTTCAACAACAAAAAATAACGAGATGTTGAGGAAATGTGCTTTTGACAAACCCGGAATTAGTTTTCTCATATTTTTCACAATTAGGTAGTTTTCTTCTTCACATTATCTTTAAACAAAAATTTATTTACTAACTAAATAACTAAATAAAATTGTCTGGGTAGACAAAATTTCTACATTAAAAGATAAAAAAAAATACGTATATTAAAAATCTTCTGTTCTGACGCAAAGACCTCAGTACAAAACCGCATAATCTTCAAGTGTTTCTAAAATGTATATATAAAATGTCATAATAGTGTAGAACCGCATAAATGTTTCGAATTTAATATATCATTTATTTCAAATATACCAGAAATTACTCGTATTATTTTATATATCTGTTGATCTGAATGCAGCAGAAATGCATATACCTTCAGTGCAATTTCTTTATAATAATAATATGGTTTTTTTTTAAAAAGAAAATAAATAAATGTTATTATACGACATTTCAGGTATCTAACTATATAAACTTGGAAATTTGAGATGAAAAAGCAAGGTAAAGAAACATAAAACTTCTAAGCTTTTTGAATAAAAAAAAATTTTTTTTTTTTGAATTGTTTATAAAAAATAATAATAAAATTAACAACAACAAAAAGTGTGAAAATTTTAAATAACAAAAATTTTAATATTTACCCCAAAAATAAATCCAAAATAAATAATTATAAAAAAAAACTTTACTGAGAAATTACTAAAAAGTAAAATCTTTTATTTAGTTAAACAAATATTTACAAGTTTTTTGATTTTATATTTAAAATTTCCAAGTTTATATACAGTCGTATTTGATTTTATATTTAAAAGCACGATACCTTGGGAATTATTTTACAAAACTGCCCAAACGTTCATAAAAATTAAGTTTTATGAATGAATGGGAATAGAGTACTAAAATCTATTGACAAAATTAACATAATTGTATTATTTGAAAGAAAGTTCTTCATCACTGACCCAAGACTTGTGCTTTGGTAGAAAATCCAAAAACTTTTTTTAGTGGGTTTGCAACCAGTACCTAGTTAAAATCTTAACCATTCTAGGCCCAAATGTATCGCTGAATATGGTCTCAAATGGCTCCTCGTCATTCTTACATAAATTTCAAAATGGACAAGTCAAAATTCGAAATTCTCTCAGCAAGGCCCTATAAATACTCTGACAATATTATACATAATTATATAAACATTGGTATGTACCGTATATCAAAACATAGAAAATTTTGAATATTGACTTACCCATTTTGGAATTATATTTAGTAATAATAGTATAGTTAAGATGAATGAAATTGTTAAAAAGTCTGTACTAATGATTAGTATACATAAATTATACTAGTATACTATTATACTATAGATTGCATATATCCATCACAAAACTCTGTTTGCTGCTTTCGTCCTTTAACCGAAAATTGATATTTTTTTGTAAACTTTACTAAACAAAGACTGGAATTGTATATGATACTAAAATACTAAAAAAGGATTTATTTCACACTAAAACTAATCTTCAAACAATTGCAATTTGCAATAATCCTCATTTCAATCATTTGATGGATTCATTACTGGAAAAACTAAAACTTCTTTATCTTTTTTTTTTATATAAGTTTTTAACAACAAAAAAATTTTTTTTTAAATAATATTTTTCCAAAAAAAAACAACAAATTCTTCTTCAATCTTTTTCCAACGATTTGTAAAATAAACAATCAAGTTTTAAACTTTATTTACATATTTAAAAAAATTTTTTTTTTAATTTGAAAACTTTATTCTACCAAAAAGCTTTAGAACAAAACAAATGAATTGAAAAACTAACAAAAAAAAAGCTTTCCGATAAAAACACCAACATTTTTTTCAGTTATATTTAAACTTTCAAAGAGCGCACATCGTCGTCGTATATCGTAAATTATTTAAATTTTATATTTTAATAGTATAGTAGAGAAAAGGAAATATATTTCGGATAATAATTATTATTTTTTCCAGTTGTTTGTCGTCGTAATTATTTGTATAAACAAAATGAAAAATTAAATCGTTTAATAACTTCCGGCAAAATTTTTTTTTTAAATGATTTTATTATTTTATAAAAAAACGATTAAAAACTAAAAGTCCTTTAACAACAAAAACCAAAATTTATTTGACAAATATTTTAAAATTATAATTTTGTTTATATTTACTTGCATTTGTATGTATAAAAAATATGAACTAAATTTGAAAGTGATTAATTATTTTTGTATAAAACGAAATAAATCAATGAAATTTTATAAATAATAAATTTTTTATATACCTACTTAGTATATAGATAAAATTAATTTATATTTTGTTAGGTTAATACAAATAATAATCACAATTGATAAAATATATATTTCTATAAATGACATATCACGTGTCTATAACACGAGACAATAAATGTCCTTTATATGCTACAATGTATATATACCTATGTATTATTATTAATTACTAACAACATTAAATTCATTTTTCTAATACATATTTATTAATTAAAAGAATTTTCGATCGAATTTTCTGTTTTGTAATTATACTCTATGGCACGACATATCCTTATTATATCCTTATCCTAGACATATGTATATACATTTTAGAATTTTCCCGAAAAATTCGATTTGGTTCTAAAATAACAAAAATTCCATTTTCTTATACAAAAAAATTACTATAATAAGCTAACAGCCTGCAATATTAAGTCAATTAATTTGTCAGAAAAAAAGGATTTAACTATCATGAAAAAAATAAATAATTAAAATTTTAATATTCGGTTTATTATTCTCCACTTGATTTAATTTATCAAATTTGATTATTTTCATTATATTGCATACTTTTCAATATTATCACCAAAACCAAAAAATAATGCAATTTAAACTGTCTGTGCATTCTGTCAACAATATAAAAATCATTTTTTTTTTTAACATTATTCCACCAAATTATTATTTTTCTTTGAATCCTCAACTCCCCCATTCTACTAACCACCGAAAACCAAAAAGATCCTTCACAAATCAATCTCGGGGGGACAAAAAAAAAATTATAATAAAATTTTGATATGTTCACAAAAAATTTTTTCTCTCAAACCATAAATCTCTTATCCCCGCTCCTTAATCGTATAATCTGTAAATGATATTATTCATTTTCATAATCGTTTATCGGTGCTTTTTGTATACGAAAAAGAAGAAAAGTTCAACCCATACCACCACCCATTCAATTCTATACATTATTCTCATCCCAATAAACATTTCATCGACGCAAAATCAGCGTGACAAAATTCGAAACGAAAAATAATATTTATTGCAAAAATTCAAAATTTTGTACATGCGTTTTTCGTTGTTGTTGGTGTTTTTCTGATTTTGGTTTTTGGATATTACAAAAAAAAAAAAAAATTATTTTTATTTATTTTTTTTTTTATTTATCGCTTATATAAATGTTTTTGTTTAAAAATAGGATACAAAATTAGATAATAACATCAGTTGGTGTCGACCATTCATCACGAACAGATCGACAGAAATAAAATTTCCTTTTCGTTACATAAATTTTTTTTATATAAAAAAAATATAAATCATATTTTTTTTTTGTGTTTTCTATAAGATTTTCTATAAAAAAATCCGTTTTTGAAATTACGTTAAAAATAATTAAAATTAAATTTAAAATAAAAATTAAAAATTAGTTTTTCAAAAACCTAAAAAAAATTAAAACTTTAATAAAATTATTTTTTAAAGGATTTCTTTGATGCGGAAAGTGAATTGATATAATATTTAGATTTTATCCTTTTTGTCGTTTTTTTTTTTTGTATTATAAAAAGGAAAATTTAAATTGAAAATGCAATTTAGTGAAATATATTAAAATTTTATTACAAAAAAAAGTTTATAAAACACAAAATTGAAAATAAAAACAAAAAAAAAATCAGTTTTTCAATTCAAGGATTTTTTTGATTACTTGTAAATTTTTACGTGTTGATTGATTACTTGTAAATTTTTACGTGTTTTTTATATAAATTTATTTTTGTCACATACTTAAAAAACCCAAGGTAAGTAAAAAATAAATAATTTTATTTATATTAAGTTTTTTTTTTAAATTTAAAATTTAAAAAGTAAAATAATTTTATCACGAAAAAAATTTTACTACAAAAATTGCACCATGCACAATAATAAAATTCTAGAGTGTTTTTTTTTGAAAAAAAATGTTAAATTTCTGTTAAAGAAAAATGTTAATTTTAACAGTGAAAAATTTGAAATGTTAAATTTCTGTTAAAGAAAAATGTTAAAATTTAGTTTTCTTACAATAAAGAATTTTAAATATTAAATTTCTTTCTCAGAATTCGAAAAATTTCAGAATTAAATATGTAAAATCATTGAATTAATTTAATCACGATCTAAAATTATAAATGAAACTTTAGATTTTAATTTCATTTTTATAAAAAAATTACCATAATTTATAGAAAATTTCATCGTTTTTTTCTAAAATTGTTGCTACAAATTTTTTACTCATTAACCGTAAAAAAATATTTAAAAATATTATTTGAAAAAAAAAAAAATGAAAGCTAGGAAAAACGTGAAAATAAAGCAAATTAGACAAAAAAAAAATATCTGGAAAAAAAAGTTCATCGTTATAAATATAAAAAAGGATATTTTTCATGAAGGTCATAAAAGTAAACATATACCGCACAAGAAAATATTAATGAGGAAAAATTAATGAAACCAAAAATTTAATAATAATTTTTTTTACTAAAGTAAAAAAAATCTTTCATTACCATAATGTATTTTATTTTACTTATACAGAGAATTTATAAATATATATATTTTTTATGAAATAAGGATTGTATAGTGTAAAAAGGATAATGCATTTAAATTTAAATCCAAAGTTATGACCTTTCCATTAGGTTAAATGTTATTTCGAAGCGCAATAAATGGGCAAATAAATTACTATACACGAATTTTAATAATCATCAGTGTTAACTGGGGAAAAGTGGTAATAAATTAGATTCGGAAATGTTTTTTTATTACTATAGTTCGTTTAAAAATAATTATGACATTTTGATACAAGTTTATTGAATATGTACTTTAACTTCAAATTAATCGTTTTTTCAACACAAAACAAAACTCTTTTTGCAAATTGTTTGAAATAATGTCAAAAAATTTTTATTACCATATTAAAATTTAAAAAATCATTTATTTATTTAATTTAAAATTAAATTAAAAACTATTTCGTTTAATTTGAAATAAAATTGTTGCTTTTCGTTTTCAAAAATAAAATTTATTTGATTTGAAAAAGGATTAATTCAAATGAACTCTGCGTTTTTAGAGATGAAGTAATTAGTGATTAGCTTTATAAAATTGAAAAATTAGTAAATTAATAAAATATCTAATTTCTCTATTACTTTAAAAACAGCATTTAAAGTTCGGTCTAAAACCAAACGTAGAAATATATACGAAGTATTTATTCAATCTTTCCTGAAAATCTTAGTTGTTACGAGAAATTAAATTCTGCTAAAATAAAAATCTCTATAAAATGAAATATTCCAATACAACTTCATAAAATTCTATCCTAAGTATTTCAAAAAAAAATATACTAAAATAAAACTAAAAAATTTTCTTTAAACGAATAGTCGTCAATTGAAAATTTCACAAAAAAATTTTTGTGATATCTCAAAGAGTTTTTTTAAAAATGTTTATTTATCCTTTCTTTTTTCGTACAGAAATTTATTTATAAAAAATTATAATATTTTTTTTTTTCAGGTCATAAATCAAATAAAAAGTGTTTGTTAATAATTATGAATACCATTAGAATTTCATAAATTATTCTTTTCTATTTTTTAAATATAAGTAAATATTTTTTTTTAATGATGTATTTTTATCATAGTTCAAATTTACCTTCATCACAAAAATAATATTTCTCTATAAATATAAAATATTTCAACCAAAATTAATATTTTCTTATTACAATTTGAAATTTATGATATTTTTCGTAGTTTAATGCAATTTTAAAATTATATTTGAGTTGGTGGTATAATAAATAATTTTAAAATAAAATAATTTACCAACAAGCAGGTAAAATGCAATTTTTGGAATATTTTTCATAATGAATTTCTTGAATATCTAAATTTTTCCAAGTATTAAAAGAATTTTAAAATAAAATTTGTAAAAAATTTTCAACTAATTGAAAAAGGAAACATTTGTATACAATTAGTAAAAATTATGTAAATTAGCCGCAATATAAATATGTTTCGGTCTAAAGTAAGAATAAACATTTTTGTATACAATGAAATTATTTTGTGAATTTATTTCTTGAAAAATTTGTTATTTCAATAATATATTTCGGGAATAATTGATACGTTTTGTACGAAATTCTAGAGTTAGAATATAAAATTTCCACACTTCATAAAACTGGAGATTTTTCTGACATAATTTCATTAATTATAGTTTAATTTCATTCCGATTATTAATTATTTCAGATTAATTACGAATTTTAATCAAATTTATATTCAATCAATTTAATTTAATAGAATTTATAATTTATTCAGTCAAATACTTTTATCCTTGTATAAACAGGAAGTCATATAGTTTTCAATTAACCATAATTAGTTTATTTTGCTCTGATGGAATTTTATTTGAAAAAAAAAATCATTTTAACTACCATTCTTATAGCGATTTGTCAGTTTCATCAGAATTATTTACATATATAAAATTATTTTCAATATTTTTGTAGTTAGGTTTATTTACATAATAATAATAAAATAATTAATTAAATATTTGTTATTCTTTGAATTTGTTTTAATTTATTTATATACGAAAATAGTTTAATTAAATAATTTTTGTTTTTGTATTAAATTTAAAATATTTAACAAGCTTAATCGGATTTATATTAAATTGTATATACTTTCATTGCTACATTTAAATAAATTTTAATTGACCATATTTCCAAGAAAGATTATGGGATATAATGGTATAATGGTAAATGTTGCATGAAAAATGTTTCAGGTGATCATAGGAAAATAATGAAGAGATAATGTCATATTTGGCTTTCAGAATGGCTAAGCGATATATTTAAATTGTTGGAACAGCAATTTATTCAGTATACTGAATAAATTTTTTGTTATTAAAAATTTATGAAAAATATTAATTTATATAAATAGGAATTGAAATTTATTTAAACAATTTATTTATAATGTAAATAATAAATTTACTTTTTATGATTTAAATTTTATATAAACAATATTTTTTTTTTTTGATAAACTTCTTCATTATGAATAAACTTTATTATTATGACTTGATATTTACACAATAATAATCTTTCTGATAAACTTCTTAAATTAAATTCGGTAGTGTCAAAATTTTGTTTTTTTTTTATTATTTCTTATTTAACAATTTTATTAAGCAAAGTGAAATTTTGAAAATATTATTTATGTAAAAATGTAAATAATGTAAAAATAATAAAAAATATTTAATTATACATATGTATATAATTTAAGAAAAAAAGGAAAAAATTGAATATGTGTAGTATCTTAAAGACTTAAAGTAACAGCTTGCATATTTCCTTTTTCATCACATTTATAATCTTATTTCGTTTCTTTTCACCATCGTAACCTTTAATTGCTAAAAATTTTTGAATAGCCTTTATTACACCAATATCATTACGTGTAAATTGTATAAGACCATAATATACTGATAAAGTAAATACAATCCACCCACATATATGTGCAATTTTAGGTATAAATCTAATTGGTCGAACATAATCTAATGTTATACCATCCATAGCAAAATAAAAATGTATTACAGTAGCTGTGATTAACGCATAATCCACAGTCAATGATGATGGAACTAAAAATGCAGTTGGATAAATTATTAGTAACCCTATACTTAATATTCTTTCATATTTCCAATGTTTTTTCCACTATCATGTTTTGATTTATCATATTTCGATTTTGTCAATGAAAAAAATCGAATTATTTGATTTGATTGTATAATGTTTGATTTTGTATTAATAGATTTATTATGAATTATTTGCTGTTTTACTATCCATTTTATCAGTTATAAGTTTCAAAGTTTTTTGCGATTCAGAGCGCTACAGCAAAAGTTTACAAAATTCAACGAAAAGTTTTAAAAAGTGAACGAAATTTACATGAAGTATATTATAATCATTTGTTTGGGCTCCAGTACAATCACCCAGCTGTCATATTTTTCACAAGTTTTGCAAAGTCTATTATAATTCCCACTTTAAGTAATTCATTTTTTTGTATAAGCTTTTAAAGATAAGGTATCATAATAATTTAATTTTATCTTATAGTATTATAATGCGACAATTTACCTTCTGTAATTTCATTAATTTTTTACTATTTAAATCTTATATATTTAACAGTCGACTAATATCTAATATTATTGGTATTTTTTAATATTCTGCCAATTTTTTACCCAAAAGTTTTAATTAATAATTTAAATAATAATTTTCTCATAATTTTATTAAAAAAAATTGATAACTTCATGACTTATCATTTATAATTTTCATTTTATTTAAATGTTTTCGAAAATTAAATTTTTGTTTGATAATTAATAGAAATATTTTTCTGATAATTTATTACATCATATATAAAAATATAAAAACTAATTATTTAAATTTGATTTATACATAAAAGTAATACTAATTGATTTTTTGTACTAAATTTAACATTTTTTGATTGATTCTTCTTTTTTTTCGGGATATTATTTTTATTTTTATGTCAAACAATTTTAAATTGATTTAATTTAATATTTTTTTAATTAAAAATAAATATGAAATAAATATATAAAAATAGTCAATTTTTTATATCATAAGTAAATCAATGGAAATTTATTTATAAAGTTTTTCATTTGTATAAAAAAATTATTTATAATTTTCAATAATTTTCTTTGTTTTTTTTTTATGTTAAATCAGGTTTAAATAGAAAAACAAGGAAAATTGTATTAAAGAAATTTATTCAAAGGAAAAATTTAATTAGAAATTTGAAATAAATAAGACACAAATAATTAAAATATTAGGAAATGCCTAGTAGAAGTGAGTTTTTTAATCATGAAGAAAACAGTTTGTTGGTCAAGGTTATATGGTTTTAATAAATATTATCTTAGAGCTAGCTAAGGTATAAGCACGTTGAAATTTTTTGATATATTTCCTATTTTATTGCTTAGAAATAATTAATTTTCAATTATAATTTAATAATTGCAAAAATTAAGATTATAAATAAATTTTTTTATTTTAAATTCAATTTATATTTGGTCATCTTAAAACTATTTGGAAAAAACTCTCTCGGGAAACTTTATAAAATTCTAAAATTGCCTTTCACCATTCTAAAAGGATTTAATTGTCGGTTTGTAAAGTTTTTTGACTTCTAAATCTACGATGCTATATTCCAAAGCATTATTATAATAAAAGTGAAACTGGGCTGCTTACTATGTAGGCTGTTGCGGATATTAATCCCACTTTGTTGTCACAACACTGTCATAAAAAATTTTACAATGCTAATAATTTTATAAAATTTATCTCAAAATTTTGGATTTGAATTTTGGATCTGGACGTTTGGATTTTGCTAAATGAATGTCACCATCATGAAATTTTCAGATTGTGGTGCAATTAAAACTACCAATTTCTTCTGTTTGCACGCGGGAAACATCTAAGAGAACTTTTCCTTGACACATTTTCTATATTTAGCTTTAGGACGAAAATTCAATTTAAGGCTGCAGATTACCTATGTATGTAAGCAAACCAAATTTTGTTTTTTTTTTATATTTAATATTAAATTTTCAAAGTGTTGTAAATTTATACTTACAAATTAGCCTTAAACCAATTATTCTACATTATTAATATTAAATTTTCTTTCAACTATTCCAGTATCAAATCAATAATTGAAAATTTCTAAAGTTTTCTCTATATAACCTTGAAAATATAATATTAAACTTTATTTTCATTCATTCATAAATTTTTGTAAACAAGTACATATTTCCTCGTTTAGAAATAAAGGACGAATATAAAATCTACAAAAGTTATTCAAGAAAAACATTATAAATGAATAAGAAAATGAAAATCGATTTTATGATAATATCTTTTATAACATTGCACTTGGCCCATTAAAATTAAAATTAAAAAAAAAAAATGGAATTTTCTTATAAAGTCTATTGTAGAAAAAATATTGAAAAAGTGAAATAATATTTATGGAAAAAATAAATTTTAGTATATTTTAAGTTAAGAGAAATTTTCCAAACTCGTCCCCCAAAAATTAATAACTTTTTCTTTCTTTTGAAACGAAACAAATCTCTTTGAGAAATTAGAAATATAATTTAAATTTTCAATATTTTCCGTATAAGTTTGTTGAATTTATAATGATATTACGTTTATAACCGATTTAAAGCCGATACTTTGAAACAAAGATTAAATTGTTTTTCTTGGCCTTATAAAATTTTTATAAATTGTTTAAGTATCTCTAAGTTATGTTCTCAGTATTTTTTAGAACTGAAACTGATTGTCGTTTAGACCGAAGGATTTAATATTAAAATATTGAAAAAATTTATTCTGCAAATCCAAAGATTCTCAATGATTTTTCGAAAAAATAACTATCTAAGTGTCTTAAACAAATGATTTGAACCAATTCAATTTAAACTATCATTCTATACTATCGTTTGATAGTATATAATTATAGTTTATTGTTTTATCTGAATTGTAGGTTGAAATTTTAAGTTCCAAGAGTTTATTCTAACATTAAAAATTGTGTGAATTTTCGCAGTTTTATAAAAATAAAGCTAAGAGCTCTCCCTAATACACGACGTACGGCGTATGGCGTCTGTCAAAATCGTTTTATTTTGTGTGATAGCTCCCGAAATAAAACGTCAAAACTGTTTGTAGTACTTAAGACTCCCGTAAAAATTGGAAATTCCAATTGTCGGCGTTCGTACGCCGCGTATTTCGGGAGCTATCATACAAAATAAAACGATTTTGACAGACGCCATACGCCGTACGTCGTGTATTAGGGAGAGCTCTAAGTAATAAATAAATTTAAGGACTGCTCCAAAATTGTATATTGAGTGCTCTGTTAATTTTAATTCTTATTAAATGTCTATTAAAAGCTTCCATAATCATTTACCTAGTTGCAATTTAATATAGTTGGGTTAATTACAGAATTTTCAAGTCAAATTAAATCTTTTTCAATTCAAATTGAGCTTTTTTCAATTCAAACGGTTTTAGAGGACCAACTTCAACTTGATTTAGAAAATTGCATATTATATTTTAATAGGTAACTAGTAATTTGATATGGGAATATAGTCAAATTTGATTTCATTATATACCAATCTGATTTTTGTAAGACGAATTAACATAAAAATGAATAGAACTATTAATTCAAGATAGAATTTTATTTGATTGTTAATTGTTTATCAATTGCATCTATCGACCTTTTCATGGATTAATTTAAGATTATACTTTTTGTTTGAGATATACTACTTTTCAGCAATTTTGTAATTAACCTGAATATTTTATTTCAACTAGTATAAGAATGTTAAATTGATCATAATAATAATTGATTTTCTTACAATTACTATATATAATTCCATATATTTCCCTAATTCTATCTAAATATTTGAATTATATTAAAGGAAAAAAAAAATTTAAACAAAAATTCTATTATTATTATTCTTCAAATTGTTTAACTTCTTCAATTAAAGCTTGGTGTATATAGAAAAAAAGTAATGAGCTTTCTTGTCTAAATATTCTCTTTTTTTTTTTTTTTTTTGCCTCCAATTAACAGAAAAATAATATAACATGAATAATAAATTCATCCACATTTTTTTTTTTATGTATTTGTATACTATTATTTAAATAAGTTAAGTGCAGATAGCCTTATTAGTTCTATATTCAAAAGTTTGCTGACACAAAAAAAAAATTTAGGCTATTTTTATATTCATAAAAAAAAAGTATAGTGTATTTTTTTCTTCTTCTGTTTGTTTATTTTGTAGAAACAAAAGAATATCTTGCAATTAAGTATATAAAAAAAATATATGTATATTTTTTAAATAGAAAATATAATAAAAAAAAAATTAAGGTATATAATAATTAAAATATATAAAAAAATATTTATTTGTGTGCCTTTATAATATTTTGTGTTCATGAAAAAAAGAACATTTTTCATTATCATTATAATTTTGTACAAGGACACAGTCAATGTCCAACCAGAATATTCTTTTAAAATGGACAGATTTTAATTATACATAAAATTTACCAAAAAAAAAAAAAAAATGGAATGAATAAAAGTCATAAATGACATAAATTATAATTACAATAAAATTTGAAATATTTGAAAATCTCAGCATAATTTTAAAATATAATTACGAAAATTTATTCAAAAATGTCTGATAAACAAGTTAGGTCATTTGTTAAAGTTAAATCAACTTTACTTGTAATAATTTTTTTTTTTGCATATGTAATTTTGATTTTCCTATCATTTGTTATTTTTATTTAGGTATCTAATTTTTATATTTGTGAAACTTCTTTATAATAATTATTTAAAGCCAGCTATCAAATAATTTTGCTATCACCCAAAAATTGATTTTATTCGTCAATTGAGTAACAAGCAAATTAGTAGAATTTAAGGGGTTAAATATCGTAAAAAGCATTTTCCAACATTATTTTTCTTATAAACATGTATGACTACATCACTATTACTTAAATCGTTACCTAATTTATAACTTTTTTTCTATTCTCCTGTTGCTATAAAAGATTTTTCAGAATATATTTCACTCATTGACTTTCTCCTAAGGGAACATTTATACGTATTATGTGCTCGAATTTCACTTGGACCAAATAAATAACATCAATACAAAATGAACAAAAATTCTTTAACCACATTTTTATATCCAAGGAATTAGTTTTTTTTAAACCACATTGGACCACTCAAAACATTACGCCACAATTTAGACAAATTGTATACCAATTTATTTATTTACAAGAAAAATGAAAAATTGATGATGTCCCGGGAAATAAATTACTTTAAACATATTATTTATTTATACTAATCTGGAAATTATATACAAAATTTGAATCAATAACATCTGAAATTTTGCTCCAAAACGAAACTATTTCCAAATAGTATAATGATCGAATTATTCTTAGTTCAGATAATTTATATATGATTATTCCAATTTTTCTATAGAGACAAGTATCGCTCGTATACAGGACTATGAAGCCAGACAGAGCAAGAAAAAATTATTCCAAATAATGTAGAAACATAATTTCTTTTTCTATACCATTTAAAATATAATAAATAAATATATAATTTCTTTAAATAGTATTCATCACTTTCCTATTTATTAAAAATTTCAATAATATCAATAATTTTATTGTGACATTTTAAATTATATATAAAAACTTTTAAAATAAAATTTCTAAACTTTCAAAGAAGTCTATCATTTAAAAATCATTATCTATCGTCTATCTATAGTGTGGAAATGATTTTAAATTGAAAATTTTATTATTCTCTTATACATATATATATTTTATACATTTAAATTTATCTTCTATTATTCTCCAAAAGAATTTTTTTTTATAGCTTTAATATTATGATTTATAATTTGATAAAAGCATAGATCATTCATCCATCTGGATTTAATTTAAATATTCCAAAAAAATAATGTCTCTATAGAAATTTTTTTATTTTCTATCTAAACTAAATACATATACATACTTGGAAATGGTTACGTTGCACAAAATTTTATAACAATTTTAAGTGTTTTTTTGCATTTCTGGTACATTAAAAAGATATAAAGAAAATTGTTGTAGTTTAAGGAATTTTAAAAAAGAATTATGATGAATTTCAATCCTTTTTTTATTATCAAGGATTTCTTTTTTCTTCTTAAAACAAAAATTTGCATAAAAATAAATATTTAATTAAAGTTTTTTTTTTTTTTTAAGTTTAAAGACAGGATAATAATTCAATCCAGAAATATTCTTAATTCTAAATAGAAAATATTAAAATAAAAAACAATTTAAATTTAATCTTCATTTTCATCTGTTACTGGCATATCAACACCATATGTAGGATTTTCAATAATTTGTGTTTCATTTGGTATATTACCACAAAAAAGTCCATTCCGATAACGATTTAATGTCATTAATGTTGCTAAAGCAAAACCAGTTAATAATATTGTAAATCCTAATGAAATTGGTAATGTACTCTGCAACATACTGTAAGGATATAAATATATAAAAAAAAATGTTCATCCTTTTTCTATACATATATATAATACCATGAAAATGAATTTACCTATTTGATGCTGCTTTTAATCTAATCTGTTTACATGTTAACATATTTTCATCAAATTTATAACCAAGTGAACAATTACAACGATTTGGTGGCAAACATATACCATTACCACAATTTTCCGGGCATATTTCTTCACATTGATTTGTTAAATTATTACTTAACTTATAATCATCATAACATTGACAGACATTTGGTTTTATACATATACCATTTATACATTTTGGATTACATATTGGTGTACATTCAATATTACTATTATTTTCATATTCATAACCATCGATACATGTACATTTATTTGGTTCTGTACATTCACCATTTATACAAATTTTATTACATATTGGTTCACATTTATAGAAATCTGTTATACTACTATTTATTCGATAGCCATCATCACATTTACATACATTTGGACCAATACAATAACCATTTTCACATAATGGTTTACATTTTGGTATACATTTATTAAATATTTTTGTATCCTCATAGCCAGGTAAACATTCACAAGTATTTGGTTCAATACATTCACCATTTATACAACTTGGTAAACAAATTGGTTCACATATATTTGTACTATTCGTTTTTAATTTATAACCATGATAACATTTACAAATTGAACCATCTGTACATTCACCATTAATACATTTCATTTCACAAAATGGTTCACATTTGCCAGTAAATAAACGTCTTTTATAACCAGCTTTACATTGGCAATTACCAGGACTTATACAAATACTTGTATCATTTGTACAGCTAACATCACAAATTGGATCGCATTTATTTGGTTTTATTGGATTTAATTGATAACCAAGAAAACATCGACATGAATCTGGTGCTTGACATGTACCATATATACATGCATTATGACAAATTGGTATACAAATATATGGAAAAATTGCTTGATAACCTGGATTACAAGTACAAACATCTGGACTTGAACAATAACCATTTCGGCATGCTTTATGGCAATTTGGTTCACATGCATCAGAACTACTATTTTTATAAACATATCCTTTGTAACAGCTACATGTATCTGGTGCCGAACAATAACCATTTATACATGAATGATTACAAATTGGTGTACATTTGTGCGGTTGTGATTTTACATAACCTGTATGACATTCACATAATCCAGGCTGTGTACAAATACCATTTTCACAACCATTCAAACATGCTGGTTCACAATCTGTACGACTATTATTACTATATATATAACCATTTAAACATGTACAATGATTTGGTCCAGTACATGTTGAATTTCGACACCCGGTACTACAAAATGGTTCACATGATTCACTAACATTACCATTTCTATTTACAAAACCCGAATTACATGTACATTCTTCTGGTGCTGTACAATTACCTTGAAAACAATCTTTACTACAAAATGGTTCACATATTGTACTACTACCAAATTGTAAACGATAACCTGGCTTACAAACACATTCATTTGGATTAATACATATACCATTAATACAATCATCTTCACATACTGGTTCACATTTAAATTTAGATAATTCACTTTTACGATAACCAATTTCACATACACATCTATTCGGACCAGTACAATAACCATTTATACAATTTTCATCACAAATTGGTTCACAAATTGTTAGACTATCATTCATATATCGATAACCATCTAAACATGTACATTTATCTGGTTCTGTACATTCTGATCTAATACATTTTTCATTACATTTTGGTACACATTTGCCACGATGATTTAAATTTGTATAGCCAGGTGCACAAAAGCATACATCCGGGTGTAAACATTTACCACCAATATTACAATCTTCACATTTTGGTTCACAATCACTAAAATACAATTTAATTAAAAAGAAAAAGAAAAATGAATTTTTTTTATATTTTAAATTTTATTATATTTTCTAACATACTCTAATTCATTTTTTGTATATCCATCACAGCATACAGCTACAGGGGCCATGTATGTCTTATAAAAATTTCAATAATTATTTATAAATTAAAATTTTACTAAAAATGGTTCATGGTGTTTACCTCATTAATTGCTTTTAATTCAAATGGAAATTGTACATTACCAAAAGCAGCTTTTGAAAAATGATAATTTTTTTGAACATCAGTTGACCGTACTTGAATTACTGTTTGTCTTATTTTTGGTTCACTGATAATATTTTAGAATAATATTTTGGTATAAATTTTTTATAGTATATTTTTATATATAGCTACTTACCGAACAATTGTAAAACATGATAAAGTTATTTTTAAATTAACACTTAAAACTATAAAAAATATTAATAACAACTTATTATTCATTATTTATTTAATTTATTATTCATAAAAGCACAACATATATATTTTTTTTTTGGGTGATACTTTTTTGTTGACTGCATTAATTAAACTGATTTTTGGTACTGTAAATGAATTATATTTGCAAATAAATATTATACAGACTTATAAATATTTTTTTTTTTTTAATATTATAATTAATTATAATTTAATTAGATTATAAGTTTAATGAACCGCAAATTGAAATGATAATTGCACTTATTAAAAGATGATATGTAGAAAAAATAATAATATGTTCTTTATTTGAATGATATATGGTGATGATTTTTTTGTTATATTGTCAAATCAATGTGAATATTTCGTTGTTACTTAAAAATGTCTTTTACGCAGGCATTGACTTTATTTTGAAGACAATAATTTTTGTTTTGAGATATTAAAATTTTACAAAAAAAAATAAATTATTATAATTATTATTGATAATGGAATTTCTATGCTAGAGAATATTTATTGGTTTTCAATCTTTTTTTATATACTCGTTTTCTTACTTAGTATGCATTTGCCGGTCAAATTAGTCTTTTTACACATAAAGATAGTCTTTTAAAAAATCAACTTAGTCTTTACACATTTAAAATTAGTCTTTTTATATATCAAAATAGTCTTTTAACATTTCAAAATAGTCTCTTTATATTCCAAATTAGCTATTCACAAAAGCATTTCCTATAAGTATTTAAATCTTTTATGTAAGTAGAAACAAATCTTCTAAATATCAGGAAATCTTCTAAATCTTCTTCTTAACTAGAAACAAGTATTATTTATGTTGCTACTTATAAAAGATTTAGAATACTTAGAGGAATTTCTTTTGTGAAGGGCTAATTTGAAATAGAAAAAGACTTATTTGATGTGTAAAAAGCCTATATTAAAATGTAAAAAGACTAGTTTGACTTTTTAAAAGACTCTCTTGAAATTTTAAAAGACTATCTTTACGTGTAAAAAACCTTATTTGACCCGAAAATGCTATATATTTTAAAATGATAAGAAGACACTACGAATAAATAATTTTTGGTATTTTGAGAAGAGTAACGTGAAACGGAGCAAATTACAAATTATACATATATAAAATAATCAAGTTCATGAGTATTTATCAAGTCAATGTAATAAGAGTTTTATTGTTTTTTTTTTTTCAAGTTGAAAAGATGATTTTGTAAAATTGGTTAACTTTATATTTTGATTTATCTCCAATTTTGTATTAATGGAAATATTGAACTTATTAAAAAAATTACGAAAATTTAATTTAAATATTTTTGTTATTTATACTTTTTGTATTTATTTCAAAATGAAATAATTCATATTTTTTTTTGCCATTGTTTTCCATATTTATTCCAATTCCATTGTTTTTAAAGAAGAATTTAAAGTATTTTAAAATATATTTAAATCCTTTTTAAATATAAATGGAAAAAATGTTGCTGTTAAAAATTGTACTGTACAACAAAGCAGTTCTTTTTTCAGAACTCATCTTTTTCCTTTCAAGAACTTTGTATTCAAGACACGGAAATTTCATTAGTATTTTTTATGATCTGTTTAAGAATGTTTTTAAATATTAAATATAAATTTTTTAGTAATTTTTTTTATCCTTGAAATAAATGAACAAAACTTGATTTTTTTGATTTTTTTTGCATCCTTGAAGATAATTTTTCAAATTTCTCAAATTTCTTTTTTACTTTGAATAATTAAATAAAATTAATTTACGTTCTATATTCAATACGAAAAAAATAATTGGTGCAAGAAAAATTATTAACTAATTAGTATACAACTAAATGAAAACTTATGAATTTTAAATTAAATTAAAAAGAATAAAAAAAAGAATAATCATAAAATTGTAAAAATTTGTAAAACATTTCTTGCAAATTTTATGTTACGCGAATAAATTTTATAGTACATACTTTCAATTATAAATAATTTAATTTCTTCTAATTTAGAAATTAAGAAAATGTCTTTAAAATAAAATAAAAAGCTTATCTGACCATAATTCAGAATTTGTGTTCTTAATTATTAATACTTGAAGAATTACAAAAATCCAGAAAAAAAAAAACAAAAAATATAATCAAATCTTTAAGTATAGAAATTCTCTTATTTTATAATAATTTCAAATTTTTGTTTATTATTTTATATATAAAAAAATAGATCTATATCCTTCTTAATCCTATTTAGAAATTACTTAACTCAAGAAATAAAATATAATTTGTAATCTAATTAGAAATCTCTTAAAAAATAAATCCTAATCTTTGACTTTGAAATTTTTCACTGAATATATTTTTGTAGAAATATAATTTTGGTTAAAAGTTAATACTCATATTAATTTTCTTCATTTTCCTTATAGTATAATATCCTTATAAAATTATACTTGCTAATTTGATATTCATTTAAGTTTTTTTTTTCCTTCAAAGAAATACTATAATTACTTATTACAAAGTCAAAAACTTTCATTCTTCAATAGAATCTAAATATATTTTTCTTTAAAAGTTTATAAAATTTAATACCAAAAAGTAAAAAATTCTATTAATAATAATTATTTAACCTACACATATCCCTTTTTATCCTTTCTAAAAGAAATATATATAATTATGAAATTCATTGAAAAATTTTTCTGTTCCAATTACAATTTCGTTTACGATTTATAAATAATTTCATCCCATCATTTTCTATGTAGTAAATTTGGGTCAAGTTTAAATGCAACTGAAAATGGTAACAGAAAGTCAATAAAATTTATGATTTTTTTATTATTTATTAGTTTATTTAATATTTTTATAGGGATGATAATGTATAAATATATTTATTAGATATAAATGTTTGAATAATTTATTTAAAAACCAGAATTCAAATATGATTTTGTTCAGATAATTAAAGATCCTTTACCCCCCCTTTGGTGATCTATGACCGTATAGTTGGTATGGATCATAATTAACCTCTACAATTATATAAACATACAAAAATATATAGATGGTAGATAGTTTATTTTGAATATTTTTAAAATAGAAACATTTGATTTTCATATTTATTAAAGTGAAAATATTTTTTATATTTTGGTTATAAAATTATTTTCAAAATTATGATATATGAAGAAAAATACCAAAGTAGATTTTTACTATGGGTATTATAGTTAGAATTTGTGTTTTACATAATATTTACTAAATTTATAAAATAAAATTTTTTTTTTTTGTTTATTTATTTTTAATTTGAAAAACATGAAAACATTTTTACAGAAGTAAAATTTCAAAAATTTTTGTAAATTGTATGTACATAGTTATTTGTTGTTATTATTTTCATACTTTTGAGTAATCAACATTTATTTTATATATTGTAAGTAAATCAAAATATACTAGATTTAGTTTAGCTTTAGTTATTCAAATATATTATAATTTTTGTAGACATTTTGTTTGCCAATCTAAAAGATAAATGTAAATTTAAATCTAAAAGTTAATAGTATATAACAAAATTTAAAGTAAACAACAAAACTATTTGTTTGGAATAGTTAAGAAATTCTAAGAATAAAACAATATATAAAATAATATTATCTTTAATTCATATTCTTAATGATATAATGAAAAATGTGTACAATTAAAAAATTTGTACAATCAAAAAATTTCCCAGAAAATTTAAATTGAGCATAATTTAACTTCTATTTGTATTTGTATATAATATGGTGAAATTGGTTAAATTAATATTGATCAGCCACGAAATATTAATCTTCTTGTCTGTTACATTCTGTCATTGGTAAATTTACTGTCTGGCAAAACTAAATTTTTGAAAATTTTTAATTGAAATAAACAAAAAAATCATTTTCAGTACCACAAATCAAATAATATTAAATGTAAATAAAGTAAAATGTATTTTTATTTAAATTACAAATAAAAACCATAATAAAATTATTGATATTTAAAAATAATTGCAGTGTCGAATAAGAAATTAATTTAAATATTAAAATATTGATTAATAAAATTTAATTTTGTTACTTAATTGGGGGTCGGTTTAATTATCTTCTATTTGTTTTTTTTATTAGTTAAATTTTTTTATAATTTTTAAATAATGATAATTATAATCAGAAATCATATTTTAATACACTATATAATTTAATTTACCAATTAATTTGAACTCTATAATCTAAAATATTTCATAATTTGAAAAACTATCTTAAATTTCAAGTATATTTACATTTTTTTCCTGGATTCTATAAAACTATATTTTTAATTTTATAAGTAAATTATTCAAGAAAAATATTCTCTGTAAATTAATATTTATATTTCATCACTTATATAACTAAAAAATTTCGGTTAACAAGATTGTTGAATCCTGTTGGATTATTCAATGTTGAATCCTAGAAAGAATATATCCGCATGTAAAAAATAAAAATTTCCTCAAATAATATAAAAACCCATAGAAAAGAATCCTTTAAATTTTTATGTTTTTGAATTTTATATACATTATATTTAAAGTTTATTTGATTTGGATTAGTTAAATTCAGTCTTGTGAAATAATTTAATGCTTGAAAATTGGACTATGAAATTGACATTTTGCTGTGCTAACGATGTTATTCAACCATATATAATTTATTTCTCCTTTTCTTTCTAGGTGAAAATCATCATTGTTTTTACATTTTGCAATTTTAATTTGATTCTTTAAAAATTCTTTTCGATTTTGAGAAATTATCGTTGTAGTGGAAAAGAAAGACATTGAAAATTGTCGATTTTTATTTTGAAGGATTCACTTAAAGATTCAAATAATTGGAAGACAATTTCGGTCTTGACCTACAAAAAGTCTTCTATAAATTATCAACTGAAATAATATTGAAATTTATGGGTTTTTTTTAAAAAAAAATAATCCTTTCTACAAGGAATCATGTATAGAATTGGACAATTATTTCGGTAAATATATAAGTGTCCTCCATTTTTTGAATTGTACCATCTCAATTGGTATAATTTATTTCAAATTTAATTATAGTTATTATTTTAAATTTGCTAAATTTAATAGCGAAATATCCACACTATAACCTTTTACTTCAAAGAGATAGAAACTGAAATTTTAAATTGTGTTATCAATATTTTTATTATATATTCTATAATTGGTGATACAATCTAATTTTGATATTGTTATAAGTAAAAACAGTTTGTAGAATTTTACAACCATTTTTGTATAGTGTCAAACTTAAACGAATTATCAGTATTTGATTCATTATTTTTCCCCCCAAAATATTTAAAAAAATATATATTTAACATCTGCAGCATATATAAATATAACAGACTAACAATTTTGATAATTTCCTGTATTTAAAAATAAAACTTTTATGAATGTGATAAATTTTAATATTTTTTCTAGAAAATATTAAAACTTTTCTATATGCTGAATGAAAAGTTATAAAAATGTTTGAATGCAAATTTTTTAATATACGTATGTATAAACAAATGTGCATATCAAATTTCGTATCATACTGCACAACATATTCCTTACAGACAGTTATTAAAATTATTAGGATATTCCTATCATTTTCCAGATTAAATTAAACGTTTTTCATATTTCGTTTCATAAAAAAAGTTACGATTTTTCAAATGGAAATTAAAACATTTTAAAATTAAATTAATCAATTTTTACTATTCACAATTTTACAAAATTTACTTAAATGATAATTATTCTGAGTATTGTGATCGTTCGAAACCTTGAATTAAATTTAGAGTGGTGTAAAAGATGTGCAGAACCTTTAACTTTTAATATTTCAAAAATGAATTAATTAAATTTGAATAATGATGAAATTAAATATGAAAATCGATTTATGTTTTTGGAAAAATATTGAACTCATTTTGAAAACCATAACTAAATTAATCTGAAAATAGTATTTCTAATATTAATGGGTTGATTGTTTATGATTTTAAAATTAATATATGTTAATTCAATAATTAGTTTCAGAAATAATTTATATAACTTCCGTTTTTGGTTTTTGAAATGTTTATAAAATATTTATACAAATTTTAAATATATAAAATGATTTTTGTAAATTTTATTTGTATAGATATATAAAATTGTTTTCGACAATTTTTTATCTAAAGAGAAGATTATTAAATTTGATAGTGGACTTCTCCCAATATACAACTCAAATTTACGTTGATTTGTTTCCAAAATGATTTAATATTCCCAAAACATTTAGCTACACTTTTTATATTTCATGAATATTTTTAACATTTTCTTTTATTTTTCATCTTATTTTGAAACATTAACTATTGATTTATCATATAGTTAAATGTAAAATCATTGAATTAAGTTTACTCCCTAGTTTTAATATTAAAATTATACTAACACTAATACAAAATAATATTTTGAATACTTTGTTGATTAATCTCTTTTTTTTCTGATTTTTCAAAATGTAATCGTGGATAATAATGAAGCATTTCAACCGGAAGAATATTAAACACAACTATATAAATACTTACAACATTATTATTTGTTATTATTTTAACCTTAAAATTTTGTTTTTGCTATTTTGACCTATAATTTTCCGCAGGCTATAATTAATTTTCAAGAGTCATAAACTTTAAAACATAACTTTTATTATTTTAGCGAAATTTTACGTATAGGTAGAGTTATTTTCTACACTGACTGTGTAAGGTATGATTTATACCAATATAACCATAATTATATTTATTCATTAAAGGCAATACAAAATTTTCAAAGTCTTAAACCATTTTTTTAGACTTTTACAATTCCATCAAATTTTCTTATTGAAATGTTCTTAAATGCATAAACATTTATTACATACATAAGAGAAAAGTTAATTTTCCCATAGTTATACATAAAAGTGAGCCGTAGGATATAATTTCGTCTATATATTGGTTGGAAAAGCTAAAAATTGAAAATTGAAAATTTCAATTTAAGTTCTAAATTTCAGTTTGCGAACTTTGAATGTCGATTTAAGAAAAACATAATAAAAATATAGTTAAGTTTTTTTTTTTAACTATTCCCAGGACAAATTTAAAACAGTGTTGAAACACAACCTTTTAAATACTGAATAATTTTTTGGGCGACACAATAATGTAAAATTTAAAAATATTCGAAGGCATTTAAATAATTCAGAAATTGCGTTAATAAATTGTTTAAGATTTTTTTAAATATTTCAATTGAAATAATTTCTATTTACCTGAAAAAATTTATCGTTTAAGTAGAAAGGAAAGTTCCTATGAGTTTTCTAGAGATTATCAAGTGAAATAATATATAGAAACTTATCGTTTCCTGTGAAAATAATTTCTAATCTGAAGAAATGTGAAACCAAAAAAATTTTTTTTTAATTTTTTTTTACTTTTCTTTTCAATTTCATTTTAATTAATTTATTTAATTGCACATTTTATGTTTCATGAAAATCTCTTAATTTGAAAATATTTTTCATTACACATTTTATCAATAGGGAAAATAAAAAGTATTATATAAGTAATATTTCAAGTTTGCTTTGTTAAAAATATTATTTATAAAATTATTTATAATATTTCATTAAATTTTTGTCCTAATTCCTAATCCTCAATTATCTTAAATAATGATTAAACTTTTACTAATTTTACTATTTTTTATTATGTCTTCTTGCCAAATATTTCAGCTTTAATTTGAAAATTTCATTATTATTCAAAAATTATTCAATAAATTTGAATATTTCCACTGAAACCTTTTAAATACCATACCATTACCAAAACAAAAAATTTTCCCTCAAAAACATTTTCAACAAAACTAAATGTTAATGTAACATAAAATCAGTTATTTACATTTAAATTTATGTTAGATACTTAAAACTTTCTTTAAAACAATTTTAATAACATAAAAAGTCGTGTATAACATTAAAGTTTGATTTGTACTTAGAACACTTCAGAATGAAAAATATTAACCGGAAAACTAAGAAAATCATAATGACAATTAAATAATTTTCATTATTTTTTCCCCATTATCGCATCATTAAAATAAATTATTTAAATTTCAGATTTTATTTATTACCAACATTATTAAATCTTTGTTAATATTATTATAATAAGTTCAAAGAAAGAAAAAAAATCTTGTGTTAATCAATTTTAATATTAATTTAATGATAATTAATTTAAATTTATTTATTTTTTTACTAAAAGTTTATTCGATAATTATTTCCATGTTAACAATTTAATTGGGAAAAAAAATTATTTGCAAAAAAATAAAATTTAATTAAGTGTTTAGTTAATTATATGAATAAATAATTGCGGTGTTGAAAATTATAGTCATAAAATGTTAGCATAAGAGTAATTAAGAACTCCTGTGTGTTTGTGTTACTATGTTAATTGGTGTACAATGATTTTTCATAATTATAGGAAACACTTAGTAACCACATAAATGTTATAATATTATTTTTTTTAGAGATTTATTTAAAAAGTGGAAAAGTTATTTTAATATTTGTCAAAAATTTTTTTTTACAAAAATGTATACATTAAAGATTAAACTAATAAATTAATGGTCGAATTAAGAGAGCGTTTTGTTGCATTTTTTAATATTCAATTTAAATGTTTTCGGTCAACAATTTAGTAAAAATTAAAAAAAAAGTTGTAATTTTAATACTATTATGGATTTATACTAAATAATAATGAAGTAAAAATTTAAACTCAATGTTAAGGACATAGTATTGAAGAAGTTTGATTCTATGCTCTGTCCTGTGTAGATTTACTTATGAGTGGGCTGTGTCTTCATCTAGTCATAGGAATTCTTTAGTGTTACTGCTTTTACTTGTATTCATAAAATTGCAGACCTAGATTTTGATATAGAAATTTATTGATTTATTATAATATCCTCTGTACGTACCCTTCCTGAGACATATGTGCAAAGAAGTTACAATGACCTCTTAGTAAACATGATATTGTTCCTACTGTAACTCAGTTTAAGTACTTAAATTATTTCTCCTTTTTTCAGAATGAGTATACATATGCAAATAGTTTTGTTTCTGTTGACCGAACGTAAATTATTCCATACTGTTTTAATATTATTGTGATCAGGAATATCTTTTATTTCTTCCGGAATATTCTATTGCAATAAATACTTTTACTCAAAGTCGTATATACAAATCTTCACAAATCTGTTGAAAAATATTATACCAAAATTGACATATATTTGATAAGCTTTGTATTTTAAGCAGTTGAAATAAATGCAGGTGCAAATTAATTTTATTGCAATACTATGTAGACAAATTCCAATACAATTTCCAAACTATTAACACCGACCTGATGCTGCAACATTGTGTCTTAACCACAAATTTGTTTTTTGGTTTTTTGAAAATATAATTTTTCAAATTTTTAATAGATTTTCTTTATATCAATTTATTATTATTAAAAGTTTGTGTATTTTCAAGTAAATTAATACATATCCGTAGTATAGTTATATTATTAAGTTATGATAATAATAATTACATTATATATATTAAATTTATGCACTTGACTAAAGATTTTCTTATATAATAATTGCTAAGGATTTCATTTTAATTGTAATATTAAATTTCTAAATTTCGTGGCAAGAATAAATATGGAAAATTATTTAGCTAGAATATTCTGAAAGTGTACTGTGGCTAAGCAAACAAAAGCTTTATGAGTCATGATTATAATTTTTCAGTATTCGTTATATCATTAAGAATTTAACTTAAGGAAAAAATATTTGATGCATATTTGATTCAGAAATCTATTTAATGATGAAAAAACTGAAATATTGGCCTAATTTGTTGTCAACGGATAGCTTAATCATATATCGACCTACATAAATAATTTTTGAGTGTATGCCACATTCATAGAGCTATTGAGCCACAATTAAAGACATTTTATAACTTTTATAATATTTTTAAAACCAATAACTTATCTATAGTGTAATGGGCACAGTACCTTTACTGTTGTAGTGCTATTATACATATTATATCGACTTAATTATTAGTGCTCTAACTTTAATGCACAATAATATTTCTGTAAAATTTATTATTAGCTTACATAAACACAGATTTGTTTGCAGCTGCCGTTTAGTAGCTAAATCAAAGTACAAAACAGTCTATACCATATTGCTCCATTAAATATCCATCATATTTATTACCCAGCGCTGCTTAATTAATAAACTTAAAATTTCATCATAATTTTATTATACACATACAAAATTCAAACCTGATGAAATATTTCGTTTCAAAATATTTTATTAGTATTTCAAGGTGAATGTACACAAAAATATAGTAAATCTTTAACAACATTTTAATTATGCTATAAAAATGATTTCCAAAAGAAAAACTATGGTCAATGATCAAATGGTAATATATTTCAATCAAACGATTATAATCATAAATATTTCAATTGAATTTTCTTGGGTTTTTATAGAATAATAACTATTAAAATTCATTAAAATAATAATGAGGAAAAATCACCACACTTAGTCATCCAAAAAAAAAAAAAAAGCATTTTCCTAAATAATAACAACAACAAAAAATTCCTATAAATTAATTATTTGTCTAAAACACAGAAAAAAAGAAAAATACAAAATTCGAATAGTATAAATTTTAATTTTCACTTTTAAAATAATAAATTTTGTTTACTTGATGGAAGAAAAAATAAATCTTTTTACCTCTGGAAGTAATAAAAAAAATATATTTTCATAAAAGTTAGGAGATTTTATGTAAACACTAATACACAACAACAACAAAAATACTAGATAGAATTAAAATTATCGAAAATAATAATCTTAAAATTGGAAATTTGAATTTACATTTTTCGAAAAAATAACATTTTTTTTAAAAAAAAATAAATTGCAATATGCACACGAATGGACCCAGACCCGTAAATCATATTTTTATATTCTGAAAATTACGTGAATTTTCTTCGTATAAATAATTTTTGTTTTTTGTTATTTTCAAACATTTGAAAAATGGTCAACTAACTAAATAAACAAAAAACTTATTGCAAAAATATGTTTAAACTTTTTTTCTAAACAAAATTTAAAGTTTATAAAAAGAAAATTTATGAAAAATATTTTGAAGAAACTTTTTTTTGAAATGTTGATGAAAACTTTTTGTCCAGTTTATGAAATAAACATAAATTTATATGTATTATTTTTTTTTTAAATGTAAATACATTAGATAAAATGATGCTGACAAATAAGATGACATAAATTTGAGTTGGCGGAAATTTAATTATGATTTATTGGCGATGTAAAGAACAGAGTAAAATCTTTGTTTATAGATTATAATAAAGTTTAGACAGGACCTTAGGCGACAATTAAAGTATAAATCAATGCAAATGATTTATTTACAACAATATAGTTTTTCTAAAAAAAAAATTTATATTTTCTGGTTAATTGATATTTAATTTTACGAGTTCTTTACCGAGAATTTCTCATTGATTTTCTCAAATAAAACTTGTTGAATTTCAACAAATCAAATTCATCATATTGGAAGAAAATTCCCTATTTTAATTGCATAAATCCAAATTTGTTTATTAATTTATTAATTTTTCAAAATTTTATACTTTAACTTTGATTTGGGATCGTGATCATATTTAAATTACACAAAATTTCTTTAAAGTTAAGTTCGCAGTAAAGTTCTTAATTTTAATGATAAATAAATAATATGTAGTAATATATTTTTAAATCTTAATTGATTTTCTCTCACCCAAATCATTGTAAGATTTTAGGATACTAGAAGCAAAGCCGTATATTATATACAGCTTTGCTAGAAGCTTTTAATGTATTTAACTCCTCTGTTGGATTATCCAACGAAAAATACTGCACTATTACGATAAGATTTGGTGCAACGTACAATTAAATAATAATTATTGCATGGACTACACTGATACGTAAATTATATATAAAATAATGACGAAATTTCTGTAGAAACATCATCATTATAGATAAATCTTCTTACTTATGGTGGACGTGGCCGCTTTCCTCAAGGTTAAGCAAATTTTATATATTATAATTAATAGAAATTTATTTTTAATTCGTTCACATAAGATTTAAGTTTATTTTTTTTTTAAATCTCATTAAATTTTAAATTTAAAGTTTTAAACAAATATTTTTGAAATTTAAATTTCACAAAGAATATAATTTTTACTTTAACATTTAAAAATATTTAAATTTTTCCGCTTGCTTTAAAACTTTTTAATTAAACTTTATATTATACAATTGAAAATTAATTAAACATAGAAAATTTTAAAATTTAAAATCTAAATTTTATATTTAAATTTACTATATTATAATCTAATATTTACCAATACCTTTAATTATTAGAAATTCTTAAAGAGAAAATAAAAATAAATAAAATTAAAGACAAATATCCTTTTTAAATATCCTGATGAATTGATTTTCTTTATACAGAAAAAAAAAAAACAAAAAATGTTCACACAAAAATTTCTTAATGTAAAAATTCTTGAAAATTACTTATTGAAATTTCTTTTCTTTTCAAGGACAATTAAATCAAATTATAAGAAGTATGCAATGATATATACCGGATAAACTTTCAACACAATGAAAAGAGTGATAAACTATAATAAAAAGTATATAACTATGAGATGAGCTTAATCTTTTTTATTTTTACTTTATACTTTTACATTTCAACATTGAACCGAAAGGAATAAGAATTATAAATAAAAAAAAAATTAAAGTTTTTGAAAAACGTTTTTTTTTTCCTGCTTTGGCAAGTATACTGTTATTTACCGAAAAAAAAATGAAAAAACTTTTTTTATTTCAATGAAAAATCATTGAATTTCAATTCTTTCAAGAGTTTATCCACTTTTATTTGTTCCCTTTCATTGTGTGCAGTATAGTAGCCCTCATTGAGGTCAGGAAAAGTTTTCAATATTTCTTCTTTTTTCAATATCAATGACAAGAAATAAAATAATTTGTAACCTTGAGTATTTCCTTGTTGTATACTATAAAAATTGCACATTTTCAATTTTATTTAAATTTTTTTATATTAATATTTATTAGTAATAATATTATTTATATTAAAGTTTTTAATATAAAATATTGGAAAGTTATATTAATAGTTGAGTAATGAATATTAATTTTTTTTTTTTAAATATACGAGTAAATTTGTATTCGTTGAAAGTTGGAAATTTGAATAAATTTAATAGAAATTTTTCTATGAGAGAAGTAAACACTTTAATGGACACAAAAAAGGCAAAGTGATTTAAACCTTTAGAGATTTTTGTAAATGCAATTGTAATGAATTTTTACCCTAAAAGGCTAAACATAAGCTAATATAAGCATTTCCAATCTAGGATTTAAACTTACATTTTACAAGTGAAAATATTTTTATAACCTAGCTAAAATCATAAATTGCCTCATAAATTTATGAACATTAATAATAAAAATTAAATCAATATCATTAATGGTATTTATATTTAAAATTTAAATTTTTTTTTGAAAAAGGCACTTGAATGGAATTCACTTTATAACATTTTGAAATAAATAAATTCAAATAATTTTAAAAAGAAAATTGATTATAATGTCAAGGACTATAATGAAGATAAATCAAATATACGAGTAATTATATAACACCTTGATGGAAATAAACTTTTGGACATAAATGTACATGTAAAATTTTCATTAATTTCGGTTTTTGTGACAAACGAAAGCGGAAGTTAATATAATCAAATTCTTTTGGTCTTTCTATTTACAGGCGTTATTTGATTTATTATAAAATTGTATGCGTATGCTATATTATTAGTTAAAGCCAGTGCAATTTATATTTTTTCCATAAGATGTGCTCAATCATTTTATCATTTTTCAAAATCATAATACATTGATCCATTTATTCAATCAGTTTTATACATCCTTTTCCGCAAAGACCCTAAGATTCTCTTTGAAATAAATTACGAAATGAAAAAATCAAAATTTATTACACAAATTTTTTTATTAGAAATAATTACATTAGATTATTTACACTCAAGTGACTTCAATAATTCAGTAGATTATAGTAACTATATTTTTTAAATTAAGTGAATTTCCTTTGACTTCATGTTTGTATATTCGAAAAATTCCTTTCTAAATTAAGTTAAGAAGACTTTTCACGACTTAACAGCACCATAAACAAACAATTTTTTCTAATTTTTAAAGAACTCATACATAATAATGTATACATAAAGCGCACATTCCACCAGAATATATCATCTAACAATAATTCACCCTATAGCCTAGCCTATATTAAGTTATATAACCAAAATCATTATTCTTTTGGTATTTTGTTAAGAATTTCTCATAACAAAAAAAACGAGTACATAATATGAAAAGTTTTGGAAAATTTTTAACATTTTAGAGTTTTTCAAATTTTATGTGCGCTGTTGTTGTTAAATCAGTTCTTATCATTGTAAGATTTTCATGTTCTGTTTATATCCTTTATTAAATCTATTGAATGCAAACGTTATATGTAATACAATACACAATAGGGAAAAATATAATACTAAAAATGTGGTCCCACACTATAAATCATCATTTTTTCCTATAATTTTACTATTCTAAATATCCTTTTATTAATAAAAAAATTTCAAAAAAATTACAGACAAATAATTATTTTTAACCAAATAGGAAGATTTATTGATTTATGATAGAAAAATTTATTAAAATTTTACAAAAAAAAAATTATTGTCCTTGCTCAACGAAGACATGTTAAAGAAAATTTAAAATATCTTCATGTAAAACTAAACTTTATAATGTTGCATAAATGTTGATAATTTCTATAATCCCACAAAAATATTTATTAAACATTCAAAACAAAAAAAAAATAACAAAACTATAATAAACTTTGACCGGAACATTTTAATATGTATATAAAAACCACAATCTTCCTCCCTAAATCTGCCAAGTTGTCATGAAATTTTCTAAACTAAAGAAAAAAAAAAAATTAAAAAAAATAGTAAACTATTTTATAGCCTGCAGTGATTTTCTTATAGAAATTGCATACATATACTTAGTACTCTACATACTATATTCTTAGTTATGTACTATGTGTAACTATGTATACAATTATATAATGCATAAACTTATAATTTAGAAAAGCTGCTGACGAAGCAATAAAAATAAATATTGTAAACAAGTCATTTTTTCACATACTATATTCACTTAAAATCCTTTTGCTCCTTTACTCTTCAAAAAAAATTCCTTTAGCTCCTTTACTCTTCATAATTTTTTTTTTTTTTAGATTGGGTGTTCTGTTCTGTTAACAATCTTAACCCACATTAGTTTCTTACATGCAAGATTGAAAAGGAATAGTTTTTAGTTTTTTTTTTTTTGGTGTGTGATAGGAGATGAAATTTTTTTGCAGTGCATAGCTGCTACACACAATACACATCCATAATGTCATACAGCGAGCGATTCATGCTAAAGTATTTGTATAAAGAATTTTGCAGTTGACTGTATATTATATTATTTTGCATATCTTACACAAAAAATATCCTATAATACAAAACTAAAGAAAATTTCCTTCCGACAAATTGTTGATATTTTATAAAGTCCTTTCTATATTTATGTATTTTATATCTTTAAGAATGTTCTATAGATTTTTTTTTTGCTGTACAAATTCAAGGTTACATAAATATTCTTGTCTATTTTACATAAACACAAATAAATTGGTCCTTATTTATGCTTTCATAACAATTGTATAAACATTATATTTTGCATATGTATGTTATTATATATATATATAAATAACCAATTATTTGGTTATGTCGGTGGAGAAATTATAAAAAATATCCTTCGGGTTAAGATTATTTACATATACAATTTGTGATAAGAAGATGCCATGGCCATTTTAATATAATTTTTAGTTAATGCTCGTATATAATTTTTTGCTCACTTTTTTGTTAAGCGTGTATAGTCTTTTGTATTTAACAAGTTGTTTTTTTTTCAGAATTCTAATGTCAAAAGTTTGTCTGGCTGTGTCTGGCCATTTTACAATAATATTAATCTCTGTATTTTAAAATTTATATTTTTTAATATTATTCGTAGAAAAACTTCTTGATATCTGATAAAATATTCGTCCACTAGATGGTGTTATTTTACTTTAATTTTATAATTTTTGACCAAAACTTTGATCCCATTGGGAAAACTTTTAAACGATAATAAACGCCACTAAAATGGTATTAAATGTGTATTATACTGAACTGACTATAACCAGAATCTATAAGTCAATAATTTCTCTTGGGTCAATTTTTACATATATGACCTTAATAGATTTTGAGTCAAGTTAACGACCTGAATATTATACTATTTAATTTGTATTATCAAGCATGTACTAGGTACACCATCCAAAAATTTATGAAACAAATTGTCGATCATCTTATAGAAATATGATCTGAAATTTGCACTAGTTTTACTAGCGGCCACATTGTTTAGAAAAGTTTCCTCTTTATTTAGAAAAATAAATGTAATAATAAATTTGTAAATAATTTTAAGAAAAAAAAATTATTTCCTATTATTTAAACACAAAAAAAAAATATTTAAATGAAATATATAAATAAACTGAAACATACCAAGGTCCATGAGCTTTAAAAATATATGAACTTGAATATACAGGGTGGGCCAACTTGGACTGACTGATTTAAAATATTTGTAGTTTTTGAGGTTTTCATATCTGTGGAAAATTGCCAAAACATGATATCTACAAAATTTAAATTTTCAACAGAGCAAATTAAAAAATTTTGAGAAAGATTTTCAATAATCAAATATTTATAAAATACTAAGTATTGGAACTAGAATAGGTTATTTTATGTTTTTGGTAATATTTTTGTCACATATAATTAATTTTGTTTATTATTTATTGATTATTAAAAATTAATTTTACAATTTGTCAAAAATGCACTTATCATGTTGTGGCAATTTTCCACAGAATTGTTTTTTTAAATTTTTTTTTTCCTTATTATAAAATTTTTTAAGAAATTTTATAATGGCTACATACTCCATGCAAGAACGGGTCAAAAATATAGAATTTTATTATATTTCCCAATAATCTATTGTTACAATTACAACGCAAAGAAAATACAGAATGCATTTTAATGTTATAACATTTTCATGGATATGTAAACAAGCAGAACTGTCGAATTTGGGGTACAGAGAATCCCAAGAGCGTTGCATCAGCGTCAATCCGTCAATTACACCCCGTTAGATGTACTGTTTGGTTTGGAATTATGGGCAATAAGAGTAATCGGTCCATTTGAATCTAATGATAGACATTAACAAACCTGTTTCAGGAGCGGTATATCGAACCATGATATAAATTTCTTTACGTCTGGCTGTAGTGAATAACCCTGACATGTGGTCCCAACAGGATGGAACCACTGCGCAACCACGAGAGCGACAATGGACCATTTTCGAGAACTTTTCTGTAACAGACTTATTTCGACAAATTCGGGTTTTGCTTGTTCTCCAGATTTAATATCGCCTGATTTTGTTTTTGTGGGGGCTACTTAAAGGGACGGTTTGACGTGAATAAACCACAAACCCTAAACCATAGCTTTAGCAAAATATTCATGAAGAAATAGCCAATTTGGAGGATAAAACTTTGAATGACCGTAATGAAAGAGCCATTATGTGTCATCGAGAAAATGTAGGTCATTTAAATAATATTATATTTTCCACACATTGATAAAAAAACACTTAAATTACAAAAGTTATATCTAATTTAAATCAGTCAGTCCAATTTTGCCCACCCTGTAGAAGAAAAAAAAAATATTTTCTTGTAGCATAAAAGAAAAGTCCTTATAAAAAAAATATATTTAAAAAAAAAAAACAGATTTTCCAAAGTAAATCTTAAAGAATTTATATAATACAATAACCAATATAACTACTATAATGTTATATATATAAAAGAAAGTGTTTCTTAAGAGGCTATTATAAATTTTCCGTATTCATACTTTCACAAAAAAAAAAATATACTTTTTCTTTCTTATATAAATACAAAATATTATTTTCATTTTTATATTATTCTTCATTTATTTTTTCTTTTTCAGATTAAATTCAACTTTTTTATATTATATAAAAGAAAAATGCAATTTTCTATATAATTTGGTAAGTATACAAACTACGAGTACATAAAAAAAAAAGGTTTTCAATAAAATTTTTTAATATAATACATTTTGGTATAAATTCAATATTGAAGATAAATAGCAAATAAAAATATATTTAGTTTATTTCTGCATACTTTACTTTTTGATGAGATAAAAGTTTTCCTGATTTTCATATACATATATAATGTGTTTGTGAGGCAATAAGTGAATATGTGAAAATATATAAATAAAGTATTATACTAAAAAGATTTGAATGGAAATTTTTAAGTTTATCAATAAAAATAGAAAATTGTAATATTAAGTATGTAGTTCTATTCATATAAAAGAATATATTAATTCTAAAAATTACAATTCATATTAAATTTAGTTATATTAAATTTTGTAAATTAAATTTATGTTTTTTTTTTGTCTTCAAAAAACCATTGAAACATATTTTTATAGTTATTACAGTTA
Organism: Empis stercorea; assembly: GCA_949752835.1. Classification (NCBI taxonomy): domain Eukaryota; kingdom Metazoa; phylum Arthropoda; class Insecta; order Diptera; family Empididae; genus Empis; species Empis stercorea. The sequence continues at coordinate 5,944,141 of OX457087.1, forward strand.
TTACACAAAAATCTCTAAATTTAAAATTATTCTGTAATATTGTAATTAATCAAAAAATAAAAATTCCAATTAGAAAATTATCATAAATTTATTAAATAAAACTAAATTTTATAATTAATTAATACGTGACATTTTACAGATTTTATTATATAATATATACATATACATATATATATGATATATAGAAAATAATTTCGTGGAAAATTCATCAATCAAAATATTTTTGGTCACGTTTTCATAACATTGCGAATTGACAATAAAAATGTCATCATAATATTAAAATTAAATAATTTCCGAATAATTTGAAATTAGAATAAACAAAAAAAAAATATTTATGTGGTATGAAAGTGTCCTATTTTAATAAAAGGACAATTATAGAGAAAAAAAAACCAATGAAATTGAATTAATTTTGAAAAAAACAGTTATGGGGTTACCAATACATTTCCAAATGGATAAATACAGAGTGGTTTAATATTTGAAAAAGTATCCATGTTCTGAGAACAAATCAATTTTCCTACATAATTTTCAATAAATCTTGAGAAAAGTGAATTGTTTTTATATTTCAGCTGCAGAGGACTGCAATTTCACATTTCATGTAACGCACACAAACTATCTTTGGTTAAAATGAATTATATGCTTTGAAAGTAATTCGTGGTTAGTCATTTTTGTAGTGTCACTGATTGTAATTTTCCAAAAATTGTTCTATAAAATTAATTAAAGTCTTTAATAATAAATAAATTTGTACAAATATATTGCGGAAAAGTTAATTAAATTTCCCAACTGACACTCTTAATATAATAATAAAACTGATAGTGTGAACACTGCACTTTACTTAAGTCATTAGACAGTAAGAGCTTAAAATACTTTTGAGTCTATGTATAATAGATTAGCTTTTACAATTTTGAGTCTACAATAGAGTCTTTGAGTATAATTAATGATCAATAATAAAGAATTATTGATTTTTCAGTCTTTTCTGATATATATTTTCGAAATACACAAATAAGCAACAGAATTTTTCGAATAAATTGTATATATGAGTGCTTGAAAATCCATCAAATCTTTTCCTCCTTCTGTCTAATATAGAGATTTTTTAATTGAATTTTTATTTGTAATAATGAATCTAAAAAACTTTTCGTTAAATCTAAAAATAATTCCCGACACCTACAATAATTAAAATATTATTGAATTATCTTATAAAATTTTACCACTCCAAATGTATTTCCCTATTATATAAAATTCGTGTCAAAAAGATTAAATTCAAAAGAACATGTCCTTGTTTTTATATATTTTTTGATGACTGATGGAATCAATGAACTTTTATACTATACAGAAAACGTAAATATAAATAATTTTTTCCAACTGCTAAATATTTATAAATAGATTTCAATGTTGTTTTTTGTTAAATTAAATTGAAGTCAATTAATCCTACAAATATAAACTAAAAACTAAACAATTATTTAATAAAAAGGATTAACAAGAATTTTAACATTTAATATAATAGTATAGTCTATAGTAAAATGTTAAATTGAAACGTGAGTGAATGCTTTTAGTAAAATATTTATTGGTATTTCAATTTTTATTTACTATATGCATACAATAAAAAAAAAACAGGACATTGCATCATATTTCTATGAAGCAAAAAAAAAATGTATTGTAGAAATAATATTTACAAATTTATAATCTGTATTATTGGCAGGATAATGGACAAACATGAAAATATGTCCTTAAGGTATTAACTTTACATTTATACATAACAACAACAAAAATACTTTAGTTTTTCAAAATGAAAACTTATACTAGCACTAAAAAGGATGAAACTGAAACTTACATGTTTATACAATAATTTTTCAAGTTTATTATCTATAGGAAACAGAAATTGTTCATATACATTTGTCAGAAAGGACTGTTTAATCAAAAATTGATATAATAAAGTTCAATTGAATTTATAAAGAATATTGTTGTAAGCAAACAATTTGAACTTTAAGACGCTTTTACAATATTGAAACAACATTTTACTTTGAAATAAGATTTTGCAGTTTATTAGTCAAATAAATTTTATGTTTTCGAAAATAAATGGATCTTGTAGAAGATTACAACGATAAAACACAAAATACATGTGCCTGGGCTGTCTGTTATAAAAGCTCTTCCCAAACAGTAAACAGTAGCGTCGACTATTGTATTATATGTAATTCTGGGTACTGTGCTATTTTCATACTTTCAGCTTTCAGAAGTAATCGGATAATAAAAGCTAGTTTTCTTATAAATTACTAAGAATGTATTAAAAATATAATCGATGACTGGTGCTGTTGTTGACACTGTATACATTTCTTTTTCATTGCCCGGGAGAATATTTTGTGTTTGTTTGAACTTGTGAATGTTGATTTTATAATGAAATTTATATTGCCAGCAAAACTATTTTAAACATTTTTTTTTATATAATTTTATTATTACGTAAATAACTGATTTATATGATGTTGTAGGTTTGAAGGATATATTATACAAATCATAATGTAGGTTGCTCTGTCTATAGGGTAATAAAATTTCTTTTAGTTTGTTATCGATATTTTTTCTATTAGTTATAATATAAATGGCATAGTCTGCAATAGATAATAATTTTTGAACTTTTTAATTCTATTTCGAATTTATTGATATTTTTCAAATATATAATTACAAAATTATACTATTATTCTATTTCATAATCTGTAAATTCAAGTTATTAAATAGGAAATCGTTACTTATAAATCAACTAATCACTGACATGTTAATAATTATAATATTTAACATTAGATAAAAATGCATGACCCAAAACTACCATATCTCTTATACTTTTGACATTTATAGTTAATATTTTTCCAAATGAAATTTAAATTTCCTTTAAAAACTATTTATATTTCTGCTAATTACACTTCTTTCACCCTTAAACTGATAATGGGGGTCCAGTGGACTCTTTTTCATATTAAAAATATCATAAAACATTTATTTTCTATACGATTGTGGCCCAATGTATTTTCCTTTCAGATATATATATTTTTCAAGTTTTATACAAAAAATAAAGTTTCTTTGTTTTTTTCGAACTTCATTATTTAATATGGGTCCATTGGACACACCTTATCAGTTTTTGTTATTAAAATATGTTATCAGTTTAAGGGTTAATTGCAACGTAAAATTCTATATAATTAATTTATTGTACAAAATGACACATGTAAATATATGGTTGTATATTATAGAGTATATTTAAATTTTTACTTTCTTTAATGTTATTTAAATAACAATATGGGTTAAAAGGACTTTCGAACAGCATATATAGTCATTATCCTTTTGAGACAATTGAATTTAAATAAAATTTAAATATAGTTGAATATATTTTTTGCCAAAGTAAACAATTTATAAATATAATTATACGTATAAGGACTATAAATGATGACAATAAAACATAGTTTTTCTTTGTACTTTTTGGGTCATTTCAAATATAAAAAATAAATTTTATTTTTTAATTAAAATTTTAATCGATAAAATTTTCTAATCAATTTTTGAAATATTAAATTTTTATATAACAACATTTTTTTAACACTGTAATTTTAAAACTGAAAAATTATAATTAAAAATTAGGAAGTAGTGTAACTTCAATAACATTAAAAATCCCACAAAAAATAAATTAATCAGTTTAGAAAATATTTTACATATTATTTACGTAAAATATTAACTAAATATATTATTTAGTATACTTTTTTTTAAAGGTCATCTATATAATCTTTTTAATTAAATTTTATTATCAATTAATTTCAGTTTTTTTTTTCTAACATTTAATTTGCTATCAATTTTCACTGGGTCTCTTTTCTCAGAAATTAAATCCGCACAAAATTTTTAAGTACAGAAAATTCTAATAAGAAAGAAATTTTTATAAAAGTTTCTAAATCAACTGTTTTCCAAATCTATATGTTTTAAAAGTATTATTTAGAAATTTAAAATCTTTATAGTTTTCAAATTATTGGGAAACTAAAATTATTATATAGATTTAACTGATTAGTCTGGAATTTGATTTTTTTGGTATAAATAGAGGAAATTATTTCAACTTGAATTAGTTTACAATTAATATTTGTGCAGTTAAAATTAAAAAAAAAAAAATGCAATTTAAAATTATTCTTACAATCTTCTTTGCAATCTTTGCTTTGATCAGTGCCAGTGATGTCCGTAGACAACATTTCGCACATCCAGGTAAGAGCAAATGATTGAATGAACGAAATCAATGTATAAATAATATAAATTAATTTTAATGTTCTTTATTTAAGATCATCCTGGAAAATGTTATATTAACGCAGATTTAATTTTATCACCTGGATTACATGCATCACCAGTTGACAAATGCAGATCATATAACTGTCTCGAAAATGGTGATGCTGATGTTATAACGTAAGTTAAAATTTATATAAAAATTATATTTGGAAAATTTTGATAAAAAGTAATTTATTTATTTATAGGAGCTCCCCTGAAGGATGTTTATAAAAAAATATTAGGAAGAATGACAAATATTCTTGCATTTGAAATTAAATCTTGGTTTTAATAAAGCTGATTTTGCTTATTTAATTATAAAGTTGTTTTTTAATTGAATGGTTAATTACAAATTTAGGAATAGAAGTTTTTTTGCCATGGCACGTTTGCATTTATCAATTTTACCAAGACTATATGTAAATTAACTAGAAATAAATTACGAACAAGATAATAATGATATTGAAGTTGACAAAGTTTCATAGCGAATGAAATTTAAATTTTAAAATTCTCGGGAGAACCAAAAGTCCAAATTTCATAGGAACGGAGTATATTTAAATTAACATATCTATAGCTAGCTCGGGTTTGGGGACCAAATTTAATTAGGTCTGGCCGGGAATGGAATCCGAGACTTACCAATATAATTCTAGGCCTTAATACACTATAGAGGCTAGGCACCTATAAAAATTTTATATCCCATAAATTTTATTTTTTTCTGAAAGGTATTTGTTTTTTTAAAGCTTTTTCTACTTAAAAAACTGCCTTCGGTATGCTACAATTTAAAATCTATATACATTATTATTAAATACAATTTTTATTTGACTTTTATGGTGATGTATTATCATTACTAGCTTAATATCTTTTATATAGTTTGTCACACACGTGTGCTGTAAGTCTCTATTAATGCATTAACATTGAATATTATTAAAGCTATTTTACTAAATATATTACATTTTTTACATTTACGAGAATATTAATTGTAAACCTTGATTGCTTATAAAGTGGAAATGATCTCAATAAAACAGAAATATCACGATTCATTTTAACATTATATAAAATGGAAACTCATATCAATTTTATTTAATTACTTAAATTAAAATTAATTTTAATTATAAGAATTTTCCATGTTTTTAATGCTATTTGCTGTAAATGTAAATAAATATTAAATTTTTGATAAAAAAATATACATTAATTTATGTATAAAAATTATTTAATATAAAAATTAATTTTTATGAATTTTATGAAATTATTATGTATAGTAATGAAATTATGGCGCTTATTATGTCAGACTCAGAGAATAGAATATTTTAAGCCTATTTGGAACAGTAATAATTGTTATATGTAACTTAATAAATTCAATGAAATAGTATTGTAATTAATTTCCTACTTTTAAATTTTCCAAATTCGTTTTCTTTTCTTCATATGAAACTTATTTAATATTTTAAAATTAAAGTTTCTGTACTTTTTCCTTGTCATTTGGAAGCTACTCTCTACTTTCTACTGAAATTTTATCTGCAGTAAATTTTATCTGTAGTTCAATTGAACTAAAATATGTTATGAGTTTTAGTTTTTGGATATTATTAGATGAATATTTCAAGTTATGATGTTGATATAAACTTAAGTAACTTTGATATTATTATATTAGTTAATTAACATTCTCTATATCTATACTACAGCATATATCCAACATATAGCATATATATGTGCATGTGCAACAAGTCTGCCTAATCAGGGTAATCATTTGAAAGTTTCATATTTCAAATTTTAGGTCAATCGAACCATTTTTTATTTACGACTGCGGTTATGTTTTCATTTTAATTGTACTTACGTATACTCTTACAAATGAGCTTAAATTTACATCCAAATTTCTGTAATATTAACTGGAGATACCAAGATAATTTTCTACTAAAAATCATTTATATGTACTTCACTCTTTATCATATTATTGACAAAAATTGAAAAAAAAAAAAAACTAAATTATATTTGAAAATCTAAATCATCCGGAAATTATTAGTCGAATTTAATGCTATAAAAAAGAAAAAAGTTTTTTGTATAAATAGACTTTAAACATACAAAATTTCGACTTAATTCTTTTTTCGACTCAAGTCTATTTAGAATAGACATAAACAAAAAGGACATAGGGGGCTATTATTATAAATTTTAGTTCTTTTTTAAATTACTTAATTAATAAGCTCTGGTAACTCTACAAAATTATACATTAAAATCATATAACTACCTGAAATATAATACAATATTAAAATACAATTTTCTAAATAAAAATTGATAACACAACAAAATAAACAAATTATCTGTTATATTTATTTAGGTATTTCCATCATTTTATTATAATTTATTTAATGATATTATTATCTCAATTAAACTTTGATCTGGTGACATTAGTAGAAACATTTTATAATTTTAAATTTTATTTTATTTTTTTATATTACAAAAAGTTATTTAAACTTTTTTTTCTGTACAGAAAATTATTGATTAATAAAAATTCATATACATATATTTATAAAAATATATATTTAATGTATTTTTAATGTTTTAAATTATTAAAATTTATATTAAATTAATTAATTATTTAACACGAATTCATATCAAAATTATTTTATATATACTTATACTTAATTTTAATTATGCAATAGGAACTTTTTTAAAAATTTTATAACAAATATTTTAATTAACATTGTGAATTTGACTTATTAAAATTTAATTTGAACAGTTTATTAATAAGTAAAAAATATTATACTAATATATATAAATAATTCACGAAAATAGAGTAAAATTAAATTTATTTTAATTCAAATTTATGATATTAAATTTATAATAGTTAAAATATAATTTTTGATCAAAAAGAATATTTAATGTTTAAATAAATTTAATCTTTTACATAATGCATAGTATATTGCATAAGTAAAAAAAATCAATAAAATATGTATACTGGAATTAAATCAAAAAATTATATTTTCGTGGTTCAATAAAATTTACTGAAAATAATGCGGTTGTTGACAAGATTTGAAATAAATCTCTTTGACATATTTGATTAAAATTCATGAAGATATTACATAAATATAATATTAAAATTTCATATCAAAGCCGTATACGGCTTAGATTTCATCATATCAATTTCTAATGATAAGCAAAAAAAAAAATGTTCCCCAACCGGGGGGGATCAAAATTCCTAACAAGGAAATAAAATTACTTGTTGTGCTGCAAGGACTATGTATACTAAAAAGATTGTTACATTTCTACTGCACAGTGACAACAGAATAAAAGTTTGATAAAAAAATAATTACTATTTTTCATCACATCAATCAAGTTTGGATAATCTTCTTCTTCTTTTCCGGCTGTACAGTACTGGGCAACTCTTTTTTCCGTCAGCTAAATCAAATCATTTCATTTTTCAATTATTTTATATCCTTATCAATGATTTAATCAAATACTTTTCTATTTCAAATTTAACTCAATCATTTTTTATGGATTCGTAAGTATTATTTAGTTTACTAATCTATTTTCCCATCTTAAATTTACGTTGTTGATGCATACATATTTTATTACTAGTACTCATTTCAAGTTGAGTAAAATTAGTATGACGTCAATTCTTTGGCCAACTTTGGCCAGTACACTACAGACTAAACAACATCTACCACAGCATAGTATACAATACACTCTAAGCTAAGCTATCCCTATCGTTGCTCCAGCGAAAATCACAAAATAAATATATAATCATTAACTTGTTATCTTTTGCTCTCGTTGACTTTCTGCAACCAGATAGTAGAGTCAGTACAGAGTTTGCTTAGCAATAGTCAAAATTAATTAATAAAAAGAAAAAAAATTGAGACACTCCGATAGTTAAACAGTCTTTTAATTTAATTTCTATATTAGAAACTATATTTTTGCAATATCAAATGTAATTTTAATTTAAGATTAAGGTAGAAAATCAAATTTCTACCTCTAAATTATAATTTTATATACCAAAAAAATTACTGATTTTATTATTTGTAAATTTTATTATTAAATAATTTATTTTTTATTAAAAAAAAAATAACACTTGTAGTAATATTAGTAAATAAATTTTTCCTCTCACATCATTAAATTAATTTTTAATTAAAATTTTACCAAAATTTTTGCTGTCCATAAAATTGTTCTATCGATAAAAATGAAATAATAATATTATTATATGATCAAGGATTGGTTTTTATTAACTTAACATTAAAGAAACTTTTATTGTCATTCAATATTAAAACCCCAAAAAAAAAGTGTTTTTTTTATACTTTAATAATGTTGTTATATTTGGTTTATAAAAGCACACTTCGATAACTTTTATGATCACGTTTTTTTTTTTTTGTATTTTTGGTTTTTATAGTATGTTCAACAGCAGAAAATATTATGTATTATCTCTCACTTCTATCGCACATATTGACAATGACATAAATCTTTTATAATATTGAATATTTGATAATAAAAACCAAAATATATATTTGAAAAGAATTAAAAATTTTGTTGTCAATGTGATGAATCAATAAAAAAATTTTCTTTTAATTTTCGATAATGTCGAACCTAAATTTTTTATAATTTTTTGATTAATTTGGGTATGTCATATTTATATATAATATATCGACTAATTTTTATTTCTAAATTATCTTAAAGTAATTTAAAAATTTAAATTAAAGTGTTGGTAAATTCTTGAATTTATACCATTTTCTATTATCATTATAAATTCATGGCATTTAGATATAAAGCAACATATATTTCTTCGCTAAGTGCATCGTTAATTCTCTGTATACAATTTAACATTAAAAATTTAACAATTTATCTAACAAATTTTTGTCATCTCATACGAAAGCTTTGCATAACTTAATATTGCTTATATACTATATACATATTTAATTTTATTCAAAAAGGCATGATACAATCAAGTACTTGAAATTAAATGATTTTCTGCAATTCAACACGAAATATTTTCTAAAAAAAAACCATTTTCAAATAGGAAAAATAAATTTTTTTATAAACAAAAAATAAAATATATTTGGAAATTAGGAAATTATGAAAAATAAATATTAAATATAAATTTGTCATTAATCTATAAAAATTGTATTAATTAATTTTTCCATGTGGTTATAACAAATATTTAAAAAAATATGTTCAATATTTTTAATTAACCTAAAAAAAAAAATTATAAGTACAAATCAAAATAAATAATTAAATCTAAAAATATAAAAATTGTATGGATGATTATAAATAATATTACATGCATGATTATTTTTAGTATAATTCTTAATTATAACAAAAAAAAACATTAATCATATTTTATTTCAATTATTTGTGAATAAAACTTTTTGATTACATAAATGAAATATAAACATTTATTTATATAAGCGAAAAAATTTTGTAATTAAATTTCCAAATTTTCTTTATAAACATTTAATTTATATATATTTTGCTTTTATGAAAGAACCAAACCACGAATTGAAATTTCAATTTTTTTCTAACCATCAGAGAAAATAATAAAAATAGAAAAAATAATCGGCAAATTGTTAATTATATAGTCTGTACTTATGTTGTTATGTAATTATCTCTAAATGAAAATCATATATAATTTGTATATTTGTATAACCAATCATTAAAAATAATAATTTTAGTTAAATATATAAAATGATCTGATATAATATGTAAAAATTTAGAAATTTAGATTTATATATTTCACATTAATATTTCCAATATTTCAGTTTACTTATTAAATAAAGTAATAATTTTTTTAGGAAGCATATGGTCATTCTTTTTGTTATAATCATTTTGAAATAATCTTAATAAAATAATATTATTAGTTTCGGTATATAAAGTTATTTCATTGCATAATTATTTCCTTATGTTTGAGTTATAAAATAATATTTTTTTTAATAATTAAATATATTTAATAAAAATATTGATAGCATATTAAGGATAATTTTACACCATTTTTTGAGTCGTAATTATAAAATTTATTTAAGTATACCTTAAATACATACTATGTTTTTTTTTTCATTTATAATTCAAAGATTAATATTAAATTTATCTTCACAATTCAATTTTGTTACATAAATTTTTTTTATCTATATAATTAATATAATGGAAATTACATAAGAAAAATAATATCTATTAAATATGTTATTGATATTTGGTCCTTTATTTTATATTTTACACAAGAACATTCTTTTTAGGACACATAATCTTTTCTGTAAATATAATGAAGTTTTTATGTTGACGTTTTCATATTGAATGGGAAATTGAAGATGCTGCAGTAATACGAAGTTAATTAAAAAATTGGTTTTAAATTTCTTCTATTCATAAAGATGTGAATTTGTCATCAGTTGTTAAGGAATAAAACTACTGTTAAATAGACAAGCATCTTATAGCGAATTAATTTTAAAGATATATTTACAAAATGAACATTATTTTTAATGTGAGAAAATTAACCATAAAATATGAAATATAAAATCAACTAATTTGTCTAAATTAAAATTAGAAAACTTATTTTAATATTTTAATTTGGAAAAAATAAAACTCTTTTGATATATAAATATTAACTATGATATACTTAAGATTGTGGTAATGCAAAACCAATTTTATGGTTCATTCCTTTAATCAAAGCAAATTTTAGTAAAATTTTATGGTTTATTCCTTTAATCAAAACAAATTTAATTGAAATTGTTACTTAAAAAGAATAATTTTTTTACATAATTTTACTATTTTGTTATAAAATTGGTTCCTTTATTTAAAATTTTACAGATTTAAATTATGTCATACTTTATGTAATTTATACACAAATTTTGTTCATTTTTTGTGATTTATGTTTGTTTTGAAATATTATTCTCAATTCCTTTCGTTCATTTGTTAGCCGGTGATTTATAAAAGAATACTTTATCTAATTTTTAACCATCCTTTATTTATAGATACTGAGCTTTTGTATTCCAATTAGCATTAGATGAAAATCCTCTAATAAATAACAAATTTGGACAAAATTTACTATTACTATTAATCAAACAGACAAGCAGACTGGTATTACTGACGTATATTATATAGCAGAGAAATAGTTTAATAGTCTTAGCAGAGAAATAGTTTATTTAAAACTAGAGACGAATTATGAATTAATTTCAATATGAAAAATGTGTGCTAGGCAGTTATAGAAATAGAGGAGAATTGATTTAGTTAACAAACATATATTTTAAAATCTAGAATTAGAATAAAATATGGTACCTAGTCCAATTCTTTAAATCAATTTTTGGTTATATTTGTGATTGAGAGATTATTTGCCCAATATATCCTTTGTGAATATGATTTTTTTTATAGTGACAAAAATGAATTGAAACGTTTTAGCTCAAAATTGTCAAAGAAATTTTACAAATTTTGATAAAAATTTACCAAAAGTTGTAAATTTTCGTAAATAATTTACTGAGAATAATAACAAATTAAAGGACTTATTCGTTTTGGCACACATAAACAACAAAAAATTATATTAGATTTCAAAATTTCTTTTCCAGAAGATATAATGTCAACTAAAGTAAGAAACTTTTTCTCTTATTGTTAAAGAATGCATATCACAAATGATAATTTTTTTCATCCATCATGAATGTCATGGAAAATTTCTTTAAACTATTTTACTTATACAGAATTTCATTTTTTTTTTTTATTATAAAACTATTTCAAATAATTTTCCATAAATTGTTATTGCGTTCTTTTTTTTTTACATTTTACATTATCGAATTTAAAGATTGCATCCTGATCCTATAACGAACACCTACATAAATTCAATAATATATAATATCACTAATATGATTACCGTATAATATTTGTATAAAAGATAATTTTACACACGATTCGTTAGCAAAATATAAATTTTTTCACGTGGTATACATAATAAGTCACGTTGTTATCATTTCATTTATATTAATTTTTATGTAATAAATTATTATATATACTGATAAGTTTTGCATTACCTTTTTTTATATTTGTAATTTGATATGTTACAAAATTCAGTTATTGAATATTTCTTAATAATATAGATTGGATAATGAATTAATGGCTTAATAGAATGTGTATTTGACTTAGTCGTTGATCGATGGATTCAGATATCAAAATAATGAAAATTTGGATATTATATGGAATTAGAATATAATCTCAAATGACTTACGTTATTTTTCTATTGTAAATTGTGTAGATATTTGAAAATTTTATTGTTTGAAGTGACATTTGTATGCCAAAATTATTTTCCCAGCCTTACCACAAAAAAAAACTGAATTTGTTAAATAATAATTGCAAATATTTCTCAAGGAAATATTTAGTATTAAGCATAATAACGATAACGAAAATTTTGACATTGATTATCCAAACTCCGATTACAATTATTTATAGTAACTTTAGTCGACGAAACGAATCTGACGAAAATTGATAATATTAGTTACACATTCCTGTCGGCACTTAACTATGAAAAAAACATTATTTGAAACTGAAAATTATTGATTACATTTATAATTCATATTAAATATACAATTTTTCATTTGTATGTTAATTCTTGATATTTTTCCGCATAATAGTGATTACCATCTATGTAATTGGAACAATTTTCCGAAAATTCTCTACCAATTATTAACTAAAACTAATTTACATTTTCAGGATGAAATTATATTTGAACATCCAAACAAGTTTTAATTAAAAATGAAAAGTGTTTAAAATGTATTACATGGAATTTATAAAATTAAAATAAATATATCAACGCATCAAATGTATTTATATCTATCATGATATTGAGCATTTGTTTAGCTCATTTCTCCAATAAAAAATTATTCATAATATTCATTTCAAATGTTAAAATCAATTTTCATCATACATTTATTAAATCAAATGAAATATCAATAATTATGGATAACATAATATCCATAAAAATACTAATAATAATGATTGTCGTAACATCAACAACAAATGGTAGTGCTGTTCATAGTTCCTCAACTAATCCAATGATTATAGAAAATAATAATGAACCTACTATTACTACAACTGATAATAATAATAATAATAATACAAGCATTTCATTATCTGACATTAATGATAAAAATTATTATATAAATTTGGAAACGACAACGGGAATAATATTAAGTACAACAATGACAACAACACAATTATCATCAATTGAACCAACTATATTTATTGGTAATACTACAGCAGCATCGATAATATCAACTGAAATACGTTGTCCAACAAACGAGGAATATGTATTCCCGGAAACAGGTAAGAATGTCTTTTTTTTTTCCTCATATTTTAAATATAATTTTAATAAAATCATATTATAATTAATTTAAAAAAAAATTAAATTTTGTTGATTTAATTAACAATTAAAATGTTTAATAAAAAATTACTTGTAAATAAATTTCTTATGTGATAAATTTACTTGTATATTGTGGATTAAGATTACGAATGAAATCCAATCAAATAATGACCAAAACTATCTTAACATTTACTTCTGAATTATATATAGAGATTCTATAATCTATAAGGATTATTTAAGAGTGCATTATTCATTTTCATTTCAAAGAAAAATTATATGTATTTACATAAAAAATTATGTGGGTGTCCATTTAATGCTACACATATATGAGTTTAAATTATTTTAAGGTGCTTAATTTGCCAATAGTTTTTGGTTTTTGGTAGTTTATTCCTTATGCTTATAATAATGATTAAAAGCTTTGAATTAAAATTCTCAATATTTAAATACATAATATGCAAATTGATTTAATTAAATTGAAAATATTTTTGGTAAATTCCTTATTTATTATATTATAAGTATTATAAATTTTGTAGCGTAATAACGCACATTAATTCATTAAATAATTTACATATCTAATGATTTTTGGTGCTGGTTTATGAACACTAATAACTAAAATAATTTATATATTATATTTTTATTAATTTTGCTTGAGATTTCTAGTGGTAAATTATTTTACATGGTGCAAATTTAAATAGCACGAATATAATTAAATTTAAAATTATTTGAAAATTTAATTAAAATTTGATGTGGTTATTATACCATTATTTCTATAATGTAATTTTAATGTAGCATTTACAGTTTTATTGAAACTATCATTAATAATAGTCAAAATTATAGAATTTTGAATAACAATTTAAAAAACAATACTGATTCATGGTTAGAATTAGAAGTCTTTTTCTCAGTCAGAAAATAGAATTGGAATTAATGAACTATAATATAGAACCCTAGAAAGAGTATATTTGTTTCATATAATTTCTATCTTATTTCTAACATCTGACAGCAAATTTGGGATGAAATTGTTCTTACAATCAGATCAATTAATATTTCTGTCATATTGATACATATCCATAAAAAATAGAAGTATAGTATTGCAATATACAAAAATATGTGCATATTGATATTGCAATAAATATTTACATATTATGATTAATATTTCCAAACATATTTCTACAATTTCTAACATAAATTTGATCAGTAAAGCATTTATAAAGTTATATAACTCAATAAATATAATTTCGTTTTTTAATATATAATAAATTTTTCTGTTAGTCAGAAAATATTTACATATACAAATATTTATAAATAATAAATAATACTATAAAAAGCAACAAGTATAATATTTAATTAAATTTACTTTAAATAATATAGAATGCATTATCGAAAAACCTATATGAAATATCATAAATAGACATACTTTCATTAAATATTCACGTTCTATTAAAATCTATATATAAATGTTATTTTATGCTTTTATGTAAACTATTATATTTGTGTGTATAGATAATATTTAAATGGTCAATAATATAAAGATAGTTTTTTATACATTTTTTATATCATCGAGGGCAAAAAAAATTAGCTTAAACATTACACTTTTCCAAGTACTACTTACAATGGTAGCTACATTTTATAATCATGAAAATTTAATGTACAAAGAAAATGGAAAAATACTAAAATGAAAACTTTTTAAGTGACAATGCGTTGATGATGATAATAATTTTAATAAAGTTATAAAGTCTAATGGAGGGATCTAATGTGCAACTAAAACACTTATTTTGCCAATTATAATCTTTGTATTATGTAATTTACGTTAAAATGACTTCATTTGATTAAATAATTTTATATTAATTCAAAATATCTAGGAAATAGTTTAAATTTATGAACTGTTCATTCTTATTAACAAGAAATTCAAAATTTATTTTCAAACGACGTCCATATTAGTCAACCTTTATGGTATATCTTCAGTAAAACAGATTATATATATGAATATAAATTTGAAAATATATAGTGATGATATAGCGTGGCTAGTAATTTATTTTAAATTACTTTATAAATATTTACGATGATATTTTTTTCTACATATACATATAATTTATTGATAAAATTGCACTTAATATTTATAGGATAAAATAACCCTTTTTGATAAGACTTTATTTCTTTCTTTATACATATATGGATCTTTGACTTCAACAAATTTTATAGGACATAAAATTGAAAAAAATTGAAAAAAAAAAATATTCAAAGAAATTATGCAAATTAAAGAGTATAACATGCTTGATAGATGGGTTGAATATCCTTAAAAGCAATTTAAGGATTTTTTTTTAACTATATAGTTGAAAAATATTTAAAATTAAATTTTAAAAATATATACAAAAAATATGATAATAGTTTTCCGACAGTATAAAATTTACCAATTCGCGGCTATAATGTCCTTTTTTTGTAAAATAAAATATTTTAAATTTTTCGTAAATTTCTATAATTTTAAATTTTTTATAGCATAAATTTTTAATATAATTTATTAATTACAGAAGTATATTGTAATTGGACTTGGGATAAATATTTATGTTGGCCACCAACACGAGCTGGTGATACTGCCAGGAAAAAATGCCCACAGCATATTGGAGTTGATGTAACACGTAAGTAAATTTAAACGTTTAACATTTAAATATTAATTATAATTAAATAATAAATATTTTTCAGTATTAATTTTAAAATTGTTTTACCATATGAAAATTAAGTAGATTTAACTATGACTATGTATCCTTTTTTTCAATATGTATGTTCATTTATTCATAGTTAATCTACTTAATCATCATTATATAAAATTTAAATAATTAAATTTATAAACAATTTTTTTCTTTTTGTGTTAATTCTCAATTTGAATTTTCATATTTGCTGGTATACATAGTAAAAAAATTAATTTATAAATGTAAAATTAAATCCCTTTTTAACATTTCAAATACTTCATTTAATTGTTAAATAAAACATTTTCTTTTTATATCGATTTTATATTTTGTATTACACAAAAATTCCATTTTAGTTTTGTAATTAGGTTTTCCAGCTAACTGCATTTCAATTGTATATATAAATTTTCTGATAGACTTTAAATTGTTATCATGCTTGCATTGCGACCCTACCAGTATTATTCGAGTATATATAAACTCTCATATTACATTGTTAAAATTTTGAAATCCAGTATAATAAAAGTTCTCACCAAAATATATGGCTTTGGCCTTGGCACAACTATCTATAAGTAATTTTTTTTTTTTTGCAATGCGAACAATTAAAAATCAATTTTTTCACTGAGTTTTCCATCATTCAGTTTAGATGTGAAAATTTATTTCGACTAATTTTTACGAATCTATAAAAAGTTAAGGCGATGCTAGTAGGAATAATATACTATATTTACATCTTAATTAAATTAAATGGGCGGAGATTCCTAAAAAACTAATCGTTCAAATTGGCTATTTTACAAAATTTCTAATAAAAATTTTAAGTAAATCTTAATTTTGGACATTTTTGGTTACAAAATTAAATAAAAAAGTTTTTAACAAACTCATCCATTCAATAGCCATTAGTATTATGTCTTGTTGATGTCAATCAAATCAATAATTTGGTATGCAGGTGCACAAAAATTAATTAAAAACAAAAGTATATGGCATAATAATAACGTTTATTTTATTTTTTTGATAGAGAAAAAACAATCAAAAATTTTAGAATGAGAAATTATTATTTGACGTTTTTTATATGAAAATTACATATAGAATATTTAATGATCTGTAAAGGTGATAATTAAATTTTATTTTTTATAATTATTATTGAAAAATTGGACTATGTTTTATAGTTCTATCTAACATTGTGGATGATTAGATTTTATCAATTAAATTAGTGGGAAAATTTTAATTGAACTTTGTTTTTTAGCGAAAAACAACGATGTAATCTATAAATATATATAATAAATATAATGAATTAAATGAACCATCAAAAAGTTAATTTGTGTTTTTATAAAGGCCTGTAAAAAATTTGTTGAACATTAATTATATTAACCTCATATAGTCAAAAATTATGCAAATGCTATGACAACATTTGTTTTGATTAATTTTTAGTGCATATACAAATTGCAATTAAACTTTCAAAACTTTAAGAAGAAACTTAATATTATCGAAAAAGGAAAAAACAATTTTTATAGTTACTACTAAAATTTAATGATTCGTTGAAAGTATGTATTTTTCTTGATGATCATAATGTAAAAATTGTTTCAAAATTTCAATTTATATTTAACTCATCTTTAGGAAAATATATGAATATAAAAATTAATTAAATTTTGAAGTTTTGATTTAATTAAAATTTTAACATTAAACATAATCTATACTTACATATATGTATACTTATTTGATATTTTAGAATTTGCTGAAAGGAAATGTGACATAAATGGTAGATGGGTTGGATATCCTGAAAATAATTCACATTATAATCCAGTTGGTTGGACAAATTATACAAACTGTTGGAAACCAATTACTGCTGAACTATTTATTAAATGTAATACAGGTGGAAATTGTACGGTAAAAGATTTATTGATAATATCTTAATACATATATATAAAATTAATATATATATATATATATATTTTTTTTTTGGTATATAGCAAAAAATTTTAATATCTAAACAGATAAGGGTATTAGAAATAGTTGGCCTAACATTATCATTATGTACATTATTAATATCATTAATAATATTTTTTAATTTCCGAAGTTTACGTAATGCACGTACAAAAATTCATAAAAATTTATTTATTGCAATGGTTATACAAGTAATAATACGATTAATATTGTATTATGATCAAGCAATTATTCGGCCAAGTGATCAATTATCTGGTCATATAAGTAGTAGTAATGGTATTGAAAATACGGTAAGTAAAAATACTTGTAATAGTATAAAAAAAAAAAATATTGTCAAAAATTTATTTACATTTTGTCCATAAAAATATTAATTTAAAATTTTTTATTTAATTTTTATTCTCGTATTAGCCTTACTTATGTGAAGGATCTTATATATTATTAGAATATGCAAGAACTGCAATGTTTATGTGGATGTTTATTGAAGGATTATATTTACATAGTGGTGTTACATGGATGACTGGAGCAAGTAAAAAAAAAATTTATAATTTTTATTAAATTAATTGAAATATTTAAAAAAAAAAAAATATAATTTCCTTTAAGGACGATTTCCTTATATAGCATATGCTATTTTAGGATGGGGTGTACCAATAATTATGACTGCAATTTGGGCATATTTTACAGCAAAATATAATGGTGATGAGAAATGTTGGTTTAATTATAATTTAACACCATATTATATGATATTGGAAGGACCTAGATTGGCTGTAATCTTAGTAAATATATTTTTTTTTAGAAAAAAAACTTTTATATACAGAAATTATTTTTAACATTTTAATTTATAAATAATAATTTTCTTTGCAGTTAAATTTATTTTTCCTATTAAATATAATTCGAGTACTTGTTGTTAAATTACGTGAAAGTCATAGTAGTGATTTGGAACAATTACGTAAAGCTGTTAGAGCAGCAATTGTATTATTACCATTATTAGGAATTGCAAATTTATTATATTTAACAGATTCACCATTAGATAAATCTGTATTAGAATTTGCATTATGGTCATATGTTACATATTTTTTTAGAACATTTCAAGGACTTTTTATTGCAGTTATTTATTGTTTTTTAAATGGCGAGGTACATGAATCTACATAATATTAAAAAAAATTCAATTTCAAACTAATTTTTTTTTATACATATATTATTGTTGTTAGGTTCGGACAGCTTTAAAGAAAAGCTTATCTGTTTATATGTCATTACGTGGCCATTCAAATTGGGCACCACGACAAGCATCAGTATTTTCTGGTGCATATAATACAGCACCAGATACAGAAGGACAATTAAATGATTCAGCTAATAGGTATAAAATGTAATAAAATTTCAGTAAATTTAATTTTCTATATAATTTTTATGATAAAATAATAAAATTTTCGATATATGTATATTTTATTGATAATTTTTAGTAAAAATTTTATTATTGAACTTAATATGTACTTAAAAATAACATTTATATAATATAGGAAAATTCTATACCAATTAAAGGATTATTATTATTAATTTTCATAAAATTCATAAAAAATTATATATAATTTTTCTTTATTTATATAATTTATTAATTATATAATTAATTGACTAATAAATTTTTAAATTATATTTCAGACGTGAATCAAATTCACCACAATCTCGAAATCGTAACAATATAAATCGTTTAAATAATCGTCGTCGTACAACTAGCTGGACGATGTCATTATGTTTTCGGGGCCAGAAGGTATTAACGGATCCGCCAGCATCGACAGCACCAGAGTCAGTTGTATTTGAGTTGTCAGAGCATTAGAGATATTTAAAAAAAAAAAAAACACCTATTTATAATATTAAATAGATTAAAATCATAAATAAAAACATTTAATAACAAAAAAAAGATAGAAAATAATTAAATATAGTTTTAAAAGCAAAACATATTATTTTTCAAAAATAAAATAGAGAAGCATCAAAATAGCTCATTCACCATCTAAATTCTCTATCTCAATTAAAAAATAAAATTAAAAAATTAATTTAAAACTTTTAAAAAATATATAAATTGTTTTTTTTTTTGGACATTCAAAATCGAGTAATTTTCAAATTCATTTTTTTTATAAATCCATAATTTTGTTTTCAATGTTTTCAATTTTTAATAATTAAAAAATATATTTTGATATGCTATATTAGTGTTCCATTAATCTAATAGAAAGGAAAATTTTGTTTTATAATTTTTTATAGTATTTTTAAATATTTGATTTAATTGTTAATTATATGATTTGGTAATTTAAATTTTTTTGTATATTAATTTTAATTATTTTAACTTTTTGATTTACCATAAACTGTATAGAAGATTTTATTTATGATTTTTTTTAGAGGTATGTAAAAATTTTCATTTTAAAATAATTTTGTTTTGATTATTTAATTGATTTGCATTTAATTGCATTTTTAACAAATTTAACAATATTTTGGGATAATGTAGAAATTTCATAAATTCACTGAACCATTTAATTAAGAAATTTAGTTTAATTTGCCTTATATTAATTAATCATTTTTGTTATGTGGCATTCTAATATCAATTTAGTCATTTTACAATTCAAATTTCTGTTCTTACAATTTAAATTGGTTTTTTTAACATTTGAAAATATACTTTTGGAAATATTGAACTTGATTTGAGACAAGGACACATTTTATTAGTCGCAATGACAAATTTAATTTATTTGTAAAAAAAAAAAACAAAATAATTTAATTGTAAAAAAACTAATTGTGTTTTTAATTATGTAAAATTTTGTTCAATATTGAATGAATTTATTAAAAAAAATGTTTAAATTACTAATATACATTATTTAACTAACAACTTAATTAATCATAAATATTTCATTAAAACATTTATTAGTATAAAATCATTCAAAATATAAATTGCTTGAGATATTTTTATCTTGAATTGTATATAACCAGGTCTAATTAAATTTATTATGTAGTGTAGAGTAGACTATAATCCTTTCATTAATTATACTTTAAAAATCATTCTTAAAAGAAGTCTCATTAATTTAATTCATTATAGTAGAAGTAGATTAATTTATGCTTTAATTTATTATTATATTAGTTAGATATGCTCTGCAACTTTTGTAGATCATCAAAATTCATTTTTTTTGGAAATAAATGTTTCTATAAACTTTTTAAATCTTATATGTTTCCTCTAAATTTATTAATTTATTTTTATTTGAATATTTTTCAATTTCCAAATTTTACAAATATGCTATTTTATGTTTTGCTTACTTTGAGCATTGAAAAAAGCTATTCTGTCTAACTTCTATATTAAAACTATAAAGCATACAAAAAATTATTTTTTATTTTATAATTTTTTTAATTTAATATTTCGATAATTTTAAAATTATTTTTAACCAATAAAAAATTTTTAACAAACAAAAAAAAATAAAATAAGAGAAGTGTCCAAGATTTTAATGAAATTCTTCATTTTCAGAACAAGTGTGTGATGGCAAGTGTTCGGCCCCGTTCAAATTTGGTTATGACAACAAAAATTACATAGAATTTTTTAATTCTAATTAATTTTTTTAAAAATTTACTAAAAAAATAAATTAATTCTTTAAAATAAATGTATAATTAATTATTATATGGTAAAAAAATTACAGCCTTATGTGAAATAAAAAAGGATTGGCTCCTTAAACAAAATGGAATTTAAACAAAAAATATATAAAAGTAAATTACAAAAAAAAAAAAATTGAAAAACAAAGAAAAAATTAATGAAATAATTGAAAAAAATATTGAGTCCTATTAAATGTATAAGTATATATTTATATAAAATATTGAAAATTATATTTGCTATAAGATTTTTTTAAAATTTATTCATTTAAATTTAATAATAGAATTAATAGAAACATAAATTGAATTTTAATAATCATAAATTATTGTATATAATTAAGATTTTAATGTTATAAAAATAATTACAAAAAAAATAACAACTTTTTTTATAATTCTAAATTAAAAAAAAAAAAATATGTATTTTTCTATATAGAACTATTTAAATGAAATTTTTAATAAGCTAAAAAATTATTTTAATATATGATGGTAAATATTAGATTTTTTATTATATTTTACCCTGCTTTAGTCAATTTTCTATATACATATATATATATAAATTAGTGAATTATTAAATGTTAATAAATATAATTGATCCTTTGTTGTCCTGGATAATATATTGTATGTGTAGCATTTTCAGGGTCAAAGTTTGATTAGAAAGATCAATTAATAATTGTCCAAATTAAATGCAAATTTGACAAATTCAAACACGACAATTTTTTGATTTGAAAATAAACAAATTTAATTTGAATAAGGACTAAGTGATTTGAAACAATTTGATCATCTGAAAATTAGTAAATATATTCAACATGACCGTAGTATATAGTGATATTTATTTGTAAATGATTATGATGTCACCTATAGTTAATTTTTATACAACCACTGATTTTATTGCATGTAATAAATGTGTGTAACTTTCAGAAACCATAACTAATTTTTATATGTGTAAATTAAAATATCATTTAACTTTTGTATGCTAAATAGCAAGTAACATTTCATTGAATGTCCTTTTCAAAGGATATTAATTATTGAATAAATATTATAGTAAAATCTAATTTTATATAAATGACTGAGTTTTGGTCCTTGTAAATTTTGATCGTTACCATAAAATATTTAAATTTAATGTTTCATATAATTCATTCAATCCAAATTGTATTAAAAAAATTAAATCATTTGTTTAGCAACATGTTGCATAAAAAAGTGTGTAATTTATGTTTACCATTTTTTTTCCATCTATTTTAAACTTATTTAAATTAATATATCAAATTTATACCTAGAATCAAAATTTTAATAAATCCGTATGAAAATTTTATCTAGAATTAATCTTTTTTAATGTATAGTAAGTAGAGCATTTCATTATAGTAGACATTTTTGCATTTCTCTGATGTTTTGGAATTTGGATACAATTTGTTATCAATAAAAATTGAATAAAATTCTTTATACATATAATTATATCTATAAATGAATCAAGTTTTATATAAATAATAAGAAATTAAATTTACATTTTTTGACATAAAAAATAATTAAAAATTAAAAAAGATAAATCAATATTTGTTAAGAAAAAATTACAAAAATATATTTAAGCGTATATTACCATTTCATAAAAATTGCTTTTATAAAGACCTGAATTTTTCAGTACCTAAAAAAAAAATAAAGATAATAAATTGAACCTTAAAACTTTGTGCAAATTTAAAAAAAATTTAATTGGCTTTAACTTTAAGAAAGAAATAATATTTTAAGATATTTATTAATTTAAAATCTAAGAATTAGATTTTATCATTATTTCATTAAAATTACCAAAATTACTAAAAACATTATTAAAATTAAGAACTAAATATAATATATGAAAAAAATATTTTTTACGATAATAAAGTTTATATAATATTATAAAATTGTTGAAGAAAAAAAGAAGAAGATTGTAACATTTTAAATTTATAAGAAAAACCATAAAAAAAATTATGTGTTTATTTGATATAACTGTGAATATAATTAATGTTAAAATGGAAAAATTGATAAAAAATATATATATTTATTTACAAAAAAAAAATGTAAACTAAGAAAAAAAAACCAAAACTATTAAATTTCAAATAAATTTATATATAAATAAATGTCCAAAATATAAGAAAAAAAATTATTGATTTTTATATATTTATCAAATAAATAATATCCCTAATAACAAATGGTCCATCACAAAGTGGTTCGAATATAAGCCCAATTTTAATATTTAAAATTTGAATTTTACAAATAAATTGTTTAAAATTAAACTTATATTTTTTAAGGACTAAAATCGACCAAATAAAAATAATTCACAATAATTTTATACGACACTCATAGTACATACCCAATGAATAACATTAATATAAATATATAGTATTTTTCTATTAATAATGAAAGTAAGTAGGAGTTGACGTTGAGTATGGCAATGCTTTTTACAATCTATTCGTATACTATACCAAAATTTAGGTATTTTCATTACCTTGAATTCAAACCAGTATACATGTCTATGCGACACTCGTATTCCATACCCAGTGGCTTCTAGCCACCACATCCTCTTTCATATATTAACATTTTAACTATTAATGATAAAAGTAAGTATTTTTCTATTAATGATAAAAGTAAGTATGATTTGAGTATGACAATGCTTTTTACAATCTATTTGTAATGTACTGCCCGATGGTTGGCCTGAGTACTCAGTAAATCATAAGGGACAAAAACTGAACAGAACCATAGGAAAATATAATTTGTTTTTAGGTTTTTAAATATATAATTTGTCAAGAAGGAAATTATATATATGTATGTCTCCTGTATGTATTGTATAATAAACTCAGTCGATAATGCAGTTTGGCTTCTTAACAGAAAATGTAAACAACATAGATAAAGTGTAAATTTATAGGAATTTTTAAACAAATTAAAATATTAAAGTATTTTTAATAAATACTTACTTACTAAAATAGTAAAAATAAAACTTAATCGTCGTCATACAACTAAAAAAAGGCCAATTATATAATGGGTGAAAAAATACCTAACATAATACCTAACATAATTACCTAATTATGTTAGGTATTTTATAAATAATCAAAATTGGGCAGATATTATTAAAAACCTTATACATCTTATCGAAAATTTTAGATATAGTTGTTAGGAATTGCAATCAAATGAATCATTATTATATTTATAATAAGTATTATATTATTTGTCAAAAACATCAAATTTTGTCCAAAGTACATGCTAAATGCATATGTTTACGGCGAATCATCAGATTCGATTGAATCTATCCAATTTAAGAAAACTTTCAATAAAAAGATTTAGAGTATTTTTCAGAAATCCACGCATACATAGTTTTCCAAATATTTAAATTATTTAATAATTATATTACCATAAGAGATAATTTAAATTATTTAATAATTATATTACCATAAGAGAGTTTATCATCTTAGAATTTCTTAACAATTAATATTAATCCGGCGAATTACCATTGATAAATGGAAAAGTGAATTGTTCTTGCTAGATTAACTAATGAAAGCATTATTCTTTTTTGAGTTGTCAATTTTTTTTATTTTGACGTCTTGTCATAAACAACAAAAATAAAATATCAACAAAAACATAAACAAACGCGATTAACCCGAAAGAATGGTAGAAGATTATAGAAGATTATTAAGCTAAAAATAATTAAAAAGTAGTTGATTATATTTAAAATTGTTGAAATACGATCTTTATATATTATATTTATATATAAATAATAAAATGTATGACAAAAATCAATTGTATAAGAGAAAAGTCAGAATATTGGAATGAAGATACCAAACAACTACATATATTATATAACAACCATATTACAGAATAAAATTTAAGAACAAAAACATAAGAACAAACCATAAAAGCACCATAATTTGACAAATGATTTTTAATCATTAATTGTTGAAAAGCACGGACAGCACGTGACGGAACTTTGAAATTAACCTTACACAGTAAAATACATGAATCTATCTCGCCGATTAAAAGCTTATTTCACTTTTAGGTCCTTTTTTATGAAGAGGTATAATAAAAGATGACTTCCAAATCAAAGAAAAACAATTACTTGAGACAGCATTTAGGATATGAGGCCTTAGTTTTTTTTTATAATGGAGAAGTGAACTCATTTCTATAGTTGATATTATACATCATCAAAATTACAAAACTATATTCTATAGGACGAAAGAACCTGATTTATGGTAAATTTTTTAGAAAACTTTATTTGGATATTTCGCTATACTCATTAGCATCTAAACGTATACTACTTCAAAATGTAGGTATATTTTAATTACCTTTAATTCAAGACAGTATACGTGGTTATGCGACACTCGTAGTCCATACCCAGTTGGCTTCTACCCACAATATTCATAGAAATGTAGTATTTTTCTATTAATGATAAAAGTAAGTACGAGTTGAGTATGACTATACATATTTGTACTCCAGATGGTTCCAAAAAATTAATTTAATATTAAATTTTTTGACGACATTTGATACCAAAATTATATAACTAATACTCTACTAAATTAAATAATCATTACAAAAATTTCTAAATTATTAATTATTTTTATTTAATATAATTTCTTTTTATTACTAAATATTCTTTCAGTTTTTTTTTTATATTGAACGTATATAAGATTTTGATATTATTTTATAAATAGAATTTTAATGACTCGAATCAATTTTTTAGTTGTTTTTTTTTTATATATAATCTTATTTAAATAATTATACCAATAATTTTTTTAATAAAGTTTTTTGTTTTTGTTATACAATAAATAATTTTAAATTAACAGAAATAAATTAATTTTTAATTTTTTTTTTAATAATTATATTTAAAATAATTTTTAATTTTAGTTTTATATTTAAAAAGTTTTAATTCATAATTTTAATTAAATTTTTTTTTTATTAATTAAAATATTTTTATTTTATAATAATTTTTTTTAAAAATAGAAAATTTCAATTAGACAAGAGAAAATGTTATCAAAAGAAATTTAATTAATTTTATAAAAAAAGTGAAATTTTTTTTTTGGCACTAATTTCGATGGAATTTAATTACATAAAAAAAGTTACGATATTATTTTTTTGAATAAAAATAAGAAATTGCCAAGAAAAAGTTATTATTCGTGTACCTAGAAAAATGTGTTTTTAATTTTACACTAAATAAATTTTCTTTTTAATTAAGAAATATATTATTTAAAATGATTGTATATCTAAATTTATTTTTTAATCTCTTGTCTAATTAAAAAAATTTGAATTGGAAATTTTTAAAAATAATCTTAATTTATTAGAGCCCAAAATATTAATTAATTTATTTAATCATTTAAATTAATTTTTTTATTTAAATTCATTTATAATTTGAAATAATTTTATTAAATGAATTTTTAAAATTATGTATATATATTTTTTTTTTAATAAATAGTTCTTTTTTTATATAATAATTTTAAAGATAGTTTTTTTAATATTTTTTTTTAGGTCCGCTAGAAATTTTTTTTTTCTTTAAATCTAAGATTAATTAATAAGAAAATTTACAATGAATTAATTTTATATAATTATTATTTTAACATTAAAACTCACATGAATGCACTTAAATATCATATCATAAATCTATGTTATGAAAATAAAAATTATTTAATAATTTATAGTAGTGTTAAAAGAAGGGAGGAATTATATGGGTCAATTAAATATTATATTAAATTTAAATTTACAAGTTGACAATTTTTATAAATTCAATTTAAAAATCTCATGAATACTGTCACAAATTTTTAAACGTTATTATGAAAATCAAAATTCTGCTAAATTTTTTTACTTAACAGAATTTTGGTTAAAATAAGTTGTGTTAAAACCATAAAAGATTTAACTATAATTTCGAGATTTTTTAAATGATATTATTTTGTATCATTTATGATTTTTCATTCAATTTAATTATGTGCCTATATTTCGCAATATAATAAATGACTTCAATTGATGAAGAAAATTTTATATCATCTTGAAAAATATAAAGAAAATTTAATAATAATTTTTACTATGTTTTTCAGGAGAATCAGAAATAAAAATAGGAAATTGTATTTTAAAGATTACAGATGTTCTGTATAACTATATATCCTGTATATGAAAAATCCGGTTTATATTTATATTTTCAGAATAATCTGCTGAATAATCTTATACAATTTTTATAGGATGAAATATGTTTGGGGTAAAAAACTTCTACATAACTGAATGACCTTTAAAAAATCTAAATATCATTTAATTAATTTTCTAATCGAAAATTGCAAAAAATTTTCGGAAAAAATTACTAGACAAGTAAAATTTTGCATTTTGTAATTAGAGATGTCATTTTGTTAATAGTATTACAAATTATTCATTCTTTATACGAATTTCAATATTTTTGAGTTTATTATTGTTTTTAAAAATGGTACGCAAAGCAAAATTACTTTTTTATGTTCTTTAAAGACATTTTAATTAAGTTTTTTGGTTAATTTACGTTATCTATAAATAATATTTTATATAATTTCAAAATAATAATAATAATATACATTAAATTTTTATATTTAAAATACAATAAAAAATTTATAAGAATCGAGATCAAAATATTCAAAAAAGAAAAATTTCCAATCATACTGACAAATATTAAAAATTTTATTTTTTTGTATACAAATATAATTAGATTCATTATGGCTTCATCATTTTATAATAATTTAATTAATTTACTTTTTTTTTTAGTAAATCAATTTATATATAAATAAAAATAATTTTTTTTCTTATTATACAACATTCGTTCAATTTTTCACATACAAAGAAATTGTTAATATTTTTTTTTTGTTTTGTAACAATTTTTTAAGATAAAAAGATTTTTAAATACGGAAAATTTTCTTTATATAATATCTAAAATTTTTAGATTTTCTAGTCTAATTTTTTTTTTAATTCATTTTAAATTTATACATATTTTTTTTTTATAATTTTTTTTGCAATATATTAATGTAAAATAATTTATTAAAGAAATATTTTATAAATTAAAAATTCAAATTCAAAATTATTTAATTACAGAGTGTTTCATTTGAGAATCGCAATGATAAATTTTCTGAATATTCAAATATAGACAAAGTTTATTCGGAAAATTAAGATATAATTATGATTTTATTGTAGTTATAGTTTTAAAAAGAATTATGTATTATAAAAATTAAATCAAATTTCATTTTGCCTTTTATATTTGCAATTTTATGCTTAATTTTCATTCTATTACAAAATCTTTGAATATTGATATAGTCGCAAGTCATCGAATTAAAAAATAATATAATTTAAAAAAAAAAAAATTATTAAATACTCTTATTTGCTCTCTTTCCTCAACAATCCAATGAGGGGGCTTCGCCTTGGCCTAATAGATGTTTCCCTCGCACGATTTGACCCTATTAATATTGATTCCGAAGCATAATTGCTCATAAAGTTTGTAATCTTCTCTAAATAGTTTTCGTAGGACAATTCATTTAATGGCACTTTCACGTAATTTACACAACTTTATGGTAGTTTACACAAATGTGACACTCTGTATAAATTTTTGCATAATATTTATAAATTATATTTATATTAATGATTTTTAACATTTTAAATTTTGAAAATTCTATAAAATATAAATTTAATTATATTATTTTTATATTTCCTTAAAAGTCATTTTTTTTTAATAAATTTTTATATCACTTGTTTTTTTTTTTCTTTTTAATATATTTTGATTTTTAATTGAATTTTTAAATGTTTTTTTAATATTCGTAATAATTATATCAAATATAAAATTATTTTCATAAATAGTGTATATATAAGATTCTGTGTAAATGTAATTTTATGTCTGTGTGGGTAAAAGTGAGACTGTAATTAAAATTTTCAAAAACAAAAAATTTAATTTTTTTATAGAAAATATTTTAAAAATTTTGACATGTAAAAAATTGTTTTATATTAATTTTTTTTTTAAAATAAAATTTAAATATTTTTAAAAATAATTTTTCATTCTTTTTTATTCATAGAGCAATTCCATAATTTTAAATTAATATTTTTTTTTGGTGGTTTAAATTTTATTTCAGTTTTTTTTTTATTTATATTAAATTAAATTGATTATATTTTAGCTTTATTTGTTCACTAAGTTTTCTTTTTCACTATTATATATTTTCGCTAAAATTAGCTAATGAATAAATAACGAATTTCTAAAAGTCTGTAAATATTATTTTCTATTATCAGGGAAACAGACTATTTATGAGTATTTAATATTATTTTTTAATATAATGTGTAATTAATATTTTTGAAATAATTAAATAAATTTATATTATATTTTTTCTTCTTCTTCTGTTTCTTAAAATTAAATTATTTGAATTAATTAAATATTTTTTTATATAATATAATTTTTGAATTTAATTTAAATAATATAATATTTTATGTATTTTAAGTAAAATATTTCTGTACTGCTTTAAAGGAATAAAGTTATTAATATATAAATGAATATTTAAAATGGAAAAAAAAAACCAGTTAAATAAAATCATATAAAAATTAAGCAAAAAATTGTTCTTTTCCAGTCAATTTGAATGTTTCCTCCTCCATTTTGTACATTTCAAGGAGCTATAATTATATAAAAAAAAAATTTTAAAAGAAATAAAATAAATTAAAAATTAATTAAATTTGAAAATTATTTTTTTTTTTAGAAATATAATAAATAAATTAAATTGCATAATTAAATATTTATAAGATATTATTGCAACTTAAAATTTTATTAATGGGCAAATATAATAGTCTAAAATTTAATTTTCCTACGGCAATACTAATTCAATAGGTCTAGAATTTATTGCTGAAAAAGTCTCAAGTGTGTTTACAAAACGTAATCATTTAGTCTTACTCTCAATTTCGATTGTTTTTATAGACCGAAATTTTTCGCAATTATTTTGCCTTTCAAGGCTCATGAATCTCGACTTGGGTGATCTATGCCTTTTTATATGTAGTCACAGCCAAAATATAAATATAATGTGCTTAAGCCTTTGATGGTTGAAATTGTGTGTCTTCGTCGGAACGAATGAACCTTAGCAGAGAATCTCTTTGATTTAGTATATAATTTTTGGATGTAAATTATAAGGAGCTCAAAATTTAGATACTTTGACTATTATCATTATAAAATTATAGTGAATTTGTCGTATTTGATTAACAAATTTAAGATTTACAATTTTGCAACTTAATTCATATTACAAAAAGTCATTCAACAATATTTTACTAAAACAATTGACGAAAGTGAGAGTAAAGCTGTGATTGCAAGTGAATTGGAAGAATGTATTTTATTAAGGCCATAAACAAAGCATAATTTTGATGAGTGAATGAAAATAATATGTTTATAAATATATATACAAAAAAAAAAAATTATAAATTTAATTAGAATTAAAAATGAAAGAAAAAAGATAAATTACATTTAAAATCTAAAGATTTCGATATGAAATAATATTTTATGAGTTGATTTATATATTTTTAATGTTCTAAACACTATGTATAAAATATACAGAATGTGTCACTAAATATCTGTCTGAATACTGGCAATATTATTTGTCGTTATAGAAGAAGTACTAGGAGAACAACTATTATCCGGTAGAAGTTGTAGTACCTTATCAACATCTTTACTAAAATCTTCCAATTGTTTTGTATGAGCAACTTTAAGTTTTTCCTTTTCACGTCCTTGTTTCATCCCAGCAGTCTAAAAAATTAGAGCACAAAGAAAAATTGAAATTAAATCTAAAATAATACCAAAAAATATTATTAACCTTCTTCTCTTCAATAAATTTCTTCACATTATTTTGTTTCTTTTCACGAAGACGACGATCTTTTTCATTTTTCGTTTTCAATGTTTTATCATTAGCAACTTCTTTAGCTGTTTCAACAGATGCTTTTGCTTGACTAGTATTCAATATTTTAATATCCCTTATAGTTTACAAAAAAAAAATTATAATATATATAATTTTTTATGGTTTTTATAGAAATTCCAGTTAATAATAATTTATACCTTTCGTGTCGTGCTTCTAGCTGTTTAATTTGTTGTAGTTGAACAACTTCCATCAATTTTTTTAATGATTCTTGTGAATCTTGTACATGCTGTCGTAACATATCCCATTCTTCTTTTTTATGTACAGATATCATATCAGCCCATGATGATGTTTGTTCAGTAATTGCTTGTTTAATAGCACTATCATTTCGTATTTCATCCTTGCTGCAAAATTATAAAAAAAATAAAAAATTAGTTGAATGGGAAACTAAAAGATTGTACAGACTCATTCAATTATTAAGATTTTGTTCGTTGTAAAACGTTACAAATTTTTCTAATTAGCAAGAAAAATTAATAGTATTTTTCGTGCTGAATACAAATTTTGTCTCAGCACAAGAAATATATGCATAATAATTTTTTTAACAAACCTCTTTCCTTTAATTAATTTATCAATTGCTGCATTTTGTGTTTTCTGCATTGCCATTCGTTCTTTACTATGTTTCTTTTTTAATGTTTCCAATTCTTTGTTCTGTTTCTTTGCTGTTTTCTGGAAACCTTTTTCATTTCTTAATGATTCCAATGTAACTGGTTCAAATACTAATGGTGGTTCTTTTGGTTCTTCTTTTTTCTTACCAGCATCTCTAGCAGCACCACCACTTGTTTCCTCAATACCCATTCCTTTTAATTGTTCGGTTTGTTTTGCTGCAGCACCAGCAAAACCTCTTGGATCTGATAACATTGCCATAAAATCACCAAAACCATCAGGTACATAAATTTTTAATTCAATATTACAGAATAACATTGGCAATGACATTGGAAAATTTGCTTCTGTACGTAATGAGATATGACGATAACCACCTTGTAAACCATCTAATGGTAATATTCTTTGACCAATTTGTTTACCACTTTCTTCACATACAGTAAAACGTAATACAGCTAAATCTGGTAATACAACTTTACGAAATAAAAATGGTTCTTCATTATAAACTGGATTTAAACCATTATTAGGTACTAATCGTGTACGAAATTCTTTTTTTATTGTATCAGATGGTAAACCATACATATCAACTTCAACATATGTACCAATCTTTTTTTCAGATAAAAATTGACCAGCAATAACTTGTACAGAACATGATGCTGCAATAACACCATCAACTGGTGCATCAGCAAATGGATCAAAATCTTTATCAGAACGTCTCATGAAATCTGGTTTTAATAAATAACCACAATTACCATTATATTCAAATTTGCCTTGATTTAATTGTAATGGTAAATCACATGTTTGAAAATTTAATGATACCATTTGACAACCAGCATTCCAAAATACTTGTGGCATATAATTAGATGAATCAGCACGTGTACCTTTTGGATAAATTCGTGACATTTGACGTTTATTATAATTGACAAAATCTATAGCTGATGTTTTTAAATAATTCATGCCAGCAGTTTCAGCAAACGATGACATATTATGATGAATATTTTTCTCTATTAAAGGAATTGAAAAAATATAAGCCAAGGCAAGTAGTCAAAATTGTTATTTAAAACTTACGAATTGCAACATCAAATCCTTGAAATTTAATTGGCTGAGCATAATTTATCATTGATGATAACCATGGATGTACATTTGTTGTTGAACCAGAATAATTTGCAGCGGCCGCTTCACCTTCAGCTGTTGCACCATCAGCACCTGGTGCTGCTTCAGGTCCTACAATACCAAATGAAATTACCTATAACATAATAATTATTATTTTTTGATCATATTTACCTGGAGTAACACCTGCTGGTGGTACATCTGGTGGTGGTTCAGCTGGTGGTACTTTAGCAGCACTAGCATCTTCATTTGGTTCATTTTCATCAATTGTTAATTCACCTTTTAAAAATAATTCTAATTCGATTTTTTCAACTTCCGGTTTCATACGTTTATTTTTAATTAGAATTTTACGTTTTAATGCACTTGGTGGAGCTAACGGTACTCCAGGCTCAAGCTGAAAAAGAAAATGGAAAATTATTATTTAAGGATTAAGCATTCATTTGAAATAAGTAAATACCGGCCAATCTGGTAATGGTTCTTTTAATAGAAGATCACCAAAAATTTCATCACAGTATTTAGCTAATTTATATTGCTGGGCTCGGTTACAATGATTTTCAAATGATAATATAACTGGATAATCAGATGTGACAAATGCACAATCACGTATTGCATAAATAACGTCCTTTTAATGAAAAGAAAATAATTAAATGAAATAATTATAATATTATAAAATTTAATTATTACTTTATATGAGATTTCAGTACACATTGCCATTCCATGAGTAATAATTGGTTCTTCATCTGGTGGTTTACCATTCCAACAATCCAATTCAACACATCTTTGAAGAAAAAAACAGTTCAAATTTATATTAATATTATTATACTAAATTATGATTCCATTTTAACAAAATTATTTACTATGGAATACTTGGAAGTAGATAGCAAATTGTCAAGGGAAACCCATTTAATTTCAGAATTTTTTCAGTGGTAAATATTTATTTATTTATCAGAAAATCATTAAATAATCGATCTAACTATTTAACCATAGTATTACTTACGAAATGTACTTCCAGGAGTAAGAAGTCTTTTAATAAGGTATATGTGATAATTTACTTTCAATATAACTAATACCAAGTACTTTCAAGTATATATATATAATTTTTCTCCAAATGGAACACATCTATAATAACCCACAAAAAATATATATAATAAATAATTTATTTACCTACAACCAGCTAATAATGTTTGTCTATACATTTCTACAGAACTTTTACCACCAAATTGTCTACCCGACAAATATGTATTATGTGATGAATTAATATAATAATGTGATAATGGTTGATCCATATCCATATGTATATCTAATTTATCTAAAAATACTGGAGCATTTTCATCTGACATCAGGTACCGTTTCAAACCATCCATTGATAATTGATCTACATATATTAAAAGCAAAAAAAAAATTTTTATAATTATTAAATAAATAAATAAATTTTTCAATAAAAATTTTTTTAATAATTTTCTTACGTGTTTTTTTATTTTCTTCATTTAATTCATAATCATTAATTATCTCTTTACAACGTTTTTCATCATAAAGTGGAAATAAAATTTCATTTAAACGTGGATCACGTTGTTTCTCATTCATAAAATTTACAAATTGATCTAATGTAATTATTTCTGCTTTACCCTTTGTACTAAATAAAATATAATAAATATAATAATAATAGAAAAAATACTTATATTTCATTTTTTAAATACCACTTACATACTAAAAAATAATTCTTCAATATCATTTCGTGGACAAACTTTATGATATAATGAATAAAATTTATCAAATGTAAATTCTTCACTTGTCATTGTACCAGCTTTTTCACTTGGTAAACCAACTTCACCAATTGATTGATATACTAATTTTTCAGTTTTACCAGATGCAAATGTTTTTGCTAAATTTTTAACTGGTATTCGACCTTTTGAATCAACAGAAAATCCAATACGCATCCAACTTTAAAAAATCATTTTAAAAAAAAAAATTTATTTTTATTAATGATATGATTTAAATTTTTAATAATAGAAATTATGCATTTAATGCTACAATAATATTTAGTTATTACTTTATTAAATGTATACAATAAAAATATATTTTTGGTATTTTTTTAAATTAAATTTAACTATAGAAAATAATAACATGCAACCAAATTAATTATTAAAAATTATGAAATATTTTATTTTTTAAATTACAATATAAACATAATAACAAAATATTAACACAAAAAAAAAACAAACATTTTAATTAAAAATATGGTAAATAAACCACAATAAATAATATGTACATAATTAATTGTATTGTATAAGTAATATTATTAAAATTAATGTACTTGTTTATATCCTCTATCCATACATACAATATAAACAATATATAAAATAATTACTATATATCGTCGGTCCCATACCAAAACCGCGACTGTGCAAATGAACAGTTTCGAGAAAATTGCGTTTTAATTTTTGCCGATTTGTGAAATTCTTATATAAGCGATATAGAAATTTTGTAATATTACAAAAACTACGACGAATTGCACATTTGTAGTTTTTGCATATTGTAGATTTTGAAATTTTACAATTTCTTGCATTAAAAACTCAATTTCATAAAAAACGCACATTCGCGGTTTTGGCATGGGACCGACGATATTAATTTACATAAAATTATAATTAAGTTTCAAAAAATAAATCAATTTTTTATTTACTCAGTTTTACAAATTACAAAAGGATAATCATAATTTTAACGGATATATTAAAGAGGATAACCAAGAGAAACAATAAATGTAATAAATTTTAAAACATAAAATTAAATAGTATCCAAAAAATAAATTAATTACAAAATATTATAAACTCGTTATTTTCTAATTCATATTAAAATATCGAATATAAATTTCAATTTTTATTAATATTTAATCATATACGCATTCATTAATACACACACAGACAAATCTCCAGTGTATTATTAAAATTCTATTTAAAAGGATAATATTTTTCAAAAATTTAAACTTCAAAATTCCAAACAAATAATAAAATTTATAATTACCTACCCGATTTAGTATATATCATAAACAAGAGTAGATCATATTATAAATTTATTAGCAGACAATTTTAAGTTATTTATTAATCCTTTTTAACGAAAATATCCTTCAAGAGTAAATATGTAGAAAATAATTACAAAAGCATACCTATGTTATATATATTTAAGTCATTATGTACAATAAATTGTATTCGGGTCCTATGTACATTATTTAAACCAAGATAATCAATTAAATGTTAATGTGAATTTATAACCTAAATAATTTATGATATCCTTGTTGTTGTTTTCAAGTACGTAAATAATAAATGAAAATATATTGTATTGACATGATTTTCCTTTTTCCTAAGAGTATTATTTTTTTAACTTTATTATATTATTTTATTAATGTTAATGTTTAGAGAATGAAATTATGGTTCGACTTATATACTGCCTATATCAGAATTTCATACGAAATAATTAGTTTTTTAAAACGATTAGTGAAGTTTTTGTATAGCTAATGACAAAAATGATAGTTTAATCTATTGTGAAAATGAAAAACTTAACAAATTATAATTCAATTTTGAATCCTTTATTCAAAATTACATATTTGAAACCATTATAGTTGCTAATCGACACATAAATTTATCTTAAATTCCAATATATTTAAATCAATTATAATAAATTTTAAAGAAATAATGATTAATTATTTCACTTTTATTTACGATATTTCATATACATATATATATAATTTGATCATTTACATTCAGAAATTCGTTTCAATTCGTGTTAAATTCCATGTTTATATATAGTGAAAAAAGAGGTTTAAATTTTGTAATAAATTCAAATAAATAAATAATTTTCTATATAATTATATTTCGTTTGATTACAATTCAGAAATATAGTAAATTATTTTATCGAAATGAAAA
Organism: Empis stercorea; assembly: GCA_949752835.1. NCBI lineage: Eukaryota > Metazoa > Arthropoda > Insecta > Diptera > Empididae > Empis > Empis stercorea. The sequence goes on from OX457087.1 coordinate 5,981,453, forward strand.
TGTGTACAATGTAATTTAATAGAAATTCGATTTTCTTATTTCTAACTATTCTATAAAAATTTGTCGATAAGAAACTTTTAACATCATATCGCCCTGTCTTCTACAAATTCCAAAGCATAATTTAATTTTTACCCTTTATAACTGAGTAGTTATACATAGATATGAAATATAAACTACACACATGACAGAGTTATAATAAAATGTAGAACCAGGTGCTAAAATATACCGATTAGCTTAATAAATCTAATTATGAAACTATACTCACAAAATTATCTCAATAACCAATTATCCTATATATACATATGTACGAGATATAAAAAAGTTTTCTAAAAGTGTGCATGAAATAATGAATATTATACCATTAATAATTATTAAATTTTTTGTACATAAATATGTATAAAATGTTTTTGAGAAAAGGTGGTAGAATAAATTATATTTAAATTTATATGTTATCGATATAAAAAATAGTAATTTGTTAGTTTAATAATATTATAAAAGATTATAATTTTTGGAAAATTAATCATTTTGAATGTTTAGTAGCATGATATATGCAAATTAGTATAAATATATTTCCAAATTTAGGGAATGAGTTAAAAATATGTCACAATAAAACATTATTTTCAGAAATTTATGTCACGTAAATTGAATTTATTCACAAAAGAGAAAGAATGAAATTAACTTATTTATGTATATGATTTTAACATATTACATTGCTGGTAATGTCAAGATCATTACCATTCCAATTATTAAGTTTTAAGGACATTTCGAAATTAGGAAACTTCTAGAATTTATATTAATATAATTTCGCTGATCTTTTTAAAATATGTTCGGCAAATATGCAGTACGAAATATTCCTCAGAGATTTATGCATAAGCATTTCTTTAAATTGCATAATTAGGGACTAATAATTTGCGAAGAAATTTTCACCACTATAAGCTAATTTAAATATCCTAATATTATTTATGTAATATTGATGCATGAAAATGAAGAATAAATTTTACTTTAATATTTGACAGCCTCAACATTTATTATTATTATCAGCATATTTACTAAATTTAGTATATAAAAAAAAAATTGAATAAAATACTAATTTAAGAATATTAATTGTTTTTTTTATTTATATTCATGTTTGGTTATGAAATTTATTTGGCATCAATTATATTGACATTTACAAGTATATGAGGATAATTACGTACCCTATATTTTAACACCAATTTTGGATTTACTGAAGCATTTTCTATATAATTCAGATTTACACTCATATAGAAAAAACCATCATACCAAATGAATAAAAAAAATATATATAAATACTTAATTAGAATTTAGTAAATGGATTTGATTATTATATATTTGAATAACACTTAAAAGCAAAAACAATATATACAATCAATAATCAAATATTGAATTTATGTTAAGTTCTGTTCTGGAATTTGATATAAAAACAAATAAATTAATATACTTAATATCGTCGGTTGCAGAAATTTTTCAACCATCTAATTAATTGACTAATAAATAGACTATTCAAAAAATAATAATATTTTAATTGATAAATTAATGGACTTATTATTTTAATTATAAAAACCAAAATAATTTCATTATAATTTGATGATAAAATTACGGTAGAATGGTTAGGTGTATATTTCAAAATTAAATATAATTGAAATATAAAATTAAATTTCAATTAATATTAATTATAATTGAATATATAAAATTAATTAAGATACCACAAATAAAATTAATTATAAATATATATATATTTATTTAGTGGTACATTGAAAATGACAGAAAACATTTTGGTTTTTCCGAAATTATCTAATTTAAATTCAGAAATATTTAAAATTTAAGGTCATTAAATATTTAGAAATTATTACAATTACAGAAGTCATTTTCACAATGTATATTATTATTATTATTTATGGATTTCTCTTTAAAGTTTTTACTTTTGATTTTGACAGAAACTCCTTAAGGATCAACTTTATATTTGATTAAAAGCAAATTTATATAGTGGGTAATCAAGATTGTAATGTTTCTGTTTTGTTTATGAACAAAATATGGTTATGGTTGATTAATTTTTTATAGCCTGAACTTATGACATATACCTAAATTTTTTGGCTTAGGAGCATTTAAATGAACCAAAGAAAACTATGCCATAAATGACTCTATTTTCTGTTAGAGCATGAATAATTTTCATAATAACATTTTGATTATAATATTATTTGATTTACATTATTTACTAATCCAAAAATAAAAGAAATAAATTTAAAATATTTATTATTATTTTTTTTCAGTAAGAAATTATTTAAGTATAGAAAAATATGTTAGTAATAAGAAATGTTCTTTCAGCAAAATGTCAAAACATATTTTGAAAATATGAAGAAAAAAAAAATGTTTATTTTTTTAGAATATATTTGTCAGCAGAAATATTTTAATATTTCAAGAATAATTTTACTTCAGGAATATTTTTTTATAAAATATATGTATGTATAATGTATATGTATATATGTATATAAAACAGAAAAAATGGAAAATTTTAAATAAACATTTTTCTTATCCTCTGCCTTTGATTATTATTTTAATGGCCGTAAGATATTTTTTATGTATTATAATATTGTATTATTATGGACTGAGTGATTTATTAATGTATAAATTGTTTTTAACAGGGTTGGATTAAAAACTGCTACAGATCGAGGCATAAAATTATATGAGCCACCTCACAATAAACGGGCACCTACAACAATATTGCAATGGACTTATCACTTAATTCAGATATATATAGCTAGAAAGTGGTAAATCCATCAAAGTGTTAATAATTATTTGTTAATTATAAATAATTAACCTTAACCTAAAGAGTGTAGGTCGTAATTTTGAAAATTACCACGTGTATATCGTATCGTAATTGTACTATTTCGAATATGAAATGATATTTTATCATTATTTTTGTATAACATTTAAATTTATTTCATGCGAAACCATTATACATTTTCAGTGTTTTGTATATATTCAAGTATTGCCATTTTGAAGATTTGAAATTTTTGTACCTGTCAGTTTTGAATGAAAAATATTCATTTTTCAATTAATTTATATAGTTAATGTTGCTTAAATAAATCCAATTTTGCCAATAAAAATTCGAATAATTTTTGAATAACTCTGTATGTAATGTAAGTAAATATATTTACATATTACAAAAAAAAAATTTCCTCTTATTATGTTAAATTTTCTAATTCATCTCTGTATAATATAATATAAAAAAAAATTGTATAAAATAATGTAATGATATGATAATATTATTTATTGTATTTTTTGTGGTATATATATGTATTAGAAAATCATGAAAATATTTCGTCCTTGTTTTCATTTTCTCTTTTTAGTCAAAGTCCATGAGACAAAATTTGATTAGAATGTAATAATATGTTTACAATCATCTATTTTTCTTTTTACTTATATTTTATCTTTTTCTCTTCTGTTGAATAAATTACAGAAATAAATTGAAAAATATTGTAGCTAAATATGTATAACAACCAAAAGTGAATTTATAATGTGCTAAAAAACAAAAATTTCAAATGTAACAGCGAATATTTAAGGAAATTTATAGGAATTTTTGATTCTCAAATAACTTTAAAAAACAAAAATTATTTAAATTATTCAATTTTTTGAGTTATATTTATACGATAATGTAAATAACTTTTCCACTCATATTAACAATTATTCACACTATCATATAAAAGCTTTTAAAATATATAATTAAATATATAACATTTATATGTATATAAAAAAGGATAATTCTATATATATTATATATAAATTTTCTAGCATTTAATTAAAAATATTATTTTGCCAGGATATTAAACAAAATAATAATAAAAAAAATTATATGTTCACACTTTTTACATTTTTTATATATACTTACTGTTTCATTAAATTTGTTCTAGGACATGCATTATTTGCCTTATTATTATGAGTAATAGCACGTAATCCTGTTTGCCATCTCTGAACAAAAACAATTTTTTTTTTGTGTGTGTTCATGTGGTATACAAAAAAACAACAACATTGCAAAAGCATTTAAATATATAATTAAATAATTTCATTCCATAGTTTCTATTTTTTTTTTTATATTTTGTTATACATAATTAAGTTAGTTTATCATATAAGCAAAATGAATGGAAAAAATATGTTGAACAAATCCGATAGGATAATCATTTATAATATATATGAAAAGGACACGTCAAAAAATTATGGAATTCCCTTAAGAAATATACAAAAAAAAAAAAATATTATACATTTATAGAATTAGTAAAAAGAAATGTCAGACAATTTGTCGTCCACTCACATTTTACATAAATTTTAATTTTTTTTTTTTGATTTAAGATATTTATGGTTTTTTTTTTATCTAAAAAAAAAAACTGATGTTAAAAATTCATTCAGGATTATTTTTTGTTATACAGACTTTAGAGAGAAAAACAGCAAACAAAAAAAAAGGATAATGCGGTATTGTGTTAGGCTTTTGTGCCAAAATATATAAAATTAAGGCAAAAGCAACATGGAATTTTATTTTATATAATATTTTTTTTAGAAGAATATTTAATAATTGAATTTATATACAAACACAGACACAAACATACTCAAATAAATACACACACATAACTTTATCTTTTTTGTTGAAAATTTTGTAGAATTTGGAAGGCAACTAAGGATATTCCATATTCGTATGTATTATATATAAAAAGGGAACACGAGTAATTTAAACTTAAAAGTCGAAATGAAATTATATTCCTATTATATTAGTTAATTCCTTCTGTTCATTTTAATTATTTTAACATCAATTATATAATAAAATGAAAATATATAATATTAAAAGCTAGTTTCAAGAAAACCTTTTTGTAAAAGTAAAATTATTATGAAAATTACATTTAAAATTATATAATTCAAAATTCAATTGAAATTATACTGAAATTTTCAATTGAAATTCGCAGAAAACTGTGAAAAAGTTTTAAACATTAATTTTATGTGATTTACATTAAAACTTAGTTTTTGATAAAAGTTTAAAATTAAATTAAATTTCTTGTGAATAATTAATGAAACTTTATATGATTTTCCATTAAATATTATTATTCATGTTTCATATAAAATTCTTCTTGTCAAATTTAATTTTAAGTTTAATTTTCATTAAATTCAGGTAATATCAAATAATTTTAAGAAATTATAGAGTGTCAAGGATGATGATAATAAATGCTGAAAGTTGCTATCAATTTATTTAAAATCCTAATTGCAATTTACTCGTTTAATTTACTAAATTTTTTGAAATAGAACATAAAAATCCATCGACTATAGTTATCGTATATTTTTTACATTAATTTTTCACATTTCAAAACCATATCCCAAATTTATATTCATATAAAAATATTCTGCAAAATTCTGAAAATTTAAATATTTTTATATAAAAATCGTTCCCATTTATCCTGAAATTCACCATAATATTTCCTTATAAATATTTATATTTACAATTTATTTTAAATATTAAAATTAATATTTGAAAAACATGCAAAAACATTATTATTTTTATGTACATACATAAAATATTTTAAATAAAACGTGCAAAAAAAAAAGAGTGATAGAAAATATAGAAAAAGATTTTTCATTTAAATAGAAAAAAGTGAAATTTAGTTTTATAGAAATAGACATAAACTAATTTCAAAAAAGCGTTTGTAGAACTTACTGCTTTTTTAAACATGTCATCGGGCAAACATTATTCGCTTTAACATTATGAGTAATTTTTCTGAGTCCATCTAACCAAATCTATATATGGAAAAAAAAAATATAAAATTATTTAATAAATTTATTTAAATTTTGAAAATTTATCCAAAAATTTGTTGAAAGAGAAAATTGAACAAAAATTCAAATTAAGAAAAAAGTTTCAGATTTAAAAGGGACGGGCGGGCAAAAAGTCAATTTTCAATTTACAGATCGGCCTCAGTATCAATAAATTTGCCGGAAATGTCTAAAAAAAATGTTAAGAATTGTCGTCAACTTCGACTTTACAGTAGATCATTAAAGGTTTAACATAATTACTGCTGAAAAAATATGTACATATATTTTCCTAAGATGAAGCCGTGTTAATTGTGTAACAAAATGGCAGTTGGCTGCTCTTAGCGGTTGCAGATAAACGTATCATATAGTGATATGGAGGTATAATCAAATCAATTTTCCTTCTATAATTCATTTTTCTCTCAAATAAATATTTATTTGAAAATCCTGCTAGTAATATTTAATCTTAACAAAGAATAATACTAGCAGCATCTTTATATACAAATATTTTCAGGATATTCACAAAATTTTCAAATATCTGCGATAAGTAATTAGTAATTATAGTAAAAGTCCTTGAAAATTATTTTTCACACTCATTTATAGATTAAAATTTTATTCATAAACTAGATTAGAAATATTTATCCGAACTTTTTTTTCATCAACTTTTTGTGTAAGACAAAAGAGTCCTTTTTATCCTAATTGATGTTTGTGTTCTTAAAATAAAACCATTTTGATATAAATATACAAGAAAAAAAACATAGAAGAAAATTTCAAATAAATTCATTTACATTATAAAAAGAAAAATAATTTAATGCCTAAAAAAAATCAATGTTTCCTTTATCCTCACAGTCAGGACGGATTCATCTACACAAAAACAAAAAAACAGACCGTCTTAAAATATGAAATTTCAAAAGAAAAACTGAAAATAAAAGAAAAGAAAATTTTATCCTTCCGATAACGACATTAAAAAACAAAAAAAAAAAAGGAAACTTTATTTTCTTTTTTCTATTTTATTTGTATTTTTTTTTTTATTATTAACACCGAAATTATTAAAAAATATACCGAAAGAAAAGGCGTAAAAATTCAATTTTCCTTTCTTCTTTTTATTTTTTGGCAAAATTTTTGGAAAAATCTTTTTTTCTTTTTTTAAATATATTTTTCAGCTAAAAAAAAAAAAAGGTAATTATAATAAAAGAATTACTTTAACTGGCAGATTACATCCTGGGGATTCATTTTCAGCCCGATAGCGTAAGTAAACAAACAACGTAAGAAGGCTTATAACAGCAACAAAACACGAAGAAGAATTGTTTATACATTTTCTTCTTTTGTTTTCTTTTTAATTTTAATTAAAACGATAACGATAACAACGAAACGAGCATTAAACAATTTCATAGTACATATTAAATCTGGGAAAGGTGGGTGGCGGTGGTGTGTGCGGGAGGAAGAAAAAAAACCACAATTTTTTTTTCGTACCTGAGGAGTTAAATTTTTTTTTTTTTGTAAATTTAAGGATACATCAAAGAATTATTGTTGTTTTTTTTTTGGTTATTAAAATGTGTAAAACGACAGGGAAGAGTTTAATTATATTATTAAATATTTTGGAAATTTGTTAGAGCACCTGATACCCAGATATAAAAAAAGATTTTATAGTCTTAGTGCCATTGAGGAAATAATTTTTATCTATAATTGAAAAATTTAGAAAAGGTGTTAAAAGTCATAATTTATATATTGGAATTGTCAAATTTGTGAAAGAAAAATTTTGGATTTATAGATAGATGGGTAATAATAGTGTTTGAAGTAGGATCATAAATAGAAATCTAATATTAGTGCATGATTACTTTAATATAAATTAAGTTATTACATTTAAATTTTTGTGTGGCAAATAAGTTTTTCAAATTATTTGTTGACCTAATGTGCCTTCGATCGCTGATTAGATTAGTAAACAAAATATTGCTAAAGTGTTCATCATTAACCGTTTACAGGTACGCAGTTCTATGCCAGAATTATTGGTCTGTCACTCTTAGGAATTATGTGGAGATGTGGAACAGTATGAGCAGTTCAGAGCCTATATAACTCACCTGGACGAGCATACATAGGATAGCATCATTAATATAATTTCAAGTTTTTCGATAATATTTTAACAGAAAATATAAAAATTCTGTAACATTAATTAAATTCTACAAAGCTAAAAACATTTTTGCATAAAGATTTGCCAAAAAGTCCTTTTTCGAACTTAGCTCATTACTCAGGCTGTTGTGACATTTCACTATAAGCAAAATAACTAAATAATAGATTTTAGATTTTTGTTGCCACTACAAATAAAAAAAGCTTTGAAACTAATAATTAAATTTAAAACTTCTTTTTAAATATTTTGTGTATCAATTAATTATCATATAATTCAATTAACTTTTATGAGATACATTTAAAACTGCTTTTTAATTAAGATTTTTATTATATACAGTAAGATTTAAGCAACATGTATACTCTCTCTACTCTCTCTGGATTCTAAAATTTAATTAAATTCTGTTTTTTTTATGTTATAATAATGTTATTTAAATTTATAATTAAAAAAACAAAAATTGCCTAATAGGAGAATTTTTGTAACCAAGATTTTTCCTGTTTTTTTTTTGGTTTTTTTTTTTTTTGGTTTTTACAAGAAGGATTTAATTAAATGTACAAAAGGAAAATCTAATTTTGTTCTGTTTTTGTTGTATATATTTTTCTGCATTTCATTTTTCTTAATAATTAATTTCTCATTTATCAATATGATAATTAAATAAATTATTAAAGAATATTTCTTTTGTGGTGTCGCGCGCGTGTTTGTAATTATTAATAAACAGGTAACAAAAAAATAAAAAATAATTTACTTTTGATAAAACTTAATTGCAAAAAAAAAACAAAAAAAAACAATTTGCGAAAAATGAAAATGTAAACATAAATATTAATCGATTATAATTTTTTTTCAAAATTGTGAAAAAAAATATGAGAAAATTTGCCATAAAAATGAATTCGTGTTTGTGTTCATATACTAAAATAAAATTTAATTAAATTTTCAATTAAACTCTATACTAAAAGCAATTATCAACTTTATACTAAAAAAATTTAAGGATGTTATATTTTATTAAAAATTTGTTTTTGTTGGACAAATACGAGCTTTAAAACGTTTTCTTTTGTTATTTTAGCCACTAACTATAAAATTTTTGTTTTGTCAAATTAAATTTATGAGTGGGGTATATATGGTATAGAAAATGCGAAGGACGAACGAAAACATTAGTTAATATAAAGTATAATTTGGTGTGATGGACGATATTATAAATTACCTGGGGAAAAAATATTTTAGGATACGATAACATTCATGGAATAATAAGGTAAGAAATTCTAGAAAACTTTATTTTGTCAGTTTTATACGGTCATTAATCAAGTTTAGATTTGAACAATTTTATTGTAGAGAGTATAGAAATCTATAACTCTAAGAGTATGATGAAATTTTTGAATATTATCATCAATGTTTTAATTTTTACAGTTTTATGAGGACCTCTTATATCCCTCGTTTCATAATTCTCTTCTCGTTTTTGAATAATGCTATGATACAAAGCTTGACCAAAAAGGAGTATAGAACCAATAAAATTAGGCTATTGAATACCTTAATACATCCATAACCTTTTATACAAACGGAGATAAACCTGATTCAATTCTATAAGACTACGACTATACAGTTTACAAATGAAAAATTCGTTATTTATAGAAGCTTGCAGATGCAGAGCAAATAATCGTGAAGAATATTACTTATCCATCTAAAGGTACACCAAAGGGGTATTTGTCAAATTAAAGGAAACAATTTACTTTGCTATTTCGCACACGGAAACATCCTTTCCGTATGCATACTTGTCTCAATAATTACTAAACTTTCTATATCAGCCTGAGAAATTTAGGATAATTCGATAAACGAATTTATCAATCAATCACGATTGGACCACAATTTGTGGGTACTAAACGTATAATATAAGAAAACTTTAAAATTAAATATGTATGTACAATTTTACAGTCAATTGAGTCGATTCATATTATAATACATTATTCATTCTCTTTAATATCTTCAAATTAACATATAAATCCTATTATGATTTGCCCATAATAATCGAAATTATACAGAACTCATTCACTTGAACCACATTTACCTTTACAACAACAAAAAAAGACTAACTGCCAGAAATATCGTATAACTTAATAAACGATAAGATATCTTTTTCAAACCTTTTTTCTCTATTAAAATGAATATAAAAATTCACTTCTGGCGGTAAATTTAATTCCATATATCAACCATATACTACACTATACAAATATAATGTACAATAAAAAAAAACCATCATTTAGTCATCTATCACACAAAATTCCCTTATCTCTATTTTAACCCATTATACAAAATAAAATATTCAATTTTCTATACAGATGTCACTTATATAGTTTTTCTCTCACTTTAAAGAAAAATACGATAAAATAAAACAAATCCATTATAAACTTTTCCACGAATCACTTTTGAGTCCTTCAAACAAAATAAAATATAATATAGAAAATTCTTCTTAAAACTAATGGAAATATTTTTCATCACATATTTATTTAAATATTAACTTGAATTCTATTTTTTTTTTGTTTCTCCTTTTCCTTTTAGTTAAATTAATGTCAATTTTTACAAAAACCATCTTTGTAAAAAAAAAAAACCCATTATCACGCAGAAACATTGTATACGAAATAAAATAAAATAAAATTGATATCAAAGGATGTAAAATTGGTGAGGAGGAAGGAATCTCTGTATGGGTACATTCACCATAACTACCATTTGGAAAATAAAACAAAACAATAACAAAAAATACATATATTGAAGTATGTGATGTGTTTTTTATGTTTTGAGTGCTTCCTTAGAGAATATTTATTTATCATAAATGAAAAAAAAAATTTTTTTTCACATATATATGTATGTTAAAATGTCAAATAGAGCATCCTATCATAACATTGTGGCCTTGGAATAAAAGGTATCTGTGTTACAGAATGGTCTATTTAAACATCTATATATTTAAATATTATGAATATTATTAAATTGTGTAAGTGTAGTTATTATCGTGATTTCAAATTACAGTGTGTAAAAATAATTTCAAAAATTTGAATAGATTTTCATAGCATTTCAGCGAATAATTTTAATTTAAAATGGTAAACTTAGTTTGTATACTAGGAGCCATAACGACGTACAGGCTTCTTTATATTTCAAAACATTTTAAATTCGAAAATGTTTACATAAAATATTTAAAATTGACTACAACGACATCTAGAGGATTTTCTTTACATATAATGTATAATGTTACTATTATAGGGCGTGTTTCATAATTACAACTAGGTGTAGTGCAGGTGTAGTGCAGCCACTATCCGTGTAGTACACTTCAACTACACCGGTAGAGGGGTAGACCGAAAATGGCTACACTACACCCTACAAAAAGTAGTAGTTCTGAAACAACATTGGTTAGATTGTCAATTGACAGCTTGCTTCTGATTCTCAATTTCAAGTTAGTGCAAAAAGTGTAGCAAAAGTGCACTACACCCTAGCTACACTTTCAGTTATGAAACAGAAAAGTGTAGTACACTTTTTGAAAGTAGTGATTCTGAAACAGGGTGTAGCTGTTTGACAGTTCGCTACACTAAAAGTTGTAATTATGAAACACGCCCATAATGTTAATTTGATTTGGCCAGCTATTTCTGTACGTCAACAATTAACATTCATAAAATTTTAGGTAATACATTAATGAAATTTAAAATTACACTCTTTTTAAATAATAGATAGGTTTGCTATATAATCAGCACCTTCTAGCAGCAAAAGCTTCAACTATTTTACTAAATACTAATTGCCCCGTATTAACACATTAAAAAATCATATTAAAAGATCATTAAACACGAAGAATTTTGTTGTCATTCATATAAAAATTTCTAAAAAAATAAATTATAAAATTTTTCTTTTTTGAATAAAATCAAAAATTTAACAGAAATTCTTCGAATTTTTGGAAGCGAAAAAATTTATTAACAAATTAATTGTGAAAAGTTAAAATGAATTCTAGAAAAAACAAATTATTAATGCTTTTAATACTCAATGAATTTCTTCTTTAAGTTGTTATGTACGTAGGAGATTTTAATAGGAAATTCTAAATAGAGATTTTCAACTTTTCAATAATAAAATAAATTGGTTTTTAGTTTAATTTTTAGAAAAAGTCATCTAAATTTTATATTTCATCACAAGCATCATATCCCAATAGTAACATCAAAGCCGTATATAATATTATTTACGGTTTTGGTAACATCAATTTGTCATTAATATTTTTTACATACTTTGAAACATTAATTATAATTTTACATTCATTTAATTTTCGATTTGTCAATTTTTACTATATTTACAAAAATATTTTTCACTTTGTAATAAATCTCAAAAATCCTCTGCCACATCCTTTACACACCACCCATATTTGCAAATTTATATTTATATATAGAATAAATTAATATCCTCAATCAACCAAAAAAAAGGTTAAATTTTTTTGACTTTATAATTTTTTATAACTATTTTTTTTTTTTTTAATTATAAATTTCATCATGTAACCGAAAAATCCTTAGGAAAATTTTATTTTCACAGAGTTTATTATAATATAATTTTTGTGTGTATGTATGGCGGTTGGTTGAAATATAAAATTTTATTCATCCATAAAGGTTTTGGTTTTCGAAAATAGCTTTTGCCTATTCCCATATAGAGGTCAAAATTTAAAATTACATTAAAATAAAAACTACCACATAAAAAATAGTTTTCTGTATGAATTAAATTATTAATAATTTTTGTACGTGGTCTAAAACCAGAAAAGGAACGAAATAGGCAAATATTTGTTAACTCATATAATGTTAAAATTTTATATTATGATATTAAAAATTTGTTTTTTTCTATGATCATATATAAAATAACTAGGACTAAGGATAGATAATCCTTCTTTATACAGGTTTTGCACTCCAAATTCAACCTTTTGCAAACCAAATTCAACTTTTTGCAAATCAAATTCAACCTTTTGCAAATCAAATTCAACTTTTTGCAAATCAAATTCAACCTTTTGCAAATCAAATTCAACCTTTTGCAAATCAAATTCAACCTTTTATAAAAACATTCGAAAAATTAATTTTTACCTTAAGTTAAACAATTAATAATTAGATAATTTATAATCCAAGTAAGCAATATAATATTTATTGATGAATCTGGATTTAATTACCATCTTCGCAGAACAAAAGCACGTTCTACAGTCAATACACCGGCCCGGGTAATTGTACCAACTATTAGACAACGGAATGTATCCCTGATTGCAGCGATAAATACTCAGGGAATAATATTCCATGATATAATTGCACGATCTAATGTGAACTCGAATATTTTTTGTGATATCCTTCGTAGTTTAAAAATTTAGAAGAACATGATTGTAGAAGCGTGGTTAATTTTAGACAATGTTCGGCTCCACAAAAGTCTGGAAATTCGTGAGCTTGTGGCGCGGACAAGACATACTCTTGTATTTCTGCCACCATATTCACCAATGATGAATCCCATTGAAGAAGTTTTTTCTAAAATCAAATTTTATGTGCGTAATTTATTAGCTGAATGTGTAAATTCTTATAATTTAGTAGAAGTTATTGAACAAGCTGTGGCAACTATTACCCCCGAAAATTGCAAAAATTATTATACACATATGTATATATGCAGTTGCCCTTGCCATTAGCCGCTGCAGGAGAATCACTGTAATCATGATTTATCTATACTTAATTATTAATTAATTTATTTATTTCAAAGAAAATAAAAAATTCTAATTATTAATTTATTTTTATAATTTGAATTTATTTGATGTTAATTGAAATTAAAATTATTTATAATCTTCATAGAACCATTTAATTCGGTTTTTTGCAAAAGGTTGAATTTGATTTGCAAAAGGTTGAATTTGATTTGCAAAAGGTTGAATTTGATTTGCAAAAAGTTGAATTTGATTTGCAAAAAGTTGAATTTGATTTGCAAAAAGTTGAATTTGGTTTGCAAAAGGTTGAATTTGGAGTGCAAAACCTGTACTATAATAGTGTAAGTTTTTGTTTTTTTTTTTGTGTAAATAACCCTTAACATTTTTATTTTTGTTTAAAGTGTTAAATATTTATATTGTGTATATATTTTTTTTAAAGGATTTCATAAATTAAGGTTATTTTAAGTCCTTTTAATGACTTTCAATTTTTATGCTTATAGAAAAAAAAAATCTTTATTAATTTTTCAATTTTTAATTCATTCTTGACTTGTACACAATTTTAATAATAATAATAATTAAAATATTAAATCAGAAAAAAAAAGCTTTTATATTTTGAACAAGATTTTTTATTATCAAGTTTTTTGTCTTAAGTAACTATAATAATTTTCAAGGATGAAGTATAATAATTAAAGATTTAGATTAAAAAATTGTAATAAAATTGCAGTTAATTGTTCACTGGTTAAGAACAAATAAAATACATAGTTATATATAGGAGAGTATAGTTTTAGCTAATTATTTTGTTAATATTTTATTTAAAATATAAAGTAACTCATTATATTTTTAATGATGAGCTGCTTTTATTAATTATTTTTTTTCTGTTGTTTTATTGTTTTATAATGGATAAAGAGTGATTGTTGCAGCACAATTCACTAATAATATCTTAATTTTTTGATAATTTAATTATTATTTTGAAAATTCGAAAATTCATTGTAGCATTTTCGGGTCAAATTAGATTTTTTTACACCTTATAGTCCTTTAAAAAATCAAGTTAATCTTTTAAAAATTCACATTCGTCTTTTAACATTTTAAAATAGTCTTTCTACATTTAAATATAGTCTTTTTACACTTAAAAAAAGTCTTTTTATATATATATCATATTAGATCTTTACAAGAGAAAATCGTTTTTAAAGTCTAATTTGAAATATAAAAAGACTATTTTAAAATGTAAAAAGATTACGTTGATTTTTTAAAAGACTATATTTAAGTGTAAAAAATCTAATTTGACCCAAAAATGCTATGAATGATATCCTTCGAATTTTGAAAATTATAAACATTTTGCTTAATTTTTTGTATATGTAACGGATCTTTAATAAGTTCTCCAGGCAACGGTAAATGACAATGTACAAAGTAAATTCTCCTTAAAATACAAAAGCTTATATTTTTTCCATGAGTTTTTAAGGATATTTACGTAAACGATTTCTCGAAATTCCTAAACATCTACAACATAATATGCTATGCAGCCACTTTTATCGCAACGAATAAAAACGAATTTTAAAAAATTAATTGTGCGGCAACAAATAACCATTTACCGATTATTTAAAAATTTATCTATCGGATAAAGAAATAATTATCTTTTCTATAAAAAAAGAAGTATACTATTAAGGATATAATAATAAAAATACTTCAAAAAACTAAAAACATTTTTTTTTTCCATTTTATTTATCATTAATGCTCATCAAAGCATAATTTTTTTCAGTATTTTTTTATTTGTTATTATTTAATGAAACATTCTTGCAAAAAATAAATAAATCGTATATTACATTTAATAATTTATTAACCACCCACACACACACATACCCATCCATATATACTGTACAATAATTTTTGTTTTTTTTTGTAAATTTATTAGCTATTTTATAACTTCACATAAGATATGAAAAAAAATCCTTCACATAAAATATGAAAATTAAAAATCCTGCTAATGGAATAAAAATGAATCTAAAAATAAATTTTATCGAGTAGCAGAAAAAAAAAAATGGGAATAAAGTATTTGGAAAATTCGTAAGATTTTATATATACCAAAAAAAAAAAAAAAAGAAAATGTGATATTATTATGGTTTGAGGGAAAATGTGAAATTTGAGAGATAAAAAAAAATCAATCCGTAAATTGTGCAGACATATTTTACGACAAGACAAAAATAAAAATTTCTTAGTCTTCCTTTTTTTTTTGCTATAATATTTTTTTGTGTATGTATTTATATATTTTTACTTTTTTTTTTTTTTAATCTGAGGCTAATGTCCTTTCTTGCTTTTATAATTGCTAATAATTCTAAGAATATATATTTCATATTTTCTATATATTTCTGAAGAAAAAGATATTATTTACTCTTTTATAGTCATAAATAATGACATGAATAACAAAGAGTAGAAAAATAAATCATTAAAATTTTATGCTTGATCAATGCAAAAAAAAAACATTGGATAATATGTAGGTAAAAAATAGAATGACATATAAAAGCACTAAGAGAAAATATTTACGATTTTTTTTTTAACATTTCAAATTATATTTTGTAATCTATATAAGAGTTTATTAAGAATATTTCATATTTTGATTTGTAATTATACCAAATTGCATATCTTTTAGGGATGTATGGTAAACTGCATACTTTTAGACAAAAAATTAATAAAAATTAATTTGCAAATTTCAGATGAATTGAAAATTATAAATTACATATTATCAGGTAAATGTAGACCAAATATACATTTAAGCAAATAGGAAATTATATATATGTACTTTGTTAATTTTCATTTCTATGAAGATAAATTGCATAATTTTAGGATTGCAGAAAATTAAAAATTTCGTATTACTGGTAAATAAAAATAAAAGACTTTATATAATTTTCTCTTTGACTAAAATTAAGACTTTATTTACATTTGCCTGAAAATATGAAATAATATAATTTTCAATTCATCTAAAATTTCGAAATTATATTTTATTGATCTTTTCAGTTATGTATATGAAAATAAATTGCATATATTTAGGCATATAGAAAATTAATAATTCTTGTTATTTATGTAAATAAAAATAAATTACATATTTTTCTAGTAATTTCCAATTTAATATCATTAAATTGACAGGATTTGAAGAAATTGTTATATATATTTCTTCAAATCCTGTCAATTTTTCTTTCCTTATAAAATAGAAAAGGCAATTTATTTATTTCAAATATAAATTTTGAAAATCTTCACGAACATTATCGTTTTTTTTTTTTTGTTTTTATGTAAAAAGCTCATCCTGAGGGATATAAAGAAAATCTACTGTATATAGCAATAATCAAATATGAATTTGCTATACAGGCTAAAAAATACCAACATTATTTAAATATTATCTTCAAATATGTAACAAAAAAAAAATCCATTTTATCAGACTTAAAAAATAATAATTTGACAATTTTTCTCTGTGAATTCATTTCAATGAATAATCTTCCACATATCTAGTACATATACAGATACATATTTATGTATATGCTTTCGATAACGAATAACAAAAAAAAAATACCTACTCATATTATATTTATTTTGGCGAAAAAATAACGAGCAGATAAATAGAATAATTTTTTACCAAAAATGAAATTTTAAACGAAACAAAAAATATTGAATAACATTTTCTTTCTGCCTTTAAGGTTGGTGTCCTTATTATTCCGCAAAGGATATATTTACACTTACATGTACAATATCATATTACATGTTTATTTTTAGAGAACATGGAAAAGTTCATGATAGAAAAAATGTTTTATTTTTTCTTCTGTGTCTAAAAAAAGTATGAGAAAAACAAATTGTGAATTTTTTTTTTATTTTACTCGCAATTTTTTACAATCCTGATGAATAAAGGATTTTCTGTGTATTTTTCTAGAGAGAGAGAGGGGAACAATTGAATTGAAAAGAAAAAACCTAGGTAGGTGAAAAATTCTTATAGTCTTTTATTTTATTTTTTTATCGTGGGCGCAGATTTATTTCTATTTTTTTTTTTTAATATTTTTTTTGTAACAAAAAAAAATTGTTGGTAAAAAAATTTCTTGTTACCTGAAAAAATATTTTTTTTTAAAAAAAAAATTAATTTCGATTGGAAAATAAGTAAAAAGTAACTGAGAAAGTGAAAATTCTGTAGGTATATATAAGAAAAATAATAAAAGAAATTTAATTATAATATATTCATCATAAAATCCTGGAAACCGTTTATAATATTAATGATGACTACCTACAACATAGTTGAACACTCTTGTTTCTATTACAAAATTATAGAAATTTAATCAGTACCCAACGGGAAATGGAAGCCTTCCTCGGAAGCTATGGTGGCATGAATGCTCGTTTCGCTCATTGTTTCCCTTTTTTTTATGTTAGGTTCCGCAAAAGTAAGCAATAGGTTCGTATTTTTCTTCAGGTCCTGCAATGGCATATATTATATATAGGAAGGCATATAATATATGCCTTCCAATTCAGCAATACAAAAGCGCCTACCTCAGAAGCGCTTCTGTATTGCTGATTTATCTCTTCCACGGAAGCAATGAAATTTCTTCAATTACTTCTAGATCGCTTCCAAGAAGGCCTTCTAAAATTTCCCGTTGGGTATCTAATTTCATACCAACAGCCACATGAAATGCTAACAGAACAAAGAATATTTCATTTAAAATTCTTAAATAATTGCCGATTTACGTGTACACAATAAACTTTTAGGAAGCTACCACATAAAATATAATTAAAATTTTAATTATTTTCTTCCAAACAATTAAAAACAAAAATTCAATTCCGAAATCAACATTAAATTTCTGCTGTAAAAGCATATAATCTAAAAATTCATTTATATAATGAAAAACTACAAAATATCATTTATAATTTGGAATTGTATTATAGTTCCTGCACTCTACAATATAAAAAACGACATTTAAATTGGAAATAATATAGAGAAAATTCGTTCTTAATTAACAAAATATTAATATGATCACGTAACGTGTAGCTGTCCATAAAAAAAAAGGAAATCAAATTTCATATTTTTTTTTTTTCTGGTATACCTGATAATCCTCAAAAGACTAAAACAGTATAAAACTTTTTGTTCCTTTTAATTCCGTATTATTATTTTTTTGTAACTAAATATACAGGATGTATTTTTGACTATGTATACGTTATGTATACGTATAAAAACTATATTATGAACAGGATGAAAAAAAAAACACTATAGAAAAAAATCTGTGCTAAAAAATGTTATCCTTAAAAAAAGGATAAAATAAAAACTTATCAGTTTTAAAATCCTTTTTTTTTTTAGTATACACAAAAATGATTATTTTTAATATTGTTGAAAATTTTTGTTGATTATCTCTGATGATGATAGTTTTTCAATATTATTATTTTAAATTTAATCAAAAAGTTTGTGTGAAAATATCCTGTGTTTTTTTTTGGTAAAATTTTTTTCTCATAATTTTTTCTCTAAATTTAAAAATAAAAATGTTTTCATATATTTGGAATTTATTTTTCATTAAATTTTAATTGAAATTTTTCTCATTTTCTTTGAATTTTTTCTATTAATAATTGGACACATGATTGATGATCAGGATCATAATTTAAATTTATTGGGAAACTAGCATTTTAATTTAAAAAAAAAAAAATGACGAAATTTTAAAATTAATTGGTAAATGAATAAATTGCATATTTTTTTAGATTAAATAATTTTCTACTTAATAAACTTACCTTAGCACAATCTGCATCAGGACAAACAATATGCTGATACGTAATATTTATATAATCTGGTCCAGTACATATTGTTAATGATCTATCGTCAATTTGTTGTTCATCAGTACCAAGTTTTTTTTTAATTTTTTCTAATAATTTTGGTTCCTGTAAATATACAAAAAGGCGAAAAAAAAGGATATCAAATATTATTTCGATATAAAAATAAAAACCAAAATTTACAAAAAAAAAACTGATTAATCCTTTATAAATTATCCTTTAATATACTTAAAAGTAAATTATTTTATCAACAAACAAAAAAAATAATATAAAATTTTGTACCTTTTTTTTATTTCATAAACTTTTTAATAAACTTTTGGATTTCCGGAAGGATATGAAATATAATTTTTATGTTTTACCAGAAAAAAAAAGTTTTTGTGAATTTTCAAACAAATTTATTAATTTAATTTTTTAAAAAAATTTCAGAATGAGATAAAATTTCATTCCTCAAGATATTTTTTTTTTATTATAAATTTTAATTAATTAAAATGATAAAATTTTCGTAAAAAAAAAATTTCCACAAAAATGACTTTTATTTGTTCATAAATTTTTTTCATTTATCAAAAAAAAAATTTCCATTTTACCACAACAAAAAGGAAAATTTTAATGTTACTTCAATTTTAGAAAACAAAAAAATATAGCAATAATTGACACACAAAAAAAAAGGTGATAAATTAATTTTTAAATAATTTTAATGATGAAATATTAGAGAAAATTATATTTAAGTGGAAATTTATAATAAAAGTTTTGTTTGTTTAGAAAAAGTTTTTAAGATTTTTGGAAAATTTGTAAAAGAAAAGTTTAGAAAAATGTTGTAATGGTTTTTTTGGTTGACCAATTAACAAGAATATTTTTATATATGTAATTTCTTAAATCAAAGTTTCAAGTATTTAGGACAAGAAAATTTCATGGAAATTAAAATTGTTAAATACAAAAAAGTAAAAAAAAAAAATCAAATTTAAAGCAAGTGGTGAGGAATAGGATCACTTGGACATAAGTATTTTGTTTGAAAAATTAGTAAAATAATTAAAAACTATTAAGGTGCGATGTGGATTAAACATTTATCGTAATATGAAATTATTTAGTAATGTAAAGGAGATGAGCCTATTTGTTTTCTAATTATCGACAGAGATCAAAATTAAATACATACTTCGCAATTAAGACTAATTATGAGATCGATATCCAAAAGACGGACTAAAGCAAATGTCGATATCCAAAGATGTGCTAAAGCAAATGCATACAATTTCAGTAGAACATTTGATATACAAAAACTTTACAAAATATTTCTTAGTGTACTTGCATAAAGCCTAGAACATTACAGAAATTACAAATAATAATTTTCGGTAGAATCTTAAACAGACACATTATTTTAATCCAATAAATCAATACATTAAATATGCTACCTAAATTACACTTTAAGTAAAATTAAATCATCAGCAGGATTTATACTTACTACAAGCACGTATAAGTGAGAGCTAAATCTGCTTTCAAAATCACACTATATGATATTTCAAAAAAATCTTTAATGACCACCGTATAAAAGACGTACAAGGTCGTAATTTTTGATTCTACGTTAAAAAAAAAAAAATCATGAAATTGCAAAATCATTAAATGAAATTTCATTCTATTAAATAATTTATCACAATTTTTTGAAACTCATTTTCCTTCTTGTATATATACATATTTTACAAAATAAATATTAATTTATTATACACTTTAACAGTATACTCGTAATTTGTAGTCAATTCTACCGAAAAAAAATAAATAATTCCACAAAAACCTATTATTTTTCCTATTAACGATAATTCTTCATGAAGTTAAATAATTTTTTATTTTTCGGTACGAGTATTATAAGAGTCCAATAAAACATTATTTACCAATAATTGTAACACACATAAATATTTCTATATATATACGCTTTTAGATTGCAATTTCATATTTTATATATCCTTTTTGTATCGCTTACGTATAAATACATATATTCGGAAAGAACATAGACATAAAAATTTATAGTCCTGGTATACACAAAAGTCCTGGTAAAACAAAATACCAAAATTTTGTAAGAGCTTTGAACATAAATAAAATTCCACAATGTAATATATGGGATTATTTTTTTTTGGTTGTTTTGAGTGAATACTAATCAATACGCAGGATATTAAATAATGATATATCTTTTCCGTAATTTTAACATTCTGTATTAATATATAATATAAAATGGAGAATAAATAAATTTTAAAAGGACCTCCTTGACCATATATACACATCGCTATAAATATACTTTACTGATTTTTTGTATAATATACGATTTTATTTTATTTTTTTGAAGATTTTGAAAGCGTAAACTGGGAAAATCTAAAAATAATCAGTTTGGAATTTTATTTTTTTTGATCAATAAAAAAAAAATGTCCTTTTTTGTACACATACCATATAATATTATAAAAAAAAAATTGACTTATATATTATAAAATGTCACGAATTGTTTTTCAGTTAAATATAAAAACGTGATATGAGAAAAATTTTCAAGAGAATTTTAAATTTTCTATTAACAGATAAAATTTATATTACTACGTTTTCTTCGTATCGAATTTCCTATTGTGGGATTTTTTTCTGCGGAACAAAAACAAAAATAAAATTTCGATAGTGACAAAAAAAAAAAATGTTCGTACATCAAATTTTTTTTGGTTTTTGTAAATTTATGAGGATATATAAATAAAAAGGATAATTTTTCATTTATATGTTACTATTGATGTGGTTTCAAAAAATATCCTGCATTATATTTATAATAAAATTCGTCCTTTTCGGTTTTTTTATTAATTTTTTTTTTTTTGTGGCATTAAATCGTGTCATGATTTTGAAAAAAAAAATAGAAAGAAAAGTGTAAAATTTGGAAAATATAAATTTTATATTTGTTGGAAGGAATTTATCATCGCATTGATTAATATTTTGGGGTTAACCATGAAAAATTGGTATAATTGAATTTTAAATTTTATTAGTATTTATATTAGGTATTATAAATTTTGAGGCAAATGTTATAAAATAATTGGATATAATTAAGTTTACTTGTAGTATGTAATATAAAATTTATGAATTAATACATTTTTAAGTGTCAAAGTCGCTTGGAAAATGCAAAAATACATTTCGAACACAGTTCAATTAAGAGGCAATCAAGAGGCAAGGACTGAAATAATTTGTAGAACCCAGAACGATTGATGAACCACAAATATTTGTAGGATTAATCGTGATTTGTGTGCCGTACCGGTACCGCGAATAATTCCACATGGAATAAATTTCATAGGAAAAATATTTATTAAAATGCCTTTTGGCGTACACGATTTTCCAAGTTCCAAGAAACTGCTCGGGAAGTCCGAAAACAGTGGGAAAAAATTTTATATTCTAAGATGATTATTGCTCCAGGACTTAAAATAATATTAATGTAATATTACGTACTATATATTCTTTGAAATTTTCTTCGTTTCTGAAAAGATTATTATAAAATTATTCACAATCATTTTTAAGGAATAAATTGCAAACCTAAAATAAGATTTATCACAAAAATAGCTAATAATCGAACACTGATAATAATCCATTAAAAAACTTTAACATTTACTTTTCCACAAATCAATTTTATTAAAATATCCTTAATTGCCTTTGACACTTAACAGTCTTCCATCTAAATATGGAAAATACTTCGCAACTAATTTATACCAAACTAAGAAAATTCCTATAATAATTTTAATGAAAAAAAAATGTAATATCAATTTATATTTCCCCTATTGTCACAAACAGGATGTATCTACCGATATCGTTGAATTTTTCTTATCAGTAAAACAGATTAAAAGCAACAAAAAATACCATCAAACAAGAAACTAAAATGTAAATAATTCCTCCCTTAAAATTACTTAATATTCCTTTTCAAAATGAAAATTATTTTGATTTTATATAAACACAAAATTATTTAATGTATATATATAAAGGAAATCCTTAAAGGAATTAATTATATATATGTATTTATATATATTTTCTTTTTGTAGAAAATTAAAATTTTATCACTGTATCAGGATATATTACAAAAATGAAGAAAAAAAAATCTGTCATCACATCAACAGGAACTTAATTTTCTCTCACCACAAGATAAAAAACAAAATTTTCTCTCTATATATATTTACAGATCCTTTTTAAAGATTTCGTTAATATAATATCAAAACAGGACCAAATAAAAGAGAATTTTAAATATAAGAAAAAAATTATATAATCAATATTTTTTTTTATTTTGAAAACAGAATTTTAATTTGCGTTAAGGACCAACAGGGATTTTTATTAAAAAGTAATTTCAGTTTTTTTTTTATGTTATTTTTGGCACTGATGGGGGTTGGTATTTATATATGTTTTTTTTTTTTCTGTTTGAAAGGTATTTTATTTACGTATTTATGTATATATGTATATATGTATGTATATGTTTGTTCTTTAATGTTTAATACACAAATCGTTAATAAAATAAGGATATTTTTATATAATTATATATCTATATTTAAAAAAAAAAAAAGAAGACCAAAAAAAGGACATGAGATTTTTATGTTGAATTTATGTATAAAAAAGGGAAATATACATAATTTTTTTTTTAAGGATGAGAATGAATAATGAAAAGACACATTTTTAAAACAAAAATGTACACAGTTGAAAGAATTTTTTTTTTTTGTTCAGTTAACACAAAAATGTAATGTGGATGATTGCACATAAATGAAAAGTGTTGATATTTAGGGGCTATTCGATTTGACGTGATAAATTGAGTTAAGAAGTGGCGACATGCTGGTTGGAATATGGAATAAATAAGAAATACTAATTGTAATTTTTCTATCATTTTCAGATTTATATTTAAAAATTTACTGGACTGTTAATTACATATATGATTAAGGATACTGGAGATTAATAAACTGAGACTAGCATACTTATTGTACATTATATTGATCATTTTTGATTAGAAATTCCATGGAGTTTTTAAGATTTATCAATTTTTGAGGTCACAGAAATTTACAAATTCAGAAAAATTCTTCAATTGAGTAGATAACTGGGTAGAGTGTTAAGTGTAAAATTAATTTTGATATAATATTTTTAATTTTGTACGAAATTTATAATAAAATATTGTCATTTAACTCAATTTTACAAATATTAAGTAATAAAGGATAATGATTAGAAGTACGAATAAATTCATAAATTTCAATTGGGTAATATTTTTTCTAATACTACAGAAACTTTAATTTCCATCTACATTAGAATATCTAAAAATTAAAGGACTTCAAATAGAATAACAAATAATTGTTTTTTTTTACTGTGTAGTATTAGAAATATTCCTTTATAGTCCACCTTAAATAGCAGTAAATTGTGACAGTAAACAAAATTTCTATGTATATGTGCTCTGGAAAATTGAAATCATTAATATTTATTATGTTTTTTTCCTTCTTTAAATTGTTTTTATTTTTTTATTATGAAATTATATTTTTAACTTTTTAAAAAATTGAATATTTTCAATTTGGAAATATCAAAGACATTTTGTTTTTTTTTAGGAAATTTATTTAAATTTTTTTGTTTTTATATTTATACGAAAAGGGAAAATTCGTATATGCTCTGTATAGGTATGCTCTCAATATAATACTAATTCTCAAAAGGAAAGGACATCAATTTAATTTACATATGTAATGGCATTCCATATTTTTATAAAAAAATATTTCTTTTAACAGAGTTTTTGGAATATGGTCAAAAATAAATTTTGTTAAAAATTTTTATCATGTCATTTATTTTAACAAAATTATTATATTAAAATAAAAATATTGAATTTCTCATGGGAATTTTATGTAGATAAAAAATAGGTCGCACATCCGAAATATAGTACAGAGAGTGGTGCTATTATTATTAAGGGTTTTGGACTTTGAAAAAATTATCTAAATAAGGGATTCGTTTTTTTTTTTAATATTTTGTAAGAACAAATCCATTTTTTTTTTTGTAACATAATATTTTCTGTTCTATACCATTTCAAAAGAGTACAAACGAAATATTCATATACTTTTTCTCTAAAAATTGGTATATTTTGCATTTTACCCAGCTCGATCTTAAAGGGATTAACAAAATACACCAAAAATTTGAAAATTTTATAGGATAATTCAGGTAAATTACTCAAAAAACAAGAAATCTTTCGGCATAAAATAATGTGAATAATGTGAATAATGTGAAGGTAATTAGTCCGACGAAACGAATTGAAAATTTGCAGAAAAAAAATGATTTTAAAACAAAAAGCAACAAACAGACAGAATTCAATTATAAAAGCACATTCTAAAAAAAAAAAACAAAATGAAAATACAAACAATATTAAAGCATATTTTTTGAATAAAAGCTATTTTAGTCCTGATGACAAATAATAAATAAAATTTATGGAAAAAAAAGTGGAAAAAATATTAATTTTTTATTTAATCAGGAAATTCGTTTTTTAATAGGATAAATATGTTAATTTTTTTTTTCGTTCCAATTCTGAACAATTTAAAAAGTTCTAAAATTATACTATAAATTTATAAATTATAGTAATTATTTCAACATTTCATTCAAAACTTTTTTTTAATTAGATTTAAAAAAAAAAAAAACAGAAACTTTTAAAATGCCATTACAAAATAAAAATAATTATATAGAGAAATTATGTTAATTTAATTAGAGTCAATTAAAATGATAATTGATATTATATTACCAAGAGAAAATTATCACTTAATTTTTGAAATAGATCATTAAAATACTCGAAGAGGATTTAATGCTAAGAGTTGTAAAATTTTAATTGTCATTCATGGATGGCAAAAACAAATTTATTCAAATTATATATCATAGAAATATCGATTAAATTTAAATTAATGTGATTAATTTAATAATTATTATATCATTCAACTATTTATAATATTAAGATTTATTATTGGATTATTAAATTATGGTTGTGATTATAATTTTAATTGTATATAAAAAATGTTATTGATTGACACTTCATAAAAGTAGATGAATTTATTGGATAGTGGAGAGTACTCTTATTATGCAAGTGTAAATTTCAAAATATTTAAGAAATGAAATCATTTAAAAGCAACAATTTAAATTACATTATTCCGAGAATTAAAAAACCACCAATTTATTACCATATTAGCTTTGTCTATCTCACAATGAAATCAAAACGTTCGAAGTACCTTGTGAAGTTTCTTGGAGAGAAAGATAACAAAGGCAAGTATTAGATCTAACTAGATATGACGAAAGCATCAGCATTAGATCCAAATAATTTCAGCTAGATTAACAACGCAAATAACTATTTAAATCTCCCATATTACTGAAGAGGTTTAGGATCTAGAAAAATTCATTCATTCCCCATAATTCTGCATGATTAATTCTTCTCGATCAAATCCGTAACGAAAAATAATCTAAAAAGACAGATTTGTAGGAATGGAAGTAGCCGATTGTCATTCAGAGATTTGTTGTGTAAAAATTTAATAATACTAATTTTCTCTTCATTCATAAAATAGTCATCTTCCTCCCTAAATATCGGAAAACTATTCTATCAAATATTTTAAAATATTATCACTAAGAAATTTCAAATTGACACCAATTAAAATTTCGTTGTTGTTGTTAATGAATAAATTAAATTTTATATAACAAATAATTTAAAGATTAAATTACATCATTTCCTCCTAAATACTAGTATAATATTATATAACTACGTATTTACGTATATAATCAAAAGCTTAAAATATATTTTATATCTTTGAATTACTAAATTATACAAAAAAAAAGGGACAACCTTTCTTAATCTATCAACAAAAAAAAAGTATTATTTTTTTTAATAAATTATTTACGACCACTGTATTAATTTTAATCACTCATAGGCTTAAAACTACTTTAACCTTATATAACCATAGAGTAATTTATGTTTTATATTCATCTACCGAGTATATAATTAATTCTCTGTTAATTCCGTAAGTCAATTTTTTTCTTCTTTTTTTTTTGGTATTTTCTTCTGAATTAATTTTTTTTTTGTGTATTTTACATTTAGAATTTTTGTCTTCATATATCCTTGAACGAAAAATCTAGTATGGAATTATACATATGTAGTTTTATTATTAAAAAAAACTATTTTTACGCGGTTATTAAATCTGTTTTG
This sequence comes from Empis stercorea, assembly GCA_949752835.1. Taxonomy (NCBI): domain Eukaryota; kingdom Metazoa; phylum Arthropoda; class Insecta; order Diptera; family Empididae; genus Empis; species Empis stercorea. Next base: position 6,009,002 of record OX457087.1, read on the forward strand.
TCTTCTTGTACTTTGTAAACAGATGAAAATTAAAATTCAAAGAAAAAACTGCGTACCTTTTGTTATTCGTACAAGGATATAATAATGTTAAATAAATTAATTAGAATTCATTAAATTATGTAGAACAATAATTTGTTATTATTGTAAATGTTTTTTATGTTCACTAGAAATTTAATTATCATTAATCGCAAGGAATAAATTAAGAACGTATGTAAAACGTACATGAATTTAACTAACTTGAAAAATCCAAAATGATTCCTTAAACAAATATTTTAAATTATGATAATTGTTCACAGAAAAAGATAATTTAGAATTTCAGTATTTTTTGAAATTTAAATCGAATAATTTTATGTGGTAATTTTCCACTTCTTAGCCCGCAGAGGAAAATTTAATTTAATATAAAAAAGGACCACAGAATCGTAAAGCATATCAATATCAATAAATAATCTCATTTTTATTTTGTAAACAATATATATACGTAAATGAAGAAAATATTATTGACATTTTTTTCCATATGGAAACAAATAACTTTTTCAATGTTCTTGAGATTTTTGGAGCGATTTTGCAAAACAAGTTTTGGGGTAATTGAAAATTGGAAATTGAACAGGGAACGGTATTTAAGATATGAAGCAAAACATTCTTCAAAAGACCCATTGAAGTTTTAGTAAATTAGTACATTCTTAACTATAATATTTGAATTTACAATCGTAAGGATCATTAAAAATTTATGAAAAGTCACTTTTTTTGAGATTGTATAATATGGTAAACGATAAGGATTCTAAAATGTAAATAAAATTAAATTACCAATCCTATATACTATAGCGACATCTACCAAAAAAAAAAACATTTTACAATTCAAACAAGAAAATTTTTTGCAGTGTATTAGAATTCATTTTTTTTTCTTACAAATATAAATTGTTACTAATTTTTTTTTGTTTTCTGGTTTCTTCCAATAATAGAATTTATTATACATGACAAATAAATTACAGAAACAAAAATATTTTTATACTTTTTCGCATCCTTAATATTTTCATCTCTAATAAAGAAAAACGAAAGAATAAAAATGAAAATCTCCCCCCAAAAAAAAATATATTTATACCTTAAAGAGAAAATTTTATTTCTAACAAAAAAACTTTAATAATACGAAACAAACAAAAAAGGACTTTTTAGTGTTTCTTTTCTTATATCCTAGTTACACTCAATTTATTGTTTACAATTATATTTAATTTCATTTAATACCAATACGTGGCCTTTTTCCTATATACACGTAAATAATTCAAATATTCTATAAAAAAATTTTCTTTCCCTTTTTTTTTAAGATAATAAAATAAACAAAAAACAAAACAAAATTATACTATATATTATTTAGATCCTGTGTATTTTATTACAGTATCCTTGAAAATAGATACTCTCCTATATTTATTGAGCTAAAATTTCACTAGAACAGATCTATCAAATCATTGGCAGAAGGAATAAATTACGACTAAATAAATAATAATTTACATTAAAAGCCATAATAATATTTACTTTCTTCTGTTTTTTTCTGTTTTTGGTGGACAACCCTGCTAATATCAAAACATTATCGATTATCATTTTTTTTATTATCTGAAAACTATTTAACTATAATAAAAAAAAAATTATTCACTGTATAAAAAGTGAAGTTGGGAGAAAAATGTTTACTATAAAAAAATATAAGAAAAATAAAACTCGCCGTCAGAAACTTATAAACAAAAACAAAAAAAGATAAAAGATATAAAAAAAAAAACAATATTTTGCACAATTTATGTAAGATTTAAATTTTCTGAGAAATAGTAAATAAAAATTTTGATTTGTCTGTTTATCTGTTGTTAAATTTTTTTCTTGAGAAAAATTTTCAAGCCTATCCTTAATTTGTTGACAGATTCTGCAGAGATAAAGACTTGGAAGCATATAGATAAGCCTTATTAATAAGATGATGGACTGGTGCTATACAACTCTTCAGCAATTATAGTCCTTATACTTGAGAATTGTTTGGGAATAACATGGTGGTGACACCAACGCACATAATTTCCTGAAATATTCAAAGAATTCGTTCAAAATTTACAATATAGATGGCGCACTATTATTTATTCAATTTAAATTTAAAACTCATACATAAACTATCAAATAGCAGAACATATTGACATAGTTTTGTGAACCAGTATGTCAATACTTTGACTATTTGTGACAGTAAGTATGCGACTATATGCGGCTACAGTTCTTTGAGGATTAAAATGAATATAACAAAAATAAGGACACAACAAAAAACCAACATGAAAAATTATTATATATGTAAAAATAGCAGATAAGAAATTTGATTGGCATAATTTTTTTTATGATTCCATTTTTCCGATGATAAAGCAAAAAAAAAAGCAAAAAATAACCAAAAGTATTATAAGAAAGAATTTTTTTATTACTTTTCGAAGTTATTTTGAATGAAAAATGTGTTTTTTTACAATTCAATTGATGATAAAAGGCTTCATTATTTTTATTTTTAGTAACAGAATCTCTACAGGAAAATTTATATTAGAAAATTGAAAGAGAATGTTTTAAAAAAAAATAAAAAATCTTTAGAAAAAAATAGAGACAAATTTGCAATTTAAAACGAATTCAATCTTTGTTGCATTGAAATAATTTATATATATCGGAAAACTGGAAAATTCTTATTATAATAAGTATGTATAAAAAATTATAAATAATTATTTACGAATAATTTATTTAAAATATAAATAATAAAAAATCTATCTTTATTACACAACTGAAAATATTTAGGTACACAATAATTATTTGCCTTAAGAACTGACAACGTCCTCCTAGACCTAGAATATCGGATAATGAGTGAAATATGAATTCACAAGTTAATTAACATTTAAGTAATTTAACATTTTGATAATAGTTAAATAACAGTTAATTAACAATTCGTTTTGTCAATAAAATTAAAAAATCTTAGCCATAAAATTGAAATTTTTATATAATGAACTCAGTCGCAACACAAATAATTGTTTCTGAAGTATATCATAAATTTTTGTTGTGTTTCTTTTCTTATATCCTAGTTACACTATAAATTGAATTGCAAAAAAACTAATTTGATATTTAAAATAATATACAGTGCGCGTGCAGCTATTAGAAACGATGTCTTAATGGTTCGTAGTATCCCAAAATTACATTTTCCTATCAATTTACTAACAATGAAAAAGTCTTGTTAGTACATTGATAGGAAAATATAATTTTGGGACACTACGAACCATTAAGACATCGTTTCTAATTATCTGCACGGCACTGTAATTGCAAAAAACTAATTTGATATATAAAATGACTAAACAATATTACAATTTCTACGAAAACTTGGAAAATATATATAAAAAAACTGGCAACATTATCAAGGAAATACTGACATATAAATGTTCAGTATATTTAGCAACATATCCCCCCCAAAAGGCAAAACACTTTATTCAAACAAAGTGTAACGTGTGAATAAAGTGTTATTGCTAAAGGCAAAATTTAAGCTGCACATCCAGTAAATTATAAAATTAACTAAAAAAAATGTTTTAGGAATATTTAAAAAAAAAATAGTTAATGACTATGCACATTAGTGCAGTGTATAAGAATTTTCATTTTTCATTTTATTACATTTTCAACTGTTTTAAGGCGTAATTTTTCCTCATTTATTTTTCGGTATAGAATTCTCATATAAACCACAATAAACTTTCATATACCCGCCCAACCCATGCAATGTTTAAAGCATATAAAATTTTCAAAACTTCTGTTCACATAAATTAATTTATTTCGGTTGTATTCTTAGAATTTTAAATCTCATATATTTCACCATATGGTGCCACGCATGTAAAATTTTCTATTACACTCTAAAATATAATTTCCGTTTATGAATTTATTAAAAAAAAAAAAAAAAATTTACGAATATTTATTACCAAAAAAAGAAGGACATATCAAAAAAAAATTTTTTAATAAATATAAAGTTTTCCACGAAAATTATTAGTACTACATGTAAACGGTTATAAATATATAGTACAAAAAAAAAACTTTTACCACACGAGTTACCAAAATTTACCAATATATAAAAACTATATATCAAACATTATCCGACACAATCAATATTCTAATCAAAATCTTTGTATATCCACAGCAGGATATTTACAACAACAAAAAAAAGTTTATATCATTTCTAAAAAAAAAAAAAACACAAAATTTTTCTTAATTGAAGGACAATATTTCTTGAGACACCAATCAGACTGACAGGATACACACACACACATCAAAACAAAACGAAAGAAAATTAGAAAACATTGAACCAAACCAAAGATGAAAAAAAAAACAATTTCTTTTTTAATCAATATAATTTTTTTTTTTTTTGTGTTTGGCTCAATCACTCTCAACCTTTCTAATATCCTTCTACATATAAAAAAAAAATGTCCTACAACAATATATTACCATGTAGCTATATATCTAGTGAAAATTGGTTTAGTATAATCCTGGGAATTTTCTTATTTTACTTATATACATATTATATTATTTATATAAAATATATATGTAAGTATCCTTATAGTCCTTAATTTCATATACATACTAAGACAATTTCTTATTATGGAGCTAAACATTTTTTTTTTAATCTTCTTATTTTTTTTTTTATAAAATAGACACAATTGTGTCCTTTAACATATTACCGCCACTGTTGAAATATAAAATATAAATAGGATCCTTTTATTTCTGACAAATTGTGTGGAAAAATTTAAAGCTACATATAATATATTGTGTATAAAAAAAAAGAAATATTTCTTTGAAGAAGATAAGATGAAATAATTATGTGAACTTTAAGTTTCAAGCTATATACAAAGATATAAGTTAAATTTTCATTATGCAAGGATATTTTATAATGATCTTTTATACTAAAAAAAAAAAAAGGACAAAATTATATTTCTTTGTTATTATATCATTAAACTTTCATCCGCATTCTAAAGCTTGTAAAAATTTCGAGGACAAATTGTACTTGTCTATAAGACTAATTTTTTAAAAGAATTGTTCTACTAAACCATTGAAGAGTTTCCCTATTATATGGGAAACTAAACATACTATATATATCATATAAAGAATAAAAATTATTTAATTTGAAATTTGAAGACAACAACTGGCGTCATAAAATAAAATCAATTTTTTTTTTTATCATCATATCCTTTTTTCGTAGACTTTATGTGTACAAAAAAGCAATATTCCATTTCATAATATTAAAAATTCTCACAGTGAAAATTTACTACAAATTTTTTTTTAGAGAAATTTTAGTTGGTGTTAGGTATACAAGGAGGAAAAAAAAATAGACACTATAAAGACAATTTGACGATAATTTTGTTTTTGTTCGTTTTTTTGTTTTTCATTTTCGTCCTTTTATATTGTTTTTGTTTATAATATCTATAAAATTCTCATATCATATACAATCTTACGTGAAGGATATATGTATGTAACCACACGACCACCCTAAGTAAAAGTTTAATCATATATATATTTCCTTTTTTGTTTTATTTTTCTATAACCCTAAAAAATTTTATATTGGGGAAGGAAATTTTAAGGCTCTCTCTCTGTTTTGTTATGGTGTCATATGTACGGGTACGCGTTAACAATTTTTAATTTTCTGTATTTTTTATGCATAAAGAAAGATGGAAAATGTGATTTTTCTATAGTAGAGTAAAATTTTTGTTGTTGTTGTTTTTTTTTTTAATTCATTTTATTACTTTTACACGCTTAAAGTCGTATTTATTGTGCCGCTCATAAATGGGGGAAAATATAAACCAAAAGGATATATGAGTGATGAAATCATAGACAGTGACAGGATATGTGTTTAAATTTGTTTTTGTATATATTTAAATTATGAAAATAAATAAATTCAAGGATAATGATTCCATAAGGATTGGAATTTATATAAAAAAAAAAAATATAAAATTTTCAAATAAGGAAGTTTTCTTTTTTAATTTTTGCAATTTTTTGCTGATATTTTTTTTTTTTTGAAATTTTAGGAAATTAATTAATTCTTCGATTTGCTTTAAGAAAAATTTACCAAGCTTGAGAACATACTTCTATGTGTCTATGACAGTCGTCACACTTAAGGATGCTCTTGATATTCGTGTATACTTTACCAATACTTTAGAGTTACATGCAAAGCGATTTAAATAGTTAATACACAACAGGATCAACACATAAACATTCATTTGCTCTAGCTAGACACATGGCAAACGCCAACAATAGAATCTCATTTCAACGAATTATCTAAACTGAAACTGAAAACCGTGCCCCTATACAAATAGTCACCTCTTTACAAACAGAAAAAAAAAAATTAAATTAATATTTTTTTTTATTTTTATATAGCTCACTTAGGACATACGTAAATGTCACGTTATTGTAGTGAATATATGTATAACGAAATGATTTCAGAATAAAAAAAAATATTAAAAATATTTTTCGAAACAAGGAAAATCATTTTTCTGTTTTTGTTTTTTTCCTATTAGGATATTAATAACCGCAACAAAATAGATGAAAATTTTGAATGAAACACTTAAGTGGCACAATTTGTGTTTGTCAGTTTATACACATTTTTTTTTTTCCTCTTATAAAAAATTTCCCTTAGTTAAATTTACCAGAAAATACGGATTGACAAAATGAAAATGAAAATATATATAGTAAATAATTTTACCCATTTTCGAAAACAAAATAAAAATATGAAAATTAAATTTTCAGTAAACATAGAAAAAAAAAAACCTAATTTTTTAAGTGGGAGTCAAAAGTTTCTTTTATTAAAATTCTATTTCTAGATAAGTCAATAAATTTTGAAATGCTAAAAACATATTTACTAAACAAATCATATTTAGTCCATTTTAGACACATGCTTACAGATATTTTTGGTTTCGTCTTTAATACGAGTATAAAAAACTTGTTGAAATTATTTTTTATATTTGAAATTATAACAAATTATAGTCAATTACAATTCATTTGTGAATAAAAGAAATTGTTTCCATTTTTATTAAGAAAAAAAGTTTATTTTATTTTATTTTGAGAAAACGTGTAGAAATTAATTTAATTTTCTATTTAATATTATATTATTAAATGAAAAAAAAACAACATAAATGAATTATTTATTAACCTTTGAAATTTGTTGTCAATAGATTTTCGTTTTTCAATTCTTGTATTGAATTTAGGTAAATTTTAAACTATAACAAAAAAAAAATATTTGTATCCTAGTTTCAATATAATTAATTTCAGTAATTAATTTACATTTCTGGTAATTGGTACTCATATAAAGCTTAATTTACAATGGCATCGATGGCTTGAGCGGCAATTTAACTCACGACCTCCTGTAAGGATGTAAATCTAACAATATTACAGGACCAAATGACGACATTAAAAATGTCCCAGGAGAATGATATTAATAAAAAAAAAATTTAAAATATTCAAATTACTGAAAATAAGATTTTTACTTTCTTAGAATTATCGAACATACAAAGTATAGATAAGAATTAGTAGAGATAATTTACAAATTATGATTAACATAAAATAAAAATATTTAAAAGCAATCATTTAATTTTAATAATTTTTCCCCAGGAAACATAAAATCAATGCGAATTAAAATGAGTTTTTCTTTTTTTTTTTTGGTAGTTTTGACGGAAATTTACAATAACAATATTGATTCGTTATCCTTATTTCTTCCTATTGTATTTTGAAAAAGGTATATATACGATAATATAGAAAAATTAAAGAAAAACACTTTTCATTCAATTGTGATTTCTTGTGTAACGAATAATACGATAAAAAAAAAAAGAAATAATTTTTTATATACCAGCAACATTTTTTTTTTTCTTCTTATTTTCGATTTTCATCCTCATTTCCTGATAAATTGTATATTTCCAGTACTTTTTGCCACTTGACCAATTCTATTCTAAAATATATTCTTAACAAAATTATTATTGTTAGCTCTATATATAGATAAATTTCAAGGATCAAGTATCCTTTTGTTATATATATTTTGTTGTTGTTTGATTATATATATAAATAACGACAACAATAGAATTAAACTAGGTAAAGATATTAAATTTATTTTGGTGTGTAAAATTATCCAAGAGAATTGTTAAAATTTATAATAGAAAATGATTTTTGGTTAGTTTTACGAAAATTTATAATTTTAAAGAACGAAATTTATGCGGTTTTACATTTTAATTTTGGTGGTAAAATATAAATTTGTGTTAACTCGTTGAATTAACTGATCTCTCAACTCTTTATGAAGCAAAATTGTATTTCAGAAAGTCTTCTTTACTATATTACAATATTATTTTCACAAAATTTGTGTTTTTACAATTAAATTTTGGGAACTTTTCCCAAAATAAAAACAAAACTTTTGAAAATAATGAATTTGATTTATATCGAAAACTTGGATAAATTTAATTTGGAAAGTTTGAGTGGTGAAAAGATCAATTTGACTTTAATTTAGTCTAAAAAAGACAGAAAATAATATTCTAATAGCAAAAACTACCAATTAAGGTGCAGAATAATTAACCATATTCAATTTATGATGAAAAATTATTTGAATTTATAATTTCTAATCAAGAATTTCAATCGGAAACAAAAACGATAGAAAATATGTTAATTGTCAAATAAATTAACATCAATAAATTCATCTATAACCAATAACTGGTTTTGGCATTTTGTATTGGACCATCTCGGAAGCAAAAATACCAAATGTATATAAAATGAAATATTTTACTCATGTAATGTAAATTTGGACTGAAATTTGATCTTGTCAAAAATCATAAATTTCATCCAACTCAGATTAAGTTACATATTGATACTCTCTTTAAAGTTATTTATAATCCGTAAAATATGAATGTAATTTTGGAATATATAGAATGAGTCAGACATATAATCCGAAATTGAATTTGTGAAAATATCACGGTAGACTGACCAATAAAGTTTAATTGTTCAAAAAATAATAAATACATTTTTTTAATAAACCAAACACAAAAACCATATTAAACTTTTAAATTGTCCAATAAATTATATTAAGAAAATTTAATTCAATATTTACGGTTGACCTTTACTACAAAACAGCAGCAAAAAAAAAATTACAAATTTAAAAACTTTTTCAATTTCAAAGATTTATTATTTATCTTTTTTATCTTGCAAAAAAAAAAACAATTTCCCACTTTATAGATTTCATAAAAATTTTCTCTGTCCAATCAATAATATAAAGTGAAAATGGGAAAAAAAAGTCCTTTTCAAGTTTTTCACTTTTATAAAGCATAGGATAAAAATAACTAGATTACGAAACGAAAATTCATTTTTTTTCTTATTATTTTTATTTGATTTATGAAAAATACAAATTAGATTTTGATGAAGTCAAGATTTTAATTTGAATTTATCAAAGAATTTTACATATATTTTTGCTAATCATAAAAGAAAAGATAATTTTAACTTACCGTTGGTAAACCTCCAGCTCTTATATCACTCACAGTACATAATTCAATTACATCGCCTTCCTTTAAATATAAGAAAAAAATGATTAAATTAATAAGCTATATGCATTAAAAATGATATTTTCCTTTGACTATATAATTATATGCGGACTGCTAAATTTAATTCGCCAATTTAAGATCCTATATGATGCACTTATAAAATCTAGGCGAAGGATCTGAGCGGTAAATTAAACCACTTAAATTTGGTATTAAATCTTTATTGACCGTTAAAAAGGTGCTGTGCAGGACATATAATATTAGTAAAAAAGTTTTAGTTCTCTTAATTGATGCTCAGGTCCTTTTAGCAACCAATTCAGTCATGGATATTTTATATATAGTCAAAGATATTTTCAAATTTCATATATTTTCTATTAATATTAATGTACCTTGCCATCACTTTTCCAATATAAGAAAAATCCATATTCATCAACTTTAAATAATGCTGCTGGTTCAAATTCTTGTGTATCTTTTGTTTCAAACCATCTATCAAATGTTGCACCAGTACGCAATTCATCTGGTACTGGTATTATCCAATCAAATTCATATTTTTTTGTCATATTTCTGATTTAGTATATTTTTTTGTTGTTAATGGTGGTATTTTGACGAATTTTTTTCTAAATACTTTTTTTTTATATGATTTTCTTATAAAATATCAGAAAATTAATCAAAATAAATTTGTTAAATATATATATATATTTTTTTTTACTATGGGTGATTCGATGTGATGATAATAATACCCTAAAGTGTTCTGTTCTTGATATTATTGCCCTTTTTTATATATATATTATACATTAAAGTACGGAGTGAAGTATTAAATTTAATATTAATTTGACTTAAATTAGATGATTTTTCCAGTTTGCTAATGATTATTTTGAAAATTTTCTATAATACCAAACTGTGGGGACACCACGGATATGTAAAATTTTCCGTATAAATTGTTTTATTAGATGATGAGTTCAAAATCTGTAAATAAAATAAAAAAAAAATGAAATTTCATATTACAAAAAAATTAAATTTTGTTGTAGAAAATTTTAAGAATTAAATAGTTTTTTTAATGATGTTTCTAAAAGCTTATAAACATATAATAAATGTTCCCTTCCATCGAATATTCGAGACCCTAACGCCATCTACAAAATATGTTCAAAAAATTATCAGTTTGTTTCTTATTAATATGCGTTATTGCTTTGAGCATTTCATTCGTTGCAGCTGGAGCTGAAGCAGAAATAGTAGCTGGTAAATTTAATGCATTCCAATTTATGGTTGAACAATTTTAAAAATACACAGAATAAAATTATGTCTCTGCACAAAAATCACTCTGTCATATTTTATTGAAATAAATCAAAAATTATTCACAATAATTCAATTTAATATTTTAACAAAGCCGACAATTTAATTGAATTTATTTTAATTTATGATTTACACAACATTTTTATGGCTTTAATTTTATTTAATAAAGTCCATAAAAAAAATATTATTATATTTTTTTTTTATTTGACGTGTCGTGTTATATGTAAATGAAACCACAATTTTATTTAAAAAAGTTATAATTTTCATACATGAAAATATTTGTACGTATGTGGTTTTTCCTATTATTATACAAAATAAATAATTATTTAATATTATTTTTTTTCAATCATATTTTTTGTATTTGGTTCAGTATTCAAATCGTGAGGCGGATTTTCTAACTTTCGAAATTTTGTGTCAATTATGGATTTCGACAATTTTCCTATATCCCATATACCATTAAATTACAATATTTGAGTTTCATTCGACGATTTATTTGAAATTTCAGATATTCTTTCATAAGTCCAATATTCTACAGTTAGATAATTCGAATTTGTATATGTAGTAATATTTATAAAATTGAAAATAATCTAAGTAAAGATTTTTTTTTTTCAAAAAACGAGAACTAACAAAATCACGTCTCCCTCCGCCCAGTTCTTATTGCCAAAAAAAAAAATTTTCTATCTATAAACCATGAAAAAATATTATGAAAAAAAAAATTGTAACCATAAAATCTTTCATCACTACTTAACCTAATCTGATTACGTAACATTATTTATTTATTTTTGGGAAGGCAAAGAAAAAAAAACACAAAAACAAAAAATCAATGAGGATCAACATATATAGAAAAGAGTCTTTTGGAAAATATAATATGAAAATCCTTAAAGTATTATTATTATTATTATTTTACAAAAGTTTTCTATAATATTTTTCCCATTTTCAAATAGGCTTTCTTCTTTCTTCTACGTTTTCTGCGAAAACATAAGACAAGACCATATACACACAGCAAAAACATTATAACGACTATATACTTTTTATGGTTTTATTTATGGTTTTGTGTCTCGTGCTTTTATTTTTTATTGAATGAAACTTAAACCTCTCCCAAAAAATATTATATATAAAAGAAAAATTTTAAAATGAAAATCGATAAATCCTTTTCCAGGACTAACAAAAAAATATATAAAATAGAAAATTTTTATTTCTTACTTATTATATAAGAAAAATACTGTTTGTGGCGATGAGTGTAAAATATATTTATTTTTTTATATAACATTTTTCAGGTGACTTGCAAAAAGATGAATTTGATTTGAAAAAAGAGTAATTTAAAATGAAAAATAACTAATTCGGCTTGCCAATGCTATATAATTTTTTAACACATCAAATTAATTTTTTGTCATAAGTTAAAGACGAAACTTTGGAAAAGGGACGAATACTGATTTGTCAAAAATTTTGAATTTAATTTGAAAGAAAACAAATTTGATTTGATATAACATCAAATATTTAATTGTTAAAAGACGAATTGGACATTCAAAAATTCTATATTTATGTTTGAAGAAAACTGTAAGGAATCTGTTCGAGAAACTATCGTATAAAAGGATCACAAGAAAATTTTATCATTTGCAAGAGAATAAATATACAAAAACTTTATTTTTCATTAAAGTATTTCATGTTTATTTATTTTTTGTCGAAATATTATTTCAAGAAGTTGGTTTAATAATCATAAGTTTATAAATTTTATTAGCACATTCTTATATATTTAGATTTAATGAACTTTAACCAATAATTACAACAACAAAAAAACTTTTATCCTGATAAGAATTTGTGGTTGTTTTACGATTAAATTGGATACTAAAATAAGAGCATTAAATAAAAAAAAACTAAATCTGTTCTCAATAATTTATGTGGAAATTTTGGATTTTGACAGAATTTATTTGTTGTTCAGGACAATAAGTTATAGTAAAGCTTTTTGAAACTTATAAAATGAAATTATTTAATATTCTGTGTCAAAATGATGGAATAGTACAATAATGTCTTTTAAATTGTACAGTAAATACAAAACTACTTATATAATCCGCCATTTTTATTATTACGCCATTTTAATTACTCCGCCATTTTTAGATTTCGTACATTATTGTGTTTCTTCAAAATTATCCACAATAATTTTCTTCTATAACTCTACAGATTTAGTTTTTCTATAAATTTATATTATCATTAAAACTTTAGAACTACTTACAACACTTTATAATTAGGTGTAAAAGGACTATCATATTTAGTCCAAAAATTGTTCCTTTCCTTTATTTCTAAACAATTTTGTCTTATACATTCGATACCTAAAATAAATCTCCTTGATAAATGCAAAGTATCATCTAATTTTTGACCTAACCAATCCATTACAGAGGATAACCACTGTTGAAAAGAAATATCCCTATTTTTCAACCATTATACAGTCTACTACAGTGTAATTGTTCATTACTCCAAAATGGAAACAGTGCCCTGTTTGATTTCTAACAAAATCATTAATAACAATTTAAAATTATTATTAAATATAATTATAAATTGTGCTTAAAAAAGTAACCACTGGATATTTTTGTCCATTATTTTTCACTGCGATATTTTTATATGAAATTTTATTTTTTTTCTATACTTTTTCTTTTCCCAATGAAAATTTCTTCAAAACAAAACAAAAAAAAAACTTTTTGATTTGTTGAAAACTAAGAAATTTTATATTAACAAAGAATCATGAAAAAAAAGGATGAATGAATTTTATATGAAGGTGTAAAAGGACTTATATACTATATATTTCTTGTGTTGGTTTTCATTTTTTTTTACTTTTTTTTCTGTTTTTCATTTTTATTATAGAAAGTTAAAAGCTCTGGCGCACAACAGGATATATAAAATAAATAAATTAATGGTATCATCGTAAAAGTTAAGCGCAACAATTTAATTGAGAAAAACTAAGTATGTACTACATATATGTATATGTATATAACGTTAATGTATATGTATATAGAAAAATTTTAATGAAAAAGTTCTGTTTTTGTAATTAATTTTATTTTTATATTTTTCTAATAAAAATTTATATTAATTTTTTGTATATGTTTCAAAATATAAAACATAAATTAAAAAAAAGCACGTTCTGCTGATATACATATACATATACATTTATGTGAAATTAAGAGTTACATTATGATGTAAATTAGCATATTTATAGTTTCAAATAAGTTTTTTACAATTTAAATTAATATTAACTAAATGATTTCCGTCCTTACCCAAAGGTTATCTTTTCTTTAATATCAAAATAGGCCAATGTAAATTGTAAAAGGACCAAATTGAATTGACAAAAGACAAATTTGAATTGAAATTATACTCCATATTAAGTATACCAACTCACAATTATTGTATTGAATTAATAATACATTTCCTCTCATTGGCGACAAATCCGTCTCAATCAGACAAATATTACATAATATTTTTATGGTATTTTTGTCATATACTTTCATATTTTTATTACAATAACAATCTTTTTTGATTAATTGATAAATTGCTTCTCATTATCTCTGACACTATAATAAAAAAGTAACTAATAATCCGCATTTATATAAAATTATGACAGTATCAAATATTGTTTTGGTTTATTTAACAATATTATTTAATTTGCTTAACAAAATTAATTATTTAAACACATTGAAGTCATAGAAAATTAAAACAAACAATTTAAATTTTAATTATAATTAAACATTTCCTCTTAAATATTGAATAAATCATTTTTAAATAAATATTTACAAAAATTTAATTGAAAATTTTAATTTAAAATATATTTACTGAAACAAAATTAATAAATGAGAAAATTATATTACATATATATATTATTTTGATGTAACTCAACATAAATTGAAATTTAATAATTGTGGTTGTAAATAGTACATAAATTTGAATTTTGACTTCTACTATGGTGCGAACTTATAACGAGGTGATATTTGATTTGCATGATTTTGACTACAAACAAATAATGACGATTTACTTACTAATTGCTTTTCTCTCTAACTAAAGCATAAACATAATAACAATTTTAAAAATTTTCAAATTTCTATATTTTACATTTACATGATAGCAAAAAATGATTAAAATGGTGAGTTTACATAATGTCAGCAAAAGGAATGAAAACTTTCATTAAAATTATTATTTACTACAGTTTCCTCAGTAAAAAATTAATCAACAGAACGTTTTACTAATAAATCTCCTCTTCGCCGCCTTTATCGTATAATTTGTATCAAAGTCAAAAACATTTTAATAAAATATAGTATTTTATTTTTTCATTACAAGTGACTCAATTAAATGAAAAATTTTCAACATTATAATTGGAAAAGTTACGAAAAGTTCTTATTTTGGAAACGTGATTTATTCTTAAAGAATGAAATCGTGCAATTGATTTATAAATTTATATTCCATTTCGTTTTTATACTCAAAAATATTGTTTGGTTTAATTTCATAATTAATATTAAGGAAATTCTAGAGTTGCTTGTCAAATTAATTACATATATTTATAAAGTTTGAATTTATTATCAAATTTAATTTATTGAACGTATATAAAAATCATAGAAATATTAAATTCATAAATTTAGAAAGAAAAATATAAAATAAATTCTATCAATTTCCCAGTTTTAAAAATATTTCCTAAATTATAGAGTTTTCCATTTTTGTGGAAAAATAAAAAATACTTAACACAATATTATTTGAATGAATATAAATAATGTAGAACAAAATCTACACCATATCGGATCTCGTAGGTAGATTAAACAAAAAAGCCTGAAAATATGCAACTAAAATTGTTTTACCGATTCTACCCTTCCGGAAAAAGAGTATTTGTTTAACAATATTGTTGTGAACTGAAGTCATTACTTTTAATCATAATGTAAAGAAGTAAATGGAAATGTTCAGGATTACTCTCTGCAATACAAATATTATTTAAGTAGATCGCTAGTTGATAAAGTAAAATAATTAAATAATGCATTTTAAATATTTCACAAGTTTGCCAAATATTTTATGAAATTAGTAAATTTATACAATTATTTTTCTAAAAAAATTGTAGAATCATATTAAATAGTACAAATTATCAAATAATTAAATGTTGTACTAAATAATGAAAATTTTAGTTCTGATAATAACCCCATTCCCTTTTTAGATCAAATAAGATATTTAATATTTACATTATCTTTTTAATTTGATATGAACCCCGAAATATAATATTTTTATCGTTTACTAAACTAAATATAATTACATAATATTTGAATATATGTAATTTAAATTAAAGATATTTTAATTATTATAGGAGTGTAATTGTAAATAGACTAACTATCAATTTTAATCTGTCATATATATGTCAATCATCTAGATTTTTTTAAAAGCATTTTTGAAATTATCTTATAAAAATTTATATATAAAAAAACAATCTTAATAGAAATTTCATTTTATCAGCAAATCAAAATTTGAATATTCCCTTAAATTCTCTACGTAATCATTTGATTTGCTTATAAAAAAATTTTCAATCAAAAATTATATTAAATATTTTCTTAACAATATTTTTATAATTTATTAATAAATTTTGTATAATAATCTTATTTTTTTTTCTACATCTTTCATTTTACATCAAAACAAAATGTTTACAATATAATTTCAAAAAAAAAAAGTAATATAATTAATGGGAATAATTAGTATAATAATTTGTTGATAAAATAGCTTTTAAAAAAAAAACATGATTTAATAATAATAATAATAAAAATATAATTTAAATTCATTTTTCAATTCATTAACAACTTAATCATTTAAGAATTTATATATAATTTTAAGAACATTTCACAATTTATTATATACTATACATAAAAGAAAAGAAATCGTCAATCAAAAATGATCCAAATTTAATAGTACGAGTATACGCGACTCTGCTGTATATCGTATTTAATAATTCAAAAAGAATTGAAAAATTTAAGTAAAAAGCTTTATAAAATCTTTATTATTTCCTTCTGGCAATAAGCCAATTTAATATAATTTTTTGACCATCGATATAGAATTTTTTCTGAATATGAATTGAATAAAATTAAGATTATAATTCGTTGCTTTAGTACTTAAATGTTCTATATATGAATAATTGTAGTTTTTCTTTTTAAGGAACTTCAAGCTTAAATATATAAGTTATGTCAAAATTTGTAGTAACTAATTCGGAATGAATAGTAATTATAGTAAATGCCATTGTCAGGAGTTCATTACTCATAGCTGAACGAATATTTACTGGAAATAAACGGCAAGATTTATATCTAAAAAAAAAAAGAAATCAGAATAAACGAAAGTGGCAGTGTTCTAATTATCGTTAAAATGAGCAGCTTAGTGAATATTATGGACCGATGTATAAGCTAGTGTAATAGTGTGCTCTAAGTTGACACTGCTCTACACACATTAGTACCAGTATTGAAATTTACTGGTAATATAGTTTTAAGAGATGGAAAAATGCTATAGTTCAAGCAAAGCCATATATAATATAATAATATCACTTACATATTATATAAGGCTTTGGTTCAAGTACACTATTTCGTGATATAAGTTTGACTCACTTCTAATCCCAGTAAGTTGTTTCAATTGATAGTGTAATACAGAGGAAAGTTATGGTTTAAAAACCATATAAAATCGGTAGTAAATTGTCTCTAATTGTAACAAAATATCGGGGCAAAAACTTTATGAAGAATAATTTGTCTTGATCTATGCGTTCATCATCTATAGCCAAAGCTAAAAAAGCAGATTAGATTCACTTTTCTTACAGTTCATCAACGAAAGCTACAAAATTACAATAACGATTTATAGCCTGGGACATTTATGTACTCAAATGACGAAATCAAAACTTAAACTATATTTTATAGTACAATTTACTTTAAAAAAAATTATTTTTTCATCATAAAAAGTTTCTTTTTCTTCACATTTTTTTTTTTTTTTTCATTTCTATTAAATTCTTTATTTTTTTTGATACTTAAGAAAACATAAATTTATGTGAAATATGCAAATTAGAGAACAAAATAAAGAAGAATACATAAAAAAAAAATTTTAATTTTATACAAAAAGGAAATAATCAGTAATAAAATTAATTTTAAAGTTTTCGCTAAATAAAATTAATTTGTGATTGAAATTAAATTCTAAAAAAGAAAATGAAAAAAATTACACTTTTAATGTAGAGTTTTTATGATTCATAGAAATTAAATTTTTATTATTTATCTTTTATAAATTTTCCTGTTTTTAATATAATATTTTTTCTGTCTTGTATTTTTGCCAACTAAAATATAAGAAAATTCATTAATCTTTTATATAACATTTGATTCTTTTTTTTTTTGTACAAACAACAAGAAAAAATGAAAAAATCTGAAAATTTATAAAAATTCTTTATAGTTTTTTCTCATTTTTTTTTTTTTTTTTTGAAAATTTATTTTAAGTTTGACGGAAAACAAAAGTTCTATATTTGGTTTTTCATTACCGAATTCTGCAGAAATCAAATTTAATAATGTAACAAAAATATTAAATAAGTTTTTTCTCTTAGCAAAAATTTATCCAGTCGAATTCACACAGCATTCATTAAAATCGGCTTTTTTTATGCCTAGCACAAAAAATTTAAATTGTTAAAAAAAAAAATATGTTTTCCAGTAAAATTCACAGATTTTCTTTTGTAATTTCCCAAAAAAAAAAAAACAATTTTTATAAAAATGTTTTTCCCTTACCTAATCGATTTTCCAAATCATTAATCTTTAAACTTTGTTGTTGTTGTTGTTTTCTTTCCTCGTAAGGAAATTTACGGAAAGATAATTTCCCAATCCTCAAAAATTCTGTTCACCAAACTAAAAAAAAAATCAAAATCAAAAAACTTTTTTTAGAAGAAAAAATTGAACAAATTTTTTTTTTGGGGAAAAAAATCCTTAAAATCCTGAAATTCTAAGTTTTTTTTTTTTAAATTTGTTTTTTGTTTTACCAAAAAAAAAAAGGATAAAAAAAAGGATTTTTTTTACGTCCACAGAAAAAAGAAGAATTTTTCTCTTTTCTGTAATAATTTTATTTCCTCTACAAAAATGAAATATTTAAAAACAAAATCCTTTTCTTTCGTTGTTGTGTGTGTTTGTTAACACCTGGAATTGAAATGGTTAAAAACTTTTTTTTTTTGCATATACGTTAATAAAAAAGGCAATTTGAAACAAACAACCAAAAAATAAAATAAACAGCGGTGAAGGAATTTGATGAATTTTCTTTTGAACCAATAAAAAAAGTGAATTTAACTCCCTAAAAACACACAATTGGGAATTTCCATGGAAATTTTTACGCTTTTTATGTGCTAATGTAATTTTAAATTTTAAATGCGATCAATTTAATATTTTATTTTAATACAATATAAAAAATATTTTGGTGTCATTGGCCATAAGGTCATTCGACTTAAGACCATCTTTCTGCAAATTATTAATAGTTAAGTATAAGACCCAATGGGAATTATGTCCTATATATTTTTATTCCATCTGTATGAGGTATTTGTGTGGGCCACGTATAAGCCCATCCTACGAGGCACCATCAAAAATGCCCTTTGCCATTTCAAAAAAATGAAGAAAACAAATTCTGTAGTTGGAAAGAGAATGATCTTTCAAGTCTACTTAGATAGTACATTAGGCAAATGTGTCCCATAAGAAAGTTATATAAAAGGCGCATAACTAATTTCCTTTGTAATTCCGACAAAACTGTCACGTATTTAATTAAAAATTTGACCCGCTACTTAACAAAATTATGTTCACCTGCTCATCTAAAGGAAAAAAATTTTTATAATTTAAATTTTTCAAAGCTATACAACATAGAAACTCATGAAAATTTAATTATTTTAGTATTTAAGCAAAGCAACAAGAACATTTTAACCATAAAAGTTTCAAATATTTTTTGTACGTAACAAAAATTTTCTAACAGAAAATCTTTAACCACCAAACTTCGAAAAAAAAATATGTTAATCGCATTTATATATAAATAGACAAATTTTTTAAAGGTTAATTTTAAACTTAATAAATAAAAGACATGTCAGAGCAAAAAAGGTTAAATTTTTCTACAGGAAATTTGACCCATCCTGTTACAGGATTTTTAGTTATAAATTTATAAAAAAAAAAAAAAGGAAGAAGAGCATAACTTAACTTTAATTTTTTTTTTTCAAAGGTAAAAAATATTTTTTACAAAACATTTTTTGTACTTAATTTTGAAGTTTAGTTATTAACTTAACTTTTGGGGACTATTTAAGAGAATAACAACAACAAAAAAAGTGATTAAAATTTATTAACTTGTTCCTGTTACAAGTAAATTTGCATATCAAAAACTTTACTTTTATCTTTTTACCATTCTCTGTGCGTCTCCCTAAAAAGTTTAAGGCAAAAAAAAATTGCGAATTAAATTTTTCAAATAACAGAAATTTAAAGGATTTATTAAAAGAGACGTGTTAGTTTAATTTGTAGTGTACTATGCCACGGTGAATGAGGATTAGTTCAACCACCCAAACGAGTAATCGATATCGTTCTTAGTTGACTCAGCTTTAAATGATTACAAGTAATAAAATATACAGCACCAATGTAAATTTTAAGACTGGGACAGATGCTAGCTGCGAGCGAGTCTAATTGTTACAAACAATATTGTTTCACTATAAAGCCATTAGCTTCTCAAATTTAATAGAATGTCGGTAAATTCTCTAAGATGTAGGCCTAGGCCAACAGCTGTTGAGGCAAAATAAGAATTATTTACAAAATGATTAAATTCAACAGAAATTGACACTGGAGTATGTAATTGTGAGTCTAAAATGTTCAGATTAAATTGAAGCATTTGAAAGCCAATTAAGATAATAGAAGCAAAAACAAGATCCTAACAGTACTGACTGCTTTACAAAATTAGTTACTTTTTCAATTAGTCTCAAAATTCACCATCAGGAAACTTATTAAATTCAGTACGAATTATTCTTAAATTCTAATTACTTTAAAACAGTTTTCCTTTTCGAAATTATAAATTTCTGTATAACTTGTACCCTCTTAACAATTTAATACAAAACTCTATGACAACAAATTATAAATCTTAACCAACAAAAAATTTCAAACAATTTCCTTTAAAAAATGAATTATAAAGTACTTTTGTTAATATTCTTTAACTTATTCAAATAAACTTTCTTCCATATACTGACAAGCTAATTTACAGAATATTCAAATAACTAATATAAATTACAACACAACAACGTTAAAATATTTTCATAATAAACCACGTAAAATAATTTATTTCTCAAGAAAAGGAAAAAAAAAATTTCCCATCAATATTCAAGCTAATCATTAAAAATATTTCCCATAAAGAGAGACTGGAGCAAAAAAAACAAACAAGCAAACCAACAACATTGATTTTCATCAATAAATCCTTAAGTTTGAAGGTCGACACAAACAAAGATGTATAAGTATTTAAATTTTTCCTTTAGAGTACGTGATAAATAATTCTTTTTCCCTTTTATGTAATTTTGTTGTTGTTGTTGGTTTTTTTGTTTATCTTGTGTGTAAATAATTTACAAGGATTTAAGTTTAAACAGGAAGTTCGATTAGGGAATCAACGCGGAAATACACTGTAGTATATTTGCACTGTCATTGAATTATCATTGAATATTATTATAGGAAAAGGGAAATTTAACGAAAAAAAATTTATATTTAAAATATCATTTTGGGAGTGGATTATGTCGGTCGCGTGTCATTTTAATCTATTTCACTTTTAAAGGATGTTAAGGAAATTTTTATCTTTAAAAGATAGAATATAAAAAATTTTATATATTAATTTTTAAGATCCTTTTTTTTTTTAGGGAAATTCTTAAATTTGGTTTCCTGTACCCATGAATCGATTTTAATGGTATAAAAAATTTGCCAGCGGGAAATAAAACTGAAAAGAAAATCATGAATGACGAATCAAAATTGAATTAGATTATGATATTAAAAATAAGACTTTTGGACGTTCATTCTCTTATTAATATTGCCAAGATCTCTGGTACAATAGTTCAAGTATATATTAAAAATTCAGATTAGAATTTGCACAAAAATTGTGTTCACTAATTAAAATTATGTCATGGTTTTAAATTAAATTATGTCCAACAGTCAAAAATCAAGTCGATGTCAATGACGCTAGAACAGGACACGTTAGACAGATCACAGATGACCTTCATTCTATCGTATTTGTAATTTTGCAGAATACTCGCTTAGTGTCTGAATAATCAAGACTACAAATGTTTTACGCTAAAAATAAGACACGTTAAAAAATCACGACACTTTTTACCATTAACAGAAATTTATTTTCCAATGTATTTTCACTTAGTAAATAAATCACATCCTTTTAAAATTTTATATCCTGTTTTTGTTGTTTACTTTTATTCATTGTTTCAGTTTATATACCAAAGAGGAAGTCTTTTTTTTCTCTACATTATATAAAATGTGTTCAGTTTATTTTCTTTGTGGTTTTTTTTTTTTTTTGCTTCGGTTTACAGAGGATAAACTTAAATTGCGACACCAACTTATAAAATTATCAAGATTGACGAACAAAAAACATTTTTCTTAACTAAACAACGAAATTTCAAAAAATTCATAAAGTAACAAAAAAATAATAAATAAACAAATGGAAAGTCTTAATTTTTTTGTCTCAATATTGTCAAAGGATAATAAAATTTTATAAATATCCTTAAAGCGTTTTTATTTTTTTATTCTTCTTTCAATTTCTTTTTATTTAACTTTCAATTTGAAAGGAGAAAAATCTTAATTCGATATTATATAAAAATAATCGAAAAAAATTATAAAAAAATAACATCAACAAACTAAATACAAAAAATAAACAGAATTTGGTGCATTTAATTCAATAAAAATTTTCCAATTCATTTAATCGTTGATCTTTTCAACATCTCCCCTCCCCAACACTTTACCATACGAAAAAAAATCCGCGTAGCCGAACAACTGATCAGTAGTTTTATAATTATGGGATTTTTTTTTAAATTTAACTACTCTAAATGCATGCCGCAGAAATAAAAATTATAACAACTATGATTTTATACTACTAATTAGTACCTTTCAGATGCGACATTAAACCTAATTTTTGGGGCTTATTGACTATTGGAAATAACATTTTAAAAATGTTATTAATATTTTATATATTTTAGTATTTAGCGCCTCTAGCGGTAGAAATTTGAAATTACTGGCATTGTATTCTACTCTTAAATACCTTTCCAACAAGTGGTCAAACTTCATTTTTGGTGCACATTTACTATATAAAATTACAGTTTTATTCGCAAAAAGGTGTTTTGGCTAAATGTGAATAGCGCCGCCTACTGGCAAAATTTTAGAATTCTATTAATTACATCTGGTTCTCAATATATCAAGCTTTCTATTGGTGAGTCTTTCATAAACTTGTGAGTACACTAAATATGTGAAATAACTGGTTTTTATTGTTCACATCGGACAGACAGGCAGACTGACAGACAGAAAAGCGTTAACATAAGAGCTTTAAAAAAAAAGCCCTAAAAAGAGAACAAACTCTCTTAATAATAATAATGAAAAAAAAAGTTCTCATTTAATCAAAAATGAAAAAAACAAAATGGTATACGCGAAGTAGCATGAATCAATATTAAATATTAAAAATAAAATTTGTACAATAAAATACAACAACAAAAACGTGACATATAATTTCAGGTATTATGGAGGATACGAAAAAAAAAACAGGATATTGCACAATAAGGAAAACAACAACAACAAAATAAGGAAGAGGCGAAAATAAAAAACATTTAACAGAAATTCAAATCAAATCTGAAAAATTTAATTTAATCACGTAGTAAAAAATAATAAAATATTTATTGTTAATTTTATTATACGGTTTTATTTTATGTTTTTTGTTTTTTTTTTTTTATTTCTGTATACGTAACGTAACGTACGTAAGCTTTTAAGTTTTATTACTCCTATATCATATCGCCGCGCAATTGATATTTTATTTGTTTTTATTTCCCGATATTGAAGGTGTTCCTTTTTTTTATTTGATGAAATCATTTTTTTTATTTTCGAATATATTTTTTTCAGTAAATTTGTTGATCACAATTTTTACATGTTCATAAAGCACTGAAATTTTTTTTTTATATCACATTTTTATTGTATGACAGTAAAAAAAAAATGTTATAATAATCTTTGACTAAACATGTGTTCAAGATTAGAGGTTTCTTAACACGTTTTCTTCAATTTAAATGCTACTAATGTCTATTAAACCTCAAGCGTCTATAAAATAGCATTAAGCTAAGTATGCTGTTAGTACGCATTTAAAAAAAACGCGATTTTTCATACAAAATCTTACCAGCGGTAAAATTTTTTTACTCGGTTATGTCAACGAAATCACCGCCATCTACTTACCAATCAGCACAAACTTAAATAAAATTTTGTCCGATATTTTAATATCATTTTCACCAGCCAGAAGGTACAATGAGCATACTTTGCTTTAAGCTTAAGAAAATGTAATGTCAGAAGTTAATGTCAGAAGTTATGAAAAAAGGTGAAGACTCAAAATCTGAAATATCAAGACAAGAGCTGACTATAGAGCAGCGGATCTTGTAGTTTTTCAAGGGCAGGAGATAAAACCAATTTTAAAAAATAAAATCATAGCCAAGGAAATTTCATCAGGAGCAGACAACAGTGCTGCGGATCCTGAGAATTTCCAAGGGAAAAATGGAAAATTAAATGAAGAAAATAAAAACGTAATTAAAAGAGCGGAGAAAATTATAGAAGAAAAGGGGGAATTATTAAGTAAAGTACGAAATGTGAAAATTCACGTTCCTTACCTTCTCATCTTACCTTCTCATCATTTCTCTATGTAGCACAATTCTCTCGTCTTACCTTCTCATCATTTCTCTATGTAGCACAATACGTTTAACAGACATTAATTTATCCATATAATATCTGACTTTTTGTAAGAAATATTTGTTGTCTGGGCTAAATTTTTGATAGACCTAAATTTCTTATTTTATATGTTATATGGATTAGTTTTTTCCCAATCCACCTGGTAAAAACACTTCTTATTTTTCACATAGAAAAGTGAAAAAGAGTAGACCAATTACTCAATTTTATTCAAAATGGTAAATTTTTTATGCCAATTTCCTCAATCACCAATAACTTCAAAGGTATTTCTTGTCATATAAAAATGACCTTCCAACTTTAAAATTTCAAGAAAAAATCTTTGTAATTCATATCCGGTTCCGGTAAAGAACAAATGTCAAGAACTATACATCTGTTGGAAAACGTTTATCGTCATCTAAAACTATTTGTAAACATATATAGTGTGACATTAATATCTTGATTATATTTAATTAAAAAATCAAATCCTCCACTAACATACTTTAAAGAATTTCATATTTTCTTTAAAATATTTCAAACATTTTCCGGAATTTGGAAAAAAAAAATTGTTGAAAAATGTTAACATCAAAAGTTTTCTTTTCTTTTCATTTCCTAATTCCTTTCGTAAATATAAGTTCTACACATAATAAACATGAAAATTATTTTATGAAAACATAAAGTCTATAATACTTTTATGTTTTTTTGGAAAAATATACAAAAAAAAAATTTTTCGTTCTCTCTCAAGGTTAATACAATAAATTTTCTTTTTTATTTCTATAAATTTTCAAAAAAAAAAAAAAACATTTCGATTCTCATTGGCCAAAAGCCAGGTAAAACATTCATAAACTTTTTTTTTCTAAATTGATTGTTTATATAATTTTCGCGCTAAATTAAAAGTTTTTGAAATTATATTTTCAAGAAAAATTTCAAATTAGAAAATTTATATACTGGAAAATTTATAGTAAGAAAAAGAATTCATAAATAAGACTAAACTTTGGTTGCTGTTATAAAAATGTCTAGTAATTCTGTTACTTATTTTGGTTGTTTTATGAATTTCCCATAGGAAATATGGGTTAAAATGAAATTTACTAAATTTACTATTCATCCTTTTTTGTTTTATTTAATAAATTACATTTTTTTTTTCTAAATTATTTATGCTTTTTCCTAATAATTCTAATATTGTAGTCCTTTCAAATATAAACATAAAAATTTATATAAAAATTATTTCTTGTTATTTTTCCTGTTTCATTTCTATTTATGTATACATGAGCAATTTAACTGAATAATGAATATCCTATTTATTTTCGTTGTATATAGGCTTTTCATTTAAGTGTTTCCTAGATTCAGGAGAGAAATAGTAAAATCATATCCTTTCCGGTTTTTTTTTTGTTGTTACTTTCTTTGTATATAGGAAAAAAAGTTCCATTTCCACATTAAATTTCTGTTAAAAAATTTATGTGCAAAAGTAGATATAATTTATTAAATGGAAAATTTTCATGATTATTAAGTAAACTAGAGGAAAAATAATCAGCAATTATATACGATAAAATTTATGATATAACTTTAAATGAATATGGAAAAATTTATTACTATATTATAAAATATTAGTAATTTTCCATGTCTGTAAGGACTTTTTTGTACAATTTTCTTTTTATTTCAAAAGTCGGACAGGAAATTAATGTAATTTTAAAATTATTCAATATTATTTCCTATTTTATATAAATTATCTTTACTCTTGCAGTTCTTCTGGATTCCGAACTATATAGGATAAATTGGAGTAGTGGAGACATTCCTTTGATCGAAAATATATCAGTCATATATTTAACTTTTGTCAGCAGCACTAATGTATTTCTAAAAAAATCGACACTCTTTCCAAGATTTACCACAATCAACTGGTCCTTAACTTGCTGTTGAATGATTTTGTGGAATAAATAACATAAATTTCATGACAACAAATTCTTCCTTGTGTCTTTTATCTTATTAAAGTTGAGAAGTTTCGTTAGCACATTCGCTTTAAGAGATGGATTTTGTATACTCATCCAATGGAAAAATATAGGGGTGATGTTCGTACGATATAAAATACATATTCAGTCAAAATAAGTTCAATATAAGTCAGATCGATGATCTAATAATTTCCATGAAGCTCAGAAATAAAATTTCTCTTCTAAATTGTAATTTTTTTTATATAACTAATGAAGGTTTCTATACACTGCAATTGCATGATCCTCAATTAACAATTCTTCATAACAAACCGCCAATTATCATTAATTAGTGCCATTTAATATTTTCCAATTTCAGCACAAAAATAAATAAATATAAATTTTTCAATAATTAATAATTGATTAAAACTAAAGTAATTTTCCATTTAAAAACTGAGCAGAGAAAGAAGAACACTGAACTGGAAGTATAGGTTACCAATAAAGTGGACATTTCTGTTTTTTTTAAAAAAAAGGATATCATAAATAAAATCATATTAAATTACAAAAATAAGAAAATTGTGAAATATTTATTGTGATAGTTTTGACATTAATAAATTGTATACATTTTTTTTTATCAGAATTTTCTTTTCCACCTTTTTAACCCCCACACTAAACAAAGAATTTTTTTTTTTTTGTAAATTTTTCCAGTAATTTACACCCCCAACAAAAAAGTGGAGGAAAAAAATATTTTCAAATTATTTACGCCAATAAATTAAAATAGTATATAATAAAAAAAATTACCCAGAAAAATATCAAAACGATATTAATTTATTTATTTTTTTGTGTAATAACATAAATTTATGTTATTTAATAAATAAAACATAATGTAATTTATTATGTTGTTTTTATTATGTAATAGTAATACCTATACATATATATTTTTGATATCAGTTGCATATAGTTAATTATTAAATAATCAATCAAAAATTATTGATATTCAATAATATAATTTCGAATTTTCTCTTTTATATACTCGTATAGTATAAAAATTTCCTTCAATTTAATATTAAACTCAGATACAACAATAAATTAAAGTTAATGTTATGAAACAGGATAATTTTTCATAATATACAATGTCGTCCATTTGTAGTTGAAAATAATAAGAAAACGGAAATAAAAAAGGGAATTATTATTATTATTATTATTATTTGTAAAATGATACTTTTTCGTTTTTCTTCACCATTAAAATCTATTTTAATGATATTGGAAATATTAATCTAAATTACACAAAAAATCGTTTTGTTATATAATGTATATATATATATATATATATATGTATACGGTATACATAATTACAGATCTATTAAATTTCCCATTCAGGATATTTTATTTAATATTATACTCTTTATATAATTTTGTAAATGTATTAGTATATGCTTTTTGTCCTGGGTGTGCTGGAACTATGTACAGTGAAATTATTATGGCAGAGAAAAATGTGTATAATGTAATATATAAAAATGTGACGGAAGTAGAAAAATGGAAAAACAGGAAAAATGATAGAAGAAAATCATGAATTTAATTTGAAATGTTAAAAAAATTTAATTTTAATGGAGACTATATAGAAATTATAAGTTGTAGGTAAATCTATGTGGGTGAAGAATATGCCAAGCAATAAAAAGTCTATCATAATTGAAATCAAAGTTTCTGAACAATTTATGTAATGTTTTCAAAACTTTTGCCCCCTATACAAACTGCAATTTTGCAATTTCTAATTATATTTTATAATTATTACAACATTGTTAATTAATTGCATAACTTTAGGTCTGTTCGTTTTAAATTTTTATAGATGTGGATCAAATAACTTAAAACTAAATTATAGTTTAAAGTTTTTGGTTGACAATTTAATAATTACATACAATTATAAAAGAATTTATCATGCCTGGCCATTTACTACTAGTATCCTATAGTATAGGACCTATACTATAGTATAATATTAAAACCAATTATTATTGTGATAGAAAATTGTTAAATATTGAAAATAAGTTTATAACTTAAATCTATACTTTCTTTCACAGCAAGTAAACGTAGATCGTACAGAAATTTCGAATACTTCTACAAAAAAGCATCGATGTCGATTTCAGCTTTTAATGAGTACTGGTAATAAAATATACAGCAATGTAAAATGTTTTTAAG
This sequence comes from Empis stercorea, assembly GCA_949752835.1. Classification (NCBI taxonomy): domain Eukaryota; kingdom Metazoa; phylum Arthropoda; class Insecta; order Diptera; family Empididae; genus Empis; species Empis stercorea. Next base: position 6,037,844 of record OX457087.1, read on the forward strand.
ACTGGCAAAAATGCTAGCGTCGAGTAGAATTACTGACAACAATTTAATCACTACAAAGCCTTTAGCTTGTTGCAATGAATCGTTTCTCCGCTACAGAGGAATTTATAGTTCGGAAACCGTATAAAATCAGTAGGTCCTAAATTGCAATAAATATGTCAGGAAAACCTCTTAGGTAGGCCTAGGCCCACATCGGTCTGTTGTGCCAAAATAAGAAGAATATGATAATTTAGACATTCAAGGATTCTCTAAAAGTTCAATGTCTTCTATATAGCTAGCTGACAGCTACACATAGTAGCACGATAGTTGATACACTCTTTCTTCTCTACAAATGGTAAATCATAACATTTTGTGTAATTCCTAATCCTAGTTACAATTTTACTTGAATCACAATTTTAATAACAACTTTTAAATAAAACTTTTCCAAGTTGAAAAAAATATCATTTGCAAATAATTATAAGTATAAAAAAATTGGGGCTGGAATGAACAGCCTTTGCTTTCCTAACTATACAATAATTTAAAAGATTTCTCTTTAAAATTTTAAATTTATATCAGAATTTGAAATTATCTTAACTTAATAAATCTTTTAAAACAAAATTTTCAGTCTATGAAAAATACAAATTATATTACACAAAAAGACTTAAACTTAACAATAATAATTACGAAACCATCACCAACCCAACCACCCCAACAAAAACTAAATAAACTTTTTTGTTGGCAATAAAAATAAAAATCTTCTATACACTAAAAAAACTTGTACATTATATAAAAATTTTAAATTTCATTTTTATATTCATTTTTTTTCTTTTCAGGTTGTAAAAATCTCGCCACAATTAAATGGTGCCGAGTTTTTCCTTGTACTTCAACTACTACACATACAAAAAAAAAGGATTGCGTGACTATAAACACAAAAAAAAAAAAACTTTTTGCTAAAACATAGAATTACAAAATAACAATAACAAAAAAAAAAAATTATATAGATTTTCTTTGAAAATTCCCAGGAAATTTTTTTTGTAAAATAGAAAAAAAAAACACAATACAAACATTTTTTTATTTTATTTTTATTACTCATTAAGCCAGGAGGGAAATGGCCGCAAATTTATTTCATTCTTCATTTTTTTTCCTTTCTCTCTCTTGTTTTTTTTATCATTTTCATTTATTAGCGTATACGTATACGTTACGTATATGCAAATAGAAATCGCAATAATCCTAAAGAAGAAAACAAAACGGAAACAGAAAAATATTTTACAATGTATACAAAAAAAAATATATGAAAAGAAAAACTTCTTAATAAATCTAAAAGGAAATGATGGATGTCCTTAGGCAAAAAAAAAATATGTTTTTTTTTTTTCAAATTTTCCGAATGGAAAATCGAAATAAAAAAGGAAAATTCTTTTGGAAAAAAAAAATGGAAGATAAAATATGTCATTGTCTTCTCAAATAACATAAAATAAAAGAAAATTTAAGTATGTATAAAAATAACCCCAAAATTCTAAATATGGGAAATTAAAGAGTTTGTCAGAAGACTAAACAACCTTTTGGTATTATTATCGGTGAAGAGGAAACAATTACTGAAAATTTCTGATAAATGAGAACTAATTCAATGAGATTAATCAACTATGAGAAATGACAATCTATTTAGCATATACCATTATATAATTAAATGCTTTACAGTGTCTTAATTGGCCAAATTTAAGTCGTACTGTACAAATTCATCCGTGAACATTGCCCTCTATCAAACGATCCTACCTTTTATTCATTCATCTGGATTAAAATAATGAAATAGAATATTCAAGCATTCAAATTTTTAGATAACGAAACGTCGTCATTTAAATGCAAATATGATTGACGTTTAGAATGAAACCTAAATTTTACATTTTCAGTGAAATTCAAATTTCCAATAGAATGAAAGTGTATCGTTCCATGCTAAATTAGTTTCTGATTAATAAAAAGGTGAGATGGAGAATTTGAAAGAGGTCAAATACATTAATCATAACAAAGATGACAAGAAGGACGAAATTCAAGCAGAATTTCAACTGCATCTATACGGAAATCGAAAAGAATTAAAAAAATTTTGAATATTGGAAGAGATTAGGTCAATAACCCGATAACCGAACATATAAAACAAGACAAGCCAATTCATTATTTAATTATTATCCATCCCCAAAAATAAGTACACAATTTGACATTTAATAGATTTTCCCAAAATAGGAAATTTATTGGAAAACATACACAAAAAAAAAAAGGAAAAAAAAATACTTTCTCACAAAAAAAAAATATCCTATGTACATAAACGATCCTGATAAATAAATCTGTGCCACATATTTACACAAACCTAAAAAAAAAAAAAACAGGGAATTCTCTAAAGGGATATACGTAATACGGTAATGGTAACGATGCTACTGGCTTATAATGACGAAAATGATGGTACGTTTTTTTTTATATACATACATTCATATATGTACACAAATTTGTGTACACGTATGTATAGGATTTATTCATTATTCCTAATCACATTCAATTTTTATATAAAATATAATCCATAATAAAAAAATATGTTAGATTGTTACAAAACAATTCACCCTTTAGCTGAACAAGTGCGATGATGATGATGATGATGATGATATAACTTCTTTCTTTCTTTTTTTTTACCAGTGAATAAATTTCATAAATTTTTATGTACTTATCCGACCTTGAACTTTATTTTTAAAATATGTATAATATATTTTTATAAATAGTAGAATGAGTAGGATAAATCATCCACTTGAATAGTTTACACTCTATTTACCAAAAAAAAGGAGAAGAATGAAATGTTTTTAAAGAGGACAATCCTTTTTTTTTCCTTCTATATAGGGAGTACATGCAATTTGAAAGGATTTGTTTTGATTTTTATGTTATAATAAAAAAAAAACAACACAATTTTTTTTTTTTTAATGATCCTGATGAGGGTTTCTTACTATACATACATACTTAAAAAATAAAAAATAAAAAAAACAAGTTTTTCCCTAGAGGTAAAAAAAGGATATTTTGTATTTTTTTTTGGAAAAGATTTTTTTTTTTGTTTGGGGATACAGAAAAAGGTAGTGAAAAAAAAAACTGTTTTATATACCAGAAACTTTTACTATAAACTTGGAATAAGATTTATACTGATGTTTTCTAACTTTTATTATATTTGACATTGAAGAAAAAAATATATACTTGTTCCTTTATTCTTTATTGAATGAAAAAAGGACTAACGGTCCAGTTTAAGTCAGAGAAAATTTATATATTGTAAATATCTGTCAGTTTTATATATGTTTAAGAAAATATCATAATATATTTTACTAACCTTATTTTTTTTTTTCCAAAAATTAACCAAAATTTATGATATCAGCATATATTTTCCATTTTTAATATTTTACTCTGCAACTTTTGGGAATCTGTAATAATAATAATCATGTTAAAAAAATTAAATTTATTAATAAATGTAGTTTTAAATAAGGATTTTAAATTTTTTATGAACGAAAATTGTTCGAGTGACTATAATGGTTTGTTGAAATTTCAGCAATATGATGTTCAAATTCGGAACGAATTATTTCTGACACTTCATTGAAGGTGGCATATTTATACACATTGTATAATATGCCTCCAATTTGAACAGCTCCTAATTAAAACAGATTATTGCTAAATCCAAGTTCGAATACGAAATCCATAGTCATTGTATTTACGAAACCAACTATGGCTAATTTGACATTAAAAACTGTCAAATTTCATAAAAAAAAATTTCAATTATATTTCAGTATGGATAAAAAATGGATTCCCAATTGAAATTTTCATTTAAATTGACGATAACGACTAAAGGAAATTCATGCCCGAAAAACCGATTAGATACAGAACTGATTTTTCAAAAAGGGTGAGGTTGTATTAATCTGAAAAAGTTATCGTCTTTGGTCTTTCACTTTCATGTATCGTCAAATCTCGACAGTTTCAACTCTAAAATTTCGTAATTTAATTACAATCATAATCACACATTGGTCAACGAATACATTGACTAAAGCTCGACAGTTTCTACTGTTAGTCAACGAATATTCAGAAATTATTGCAAATTTTACCAAAATTTTATATAAAATTGATTTATAAATCCTCTTTCAACATATTAAATTAATTTTGATTAATTTTATGACCCAGCCTTTTTAATCAATGAACTAAAAACTAGAATTTTAATTAAACAAATTTGCTTTACTTTTTGAAATTTCCACATGTTTTTTTTATTATTAAAATGTCCTGTTTATATTATAAACGAAAATTTCATTTAATATTAAAATTAAAATTTCAATTTTACAAATTCTAATAAAAAAATAATTAAAGCAATTTTCAAATTTTTAATTACATAAAAAAGTTTTATAAATAATTTGAATTTAATATAGTTAAAAACCCATGTGGGGTGCACAAATAACTAAAAATTTCATTTTACGAAAGGAAATTATATAATTAAAAAAAAACAAATCAAAAAATTTAGTTAAAATAGAAAAATATATTCAAATAAAACTTTTTTATAGAATTTGATTAAAAAAAATGTATAATCAACAAAATTCTCTCTAAATCAACAAATTTGTTCCTTTTAGATTGAAAATGTTTTTTTATTATACTTTTCGCATGATTTCATTTAAATGGAGAACTAAAATGACTAAAAAATTGTAGAAAAATTGACAATTGGGATTATTGTTTTTTGAATTTTCGTAACGTATACAAAATTATGGACTTTTCTGGAAAATAAACTTTTCTGGTATATAAATAATAGTTTCCAAAAGTTTATTAAAATTTTTGATGTTGTTGAGTTGAATGGAAATATTATAATAGTAAAATTTAATATTAAAAATTAAAATTTATCTACGAATCCATTCGAGATTTTAAATTTGATATGAAAATTAAATAAATTTTTTATTTTATAATTATTGAAATATTTAAATAGTTTTTAGATTGAATTAAGCATAAGATATTCAATTTAATTTTCACTTAATTATTTTCAATATTTCTGGAATTGAAATAATATATAATTGAAAAAATAAAAATTTAATTTTATGTGAAATTTCAAAATCATATAAAACCATTGAAATTTTTAAAGTTTCTTTTCAAAAACAAAACATTTATTTATACTTATACTTACAAAAGGTTATAATTAGTAAAACTTGCAGAATATTAAAATATATAAACAGGACTCTGTCTGCCAGACAATGAAACACTTAATTAAGTCACGTAAAATATTTTTCCCCCTTATTTTTTTTTGTTAACTACAAAAATTTCATGAATTTATGAAATAAAATTATGTTTTTTTTTAAATGATAATTAGAATATTATACGATTTTTTTTCAAATACAGAAAATTCTTTGAAATGTTTTTTTTCGGGCAATTTAATTTTTGGAAAAAAAATATTAATGCTGAACACTAAACATCATAATTTGCAATTATGATGTTTATTATTTTTAGAAAATAATACTTTAATTTAATTATAATTTTTAAAAGAATTTTCAAGAATTCATATCCGGTCACAATAAGTTTTCCATAGCACGAAATGAAATTAATGAGAGTTAAGTGTTGGCATTGGCATGTACTATATGTAGGGTAAAAGCGGTAAATGGTACTGTGCATGAAATACAAAATATTACTTAATAGAGTAAGTAGTTACTTGGCTTACATATACAGCAAATGGTGGCATGGCAAATAATCAATTATTCCCATATAGCGATACAATCTTTTAAACATATTACACACTATCATAGAAATGATTACAACCCTTAGAATCTATTAACATTTTAACAGGCCAACAACGTTCAGAAAATATTCAAAAATCAAATTGTGGCTGTAACATCAACAGCACGTCAACTAATCAGTAAAAAAAAATTAACAGGCTCACAAACCTAACAATATTTAATGCACTCAAAACAGTCTAAATCAACAAAATTTTGGAAGCTCTAAGGGATCAACAAAATTTTGCAAGCTCTTCTAAGGGATCAACAAAATCGATGACATAAGTCCACGAAGACTGAGATAATTGCAGTCGAGGATTATGTCAAAATTTATATAAAAAAATATGTAAACCATTGTGACATTTGAAAATTTGACACGAAACCATAAATATAGTCATTAATTTTTATGATTTTTAGAGCACAAGATGGATGGAGGAGATAATGGAAATTTTCAATTTGAATTAGAGAATAGTATTTTACGTTTATTTCATAATGATGTCACCCCCTTAAAAACTACACTTTAGTATACTTTTACATAAATATTTATTTCCATAAAATTCTAATTCTAAAATCAATAAATTTTTCAATATTTTGAATAAAATTTGGATTTTGCACTTATACCAAAAAAAAAAAAAATACTTAAATCAAAACTTTTTTTATTTTGATGAAATCATTCAACAAACATGTAAATAAATATTAAAAAAATTTTCTATATGTATATTTTTAACATTAAAATCAATTTTTGAATAATTTTTATAACCCAGAATTTAAATAAACTTTATATATACCTTTAAGCTAAATTTAACCTAAATTCAATTGTAAATTTCCATATCCATAAAATATATAGTAAGTATATATTATTATAGTTTTTTTATTTTATTTGATCCCAAAATTCTACACAATTTTTTTTTAAAAATAGCTAAATTGTATTTACATAACATTTTCTATATACATACTATACAAATTTTTCATTGTATACCAAATAGTATGTAAATTTTATAATGATATTATTGTGTTATATATAAGAATAATTTTTTTTTTTCTGATATAAAATTTACATTTTTGAACCATCCACATAACAAAAAAACTATCGATTATGCTCTCAATTTATTTGGTTTGTTCATTTTTTTTTTGTCTTGGAGAAAATCACCTCTGAATTTCCACATCATAGTCTGAGAATTTATTTATATTTTTTTTTGATAAATGATTTATAGTGAATTTATTTCTGCTCTCATACATCAATATTTTTTATAACTCGGGGAAAAAAAATACATAATAATGAAATGGATTTGTAATAGTCCGTCAAAAAGGTAATTCAAATGTCAAAAGTTTAATAAATAATGGAAAATGATTTCTGACACAAAAATATAACAATAAGAAAAATAAATTTTTTTTGAATAAAATTTGGTATTTTTGATGGTCTTTTTTTTATTAAAAAAAAAAAGGATATTTTGATCAAAATATGTATAATGGAATAGAATTATTATTGTGTAATGTAATAAAAGGATCAAGATTTATAAAAGGTATTCGGTATAATGAATGTTATAATTTTATATGAAAATTTGAATTTAAAATTTATTCTCTCTTTTTCATAAAATTTAAAGTGATTTATAATTGAAAAATTATTTAAAAAGTGAATTTACAAATTATTTTGAAATGATTAATTATTATACTCTAGGCTAGTTATATATAAAGTGGAATATTACAAATCCGAGATTCAGGATATATAAATTTTGGATTTACAAATGATTGTCAGATCAATAAAAAAGGAGAAATAAATTGAATGATCTGATTTTGTAGTCCATTTTGGTAATTACCAAGAATTTTACACGAAGTTCGTTTTTAGGGCTATTTGAAAAAGAGATCATTTATTATACCAAGTTTGTCTCAATAATATGTCTCTTCTATTTGGGCCACTATACTAAATACTTAAAACGAATTATTGACTCCTTCCAGACAAGAAAAAGTAGGAAAAACACATACATAAGACATTTAGCACAAAAAATCCTAAATATAAATCATGATAAAAAGGTCAAAATAAAATTCAAAGTTTCTAGAAAAATTCAATGTTTTTTCAAAAAAAAAAAATATAAATAAAAAAAGTTTTTTAAAAATACTTTCCCTTAAAGAAATATTCAACTAAAAAGTAATAAACTACATCAATGTACTTTCCTGTTGAAATTGAGCAACTGTCAACAATAGTAAGGGAAATTAGACCTTATCAGAATTAATGCCATTTATAAAGAGGTCTACGTTTCCCTTACTATTGTTGACAGTTGCTCAATTTCAACGGGAAAGTACATTGATGTAGTTTATTACTTTTTAGTTGAATATTTCTTTAAGGGAAAGTATTTTTAAAAAACTTTTTTTATTTATATTTTTTATTTTACACTTTTTAGTCGGTCAAATATTTATTCATTTAACCGACTAAAAATATTTAATTACTTTGACAACTTGGGTATGATTTGTTTGAGCTACTCATGGCCCACGATTCGGAATTCCACATGTGGCTGATGTTTTTTGTATAATCGGCTCCACATGACCCAGGGTACTGCTCGGACTACGCTTCAAGACCTTTTATTTGATGCCCCATCGATTTTTTTATGATGGGCCCTCACATGACCGGCAGGGGGAGGGGAGTTCGCAGGGCTCCTGACGAGAGGCGGCCCCATATATAATATATAATATAATATACTAAAGTATATCTATATTAATATAATATATACAACATTAGTATATATAACATAGTAAACTATAATATATACAATATATAGAATATACTAAAGCATATAATATGATCAATTCATAGTACAGAATGTACTAGAATTTACCATATGGCACAAGTAGTTGGGGGCCGTGAGGCCAGGTTATCGGTCCAAACGGACCAGTCCAACTGCTCATCTACCTAGTTGTGTGTCTAGAGGCAGGTCGCAGACAGTTTAAGAGTTATGGCCAGGTGAGGAGATATATATATATATACTGGAAGTATGAATTCATAAAAGGGAAAGTAAAAATAAACTTACAAAATTTAGCACAAAAATTCGAATTTTAGGGTCAAGTAGTAGAGAAACGAACTATTACACTTTAACGACTTTAAATTTAATCAAAATAAATGTTGAATGTTTTGATTTTTTGCGTTGATATGGTTGACCTAAAATGAAATGAATTTTATTTTTTAATTGTGGTTCACTTTACTTCACCTTCAATGATTATAATTGCTACCTAAATAAATCAAAAATTCCAATTCAAATATTTCTTTTTCTATATACGAGTACTATCCTTATTTTTCGGTTTAATTAGCTTTTATGGTTATATTTTTTCTATCTAAAATTTGTTTTTCACAATTTCTATTTCACTGATGCATAAAACAAACCAATTACGAGAATTGGAATATTTTTCATACATGTTGGTGCACAGTTTATTTCCAACCAAAGTCCTTATTAATGATGATTTGATGTATGCATTGATCAATGAAATAAATTGTGACTTTAAGTAGCATTTTTTTAATAAAAAACTAATTATAAATTTTTCTACAAATAATAAATTTTTTGAAAAATGAATTTCTTAATAAATTTAAAAAAACAGAGAAATGATTACATATTTGATTTTTGTGATGGTCAAAGAAAAGCAATTTTTTGTTGAAAAGTTCACAACATTATTTGTTAATTGATTCTTTGAATCAACCTTTAAATTGAGTTTTTATATTTTTTTTTAATCAACACTTAACTTGACTTTTTATATAACTTGTAAAATTGAATATTCTCTTACAAAGTTACAATTAATAATTTTTATGATGGCACAAAAATACAAAAAAAAAAATTACACAATAATTTTTCAATTTTAGGTCACTTTTATCTATTGAAGAGTTTATATAGTTTTATGTTGAAATCAACTAACAAAAAAAGTAATTTAAAAAGTTGAAATTGGTATTTAAAATATTTAAAGAAAATAAAATTGTTTTTTTTTTGTACATTTAGCACATTACTTTTTTTTTTTGGTCTTAATTCAATTATAAAAAGGTATAGAAAGAAAATCTTTTATAAGTTAATTAAGAAAATAGATCGAATATTCTGGGTAAAATATTTTACGTATTTTCTTTTGTTTTTTTCATATTTTAAGCTGTATTTTTTTTAAGCTTTTTTTGTTTTTGAGGACAAATCAATAACACGTTCCATGAACAATGTGACCTAAATGTTTCCTCAAATCATTGTGAATTCGTGTCACATATTTGTAAACACTTAATTATATTATAGGAACATTTTTCTTATACTAGTTACAAATTTTTCACTTTTAGGCTTTTAGTTTCTATTTATTTTTTAGAGTTTAAGAGGCATTTTTTAGTTGAAATATCATTAAACATAATCATACGTTTAGACGTGAAAATAGTTTTAGAATTGTGATGAAATTCAGACAACTCCAGACTATGAAAGATGTGAGGAGCGAATAGACCAAATAATTCCTTAATAGAGAAGCTAAAAGTGACCAAAGGCATATTGGAAATTTCCTCTTAATGTTAGTTTATGGCTTCACAGTGTTTTAGGCGTAGGAAACGAATAGAAATTATTTAATGGAATATTAGCTTAAACGAAGACCTTGTGTGCCTTGTGGAAAAGAACTAGAATTAATACTAAATATATTATGCTAAAGAAATCGTAGAAAGATTTTTAAAATCAAACGGAAACTCAAACGAATAATCATTTTTAATTAAATTTATCGACTCTCATTGTGAATCTTAATATGAAATGGAACTTGAAGTGTCCAATTTAGTGTTTCTATAAAAAAAAATTTATAAAAATCTTCCGATACAAAGGAAATTCCAATCAAATTTTTGGAAAAACTTTTCTAATTGCACTTAAATATTTGAAAGAAAATTTGAAAAAAAATTCAAATCCTTTTTACTTGTTTTTTTTTTTCAATCCTACATAACCTCATTCAAATTTTTTAATTAAATCTTTTCGAAATTATAACAGAAAAAACCAAAACAAAACAAAAAAATAAATAAATAAAAACTTTTTATTCAAAAATCTGAAATAAATCTTAAAAAATTATTTAAAAAAAAAAATCATTTTTTTGGCATATTTCTTCCTACAAGAAAAAATTTAAAATAAATAAAAAATACTTTTTTTTTATCCATAACATTTTCCCAACCAAAAATTTATACCCAAAAATAATTGGAAAATTCCTTAATTAATAAAATAAACAACATTTAGAACGAAAAACCATTTTTGTATGAATTTATATGAAAACCATTTTATACAAATAAAATGAATTATGTATTATATAAATTAATCCTTTAGAATACGCACCATTAAATTCACCTTTTTATATAATACCCATTTAAGTAATTATTAATCAAATTTAATGATAATTATTAAATAAATATAATAATAATAAATATATATATAATAATTTATATAATGAAATTTGATAGTAGATAACCAAAATTCCTTTATGCAGGGATTCAAAAAGTTATATGATAATCGTATAAATGTGAATTTTGGGGCCGAGAGAAAATTGGGAACTAAATTGGAAGGATTCATATAAAATTAATTTAAAATATCAAACAATAAATTGTTGAACCTAAGGAAAATGTCCAAAGAAATAATGTCTGTTCTCGTTTGCCAGACAACTCAAACTATAAAATTAAAGGCTATTCAATTTTTATGAATGTCCGGCATTCTTCAGATCTGTACTTTTACCCCTACTCAATTTTACAATTAGTTTATCGTAAAGAGAAAATTTGATTTATACATTTTTCTATTTGTGGGTGCAAAAGTGGGTGCAATTTTGAAAAAAGTTTCAAAAACTCTGACTTGCCTTGCATCCAAGGTTAAAATTTTGTTTATTATAATTTAATTAACATTTTTTGGCATAACATAAACATGAAATTATACTAAATAAATAAATACCTAATTAGGTAGAGACAACATTGAATATATATATATATAAGTTAAAATCAATTATGAAAAAAAATATCCATTTAAGAATGTTTTTTTGAATAAGATATATAAAAGCAAAGACTAAGTATATAAATATTAAAGTATAGTCTTTGATATAAACTTTTAATTAGTGGTGCAACAATGTATTTCATATCGTACCATACCATAATAATATTCCACGAATAAATGTTTACATAAATTTAAATTTATGAAACAAATGGTCATAATTTAAAATTATTATGACTGAAATAAAATGATATTATTCAAGGATTATGAACCAAAAATATATCACAAATGAGACGTAAAGGAGATAAATTAATAGAAATTTCGTAATTGTATACAGAAAAATGAATTTATCTACATTGGAAAAACCAATATTTTGCATGAATTTTTGCATTTTAAACCGAAAGAACAAAATTAATTTGATTGATATCAAAAAATTTTAATAGTTTTTATTAATATAAAATTTTTCAAAATTTATCATAAACTTAGATAAGATTAAATTCTACTATACATAGATTAGTCATAAGACGACTGACTCTAAATATCTCAAGAGCCGCCGCAGCCTAGAATTTCTATTCAAAGCTCTCTTGAAAAGGTAAATGTTGCTTATGCAAACCTAAAGATTGCCTTAATAAAACTGGATACAATATTCTTTGATTCTAGGAACCATATACCGAAAAATGTTTATCTACTCAGAGATATAGACCTTCAGAAGCGATGGATATTCTTAGTTGTTGCGCAATATTAACCACAAATGTGGTAGACTAAGGTGTATGATCATTCTATAGCTTATTGAGATGATACTCAAACCAACAGTTACCTTTATCGAAGCTAGTTAACATGCTGACTTAATTATCCCCTACTATCTAAATAAAATCGTTATAAAAACATTTTGATTGCTCCTAACATTCCAAACGGATTTCCTCTAAACAAAAAAGGGCCAATTAATATCTATTTTATATCCTTAAATTAAATCCTCATATATAATTAAATAATGAAACAATTTCTAACATAATCAAATTAAAATTTACGATTCCAAAATCCACAAAATTGATAAAATAATTAAATTGAAAATTAAAAGTCAATTATTTTCACTTCAGTTAATTATTATGCGAATCATAAAATATACGTCCTTTTCTTCATCAAAATGGATATATTTATTTATAGATAATTAATTTAATATCCATGAAATAAAATGATATATACAAATAACTGATTACGGAAAAAAACTAAATAAACAAGGTAAATTTTAAATATAATATAGTTTAAATATAATTTTAATTTCTCATATTGATTAATCAAATGGAAATTTGAAAGTGATAATTAGGTTTTTTAATTAAAGATGACTAGAAACTTAATGAATAGTTAAATGAAATCATAGAGTAAGAATAAAAATTACGTTTAATATATTAATTAGTAATTTTAGAATATTAAATTTTTAAATTTATTTATCGATTATTTTTCTAGTGGAAAGAGAAATTGAAATTTTTAAATATTCTAATATTTTTTATTGAAAGATTATTGATTAAAATATTTCATGTAAAAAAAGTGGGAAAAATTATAGAATAAACTTTCAATAAAATTAATTAAAAACCATTTTCATAATTTTCTTTGAATTTATGTAAATTTTTGACTGTCAATTAGTTACTGATTTAAATTGGATATTTTGTGTAGGAAAATCGAGGTACAAAAATTCTTTACGAAATTTCTCTTTAATTTACCTTTTTTTCTATAAATTTTGATTTTAGTCCTTTTTTTGTCAGAATAATAAAAACTATATATACATAATTTCTTCTTTTTTTGACAGGATAATTAATAAGAAAACTAAACGTAATGTTAACGAAAATCCATAACAAAATTTCAGTCAGTAGAAGTTAGTAATTAATTAGAAAGGAGATATGACTTTCTACTTATAATAGTTTACAACTGCTCTAATTACTCAAATTGAATTTCCAAATCCAACATTAATGGACCAATTTGCAATAATAAAGTCAATGAAATGTCTATTATGACTCCCTAAAATTTAAAATTTAATGTAGGAAACCGGAAAGAGTGTTTATAAACCCAATTTCTATTAATAGTGAGCCGCACTAGTTGTGAAATAAATATTTGGCCTTAAAACTCCAACCTGCTCTGTAATCTATTAATTATAAATTTGATTTATCTGAAAACTACTTTTGGCAATTTAGCCTTTGTACAATTGTATATATAAATATACAATTTTCCGCAGGAACCACGAAAATCTCTTCTTTGTCAATCTTAATTTAAAAAAATTTTCATAAAACATTTTCTTAATTATTTTTATTTAACAAAAAATCTAAATCACGAAAATATTTTTTTAGTATAAATATTAATCCTTGTAAATTATTACGAAACTTTTTTTACATTTTAACTTTATGTGCCCCTGATTTTAACATTTTAAGGAAATTTAGAGTCTTCAAGTCGATGGTACAGGAGACTTTTAGGACTAAAACCTTCTTACAACAGAACAAGAATTTTTGTCCCTCCTCTGCAATATTTCACAGAAAAAAGCATTGCCCAGCAAAAAAAAAAAGCACACTATCTCTAAAACATCTGTCAACAATCTCTAAACAAACCTTTAAACAAAAAATCTAAATATACCTTCGCACCTTTTTAATCTTATAATTAATGATCATAACCAAAAAAAAAAAAAAAACAGAATTTTCCCATAAAACACAAAAATTTTTTTTTTGTACATATTTTTCGGCTCAACTATAAATAAATATTTATAATTTTGCACCTGAAAGCTTTAAATTTTCTCGCTATTTTATTATATTTTTGTTACCTGACCAAAAATCATAAACTTTTTGAAAACAAAAAAAAATATGTAGAAAAATTTCCACAAATTTCCATCAATTATTATATTTTTTTTTCTTCTCTGTGTTAAATTATGTTTTATGGTTAATTTCACATGATAAAAGCTATAAATTTCAATATCTGGAAAAATCTCCATTGTGAAAATTCCCCTTGAAAAAAATAAAAAAAATAAATTTTTTTTTGAAAATTTTCAAAATGTAAAATTTTTATATTCAGTGAATTTTTTTTGAAAGGTTCGAAATAAAAAAAATTGTTATGCTTTCAATGCGGCTTCCCAAAAAACAAAGTTCCAATTTTTTTTGTATAGGTACGTATATAATTTTTTGGATGCTGGGTAAATTTTTTTTCTATATAAAAGTTATTAATATTCGTAAAGGGATGCAAAAAATAATTTTAATTTTTTATTTTTGGAAAATATCATTTATATTTATATATATTTTTTTCATTATAAATTTATACGTAATAAATTTTAATGTTTTTAAAGCTCGTTGAAAAAAATATAAATAAATAAATATTATGGCGCCATGCCTGTAAAAGGATATACCATCAGCAAACAGAGAAAATCTTTAATATGAACTTTGTAATTTGATCAATGAAAAAGTAAATAGAGAGAAGATAAAAATGAGGAGGATAATAAAGATGTCTAATTCATATTATTATTATAACATAGATAAAATTTACAATGAACCATTAGGATCATAAAAAAGGAAAAATTTAAATAATATACAAATAGGAAAAACGTTGCCCATGGATTTTAATAGAATTTTGGAGATAAAGAGGAAAATTTTTTTTAAATATTTATCAAAATTTTCAAGTGTATTATTTGATTAAAATTATGTCATAAAATTTAACAACATTTGAAAATGTATAATTTTTCTATTTATTATTTGCTTTTTTAATCTTTTCCTGTTTTCGGTTTGGTCTTACACGATGGGGTATGTCGATACTAGTCAATTACTGATGCCGAGAATAGCAAATTTTTCCAATTTTTGATAAATCAAACTAAAAATGTTTACTTTTTTTGAACAAAGTAATATAATTTTTGCTCCTGAAGATCATTTTTCAATTTAATAAGCTAAAGATTCACCCAAAACTTGTCATTTATATCAATCTGAATTAATTATTTCAGTGAAATTTAATTTACTATTTAACTCAATTTTGTAGAGTATAATCATCAAGTTTCGTCTTTATTTTCTTCCCGTTTTTGTTTTGGTCTTAAACTATGGGGTATGTTGACATTTCTACAGAGTAATGTACAAATTTTGGATAAATTAAATCACCATCATATTTTTTTACTTATTAAACTTTTGTGAATTATACGAAAAAAAATTTGCATTTAAACTTTGTAATCCTAGTCGACGGCAAAGAGGTTTCTTCTTACGACTGACCAACAACTACTTTTATTTTATCCCACTTATTTATACTATACGAAGCACACACAAAACTTATCAATTATATCTATATCTGAATTTAATATTTTAGTAAAAATTTTGGTAATGATTGGAAAATTTGCAATTATACTAATGGATATTGGATTTGTACAAAGGCTACATTGCCAAAAGTAAATTTCTGTCTGGATCTAAGTTATTTGGAGCTGATTTAAAAATTATTTGAACTGATTTAAATGAATTTTATACTCTAGAAAATTTGGTATTTTTTCTGGTTTATATTAGGGTTTCTCCAAAATGAAGCGACCAGATAGTGATTGGAAATACATTCGCCTATTTTAAATATTAAATAATCAATACAATAAATTATTAAGCTTTAAGGTAACAGCTGAATACTAACATTTTAACTAACTTACTAATTATATAAAATTCATCACAATTTAAATTGAACAAATAATACGCAAGACTCTGCACACTGCAGATGATCGCTTCATTTTGGAGAAACCTTAATGTAAACCAAAAAAAAAAAAAATTACCAAATTTTATATAAAATTAATTTAAATCAGCTCAAACAATGATATTTAAATTAATACTATAATAAATTATGAAAATTAATGATTTAACAATTATCCTGACAATGATTAATTACACATAACTACAATTTGTATTAAAACATTACCAAAGTACTAAGCAAAAAGTGACCTGCATTAAATTTTAAAAATTTACTTGATTTATTTATATCCATTTTCTATATTATAAAATTCAGTAAAAGGATACTAAGGCAATTAAAATTATATTTCCTTTTCATATATATATATATAAAAAAAAGTAATTATCCTTTTTATATGCATTTGGAATGACTTTATTATCTAAAATTACTCAGCATATAAGCGATATTATTATTCTATAGCTCTGCAATTATCATTTTTAGCAACAATATAAAATTTCTATTTCTAAAAAAAATCTTAAAGATAGAAGAAATTATAAATTCTACTAACTAAAAAAAAATATATAGAGTTTATTGTGACCTAAATTTTAGTCTGCGCAAAAATTATATAATTTATTACAAAAGTTTAATGTTACGTATACATCGTTTTTTAGCACATCTTAAACCAAATTGGTATATTAGTTTCACTCTGTCTGTCAGTCAGTCAGTAAGTACACAAACTTCTACATTTATTAAGATAGAGTATCAAAATTTTAACCATAGATAGAGAATAATAAAATAATAGGTCCACTAGCACATAATTTTCTTCTATCTCTTTGCCCCTTCGAGATATACCACCACAAAGTTCGAAAATTGCCAATAAAATTGCTGAAATTTATCAAAATGATATCTAAAAAATGACTAGAGTCTCATTTTCTTTCCATTGTGGCCCTTTGAAAATCAAAAATTTACATTTTTAATTCACTTGTAATTTTTTAACTACACAATATTTTTAAAAACAAATATTGAGGAAACTTTTGACAATTATATTTCTTTTAATTACATTAATTAATAAATTAAAATCCTTTGCCGCACTCTTGTAATTAATCAAAATGCTTAATTATATAAAATCAAAAATTGAATCTTTTGCATATTTTTAGGTGCTAATAAATTACATATTGGATTTCATATCACAATAATCTAAACTTAAATGATTAATATTTAATACAAATAGTTAATTATCCTGGAATAATAGTCTTCGAAAGATTAAAAATTAATAAAATTAAACAGGGACGCATTTTTCACCTAATACGCGTACTATTTCATTTTTTTTTCTAAAAAATACTACATGGAAATTCCATTTGGTTTAGAACAGCTAATAGTTCCACATGAAGCGATTTTGAGGAAATGTGCTTTTGACAAACCCAGAGCCTGTTATTCATTTTTTTGGCTTTTTTATATGCTATTGGAATTTTTTATGTATATACCGGAAATTAATTTTCCTTGAAAAACCGGTAAATAAATAAAGAAACTATAAATTTATTTAATAAAAAAAGGGACTTACATAAACATCACAAAAATTATATCTAGTGACACAAATATTTTTCATTATTTTTGCTTCTGTAGAGGGAAAAGTTTGGTTTTTTTTCTTAGTTCTTTTAAATGACAAACTTTTTATATCATTCTATTAATTTATTATTTAAGTATATTACAGAGAGTAAATTTGTTACAATTTATTTGTAATAATTTTTGTAAACAAAAAAAAAAATCTCAAAACTTTTATAATTTAGTTTTACTACAAATAATTAGAGAAAATGTCGTAACCAAATTTAAGATAAATAAAATTTAGAATTTCTACATTTTAGAGTGAAAACTTTTTAATAATGGACTAAAAATGAGATTTTTAATTATAATTATTTTTTTAAATAATTCTTATAAAATAGTTTTGATTAATTTGTAAATAATTTAGTTGATTATTAAATTTCAAAATAGAAAAAATTATTTTTCTAATAACGATGTGTAAAACAATTACATTCAGTCCCGTCCAACTTTAACATGTTGTTTATAGTTGGAAAATCAATTTTAATGCATTAATTTATTTCTGTTAAGTAGAACATTTTAGTGAAATAATTTAAAATGTTAAGAGTTTTGTACATGAATCTTTTTCCTAAATTTTGTTAAACGTCATATATCCTCAAAAAGTCATATATTCCCTCAATTTACTAATTAGATTTGTTACTCTTCAAAACTCGTTTTTTACTAATAGTAAACTACATTAAACCATTTCCAGAATCTAAAATTTCGTAAGAAATTCTTAACAATATTTATTAATTATTATTAATCACAAGTAAACCGTATTAAATTTGCAATGAAAGTTTAATGTTTGGACTTGCAAATATTCCAGCTATGTTTCATCGTCACCGTCAAAAACTGTTCTATTTTTGGTAATATGTTGAAGCCAAGTTTTCCCAGCCAGATTGAATGTAATTCATTAATGACTGACTGAATGTAAATATTCAACTCGACTTATTCCTAGTTCTTAAATCAGGGTATCGTCTCCCAATCTATTACATCTCCCAATTCCCAATCTATAGAGAGCCTCTAGAATTCTATTTTCTTTCTAAACGAATTATTCAATTTACCAATTAGAAATTTATGTTAATTAACATTTAATGAATTTACATTGATACCGCTGTAAACTTGATTAAATGATTTATTTATCAAAATTATGACATATTTAATTTAACACATAAATCCTCCTACGTCCTACATAATCTATCAAATTTAATTCCAATAAAAATTATCGTCAATTTATATATTAATTTAAAAATCATTCATTTTTCTATTAAAAAATATTGTTGACAATTTAATTTTCATTACAAACTGTTATTCGACATATTTTGTGTAGGCGATCTTATTGTCCATTCACATAGAAACAAAAAACCACATTAATATTGCCATTTATAAAAACAATTTTCACCTTATATACGCACTGAAAAACAAACGGATAAAAAAAAACTTTGAAAAATTTGATTATAATACTTGAAAGGTTTTTTTCATCCTCAATCAAACTAAAAGTTATAATAGAACCTATACATACATTAATAGTAATAATTGATTACGTACGCTTTTTTTGTATATTTTGACAAAACTTTCAACAGCTTTTATAATTTTATTTCTTTGGTTTTTCGTCTGTGGTATATCTAAAAATAACAAATTTTTTTCCAAAAACTAAATAAAAACGAGTCCTTTAAAAAGCATGATTGTTGTATGTATATCTCCGCTACCACATTATCAATTATATAGTAAAAAATACATATATATATATTTTTTAAAGGTTTTCTTGTTATTAAAGTTAAGTGGAATCCTTTGAAAGAATTTCGGGTGGGACGACAATCATCAAAAAACTTTATTGTTGATAGTATATAATATACAATATTATATAGTTTTATGTTTGTGGGTGAAATGGATTGGCTATTTTTGATATTGTGTCAACATCCATTAATAAATATAAAAAAAATGATATGATTAAATTGAATATAATAAAAAAGGACGGAAATAAAAAAGGTTTCAAAAATCACAAAATATTTTTTATTAAGATAAGAAAATTACAATTTTCATGAATGAAATTGATTTTATTTATATGTACATATACGAAAATATATATAAAAGGAAAATCCCTTTTTCTTGGATATAAGTATATACTTATATTCTTTATTGAGTATTCATTTCAAAGGAAATTTGATTTTTGAATAATTGAAATATATAAATCAAAAATTCATGTTTTTTTTTATGAAATTTAGTTAAAAAATTGAATATATTTTAAGATGAATTCCTTTAATTTTGATTATTTTTTAAGTAGTTTAGAAATAAATACCTAAATTCTTTTAGAAATTCCAATTTATAATTTGATTTCCATATTGAATCCATGAATTCATTTGATTTCCATTTTTTCTTTACTTTATGTCTTCTTCGAAATTTGATACTTTTTAGCTTCTCTGGTGGATTTTAATTTTAAAATTTTTGTCTACCTAACAAAACTGCTGAGTTTTGTAAATATAAAATACAAGAATCAGCATTAGTTAAATATAGTTGAAAAATATGTGGTGATTGCAATTAAGGTGGTTTTTCAGTGGTGGTTTGATTACTGGCAATTATAATTAATGACAGTGTAATCTGTAGGCCATTATTAATAGAAGGCGTATCCAAGAAATTGGTTGAAAAAAAGTATAAGCCTTACATAATGGTAAGAAGGTGACTAATGACCATTAATCACGTATATAGTTCTAATTCATTACTATACCTTCAATATTTTACCAAAAACGTATATATATCCCTATAAATAGATGATACGTAGATTTTCTACAATTAATTGCTTTCAATTTATAAACACATCCGACATATATAACCAACAAAATCATCCGAAAATAAGTTCAAACAATTCGGTTTTTTTTTTCCTTTCAAAAATTTTAGTGTAAAAACTTTATTAATCTTTATTTATACATATATTAAGAAAATTTCATATCACTTAAAAGCATATATCAATCATTATTTTGTTTATTCACACTAATAATAAAGTATTATAACTAAGAGTGAATTTTCCGCCCATATCAACAAAATTTCAATTTACAGAAATTCTTTATACGAAAAAGAATTATATAAGAAATTTTCTTATGAAAATTTTTGTATATTTTGTAATATAATTTTGTGCATTTAAAAAAATCAACTTTCATTAAAGTATATATGTACATAGTTTTTTTGGTTATCATGATTACTATCAGCTAAAAGCATAAAACCAGAGTCTATTTAGGTTAAATAAGTGGCACGAAAATAGGCAAATTTTAATTTTAATCAATTTTTCCAACATTAGTTCTAAAATAGTGGAAGTAGTGAAAACAAAATATGAAGGGTTCAACTGCCAAATTTCTAAAAACGTAAACCAAATGGCAAACAACCGAATTATAGAATATTAAGGCTACATTGTTGAAGTTGTCGAGAAAATCGTTATACTGCACGTAATTTTGATTCAATTGTTGCCATTAATATGTAATAGCAAATTTGTATCAGCAAAATATAACCTCAACAATTTACAATTTTATCCAAGTATTCATTGAAGTTTTTTTGCAGATATCTATGCCTCTTTTTAGTGATAATAATTTACTAGAGATGTTTTCTTCATCATTTATATTTATAGTATATTCTATCGCAATGAATGTGAATTTTTCTATATTATCCAATTTAAATTCAATCTAAGCATAAGTCCTTTATTTATTTCACTATAATTGGCAGCTAGGGCTCAACACAATGATTAGGACGTGAAATATCTAACGCCAGCCCTGATCATGACAGACAATCTATATATTTTTTACCCCCAAAATATAATATATAAAATTATAATATATTTAACGAAATTGCCATTCTTTATTCAAAAAATCAACGTATGTACATAAATTATTATACAAAATATACATAATGAATTCAGATAGATAGACATATATAACAAACATAAGAAAAAAATATACTTATATGTACATGTTTTATTTTTCAATGAAAAAATATGTTGCAGAACAAAATATTCAATGAAAAAAAATAGGAGTATAAAATAAGAAATTTCCTAAACTTTATTAGATTATTTTATTTTATAAATAATTTCTTCTTCTTTCTTTCTTTTGTTGTAATGTGCGTTGACATCTTCGTAAATGAATTTTTCTTGAAAATACTTTTATATTTTTACCTTTGTTTGAAGGAAATATTTATATGCAAATTGGGATAAATTTCAAAATTGGGTAAATATTATTGAAGGGATATGAGATTGAGAATATTAATAAAAAAAAAAATCAGGAAAAATATAGGATATACTCAAGAGTGGATTAAGGTATATATATTATAGATTTAGGAACCATGGCGACTACACTAAAATGGAAAAATATTTAAGATTAAAATAGTGATAAATTTTTGTGGGAAAGCTTCTTTTGTTCACTAAAATGTTGATATATGACTGTAATGGAGGGAAAATTTATAATGGCATATAAATTTCTTGGAAAAAAGCTAGAAACTTTGACTTAATCTTAATCGTTCAGAGAAAGGTGATGGGTGTCAAAATTACAGATATGGAATCTTGTGGAAAACATGATGATATATTTTGAAAATAATTAAAATTTATTTCCTCTTATTACGACAAGGTAGCAGAGAAGATTATAATATACCACGAAAGAACGAAATGAATTCCACAAAATTATAATTGCTCGGGATCAGAGATAATTTTGTAATGTAAACTATATATTTTTTAATGTTGATTTATTATTACTGGACTGAAATTATATATGTATTATGTATAAGAGTTCCTGAACTTCAATAGAAGAACCTCCCAAAATTTCCGTAGTTTAGAATATACCATAAATGTTGCTATCACAGGAAAAGATTTTCGACAATATAATATCTAAATGTTAGCACAATAGATTGCGAATAGTAAATTTTTGGTTACTTTCTAATGTCACCGAGATTTTGGATCACAAATTTATCTAAAATTTAAACAATTTTGTGAATTTCAATTTGATCCTAATCCCTTTACAAATCGAATTCAATTCAATTTTGACTAAAACATTCTCATCAACTATAAGTTAAATGGCTTACATCTTCAGTATATATGAACAGAAATTTTATTCAAAATTCCTAAATTACATTTCTGTTAATTTACATGTAACAGAAAATGTTAAGTAAAAAACTTCTATATATTTCAAACTTTTATTGAAAATAAAAGTAAAAGTTCTACAATAAAAATCACGTGAAATCATAAGTAAAAAGGTGTGTTAATTTATGATTTTGAAATATATAAACTTTTTTTTTATTAAAATAATAAAAAAAAAATTCAACGTCAAAATTAAATTAACTTGTTAAGCTTTTTTTTCCATTCTAACCAAAAAAAGACAAAAAAAAAAGAGAATGTAGTCAGAATAATATTTAATATTTTCATAATTTTTTAGACAAATTGCTATTAAATATAGAAAATATTTATTAAATTGTTAAAAAGACCAAAAAAAAAATATATTACAGAGCACAAACCATAAAAACGCAACAAAAAATTTTTTTTAAAGTTTAGGTCACACACCTGGTATTTTCTATATATTTATATAATTTAACTTAACCAATTACTAAGTAATACTATTTTTAATTTTTTATACATATTCGGATTTATAATGAAATACCCATAATTCCCATAATCACCTCTGTGCTGCTGCTGCCCTGTGGTATAGAATAAACACTTATGGGAATTCTGCAATAAAAATTAAATTAAAAAATTTTTTCAATATAACGACAAAAAAAAATATAGAAATAATTTATGGTATTATTTTATTATTGTTTGTATAAATACAGAGAAGAGAACGTCATTATTATGAATGTCAGTTTTGAACTATATTTTTTATTTTATGTTTAGTAGCAACTAAACAAACCACGTTATAGTTGACTAAACAACATTTTAATTTTATCGCGATTCTATAAAGAAAAAAAAAACCACTAATAGAAGAGAAAAAGTGAATATATATAAATATTATTTCTATATAAAACAAGATATAAGTAAAATTTGTAATTTAATATTAATTTATGTATATAAAATCAAATATCACAATTGTATATAAAAGGTGATTTTTTTAATTTAATTTAGTCTAAGAATTTTAGACAATTTATACGAGACCATTAAATGTTTTATAGGAAAATTATAGAAAAATTAGTCTTGAAGTTAAATTTATTAATTTATTTAATCCTTTCTGATCCTAGAAATTAGTTCTATTGCAATAATCCAGGCGTGTAGATATGATTATTTATGTACAACTTTGGTCAAAAACATTAAAATGAATTTTAAGTTGTTCAACTTAAATTCAGTCCTTTTTTTTCTAAAAATTAAATTAATATTTTCTTCATCCAGTCATTTTTTAAAAACGTTTCTAAAAATGAAATTAATATTTTGAACATAATTTTTAATTTGAAATTTATCAATAGCAAAATTTATTTATTTTGGAGCCAAAATTAATAATTATTTAAATTAATATAAGTTCAAAGTCTCTATCTCAATTAACCACATTCATAATGCTAATTATGAATTAATTGAATGATTAATTTTGAGGATATTGAAATTATAAATCAGCGTTCATGCGAGTATTTACAATCCACTTTCCCACTTACAGTTTAGTAATATAATTGAAGGTATTATTTAATTCTTTAGATATACTAAATATTGAAAAAGCATATCATGAAATTATATAAAAACGGTTGCAAATATTAGGGAAATGAAGACTTGCTAGAAAATATGAAAATATTACAGTCCAATCTGTAAGTACATTTGACTAAAATGAAACTTATATAAGGTAAATGTATTTCAGTATAACATGGTGCAAAGTTCAATTAACTATTATTAATTTACATTCTACACCACAGACTGGAAACATGGACATAACAACAAAATCTTTGATATCACTGGATGGAGATAATAATTAAGTCCAGTTGTAACATTTTGCTCTGCAAGCAGATATGCAAACGAATTTAAAAGATCGTTTCTATCTGACATGACAATCTCTACCAACTAAAATTGCTTATTGTATATACGTAAAAACCTTACATCACCAATAGCAATAACATAAAAAAACTGAAATTCCTGTACTACACTTTGTCAATACAATCCAAAAACAATTCAATTTTTTTTAGTCATTTCAATCTTTTTTTGGTAAGATAAAAAAAATAGTTTAAATAGTTAAATTATATAAGAAATACTATAATTATTATACAAAATTAGAATTTAATTTTAAATTAAAATTAAAATTACTATTATTATTTTTTTGGATTTAAATGGCAATAATATAAAATTATAAAATTCTTTAAATTGATAATATTATTGTAAAAAAATTCAATTTAATTTATATGTAAAAATTCTTTTAATTTAATTATATAAACAATTTTAATAGATTTTTCATTTTCCTAATTTTAATTACAGAATTTTAAAATAACAAAAAAAAAAACAATTCTTCACAATATTTTTATAAATTAAACGAATCAAAAAAACCAAAACCAAAAAAATGTGAATTATTAATTTTCGTGTTTATATTTAATTGAAGAAAAATTGATTATTTCCGAATTAGAAAATTTATAATTGAATTAATTTTGTTTTTGTGGTTTTTATAATTATATATAAATTAATTTTAAAGCAAATAATTAGAAGAAAAAAAATTATATAATTATAATTTTAAGAAACCACGAACGAAAAATATTGTAAATAAATTCTTTTTTTTTGTGTGTAAATTATTAATCTGTGAAATTAAACACACTATTAAAATTTATTAAAATATATATAAATAATTTATTGTTAATTTTGATATTTTTGTGATTAGTCAGAATAAAATGATGTAATACTATTTTCATTTTTAGCTGATTAGAAAAATTAATTTATAATTTATTTAAAATATCGATAATACTTATATATAAAAAATTGGAAATTTAAGATTGTAGAAGAAACAGAAATGTGATTACAATATCTTACCGAATGAGCTCTGAATGAAGAATTAGAGCATATAGCATTTGGTCGAAAGTTGAGTAGAAATTTAGAACGATATAGAATAATTAATTGCGAAAGTTATTTATATTAATATAATATGCCATCGCCATGTATAAAGAGGAATTGGCACTAAATTCTGAAGAAATTATCATATTTCTGAGTAGTTCAAAACTAGGGTTAAATTTCTTAAGAATATTATGAATAAAATTTAACAAAAAAAATCAATCTCCTAATCCTAATGCAATGAAATGAACTCGAAAATGAAAAATTTCATCCAAATATGTATTATCTAATAAAATAATTATAATTATGTCTTGATTAACTGTCAGGACATTCTTCTATTACTTTGGACTTCTATTTCTTTGGGCTAGAAATCTTCTTGCTCGCAAATACCTCGACATTCCGATTTTTTGAAACCTCCCCGACTATTACCTAAGTAGACCAAACTAAATTAAAGTAATACAATTATATAATTAGAAGTTTACAACTAATTTCGCCAAAAAATAAAAAGGAAAACTTCTTTGTTAACTGAAATTGTATAGTAATTTTAGGTTACGGTTAGGCCTGAATTACCCGAAAACTGCAACAAGTAAAGACTACACAATAATATAACTCAAATTCATTGATCCACAGTTTGTATATAGCTTCATTTCGTGCACAATCAATGAATGAACTACTTTACAGTGAACTTTTTTTACCATCCCAGAGTAAAAACCAAACCTAACCGAAATAGTATTTAAGCTGAAGTAAATTATACTTAAACTATAGGTAACTGACTAATTACAATGAACTGAAACTAAATTTATTTATTTTTTCCACACAAACATTTAACATTATCAGTATAATTGCTTGTGTGATATGTGATTACTGATAAAAATTATTTTCATAAGTCTAAAAACATGGGTGGTATTAGACGTAAAGCGATTTACGAATGACTATCAACTGTCACATATATATGTATAACAATTTTTCATAGAAATTTCTCAACAATATTTTATGTGATAGTTTATTGATTTTAATAGTCACAAATCACTTTACATATAAGTAATACGACCCCAATTTTTAGAGATCTAAAAGAAATTAAAATGTTATAGTTTATTTAATTATCTAAATAATTAAATAATATTTTACTACTGATACTTAATTTAAATATTGTTGTATATATACTTATTGATTAATTGATGTTTAAAAATAGATTTTTTTGGTAAAAATACACCATAAATATTATTTGGTCAAGTGTGTTCTGTGTTTGCTGCGGTTAAGCAAATATATAGCAAAAATAACAATTATTAATTTAATATACAAAAATAATTAATGTAAACATTTATAAATGTTAAAAAAAACAAAATAATATTTATTATGTATTTTTCTTATTATACACAATTATTAAGTCTAAGCATGATTAAACTATATATTATATAAATATACATTTACATATTTATATATTTTATATTAAGCTATTAACTTTAGCTGATTTCAGTAGCTCTTAAATAATTTATTATTATTTTTTAGTAATTTAGTAATGGTGGTTTTGGTGTTTATTTTATGTACGTACACACAATTTTTATTTTTTTTATTAAAATTTAATACTTTAAAAATATATATATTTAATTTTTTGCAGTAAGTAATTTGAATTTAATAAATTTTCTAAAAGTGTGAAACATTTTGTAAAAAAAAAAAAAATAAAATTTATCTAAAAAATTAACATAATTATGTATAATATAGTATATTAAAAAAAAATATGTATATTTAAATTGAATATTAAAAATACATTTATAAATATTGGGGGAAAAAAAACAACAATTAAATAATGTTTAATTATCGGATGGAAATTTTTAATTTATATATAAATTAAAGTTATTAATGACATGTATATGACTTTCATTTAGTACAGGGTGACTAGAGTGGGTGTTAATTTTCTTAAGTTCTTTATATTGCGATTAAATTTTACTCAATTGACAAACAAATTCGAAATTTTTCTCTCCTCATAGAATGGATTAGTTTGGATGAGCATTGAATTTCGGATTGCAGGTGCTATAATTATTGAATGACATTTATGTATATTTATAATTTATGTTGAGGAGGCATTAAAAATTGTAAATAATTAATTATTGCAAAGAATATTAAATAAATAGACGTTGCGTTTGCGTTGCACCTGCATTAACTCAAAACTAATACCATTGATTTTTTTTACAGAAGAATTTTCTATACGTCAGTTTGGCAGTTTCAGAAAGGATTTGACTTAAGTCTTTAAAATAAAACTTGGCGTTGGCTGTAATAATTTTTGCATTTTTAGTTGAGGTACATCCATTTAAATGGTTTGAAAAATGAATCTCCTTGGCAGCTTCTATAATCTTGTAAACTAAGTACGTACCTAATTCAACTATTTTGAGGTTTACTTAATCGCTTATGGGGGCCCCCTTTAAACGTCGTTTTTACGCCTAAAACACCCCTGGACTTGTGATATAATCTTTAGTATATTGTGTATTCCGGTAAATCTTAAAAAACAAAATTCAGTACAATTTTAATGCTTTTATAGTTATATCGACTCCATACTGATAATTAATACACCTCAGCCGAGGTTTTTTGATTAACTTATTTAGTAATTTTGATGTTTTTCCATCATATTTTTCTAATTATTTCCATTTTCAGTTAACATTAGTCGAAAGAAAAATAGAAATATTAATTAAGGATGGGAAATTTTATAATAATATAAAGACACCATATGCCAAATTAATAATTTACTTAAGAAATTATTGCAAGATAAATTATCAATTTATTTTTATATTAATTAATTTACAACAAAAAAAAATATTACCAAAATTTTGTTCATTGATTTTTCAATGAGTCTTTTTCTTCCATTAATTACTGAATTTATAACAAACAAAAAAAATGATGACAATTAATGTCAAATTATTATTATATTGATAAATTTAAATTAAGCACCAGCTGAATTTTCTCATAATTAAAAAATGTTCATTCATTTTTTGTTTTTTTTTTTTTTGCTTCTTCTTAAAACTCCCACTTTTTATAATGAACGAAATACAAAAACTTTTATGAAATTTAAATTTTTCCCACATAATTTTTAATTACTTTTATTATATATTATTAAATTTTTTGTCAATTTGTAAAAGAAATTTTAATTTGTTTTTTAATTTGTAAATTTTAAAACTTTTTGGCAAAAGCGAAAATATTGAACTTTATACGCTAACGCTCATCACAATTAAAATATTCAAAAACTTTTATATAGCATAGCAAAAAAACAAGTTCGCAGATAATATAAACAAAAATTCTTTTTAATTTTTCAGATGAAAAAAACCGGCATTTTACTTCTTGTTCTTTTCGTTTGATATTCGAAGATTATTTTTAGCCTAAATTAATTACAATATTTTTTGTAAATTTTGCTATTTTTCAAAAATTATAATTTCAAAAAAAAAAAAAATTTTTTTTAAGTAATTTTAAAGTTTTCTTGGCAAAATATTTTCATTTTTAATTATACTGGAATACATTTTAACAAAATGTAATAATGTGTAATTACAATCCTAAACTACTCGTAGTACAGTACGAAATTTATGTATTAGTTTCTTTCTATATATAAAAATGATAATTTTTATATTATTTAACAAAAATTTCCAATTTTTACGAAAAATGAAAACTTAAATTTTTTGTTGTAATTAAACGAACAGGGATGTAAATTATCGATAATTTGAATCGTGTAGTTAGTAATGTAAATGGAATTTGATTAAAATCAATTAAGTATCATTCCATATTTTTACTATAATTCATAAAAATTCATAAATTTTCGTATAAATTTTCCTCAATTGGGAAATTTTGTGTACATTTTTGCCAGACTTTGGAATTAATAGATTTTGTCAGAATTGTAATTGTTAATCCGTTCAAACTCAAAGCCTTTTATGTTCAAAAGTTTAACATTGTCAACAAAATTAAGGATCATTTTAATCGAGACACATGAGCTGTCAGCCATGACTTCTATTCGACTTTACGGCTTTTAGATTACTTGAAAAACTGTGACAAATATGACTGTCGACTGAAAATCATTCTTTAAATTAATTTACAGTTCAAAATCATCATTTATTAAAATTAGTGTTTAGTAACAATGTAATTTACGCGAAAAATCATAAATGTGAAAAGCAGATTCTAAAATCAATAGCAGTGTAATCCAAAACTTTGAATTACTGCCCCTTCATTCTTCATAAAGCTGCACTAAAACCTTGAATGTTTATGTTTTACACATAATTTAACAGAAAATATCAAAATTTAATGAATTTGAACTTGAATCGAGTTATTTATAGTTTCTCAATAAATAAATTATTGAAATATCTTAATTAAGGTTTCTTTTATTTAATATATAAATTTTTCCCAATCTTCCAATAAAAATTATTTTCTTTTATTCATTTTTAACAAATTTATAGTTTGTTTTGATGATAATTGAAATTGTCACGCTCCTGATTAAATATATGTACAATAATTATTAATATATATATATATATAAGTATGTAAAAAAATATTATTTTAGTGACAGTCAGCAATAAATCTTATAATAGCAAAAACAAAATATGAAATTTTCTGTTTATTTTCGTTTTTTTTTAACAAAAATTCTATTAATCATATTTTTAGAAAAATCATAATTTTTGGTTCTAAAATTAGAAAGACAAAAAAAAAATTATATTTTCACCACACAATTTTTTTTTTTAGTTCAATCAAAATAAAAGCTTATATTTTCTTTAACTTGAAATGAACGGAAAAAATATTTTCCGTAAATTTTTTTAGTATATATATAATAAAGAAAATTAGGAGATAATTAAGTAATTTACAAAAAGGTAAATATGAAAGCCTGATTTCAATTTATATTAAATATTCGGAAAAGGAAGAGAGTCATGATAGCAAAATTAGAAATTTCAGAGCTTAATTTTAGGTCTGCTTAGTTCCATGAAAAGTTAAACTCTTTCTAATATATCAAGGAGCTCTTAATATACCAATAAGACCGATGAATTCACGTAAAAACATAATCTCGTTGCAGCTGTGTTTTGAAGCAGAAAAACCGGTTGCAACGCTTACTATATGAAAATTTTGTTTTCAACCCCTGTTTTTAAGGACTTAGTATCTGGAGACTGTCTATCTATAGTGTACCTACTATGCCTCGGTGCATGTGTTGTTCTAAGCTGACTCCGCTTTAAACATGAGTACCAGTTATACCCAGCAATGTAAATTTAAAGACTGGGAAAAATGGTAGCGGTCGAGTCCAATTGCTGACAACAATTGACTTACTACAAGACCATTAGCTTCTTGCCATAAAATACTTTCTCGACAGAGGAATTTATGCTTTAATAGGTTATTAATAGGTTCTAAATTGCAATAGAATGTCGGTAGTCTGTGGTCTGTCCACCAGGCAATCCTCAAAACCAATTGATGATTTTACATAATATAATTTATAATTTGATAAAAGCACTTATTTTCTTAAATAAAAAATGAATGTAAAACTTCTTTTATAGTTTAGGAAAAATACACAAATATACTTAGATATAAATCATTTTAAATGTTGGAGCAGAGATTAATTTACTTACATCATTTATTAAATTTATCTACAACTAAAAGTACCTCAAAAACCTGATTCTTTATAATAACAAATTAAATGTCCTCTATACTAATTTATAAAATCCTTTTATCGATTAAATATATTTCTATATAAATTAACCAAAAAAAAAAAAAGCCAACATCAATTTTCATTTAAGAAACTCGAGAAATAATTTATTTCAAAAATTTGTCAATATTTTATGTTCTTGTATATAGTATAATATTATACCAGAAATGTTAAAAGTTTAGTCCTTAAAACAGTTCTTAGAATATAATATAGTTATAATAAATCATTAATTGGTATAACTATAAAAGGATTTAAAGATTGTAGGACATTTTTTTTTTGAAATTATCAAAGAAGAAGAAACCTAAGTAAAATAATTTATGAGGATAAAATGTTATTAGATAAAAAAATGCTCTAGGCTTTATTTAGAAATTCGAATTTATATTCAAAAATGATTAATAAAACTTTTACACAAAATTTTCAACTTATATATAATTTCCAGCAAATGAAGAAATATACTTTGAAAATATATTTTTTACTTTTAATTTTTATGCAATCATGTAAACTAAAGGCCACATTTGTATAGAATTTTTGTTAGGCTTTAATTCATTGTTTTTTGTGGGCCCCAAATTGTTTTCCACTCCATGCCAGTAGTAACTATGTTTCTAAGGCTAGGAAAATAATGCAAATATATCTATATGTAAAGTATTTTTTTACAGCCCATAAATATTATCGTCTGACAACATTAAATCTCACTACCTTCACATATAAAATTTTCATATTTTAAGTCATCAGTTAAAAAAAAAAACATTGCAATAAAACTTTTTTCGAATTATAAACCATCAATCAAAGAAGGATAACTTATAAATTTATGTATTATGTATTCGGTCAAAAATTTATGCTGTCGCATCATCGTTAAACAAATTACTAAATGAATTATTTATTTCCATCATTTTTCCCACACACAAACACAAAAATATATATTAAATATATAACATAAACTAAAATTTTCAAAAAAGGACTTTATATAATAATTTTTTTTTACTTAAAAATATGTCAAATTAAGTTTACAAAGTTCTTTGATATTTCATTTATACAAAAAAAAAAGGATTTCAGTTAAATCTTATAAAATCCTTCAAAAAAATAAATAAATTTTACCAAAATTTTATTATAAACAAAATTAAACCATAAACAAAATTAATCCAACAACAACATCAAAAAAAAGGATTATAATTCTTTAATAATATAAAACTTTAAGGATATTAAAATTATATAATTATTTATATTTTAATTTACTTAAGAATTTAAAATCTTTTCGAGAAAAAAAAAATTAAATAAAAACAAAACAAAAAAAAAAACTCACCCTCAGAAAAAAAATTATTATTATTTTTTTATTTTTTCATTTCTATATATCCTTTTTTTTCCCTCCTGTATATATTTGTTTAATTTTGACTCAATTGAGTTTTTTTTTTTTGTGTAGATTTTTCGTTTTTGGAAGTCAACCTACACACACAACAAACGTTGACTATTTTTTTTGTTTTGTTTTGTTTTGTTCCTTTATCAAAAGAATATTGCGTATTTAACCAAACAAGGATTCTTCTTGTATGTTTGCTCTCCTTTTTTTTTATATAATATAATAAATTTTATTTCTTATTATTTTTTTTGCACAAAACACAAACATTTACAAACAAATAATTATATAAATTCACTTTTTAAATTTATTTATTTATTTGCAAAAAAAAAAAAACAAACAAACAACAACAACAACAAAATTATCCTTTAAAAAAAAAGGATAAAAAAAATAAGAAGAAAATTATCAGAAAAAATTAATAAATTTTGTTTTTTAATAAAATTAAGAGAAAAAAAAATGTTTATTTGATTTTCTTTGAGGCAAAAAAAAAAATTGATTCTATTAAATTTTTAATGTCTTACAAACACAAAAAAAAAAAAAAGGATGAAGGAAATTTCTGTATACCAATACCAAATTACAAAATAACAAAAATTATTTTTAAGGACATTTACTAGACATTATTTTCTATAGGCTTACAGTTTTCATATATAGACAAAATATTATTATTAAAAG
The DNA here is from genome assembly GCA_949752835.1 of Empis stercorea. Classification (NCBI taxonomy): domain Eukaryota; kingdom Metazoa; phylum Arthropoda; class Insecta; order Diptera; family Empididae; genus Empis; species Empis stercorea. Next base: position 6,071,388 of record OX457087.1, read on the forward strand.
GATCTTATAATATGCAAATTATGACCTTTCACAACAAAAAATATATAAAAAAACAATGAAATGTCTCAAGGATATTTTATATATCCTTTAATTTTACTATAAATATAAATTATTATAAATAAGTGATTATACTTTTTTTTTTTTTGATTTTGTATGAAAAATAAGGGAAATTAAATTTATTTTAAATAAAAAATACAAAATAAATTAAATTACAATAAATTAATTAAATAAATTATAAATAAATAAAATTTCAGATTTTATGTAAATATTTCAATAATAATTTTACAAAATTCAACAATTTTTCAAAGTAAATACAAATTTTTTTCAGAATTTCCTTGAAAAAAAAATTTAAAATAACTAAAATTAAAAATATAGGCAGGCCGTTTTCGTTAACGCAGTATGACATTGCAGTACTGCAAAGTATTAATCCTTTTTACTGGGTTTTTTCGTTGACTATCGAGACAGTGAAAAGTCGACAAATTTAGCTTAACCAATGCTCCTTCTGTCGACTGGTTGCTGTCTCGTTAATTAAACTACCATAAAAAACGAATAAAAACATTGCAGTACTGCGATAATACTGCGTTAACGAAAACGGTTATATTTTCAATTAATTAATTAGTAAATAAAATTGACTTTTTAAACATCAAAAAATATCAGAAAAAAATTTTTTATTGAACATGTGATTTACGCGCGCGAAACTCTTCCTTGAATGCTATTATTTTTTTTTTATTTTTTTGAATTGTCAAAATAAAAAGGATATTTTACTATGGTATATATTCTCTATTCACAGGATCACAGGACATTATAATTTATATGAGAGAGAGAGGAAAAAATATATATGAAAATTTTCAATTATTATTAGCTCTCTCTGAGTGAGGCTGAGTCGCTGAGTGTGAGTGTGACTGTGTGAGTGTGAGTGAGTAAAGGAAAGCTCAAATCTCTTTTAGAAAATAAAAATCCTAGAGGAGAGAAATAAAAAAAAATAAATTTCACTATTTATTTTTCTGACATATCAAATATTAAAGTCTAAAGGACTCTCCCAAACCAAAAAGAATTATTTGACATAACATAAAAAAATATGTACATAAGTTTATATCCTTATAAAAATGAAATGAAAGTTTGACTTAAAAAAAGGAAAAACTATTGAAAATTTAAATTTTCTAATAAGGAAATTTTTAAAAACCAAAAAAAAAAAATCCTTATTCTTCCCTTTTTTTTTTTAAAGTGAAGACAACAAAATTTTTTTAAATATTTAGAAAAAAAATCTTAGAAATAAAAACTTGTATTTTTTTTATGAATTGCACATTTTGCTTTTTTTTATCATTTTAAAAACACAACACATTTTTTTTTTTCAGAACACTATTTTTTTTTTTTTTTTTGAATTCGTTATCAATTGATTAATTTTTATCACATAAATTTTTTTTAATGTTGTTTTTTGTTGTTGTTGTTATTTGGTAGGAGGATTAAAAAGATTTCATTCTTTTGCGTGACCATACCCCCACCCCCCCGGTGTGGATACAAAAACGCAAAGAATTAAACGAAAAAAAAAAAATTATATTTTTGTAATATAACAATAATAATTTTTTTTTTATTTATGTTAGATAATAAAAAAAAAAAATTTTTAAATAAATAAAAAAATTTTGTTTATACACACACACACACACACAAACACACAAATCTTATATGAAAAATTAAATTTTTACTGGGACTTAAAATAATTAAATTTTTTTCTTTAATTTGTGTTTGTATTGGTGCCCATAAAAATATTTTTTTTTTTTTATTTTCCGCCAATTTATTTATTTATTTCTCGTTAGTTTGCCAATTTTGCTATGCGTACCGTGAGAGAGACAATAATAAACTGAACTGAAAATTTTGTTATTAGAGAAAATTATTTTAACAAATTTTTTTTTTGAACCAAAAAATTGAAATGAAATTCTAACTAATTGAACTAGTTCGAAATGACAATAAGGTCTTTTTGTTTTGTTGTTTTGAATTAGTTTCTTGTCGATTTGTTAACGATATAATTAAATTGTCAAATTGTATGAAATGTAATGTAATATATTTGTAAAGGTAAATTAATGTAGTTTATGTAGTTTATGTAGTAAATCATGTTTATATTACTGTTATTTAATTAGATGGTGGATATTAATTCTCGTATTATACGGCTAGGACATAGGATATCCAAATCAAACGAAACGGGCGCTTTCGAAAACAGAATCAGGGTTTTTTGTGTAAATGGAAATATACGTAGGAAATATACGTTGATTACCTCAATTTTCATAAATTTAATGATTTGATTTAAAATTGGATTGATAAGTGTGGCCGAAAAATGTCCGATGTTAGTATCAAATCTGTGAGAGACCAAATTTTTTTTTTTTTTTTGAAAATCGATTCGCAAAACAATTTATGTGCGGAATATCGAAAATTACAGAATATAAATAATTCTATATAATTAAAATTTATTTGTGACTTTCAACAAGAAAAAAAAATCTATACTTTCGAAAGCCGTGAAGATGTGATAAATTGTTTCGATTTGAAAACCAACTGGATTTAAATTTAAAATGGTATATTGTACAAATTTCATTATGTGAAAATAATAATTTCTACAATTCAACTTACAACAAATTTACAAACGAATAAATATTTGGTATCTCATCAATTAATTTTGTTCGAAAATCGAAAATGCAATTATTCAACTGTAAACTGTTACTCAACTGGCAACTGTTATATTCTGACTCCGGATAGTACAAGTACATCTATGTGCATGATTTTAAAATTGAACCCATCCTCAATCCTAATCAACTAAATACTATTATAATTTTGTTGAAAAATATTTTTCCAATAAAAATTCACGACACACTCAATTCACCTTTTTGTGATATTGAACTATATCCGGATAATTAAATTAAGTTTTAATGTATTTTTAACTAATGAAATATTTCAAATTTTTGTTTTTTTTTTTTTACCTTAATTTTCTGATAAATTAAACAATTTCTTTCTCCTATTGATTTTTCCATTTTACTAATTTTTATGGTTTCATTTTCTAAGTATTTTCAATCTGTTCTATACTTACTTATAAAAAATCATAAATTTCATTTGAATTTTGTTATTGGATTACCATAATTCTTCATATTATATTAAAAAAAAAAAAAAAAAGAATCCTGTGGTTAGTGGTTCATAAATTGGATTTAAATAAATATCGACAAAATTTCAAGAAAAAAAAATGTTGCGTAAATAAAAATTTAGAAAAATGTTTGAAAATTATTAAAAACTAAAACACAATTTACCAACTTTTCATAATTTTATATATTTTAAATTTTTTTTTTTTGTTTTTATTTTTAATTTTTAAATTTTTTTATATATAATTATTAATTTTCAATTTATTTATTTTTTAGTATATTTTCTTACAATTTTTATTATTTTTTTTAATCTTAAATTACTAAAAAAAATTATTTATTTATATAATAAAGTTTTTATTTTTTTTGTTGAAAATTTATGGTATTTTTGTTTTTTTTTTTTTAAATATTATTTAATTAAATATACAAATTTTATTTTATTTATAAAGTTAGAAATATTTTTATTTGGTAGATGATAATTTTGTTTTTTTTTTTTTTTGCATATATCAAATGTTCGTCAATTTTTTCTCAATTTTTCGAATTTTTGCTCTTTATTTAATTTAAATTTATATTTTTTCGTTTATAATAGTAAAAATTCAATTATATTTTTTATTCAATAAATTTTCAAGATTTTATTTATTTATTTTTTAAATATAAATTCGAAAATCTTCACATAGATTTTTGGTTAATAAAAATAATATAATTTGTATTTTGTTCTATTTATTTTTAAAAATTCAAAAAAAAAATTTTCGTTTATTTTAATAAATATATTTTTCTATTTTCTTTTTTGGTTTTTTGAGAGTTTTTCCCTAAAAAAGTCAACAAACATAAATATAGATCCATTTTAATGGATTAGAAAAAACTTTATCTGAAAATTATATTAAATTTTCGTAAAATTCTAACAAATCCTTTTTTTTTTTTGCTTTATTTTGTTATTATTTTTAATTAAAGCTTCACTCAAGGGTATACGACATTATTTTTTAATTTAATTTAATTATTGGTGTAAAATTTTTCAATAGAAATTTTCCCAATACTGAGAAATTAAAATTAAATTTTTGTTGGCTTAAAAATTGATTAAGCTAAGAGTAAGAAATTAATTTTTAGGTCAATGAAATTGATACGAGTCGAATTTCAAATATCTACCAAATGAGTAATTTTTTGTTAAATATCATAGGATTTTATTTAGTTAAAGGAGTTAAATATTAAAAACAAAAACTCTCTCGTAAGGAAAATCGATTTTTTCTTATAAATGATTTTTTATTTATCGTATATATTTCATTAATTTATCAAATTTATATTCAAATATAAATTTTTATTCTTTATTTATTTTACATTTAAGACAATTTACCCATTTCTATAATTTCTATGCATAGAAAGAAGTGAAAAACGGAAATTATTCTCTAAAATTTAATTATACAAAATATTTGTGACTAAAATTATTTTTTTTTTTCGTCGGAAACATTTTTAATATAAATAAATAATTTATATAATTTTAATAATATAAAACATAGAATTTTCTTGTGAAATTGATAAACGAAAATTTGAAAATTTTTTTTACATTGTTTAATAATGGACGACAATTATAAAGTTTCATTTATTAGGACTATTTTTTAGTTTTGATTTTTAACAAATTCATTATTTTCTTATTAATTTCAGTTATGTAATTCGGAAATTACGATCTGTACCTAAATTATACAATGGTCCAACAGATTGGACTCTGTTCGAAATACGAGTAATTGTCCGAAATTCCGACAACCTCGTTTATTGTTTCGAATAAAACTATACTTGTAAATTCAGAATTACGAGTCTCCGTAATTCTTTACAGAATTAACATTTGTCGAAATGTCGGACAATCACTCGTAATTCGAACATTTGGGATGTTAGATAATACGGAATTATATTTAAAGTTTGTGACAAATTCGTCATATAATTAAGATTAATAATTTAGGTATAAAATCGAAAAAAGAAATTGTTTAGTTAATAAATTTGAAATATTATTTATTAAATATTTATAATTTTTTTAAATATAAAATTAAATTATTTATTCCAATTCCAACACAAGAGAAGAGAATTTTAGAAAAACATTTTTTTTTTATCTCGAATTTATTGTTATTTTTAATCACGTATTTAATTTTTATTTACAAAAAGTTTTATCAACTAAAAAAAAGTTATTTCTAATTTTTCTTTTTATAATTTTCCAGAATTTAAAGTAATTTTTTTTTTATTTATATTTTTTGCTTTTTTTCTCTACTAAATTTTACCAAAAAAAAAAATTTCTCAACATTTATAATTATACTTAATTTAATATTTATATATTATTTCATTTTATATTTCACGATTATTAAATTTTATTTTGGTTGTGATATTCATATTATATAATATAGATTTTTTTTTTTTAATAAATTCTTACAGTGATAAAAATGGTAATTCAGCATTTATTTATTTTCATTTTTTCTTAAATTTTATAATTAAATATTTAAATTTATGATATTTATTATATAATTTATTTATTTTCTTTAATGGTTAATTACAGAAAGTAAAAATATAAAATTTTAAATAATTAAATTATTTACAGAAAGAAATCTATGTTGGTCTGGAAAAAAGTTCACAATTTTTGCAAATAAAACAATTTTTTTGATGAAATATATTTTCAACGAATTCAGTTTATTGAGGTACATTTGATTTTTTATAATTGTTAATATTTACTCTTGTGACAAAAATTTGCACGTGTTTAATGGGCAACAAACAGGAAAAACTCCAGTTGGATGACTACATATTAGGTATAAAAACCAATTTGCCGACTAAATTGTAACTTATAGGCCTTTACCCAGGCGACATAGAAATAATAATAATAAAAAATTTCTGGTTAATTTTATTTATAAAGGTAACTTTCGCAAAAATTGTGTTTTGTTAATTTTTCTAAATGAAAATTTTTAATGTAAATTTTTTATTGGTTTTTTGTAAATTTTTTTTAAATTAATTTATTTTCGTTCAGGGAAACATTTATAATTTTTATATTTAGAATTTTTATTAGGTTTTCCAGAAAAATTCATTTATACAAAATAAAACTTAAAATAGTTAAAAAATTAAAATATATTTTAATTTGTTATTTTAGTTTAATTTTTTTTTTTGGATTATATTTTTATAATATATTATTTATTTATTTATATTAATAATAATAGAAAAAAGAAAACAATAATTTTATTAAATATACACAAAAAAAAATATATTGAAAAAATAAAACTAATTGCATATTAAAAATTTATTCACAACAAATTATCTCTGGAGATTATATTAAACTATAATATAAACAGCGATAGTAGTTATGCAATTTAAATAACGACATCCCTAAATTATGCAATTCAAATTAATATAAATATTTTATCATAATATGCTGGCCTCTCCTTAATTTGTATATGTTTTTTTTTAATCATGAATTTATAAATTTTTAAATACCCTAACTTGCAATTGTGGAATCTTTCGATAATGTAAAAAAGATTGCAATATTACTTATTGGTTACTGTAAACATTTTAACGAAAACTCCCTGTGGTGTTTGTCGTTTAAGAAATTCAAACTATTCGAGTTTTGCATGATGGAAAATCGGAATTGAAATTTAACTTATTTGAAATCATGTCGATTCGAATTAAAACTAGTATTTATCTTTGAAAATTTTAATTCTATTTACAATTCGAATTTCTTAAATTCTCGAATTGGTTTTTGTCTCATAAAATCATACATAACTGAGACGAATCGACTTTATGCGATAGACATAACTTTTCACCAAGGTTATACGAGGTTCTTAGAATCCCTTAAATACCAAAATTTCCAAATTTGTGAATTTTTCCCCTGTTTATCACTATTTTTACAATTTGTGCCAAAATTTTCACGAATTTTTCTATATATTAGCAGCTGCGAACTAAAAGTTAGAAACCCTTCACCGAAGATATTCTTTTCAGAGAATTCAATTATTAACTTTGATTAAATAATTATTTGTGACAACTAATCTTGATGTAATAAAGATTAGTTACCATAAAATTTTGGTAATTACTTTTTTTTTAGTTTGCAAAAAAAAAAAAAAAATTTGTGTAATAAATTTTTTGTGTGTGAATAAATTTGAAAAGACAATTTAGCAATAATTTTTTTTTTTTATTTTTTTTTTATTACTTAATTTAATTATTTTTTATATATATATATTTTTTTATATTAATTTTTTTTTTATACATTTATAATGACTTACTAAATTCTAACTAAAAAATAAGAAAACATATTTCTTTCGTTTTTATTTATTAATTAATAATCTACACAATATTTCCGTTTCTGATTTTTTTTTTAATTTATATATTTTAATATTTATTCATAATTTTTTGTATATTTTTTTTTATATTAATTTTATTTTAATTTTACAGATATTTGTGTTTTATTTATTAATTTATTTTTTATGTTGACAAAAAATTCTTACAATTTCTAATGTTAAATTCTAAATATCTAAAAATTGAAGAAAAAGATTTTTTTTATATTAGATATATAATTTCTTTTCTTGCTTTTTCAATTTTTCATTTTAAATTTATTTATTTTTTTTTTTAACTTTTGTATCACAAAAAAAATATTTTTTTTTTTTATTTTTTTCTTCTTATTTTTTGTTGTTAAAAATAAAAAATGGTAGTAAAAAAACAAAAAGTAATTTTAAAAGAAAAATTTAAGAAAAAAATTTATGTAATTTAAAGAAAGATAACTAAAAATCTATAAAGAAATGAATTAAACTTAATATTCTGGATTTATTTATAATTTAATTATAAAAGAAAATAATGAATATAGTTAAATAAATTTTGTTAATTTAAATTTTTTTTTGCACAAAAGTTGAAAATAATTAAAAAATATATATATATTTTTTTTATATATTATTTATTTTTTTTTTATTTCGTCTAAATTTTTTTAAATTAATTAAACAAAAATATAAAAAGAAAAATTTGGTAAAAAAAAAAATCCAATCTTTTTATTTTTATTATTTTTCTCAGATGCCACACTCTTTTACACGATCAACACTCTTTGCAACATTTTTCGCCCTCAGTATTTTTTTTTTTTCAACATTTTCCCATCCCCAAGGCACAATGGAAACAAACATTTTTCAGTTATTTTTCATTTCACTCACTTTTTTGGGGGGGATGCATTAACCCTAAAGAGAAAAATGTTGAAAGAAAAAACTGTTGAAAATGTAAAAGTCCGTTTTGACAGCTTTTGGAGTTAATTACAAAAATATTTTATAAACAGAATTTGATAAGACATAATAATTAGTGGAATTTTTTTACACTTTCAATATTTTCTTTTCATCACGTTTTAAATTCAAGAAGAAAGAGACAAGAATATTGTGTTGGTTACTTTTCATCTCAGTCTATTTATTTTATATAAAAATGTATGGAGAAAAATGTTGAACGTGCAAAAGTTCCACTTATACAAAACAAAATTGTTGTAAAACAAAAACCAAAAAATTCGTTTATACTTTGAGTGGATCTGCTACGTGCATTAACTGAGCATTGTGTTTAACTCATAAACATTCAATTTTATCGAATTATTGATTGAAATTTTTTTTTCTAAATTATTTTATTTTATTTATGCGAGATCTCTAAAAAAATGTTTGTTTCATTTTTTTTCTATTACACAAATTTTCATAATTATGGAAATTGAAGAGATTATGATTTTTACTCATATAAAATTCTTTTAAAATAAAAAAAAATTGTTTAGACATTTTTTTTTACCCCCAAAAAAAAAATTAAGCAAATTTCTTACAAGAGAATTCGGTGGTTTTTTTTTATGTAATATTTTTTTTTTTTTTTCAATAATTTTTGCAATTAAATAAAATTAATTTTTTTTTATATTTTCTGTAGTTTTTTTTTTAAATCTTAATTTTAAATTATTTTTTTGTTTATATAATTATAATTAATAATAATAATAATAATAATAATAGTTCTTTAAGAAATCTTTTTTTTTTTTAACAAATAATTAATATTTACATTTTGGTTAATTGAATGGATAAGTTAATAAAAAAAAATTATTTTTCCTTTTTAAATTTAAAGTGATTCTTCAAAAGCTGCCATCAAATCACTTTGCATATTCATATCAATTTGTCCAGCCATCTGGTGTAATAGAAATATAAAAAAATTAATTAATTTTGAAATATTAAATTTTGTAAACGACGCTTTAAAATATTAGTAGTACTTTGCTTTGAACCTTTGGATCATTAAAAGGGAGAAAAAAACTCATTGTTCATGTAGAAAAGTGTACCTTCTACTGTGAGATGATTCATGAGATCTGTTGACGCCTTCTCTCATAAAAATTATATCTAAGGAAAAATGTACCCGGTAGTTTCGCTTACTATACTTTAAAAGTATAAAATTTCAATGTGTATACATTTATTATCTTATTGGCCACTAATAGTTTATGCGATTGAAAAATATTTTTTGTGCGATTAAAAATAATTTCGGAAATGTTGGGACCATTTTTTAAATGTCAAATATTTCAAAACTCATATATAAATTCCATTCCATATCTATTAGGTTCCATTATAACTACAGTTTAAGCTTCTACCGGGAACATTTTCGTTAGCATGATCTATTTGATTGAAAATATCCAGATCACAATAAATAATGTCGTTTATGTGCGCATTATTTTTGATGATTTGTGGGAAATTTTTAAGAAAATACTTGAAAATTTAAATTTTAATTTTAATTATGTCTTTCACTGACATTTGCCAAAACTAAGTATACATCATAAAAGCGTCATTAATAATCGAATCGAAATATGTATATTTAAAACTTACCGCTTCACGTCTCCTTCGTTCTTGTTCTAATCGTCTTTGTTCAGCTCTTCTGGATGCAGCTCTATCTTGTGGGGTTGTTTGAGCACTTGGAGATCCACTACAACTTTGTGGTGATGCTTTAATATCATCAACAACACGATTTGGTGTTTGTGGTTCATGAACACTTTTTCTGTAAGAAAAAAAAAATAGTAAAAATTGTAAACCAATAAAACTTTTTTTATTTATTTTTTTTACCTTCCAGAATTTTCAACTTCAGTTTTTTGTTTTTGTTGTTGTTCTTGTTGTCTTTTTAATTCCTTTTCAGCAGCTTCTTTTTGACTACGTTTTAATTCTTGTTGTTCTAATAATTTTAAACGATCTGCTTTTTCTTTAGCTTTATTACGGAATGCCTGGAATGAATCCATAGCTGGTTTTGGTTTATTTGATGATGATGTTGGTGTATTTTGTGGTGATGATGCTAATGATGACCATGAACTAGCATTTTTTAAATTTTGTTCATGTGCTTTAAATGCATGAGCAAAATTACCAGATGATGATGATATATTACGACCATCTTGACTATTACTATTACCACTATTACTACCAATATTACTACCACCACCACCGCCACCACTTGACATTTTTATATCTGGTGGTGTTTTCTTTGGACTAGGCATCATTGATTCAATTGGTTTTGGTGTTATTAAACATTTTTCTTCTTTTTTAATTGTAGTATTAGTAAGTAAATTAGAATGTTGTAATTGTGCTGCTAATATTGCATTAGCATTACTCATACCCATTAAACCACTATCATCATTACGACCACTATTCATATTTTGTAAATCAAATATTGATGACATACCACCACCGCCACTATTAACACCACCAATACCACTGATATTATGATGTAAACCCATTACTAAACCATTACTATTTTGATGTTGTTGCTGCTGTTGTTGTTGTTGTTGTTGTTGTTGATGCTGTTGCTGATGATGATGTTGTTGTTGTTGATGTTGTAAATTATCTAATAGACCATTAGCAGCTAACTCTAAACCAGCAAAACTACCATTATTATGTAAATTTTGTACAGCTGCAGCAGCTGCCATTGATGTTAAATGTGAATTTATACTATCAACTAAACCAAATGCTGGATGATGATGATGCATTAATGGTATATGATTACCATTCATACCTGGTTCAGATTTTGGTATCATACCAGCTGCTGCTGCTGCAGCAGCAGACATTTCCATTAAATCTATATGTTGTTGTTGTTGTTGTAATTGTTGTTGATGTGTTAAATGATGTCCTAAATGTCCACTATTTATAAGACCACCAGCTGTATTTGTAACATTTAATATATCATGTTTATTATTGTGACCACCAACACCAGATGATGATGATGATGATGACATCATATTATTTGTTGTTGGCTGTTCAAGAGAAGCAAGAGATTGTTCGACTGGATCATCAAATTGTGGTATTTGTATTGGCTGTTTATTACTACTAGTTGTTGTTGTTTTTAAATTATTATTTGTTGTCGTTGGTTGTAAACCACTATTATTATTATTATTTAATAAACCCATTGGTGATATTAATGGAGGTGGTCCAGAATTTGTAGTCATATCATTATTATTATTATTATTACCTCCACCACCAATATTATTATTATTAATCCCACCACTATTACCTAATGTATGATGTCCAGACGATGATTTTTGTAAATTTCTTACACTAATACTACCAATATTACTATTATTAGACCCACCACCACTACTTCCTGTCATTCCACCTAAATTACCACCCATATTATTATTATTATTACTATTATTTTGTGTTTGTTGATGGTGTGATTGGTGTTGTTGTTGTATTGATGACATTGATAAATCATTTGCACCAATTAATAATGAATTTGTTGTTGTTGTTGTTGGTGTTATTGAATTTTGTTGTTGTTGTGATGATGATGATGATGATAATAATGATGATGTTGGTGTTGTTGATAAACGTGAATTTAATTGACCACCAATACCACCAATACTATTTGATAATTGATTTGATGTTGTTATTGATTGTTGATTTATATTTGGAATATTATTTACTAATTTACTAGAATTATTTTTATTATTTATATTACTAAGATTATTATTGTTATTTTGTTGTTGTTGTTGTTGTTGTTGTTGTTGTTGTTGTTGTGTTATTGATGAATTTGATGATATAGTGGACGTTGTTGATGTTATTGGTATTGTTGAAGACGACACTAATAAATTAATAGAATTATTTTTTAATGTTAATTTTTTTATTAAATTACTATTGTTAATAATTGTTTTATTATTATTACTATTATTTATATTATTACTTAATGAATTATGTTGTTGTGTTGCTGTTGTTGGAATTGTTTGTTGTAGTGAATTATTATTTAACATTGATGAATTTGTTGTTGTTGTTGTGGTCGTTGCTGTTGTAGCATGTGCCTAAAATTAAATAGATAAAAAAAAATATAACACAAAAAAAAACATTGGAGAAGGAGAGATTTGAAAATTTTTACATTTAAATTTTTTTTATTTATTTAAAAATTGGAAATATTTAAATTATAAATATCTCTAATAATTCAAATTTATTGGAGATATTTTTTTAATGGTAACAATAATTTTTGGGAGATTAATTTTAATGAAAAATATTTAGGGAGACATGTTGTTTTTTTTTGTTGGAATGAACAAATAACAGAAATAATGTTTTTCGCATATAAATCTTCGATATATTGTAATTCTAAATCCAAAGATAATTAAATAAACTAAATCACCCACAGCCACCTCAGTAGCCGTCTAACATAATCCTAATAATTTTTCTAATCAGTCGATTTATTTATTAATCAATTCTTTTTTGTAAATTTTAAGTCAAAAAAAAAAATGTATCGTAAATGTTTTTTGTTTCAACTACTTACAGAATTTCCTGGTGATGATGATCCTTTAGATTTCTTTTTTCTTGGTGGTCTACCAACTCCTAAAAAATTCAAATAAAAGAAAGAAAAAAAAACAAAGAAAAATAAGAAAAAAGAGAAATTAATTTTTTAATTACAAGATTTTTTCAAATAAATTTTAAATTGTTTAGTAAATTTGAAAAATATTTTATTAGATAATTATTTTAAATTTTTTTTTTTTTTATAAATACCTGAAGATCGTGAAGCAATAAATAAAATATATATTTTAACAAACTTTAATTACAAACGGGAGGGAGAAATGGGGGGGGGGGACCCAAAAAAACAGATTTCTATTGAAATTTAGAAATAATTATTTTTTTTATGAATAATAAAAAACTCGATAAGTATTTTCGTTTCTGATACGGCAGACAAAATTTTCAAACGTTTACACAGAATATAATTAAAACAACGGAAACAGCACAGCACGCACGCACGTTCAGCAAAATTTGAAATAAAAAAAATATTGTATTTTTTTTAAATTTTTTTTTTTCATAAATTTTTAATATCTTATTTTTTATTTTATTTTTTTTTCCTTTCCATAAGTTTTGTGTTTGTTTTTTTGTTTTTTTTATATTTAAATATTTTTTAATTTTTTAATAATTAAAATTTTTAAAATTTCTTTTCTTTTTAATTATAAGTTTTTTATTATTTTTCTTACTTAACATAAAAATTTAATCCGGTTACGTTTTGTTTTGTTTTGTTTTTTTTTTTTTTGCATAAATTTTTTTTAATGCATTTTTTTATTTATTTTTTATTTATTTATTTACTTACAATAATAAAAAAAAAATTGCTTTTTTTTAACACTAAAATTTTTTTTTATGTTATAAATTTTTTTTTTAACTATTTTTTTTTTTGTTTAGATTTTACATTTTTTTTTTTAAATTAAATATGAATTTAAAAATATTTCTATTTTTTTAATGTATAAATGTTTTTTTTTCTAATTTTTAAGTATGATTTTTTTTTTAATTATAAAAAATATTTAAATTTATGAGAAATAAAAAAAAACTAAAAAGAAAATTAATTGTGATTGCAAATTTGTCATATTTTTTTCAATAATTTTAAGAAAAGAAAAAAAACTAAACAGGAAAAAAAAATTCTTAGCAAATAATAATAAAAAAAAAAACTATCTAAAATATAAAAAATATAATAAAAAATAATAAAAACAATTAAAAAAAAAAAACAGATAAAAAAAAATTACACTTACAAAATTAATCATTTTTTTTATTCGATAATTTTTTTTTTTAATTTTACTCTTTTTTTTTGTTATTAATTTAATATTTAACTAATTTTTTTTTTATATTTATTTTTATTTTGTTTTTAAATATTACAACACTTTTTTTTTCAATTAAAGAGAACGAACATCATTTTTGTTTTGTTTTGTTTAAATAAATATTTATAATGTTTTTTTTGTTTATATTTTTAATTATACAAAAGTTTTTCGAACACTGCGTGTTAAATTTACATTTTTCGTAAATTATGTCAAAAAAATACATTTTTCGGATCAATAACGTCAACAAAATTTAGTTTTTTCCAACAATACGTCAAAAAAAAATAAATTTTTCGAACATGACGTGAAAAAAATTTACATTTTTCGAAAATCACATTTATAGTTTTATAAATAACGTTCTTACAATTGTAATTGATAATAATTAAATATTAGATCTAAGTTCTTTGAATTCAAATAAAGATGAACGTGTATCTTTTTTAGATGAGAGATTCAAAATTTTGTTTTCTTTTTCTAATTACGAACTCGAAAAATGACATCGTATTTTTTCGAAATTTCCGATAATTTTAATAGAATTATAACAAATAATTGAATTGTTGATTTGCGAAAATTTATATTTTCGTAATTCAGACACGTAATGTTCGCTTTTTTTTTAACTTATTTTTAAAAAACTTTTGTTTTACATAATTTTTTATTTTTTATTTTTATTACTAACATTTTTCTTTTTTTTTTTACTGGTTTTTTTTTTATGATTATAAATTTTTCTTTTTTAAAAAGGATATTTTTGTAATAATTATTTTCATATTCAAATAAATTTAATTTTTTATAACGCTGTTTGTTTGTTTGTTTGTTTTGTTATGAAATTTTTCCATTTCGAAAAATTTATTTTTTAAATCTAAAAAAATTCAATTAAATTTTTTTTTTTATTTAATTTAAATAAAAATAATAAAAAAAACATACACAAAGTCAATTTTTTTTTACATCTACATTTTTTTAGTTTTTCTTTTTTAATTCAATAAATTTTTTTTTTTGTGTTTTTAATTTTTTTAATACTTAATTTTATATGATTTTTTTTTTATATAAATTAAAAAATATTATATAAAATTTTCTGCATTTTTGTGTAAAATTTTACTTGGAAATAATGATTTTTATTTTACTTTAATTTTTTTTCAATAATTTTATAATTTTTTGTCATTTTTTGTTTTTTTAAGGAAGATACGACAAATTAAATAGATACAAAATTTTATTTTTTTTTAATAAAAAATAATTATTTTACAAAAAAAATTTGTAATTTTTAAATAAATTAAATTATTAATTATACGCCATCTATACTTGAAAATTATTTTAAAGTGTCGCGCGGTCTCAACAATTTTTCTCTTATTCTTTTTATAATAATTTAAAAACAAAAAAATTATTTCCAACAATTTTTAAAAAAAAAAAAAAATAAAGTTAAAAAATTAATTTCAATTTAAAAAAAAAAAAAAAAATTAAAAACAGAAAACGTGCAAACAATGTGTAAATATTTGGGCGGATTTTTTTTTTTTTTTTTTTCATTTTAAAAATTTTTCAGGGGGTATATTTTTATAACGAAGGGTGGGGAAAAATTAAAATTATATACGTGTCTTTTTTTTTTTTTTAATTCATCTTAAAGAAAAGTTTTTCCTATTTCCGGTTCCGTCAAATTTCTCTCTGTGTGTGTGTTTTTGAGTATGTTGTTGTTTGTGTGTGTGATTCTCAAAATCGCGACGGCGTTAAATTGCTTTTTAATTTATTTATTTTTAAAAGATTGGTTTTTTTTTTGTTGTTAACAATTTTTCTCTACAATTTTTTCATATCTTTTTTTTTTTTTTTTTAAATTTTATATTTTTATCAAAAGAAAAAAAAAATTTTAATTTTTTTTTATTATCGTATTACTCAAAAAAAATTTCTGTCTCAATTTTTCAGAATTAAAAAACAAAAAAAAAACATAACCAACAAAAAAGCACACTAAACAAATAAAAAATTCAAATTTTTTGCTCCATTTTTCCGTTTTTTTGTTAACCATTTTTTTTTTTTGTCAATTTATTTTTTATTTTATTTTTTATTTTTATTTTTTTAACTTTGCTTTTTACTTTGGTGCCGGGTAGCTAAAAAAGAGAAAACAAAAAAAAGACACTCAATTAGCCAGTCAAGTTATTTAAAAAAAATTTAAATGTGTTTTTTTTTTAATCAAACTTTTTAAAAATTATTGCAATAGTCAAAAAAAAAAAAAAAAAACAGATCCGTAAAAATAAAATGAAAAAAAAAATGGAAAAAAAAAATAAATTAACTCCCAAAAAATTATATTTATAAAAAAAAAAATAGAATTTTAGTGTACACAGGATTTTTGTAAACCATTTTATATAATACTAAAATATTGAAAATAAGAAAAAATTAGCACCATCTATTTTCGAAAACATATAAGAAAAATTTATTAAATAATATAATTAATTTTGTATTTTGTTCCGCCCCCCAATATTTCGTGGGCTGAACCAAAGTCCATTCCATATTTTGTGGGCGGGACCAGAGAGTTTATGTTTAAGTAATTTCGAAAATTCGAAATTGTGTGTTTTTTTTTTCAATTTTCAATATTTTAGTATTTGTTTTGTTTTAAAGCGAACGTGGGGACGTGTTTTTTTTTGGTTTTTTGGGTCTTCTGGCACCCAATTAAAAAAAAAATATAGAAATATTAAAAAAAAAAAAATCCAAAATTAAGGAAATAAAAATGAAAATTTCTAGACTTAAAATTTAAAAAAAAAAAAAAATCACTTTTTATTTTTGCTATATTTTTTTCTTTACACATTGTCTGCAAGTGTAGTTTTTTTTAGTAAAATTTTTTAAGTTGACTTTGTATATTTTTTTTCGTTAAATTTTTCACAGACTTAAAAAAAAACGAAGGATTTGATTTTTATATTATTTTTTTTCTATTTTAAGGAAAATTTGATTTTTTTTTTAAATACACATAACAATTTACAAAAATATCCTTTTTAAAAAAAAAAAAAATAAAAATGGAAGATTATTTGTTTTCTGTTTTTACAAAAATTTTGTTTTTGCCTAAAAAATGTTTAAATTTTTATTTTTAATTTTTTTTTTTATTATTTTCAACAACAACAAAAAAACTTATGGATTTTAATTTTTTTTAATTTTTTAATATTTAATAATTTTTTTGTTTACAATTTTTAACTTTAAAATTTAATAACAATTGCAAAAAAAAACAAAATTAAAAACAAATACAAAAATAATCAGAAAACTTTAAATATGGAAAAAAAATGAATTGTAATACGAAAACAAATTTAATGTTTGTTTTTTTTTTTTCTAATGATAAAAAATAAATTTTTAGTTTTTAAAAAATATTTTGCTGCGGTGTTTCTTTATTTTTTTTTACTTACGTTTATGTAGAACGCATTTTTTTTTTTTTTGTTAAATAAACGTTTTTTTTTTTATGTAGAGTAGAACGTAATTTTTTTATAAATAAATATTCGAAAATATTTTAAAATTTATAAAAAAAAATTTTAAAATTTATATTAAAGAAAAAAAAAATTTACATCCCGATTTTATTGACGACACACGTGCATGATTTAATTTTGAGTTGTTGATTGTTGTTCGAGTTTGTGGTTAAAATAATAAATTATATAAGAATTTGATTGGGCCCCAAAATACACAATTGCTTCACGATTTTCCTTTTTTTTATTATTTTAATTTAATTTTTTTTTAATAATTAATAATTAATTTAAATTAATAATTAATTTTTTAAATTGAAATTATAAAAAAAAAAAATTAATAATTTTTTATGTACATAAAACTTTTAAGTAATTTTCAGTCTAAACAAAAAATCAGATATTTTTAATATTTTACAACCTAAAAGATTGAAATTTTCTTTAAAAATAATTTAAAAAAATTTAATTTTTTTTATTTATTTGATTTTTTAAAGGTGGAAGAGGAATTTTTTTTTTTTTTAAATTAAATTTTTGTCTAATTTTAATTTAATTTTTAAAATTTTAAAATAAAGAGAAACCTGGTAGTGTCTTACAGAAATCTATTAATTCTAACTGCTAAAATCCTAAATGAATGAATGTACATTCAGGGAATATTTCATCAAAAAAAAAACCTAATACCAATTTTGGCAGGCATTGAAACTTGAAGAAATTTACTACAAAATTTTGTTGCTAAATTTTGAGTATAATTTTTCTCGTCATGTACATATTATTGATGTAATAATATTTTTTTTAATTTACGTTTAAACTTTAGAAATTTTATAATTATATCTAAAGATATGGGGGTTACGACGATTATCTAACATCCGAAATGTTCGAGTTACGATTGGATTGTCCAAAATTTCGACAAATTTTAATTCTGTAAGGAATTACGGATACTCGTAAATCAGAATTTACGAGTAGTTTTATTCGAAACAAAACTAAATTGTTTCGGACTCACTTGTAATTCGAACATTTCGGATGTTAAAGAATCCGGACGATGATTACAAAAAATGGCACATTATGTTTAAAATTAACTTGAAAAAATTATAAATGAAATTTTTTTAAAAATTTAATTGAACATTCGGGCAATGTGTAATTTAACTAATTTTGCAATTGTTATTGAATAGTTTAATATGTTCAAAAATTTAACTATAATATGAAAAGTAGAGTATTGTGTACACTTATTAAACAGTTGAATTGTACACTTAAAAAAAATTGCAACAAGTGCAAAATTTTAAAAATTTAATCATTGCAAAATTATGACAATTAAGTAAACTGGACGTTATATTATATCTTTTATCTATGCTGGAGATATCATTATGAAATTAGGCCCTCAATTCAGGAGCAAATAATTCAGATTTATGTGCCAAAAATTTGAAAAAACACAAAAAAATTTACAAGCAACAAAATATTTGTATAGCAAATTTTCAATTTTATAATTTAGATAGCATTTTAAAGAAATGTTTTTTTATAATTTTAAAATTATATTCGAATATTTTTAAATTTAAAATCAACTAAAAATTTTAAATTATTATAATTGTGAATTTTTATAAATAAGGAAAATTAAAATTACAATCTTAATTAAATATGAATTGTTGAATGAAAAAACTAACGAAATGTTTATCGATATTATAAATGTAAAATATTAATAGAGATAAAATTGAATTATTATTAAATATACATTAAAATTAATTTAAAAAAAAAATAATATAAATCTCACATTTTCATTCCTAAAAATCTAAAAAAAATTATTTACAAATCAAAGAATTTTTTCTTTAAATTTAATTTTTGAATTAAAAATTAGACAAAAAATTTCTATATTTCGATTTTTTTTTTTATAAGAAAATTAATTATAATTAAATCGAAAAATATAGTTAATGTGGTGTCGATAATATTAAGGGCGGATTAATGAATATTTTAGAAAAAAAAACTATTACAAATAATCTAAATAATAAAAATGTAAAAAAAATTCCTAATTAACGCTTTACTATTTTAAAAACTAAATAAATTTTAAAAATATAAACAGAATTTAAAAAAAAAATACTTAAAAGAAATAAATTGTTGTAAAAAACTGATAAAAAAGAAATCGAAAATTAATCACAATTTTAAATTAAATTTTTCTTGAAAGTTTTATAAAAATGAATATGGCAGAATTTGAAAATAATTAATTTTATTACATTTATAATTTTAATTGCCAATTTATTATTATTTTTTATAAGTAAATAATATTCGGATGATAATAATAAATAATCGTTTATGGTTCGATGGATGAATATGATCGAAAATGAGCAGATTATTTTTTTAAGACAAAATTACATTCAATAATGAAAGCCCGTAAATTTTGTTTAATATTTAAATTTTTCTTTCCCAGATGAAATCAAAAAATTTACATGATTTTTCGAATAAATTATGTCCGGAATTTAAATTCAATTTAATTTTTTTTTTTTCAAAATATTTAAATATTTTTTTAAATCTGCTTTTTATAATAAGATGAAAATGAAAAAGAAGGAGCTATTGGAAGAGGTTAAATTTATAAAATCTCTTAATATGTCTACAAAATTTTTGTCTTTATAAATATTTATTCTATTTAAAAAAAAAAAAAGTTGATTGATTAATAAAATTGATTTCTTCTCTTACTAATCTTTTTCGCTAATTTTTGTATTTTCTTTTTTAATCATAAAAATAAAAGGGAACGACGATGATAAATATTGATTTTTAATTATTAATATATATATTTTTTTTAATTAAATTTTTCTAATTTTTAAAAAATTACATTTTTTTTGTTATGATGTTTTTTTTTTTACTATTTTTTTTTTTTAATTTTTTTTTATTATTATTATTTTTAAATCAAAGAGTTGTTGATGCAAAAACCATTGATTTTTTCTCAATTATACATTTTTTAAATTATTTTCTATTTTCCCAAATTATATATAAAAAAAAAATTATAGATATATATTTTTTTTTTAACTATTTTCGAAAAATCTTTTAACTATTTTCGAAAATTCATTTTGTATATAATAATAATAATAATAATAATAATAATATAAAAAAAAGAATGAATTTTTGTTGTCAATATTTTTTTTTGTTTCATTTAAAAAATCAAGTTTAAAAAAAAATATTCTACACAAAATATTTATATAAAATTTTTGTATATTATATAAAAATAAAATAAATATATCAAAAAAAAAAAGAGAGTTATATCAGAATTGATGAATTTTGTTTATATTAAATATAGATAAGAAAAATATATCTACTATTTTATATTAAAAAAAAAATTAATCAAAAAATTATAATTTAAAAAAAAAAAATGGGAGATAAATTTTTTTTTTTTTATGTTTATAGTTTTTTTTCGTTAAATTCTTTTTTTTTATAAATAATAAAAATAATAAATTATAATTTTATTTTAAAAAAAAAAAAAATATAATAATAATTAATAGAAAAAATCGCGTCCTAACCTGCTTCACTATCACTTGAATCACTCGAACTGGTGTCACTTGAACTAGATGATGATGAATCACTTGATGATGAACTAGATGTTTCATGTCCACCATGACCACCACCTGGTACTACATCTACTTTATTCGCTGCATCATCTATTTCGGGAAAATATAGAAGAAGAAGAAAAATTATATTTAGATTTAATATCGTAATTTAACTATATACAAAAAAATGTAATCTAATTTTTAATGATTGGAGGTTTTTATTTTAAAAATGACGGGCAGCTTAACTACTTCGCAGTAGTTTCATTTTTTTCTTCTTAATAACTAGTATTATACAAATTTGATTTCTTCTCATTGCTACATATGATTTAAGATATGGAAATTTAAAAAAATGTTTACCTGCAATCATATTTGTACTCCTAAATTGCCTTTCGAACACGAATGGTCAAATTTAATTTTCAGAATTTATTTACTATTCGAATTCGAAATTACATTTTAAAGATTAAAATTTAAGATTATTTGGTATTAAGTGCCTCTAGGGCAAAAATTTGAAAAATGTTAACTTAAATTTTATTGTACTCGTAATTACCGTTTTTAACGAGTATTCAAACTGAACTTTTCATACGACATTTATGATATGAAATTATAATTTTATTTGGAAACACATGTTCGGACGAAACGAACGGACAGAAAATCCCTAAGAATAATGTAATTTAATATTATTAACCTTTTTTAGTTGTCTTTTTAGCTGAACCAAGCTGACCAGTTACATCTTGCAGTCGTTTCTCTAATTCTTGTTTCTTTTCAGCCATTTGTTCATCTTTTGATTTTCCCGATAATTTTTTATCTAAATTTTTTTTTTATTCGATTATGTGGTAGAGTGAAAGAAGAAACATAAAAATAAAAAAAAGAAAAGGAGAAAATTGTTTTTTGATGAATTTTGTTATATAATTTTTATATATTTTCAAAAGTCTAATTTAATTTATTGAAAATTTTCAATTTATTTTATAAGAAAAAGCACAAAATGATAGTGACAAAAAGAATGAATTTACAAAACAAAATAGAAAAAAAAAACACCCAGAACTTAAATAATAAAATTATAACATGCAATTTTTTTTTGCCAATAAAAAATTATTCAGAAGAAAATTGGAAAAAAAATTTTATATTTATTTAGGTTTTTGGATAATGTAATCACAAATTATACCTAGCATGGCAAATTTATGTATAAAGAAATAAAAATATTAATAATTTAGATTATATAATTCATTTTTAAGAATTATTCCAATTAAATATACTAAAATTTATCGGATTTAAGGAATGAAATCGTTAAATTAATATAAGTAGAGAAGATTGAGTTGTTCAAACGAACTATTCTTCCAATTTACTTTAGCATCATATTTTCGAATTGATGTTGTTGAGTTAATCATAAAATTTACGACAAAAAATATGCTTTTTAGATATTTTTATAAAAAATATAAATTATGAAGATGTGATTTTAATTTTTTTATTCGCACAGAATTTTTCTAATTCAATAATTAAATTTTAATGGTAGAATTTAGAAATTAGCCTTAGCTAAATTGTGTATTAATAATTGCCGCGTTCAGCAGATGAACTAAAATTTAGCTGAAAGCGGCAAATAACTCGCTCCATTTTTTTTTTATATTACATATTAAATAATATATAAATTTTTTTTATATTATATATTAAATAATTTTGAATATTTCCTTTAATATTGCGACAAATTATTCATTTATTTCAAAATTTTCTCATTTTCACAAAATGGATTTTTCGACCCATATATGTAAAATGATTTATTATAATACAATTTTCCAAAAAGCTATTTATATATCGACAAACTTATATAATGCAAATTTATATAAAATGGAGATAGAAATTTCAAAAAGTATTTTTTACATAAAATAACAAATTACTTTTCGAAATTGTTATAGTTCTACTAATCAAACAAGTTTTACATTTTTCTGTAACATACGTTTGTTAGTTGACTATTTACACGTTCATCATTTTTCTCTCATCATTTAAACTAATTTTGTTCATTTAATCTAATAATGTTTCTGATGTTTTATCGAAAACGCTTTCGTTCGAGTTAAAAAACAAAATGTTGAACGTGTAACAAAGTCCACTTTTTTTAGTATAACAAGGAAAAAAAAATAAGTTAATTTTTATTGCGTGCCCTCACTTTCAATTATTCTAAAAAAAAAAAAAAAATTGCGTGCCCTCACTTTCAATTATTCTAAAAAAAAAAAAAAATTTAAAATTGTTTTGGTAAAAACAAAAACCCTAAAAAAAACAATCACACAAACAAAAATTTTCGTTTATAAAATGTTTTCTTCGCAACAAAAATACAACATTAAAAAAATAATTGTTTTTTTATGAAATTAGAAAAAAATACCAACACCGTTTTAAATATTAATATTAAAAAAAAAAAAAAGAAGATTTTATAGTTAATTTTTCTTTTTCAAATATCTACGATAAAAAATAATTTGGTAAAAATTAAATAATATTAAATAATAATAACTAAAACTACCATGCCAAGTATATTTTTGTGCTTAGTTCATCCAATTAACACAGACACTACTATTTTTTTTAATAATATTATTTTCTGGTTCTGTTATGTTTTTTTTTAATAATCACAAAAATATTATTTAATTTGAATTTTTAATGATTTTATGTTTTTCTATTTGGATTTTTGATAATTTCTTTAGTTTTTTTTTTTAATGGAATTTTTTTTTTTAATAAACAAATTAATAAATAAAATAAAAAATTTGAAAAAAAAATAATACAAGTAACACAAAATTAGAAACATTTTTTCTTATTTGTTATATTATTAGCACAATATTTTTTAAGCTCTTTTTAACATAAATTTTAAAGAAGAGACACCTGTTCTGTGTCCATTAAAAGAATATTGATTATATAAAAATTTATTTATTATATAAAAAAAATGTTAATTTCAAATTTCGTTTAAGAAAGTAATTTTCAACCGAAACACGAAATAAGTGGGTGAAATTTATTTAGCAGAGAACACTGAAAAATATTTAATAAGCTTTTTGAAGGTTAATTGTAATAAATCTATGGTAGTTTCTAACTACCCAAGCATCTTCGACAAAATATTGCATAAATCATTAATTTTTTTTTGTTATGGCAAATAATTTAATTACTTTTTCAGAAAATTGCGTTGGGAATATGTTGGTTCTCATAACCTGGTTTTTTTCCTTTGAAGTTTGAAATATCAATTTTAATTCTTTGTTTCTTTTATTTTGAATTTTTTCTCTGTGGCGAATTTTTGTCACACTAAATTCGCCGCAATGAAGAAATTCAAAGACAAAGAAGCATATAATAGACATTACGAAATATAGTTTCGAGAGAACCAGCCAAATTTTCTGATAAAGTAAATAAATTCATTTGCCATAGCATGAAGAAGATTTCAAGATTTTATAATTCAAAGCTTTTATTTTTAATTTCCATTTTTTTTTTTTTGTATTCCCAGAAATTTGGGCAAAAATTTATTCTACACATTTGTACTATTAAAAAGTAGTAAAACATATAAATTGGAAAAAAATGTAATTTTGTTCTTATAAATCTACCAATCGGTAGTATAATTCAAATTCTAAATTTTAAATGCAATTTCAGTGCCTCTAAAAAAAATTCAACAAACAACAACAAAAAAAGTGTACAGTGGGTGGGTTAAAAAATTTGAATATTCTTAATGAAAAGAGCATTTTTTATGAATTAATTGAAAACAACAAAAAGTTTAATATAAAAATAAATTACATATTGTGCAACTCTTTCTAAAAAACAAAAAAAAAAAAAATTGTAAATCATAAAAATTAAAAAAACAAAAAATTTTCAATTTAATTTGAAAATCAAATATGTAATATAAAAAACATCTCTTTGCCGATGGATAATTTTTATAATTATTATTTTTTTGTAGTAATAGTAGTTTTTTTTATCTGTAGTAGTGTGTGTAATTGGGATAAACTTACAGTAAGGCTTACGAGTTTTTTTACGAAGACATGATGCTACATAGCTTTCCAATTCTCTTAATGTTGATGGTTTTAATGTTTCAAAATCAATTTCAATTTCATCTGGATTTGAATCACGTAATGATGGTTCACGACTTTGTATTATATGTACAACACGTCCCAATTTGTCACCTAAAGTTTTATATTATAAATTTTATATTTTTATAAATTTTCAAATGATTTTCAAAATTAAATTTATAATTTTTAATTTTTATATTGTGTTTAAATAATTTACCTGGTAATTTATTAATATCCAATGATAATTGTCTCTTTTCATCATATGACATTGGTTTTGCTGTATCCTCTTCTTCTGAATCAAAATTCATAACTTGATTGGCAGTTTTCTTTTTATTTGGACCACGTTGTCCACCACCAGTATTACCAGTTAGTGTACCACCAACACCACCGCCACCAGCACTACCACCAGCAGCAGCATTTTTACCACGTTTACCAGTTTGACCAGTACCACCAGTACCAGTAGCATTAGCACCACCACCACCACCTGGTTTTGGACCACGTTGACCTTTTACTTTAGCACCTTTAGTATTATTTGGTGTTGAAGTTGATTGATTACCAATACCACCAATACCACTGGCATTAGCTGTACCAGATGCTGATATACCTTTAACATTACTACCACCATGACCATGTAATTCACCAGGAATTTTATGATCTGGACCAGTTATATTATGTCCAGTATTTAAATTAGTACCAGTTGTACCACTTTTACCTTTACCAGTACCAATACCAGCTGTTCCAATATTACTAACTGTATTTGTATTACCTGTACCACTACCACCACCACCACCACTACTACTTTTTTCTTTTAATTTCTTTTTCATTTTCTTTTTATTAGCTGATTCTTCCATTAATTTACGCATTTCTTCTTGTAAATCTAATAATTTTGTTTCAAGTACTTTTAATTTAGCACTACGTTCTTCATCTGAATTTGATTCTTGATCTGAATCACTTGAATCATCTGTTGTTGAATCTGTATCATTATTTTTATTATTATTATTATTATTTGTACCAAAATTGGTATGACTATGATGATGATGGGCATTACCTAATGGTTCATCTGGTATATTTGCATAACGCATTTCAAATACATCTTGTAATTTACGTCCCATAGCAACAACATCATGATCTGGTGGATTATATTTATAACAATTTGTAAATATTAATCGTACATCAGCAGCAAATTCTTGTGCACTTTTATATTCACGACTATCCATTTTTCTTTTAACTGTACCCAAATCCATTGGTTTTTTTATAATATCATGATAATCATGTAGGCCAAGTAATTCAGCATCAACTGGTTTATAAAATGGCCACGCATAGCCAGAATGTTTTTTTGAAAATAATTCTTTAAGTATTTCATTACATGATTTTAATGAATCTGATAATTTTTCTTTATTTTTTTGTCCAACTGAACCAGGTGGACCAGTTAATGGTGACATTGGGTAAGTAGATGATTGGAATGGCGTTAATTCCTATAAAATAAAACCCATAAAAAAAATTATATAATTAAATTTTGTAAGAAAATTTAATTTAAATGTTGCAAAAAAAAAAAAAAATTATGAAGTAAAAAAATGTTTATGATCAATTGAAAAATAATAAATAAGCGGATGGATGAATTTAATGGATAATATTATAAGATGATTTTAATGGTTTTTAGTAAATAAATTTCTTTTCTGTTTTTTTTTTTTAGTGGAAATTATATATAAAAAATATTATATGAAAACTGTGATGTAAAAAAAAAAAAAACAAAATATATAGAAAAAAAAATAAGAAACTTATAAAACCAAATCATTTTAAAAATATTATATCAAATATTATATGCACAACAAAAAATTCTTTCCATAATCCGCCTACCTTATTTATTACCTGTCGTCCAGATTCTCTTCTAGTTGGTATTTTAGGATTTTTTGAATCAATTGGTGTATATGGTGATTCAAATGCATTTGCTGTTGGTGTTGTTGTATCTGCCTTTCTTTTCACACCTTTTTTCATTTTAGCAGGTTGTGGTGGTGGTATTACAGATTCTATACCACCACCAGATTGTGTACTATTTACATGAAATTGTTGTTGTTGTTGTTGTCCTGTACCACCACCAGAACCAATTTGATTACCAACTAATGTTGTATTACCAACAATTGTACCAGTTAATGAATTGTGCGTTGTACCACTACCAGTTGATGAATTTGTTACTGGTAATATACTACCACCGCCGCCACTTGTTGGTAATATTGTTGATGATGCTGTTTGTGGTGGTACAGCTGTAGTTGTTGTATTTGTGCTACCTGGTACTGTTGATGGTGGTACAGTACCAATTGGTGGTATTATTGGTATTGTACCAGTACCAGTTATACCAGATGCTGAAAGTGGTGTTATTTGACCAGTTGATGAGACTGTACCACTTAAAGATGAATTTGGTCTAGCTCTTGGACCTAATAAATTACTAGTTGTACCAGTTGTATTACCAACACCACCAGTTATACCAGCTGCAGCTGCTGCGGCTGCGGCTGCAGCAGCAGCAGCAGCTACACTTGTTGGTGTTGCACCTGGTATTAATGGATTTGATGATCCACTACCTGGTGCTCTAGGTGCTTTCTTTTTAGCACCTTTTGGTGTTTGTGATTCTAATTCAATTTCATCTTTTGGCATACCTTCAACTTTTGTTAAAAATAATTTTTCTAATGTTTGTGCCATAACAACAACATCCTCTCCAGGTTTATTATATACATAACAATTTGTAAACATTGTATTAAAATCTTGTATCGCTTCTTTAGATGTCCAATAATAATTATTTTCTAAACGTTTTTTTATTGTACCCAAATCCATTGGTTGTTTTATTATTTTATGATAATCTGGTAAATTTAATTTTTTTGTATCTACTGGCTGTTGAAATGGCCAACAAAATTGATGTTTCCATACAGCTTTCATTACAGTTTTTAATATATATTGTAATTGATTTGTATTACGACCAGGACGTTCTGGTGGTGGCATTACTGGTGGTTGTACAACACCATTTATTGGCTCCTGTGGAGGCTCAATACGTGGTGGTGGTGGTTGTGTATCCTTAGTATCCATCATTTTCGTTAATGCAACAGGCTTCAAATATATAAAATTAAAAAGAAAAAGAAAAAATTATTACCAAAAATTCAAAGAAAATTAAAATAAATTAACACAAACCCAAATTTAATCATTTTCCAATTTTAATTAATTACTTTACTTACAGTAATCGTAGCAGATCCTTCAGTTGTTCCTTGCTGCATTTTGTTTGCAGTCTACAATGAAAAAAATAAAAACAATATTTAAAATTATAATTTAGAAATCAATGAATTTAATATTTGGGTAAAATGCGTGTTGCATCGAATTTCTCACCACATTCAACTATAGTATTTGCACTTAGTCAGCTCGATAAAATCATTACAATTTGTAATTTTTCAAAATTGTTAATCGGGAAATCTGCAAAAGTAAAAGAAAATGGAAATTTGTAGAAATCTTTTGGTAATTTAATTTTTTGAAAATTAATATTGAAATTTAAAAGATAAAAAAAAAATTTAGTAGAAAAATCTTATTTTGGGTAGTAAGTTTAGAAAATTCCTGTAAAAAAATAATTATATAAAAAAAAAACTTGGTACCATAATTTCAATTTGGAATAATTCAATATTCTCTTTTTTTATTTGCAGAGTTCAAATTTAAATTTATACTTTTTCAAGTTCTTCAAAAAAAATAATAAACAATTTTTTTAATATTTTCAACTTTTTAACTTATTTTTTTTTATTTTAAACAAAAATAGGAAAAATTTTATCATACAATTTTCTTTTAATTAATTTTTTATTAATTTTTACAAGCAAAAAAAAAAAATTAAAATTAATTCGATTTCGAATCTCTT
Source organism: Empis stercorea (assembly GCA_949752835.1). Lineage (NCBI taxonomy): Eukaryota > Metazoa > Arthropoda > Insecta > Diptera > Empididae > Empis > Empis stercorea. The sequence continues at coordinate 6,100,372 of OX457087.1, forward strand.
TTCTCTTCAAAGAATCTGTACAAATTAATTATAATATTCAAAATTTAATACAAAATAATAATTAAATTTTTACATAATATCATTTTTATATTTGTCATGGCCTCTTTAGAACTACAAAAAAAAAAAAACAATTGTCATTTTTGGATTTATTTTACAAAGTTGGAGGAGGATACAAAAAAAATATATAAATAAATTACAAATTCTTTTAATTCTTGTGGTTAATTTTTTTCTTTAAAAATTCATATTTTCTAAAATAAAGAGAGAGAAAAATTAAATTCATTTTTTAAATAAAATATTTTTTTTTTTCTTCATATTATCTGTAATTTAAAACAAAGAAAATTTATGAGAATTTTCCAACAAAACACATTTTTTATAATTAATTTTATAAAATATTTCAAATTCACATTAATTATTTTTTTTTATTTTAGTTATAAAAATTACAATTTTAATAAATTTTTTAATAGACAAAAATTATTTTAAAAAAAAAAACACATTCTGATTAAGATCAAAATTTGATATTAAAAAAAAAAATTGTTAATGAAATTTATGACATATTAAACTTGAATTTGAATGATTTTAATAAAAATGGAATCTTTGATGAGAAAATTCATTTTGGTAAATTAAAGTAGTTTAAAATTTTGTGTAGATTTTTTGTTTTTCTACAAAATATTTTTACAGGTTAGTAGATTTTTTTTTATACATATTAAAATTACTTTAGAATTTTTTTTTAATTTTTAGATTTTATAACTAAATTTTCTGTTTTTATATAAAATTACAATTTTTCAACAATTTGTTTCGATTTAATGGTAAATTTTAAAAATAATTTTTGCACATAAATTAAATTCTTTAGTAGTGTGTATTGTAAACATAGAGACCAATTGCTGATAACAAAAAGAGTTTCCTGAAATACAAAGAAGTCTCTGATTGCAATAGAGAATAAAATGGTCAAATGAAACGGAGTTGGGTTTATGCTTACTTGGAGCTACTGAGCTAAGAATAGTTATAATGAAAATATACTTTATATTTCAAATGATTGATAAATTCTGAAATGATCTAAAATTCTATGATAAAAATGTACTAAACTCTTTAAATTTCATTGATCATTTGATCATTTTTCTAATCAAATAAAAAAAACAACAACATTTTCCCACTGTCCCTCACAAACTTTAAACAACCAATAAATAAATCTAAATTAGCAACCCCCCCCCCCCTTACATTATTCAAAACAAAACTTAAACGATTAAATTGAAAATTATGATTAATAATATTTAAATGAAAATCATGTATACATAATAAAAGTGTGGCACAAGTCATTTACTCATAAAAAAAAGTGCTTGTTTAGTTTTGTAGACCACCCACCCACGCTTAGTTTTTCATTGTTTGGGCACAATTGAAAAATTATATATACTTAATGGACAAGAGAAACACAAATTGGAATTAAAATTTTATGCAAGTGTTGTGTGATCCGAATTGCTAAAAAGTACAATTTCAACTATATAAAATTTAAATACGGTAATGTATGTATATAAATACATATTTTAAAATTCTAAAACTGAAATAATTTGTTTGTTTTACAATTTTCGTGCTTAGTAGAATAAACATATAAAAATAATGTTTATCGATTAATCTAAATATTTACTAAGCATTATTTTATTTAGTATATAAATTTATTTTAATTTTTGCGCGTTTCTTTTTTTGATTAAGAGTTTATACTAGAAAAATTTTATTTTGCAAAATTGTAATTTAAGAATTGTGACAAAAAACTACTAAAATCAAATACGTAATTTATTTACGGAAAGATTAAAAAATTAAAACTGATAAAAAAAGTAGTAAATTTTTGATAAAAAAAATTTTAAAATGAAGGCTAAACCTGTTTCAACTAAAATTTGTTAGTTATGGTCTCTATCATATACGTCATATTTAGTTTCAATACCAAAAACATGAACCAACAAAGTGGCAAATTTTTGAATAAATTAAAAATTCTAGTTATAGAAAATGTTAAAACATTAATTTAGTTAAATGTAAAGTTTCCTAATCATTAAATCAAAAATTCGTATAAATTACGATTAAAGATGAGATTATAACTTAATTATGTAATAATTATTGAAATGTTTATGGTACAGTACAGTGAGGTTGGTTTTTGCTGAGTTTTCAAGTAAATTTGCATCGATATTGTCAGAGTGTCATCCGAAATAAGAATTTTTTTAATATAGTTAATTTGTACAAAATATTTTAAATATGTACAAAATTTCATCTAAAATTCGATATCGTAATTTACACAAAAATCTTAATCTTTATCGCAATGTTTTTTTTTTTATTTAATTAAGTATATACTGAAGTAGTAAAAATTTTACCTTTAAATTATAGTAATTAAATTTCTCTACGCAATTTTTTCACATTAGATAAATTTTAATCATGATTGTTTTAGTGATTATGATAGAGATTAGATTAAACTAGCGTCGCATAGACGGATTTATTGACCTTCCCTGTTATAAAAAAAAAACGATTTTAAATATATCAAATATAAATGACATTTTATAGAGACGATTCATAATGAAATTTTTGTATTTAGGTATATAGTAAATTATCAACAAAATTTGAATTTCTATTTTTGAAGGATAAACACTTACTTTGAAAGTAGCTACTTAACACTTTTATATGAATTTCAATAAGTTAAGCTTTGAAATTCAAATATATAAATGCAATTAATTGATAAAACTGAATAGAAAAACATGGAAAAGAAGGATGCAAATTTATCAATTTGGCGTCTATAGCCAAGAAAATAAGAAGTGATTCAATCAAAATTAACTTCAATTGGAGGAAAAAAACTAAGTTTTGTTAGTCCTACACTTTTCTACACTAATTTACTATAAAAGGAACTTCTTCTCTCGAAACTTTGTGATTTTTTGACATAAAATTTTTCAAAGAATTTTTCTTTATCACATTTTAATATTATTATAAAAATTTTCATTTAATATTTTATCTAAAATAATTTTAGTTTTTTTGTAAATTGAAATTTTTTTTTGGTAATTGAAATGAAAAAATCTTTTAAAAAATCACATAAAAAAAAAATATTTGAAAGAAAAAAAAACAATTTCTTATACTAACAAAAATTTAACCGGCATTTTATGTACATAATCAATACGTGTTCTTTCCCTATTGACCCACTTTTTTATTTTCACATTTTAGGTATATTTTTTTTTATTAAATATTTAATTATTATTTTTTTGATAATTTTTCGATTGTCGGAAATTAAAAAAACTTTCATTTTATTTATCACAGAGAAGAAACTTTCAAAATAAATAAAATTGACTTTATATATATATAAATATTTTTTTTTTTTTGGGAATTCCAAAATGAAAAATATGTTAACACAGAGACAACAAGAAATGTGAAATTTTTTTTTGAAGATTTTTCAACACAACCAACAACAAAAATTTTATAATGTGAATCAACAATTTTTTTTTTCCTTCTTTTCTGTTTAATCTATAAAAACACAAATTTTTCGGTATCTGATAAAACATATAAAGCAAAAAAAAAATATGAAGGTGTCGCGTCGTGTACGAGAAGAACAAAAACAAAAATACCAGAAAACATGAAAATTTATATAAAAAATTTTTTTTTATGTATAATTAATTTTTGTTGTCATTGTTGGTTTTTTGGTGTTGTTGCCTTTCGTCACGCATGTCACATGTGACACATGCAAAAATATGGTATTTTTATATTAAAAAATTACTGGCTATGTATGGAAAAGATACATAAAAAAATTTAACTTTAAACACAAATACATTTTTAATGCTCGACAAAAAAAAAAAAACAAACGCAAGTCACAATTTTTTTGTGTTTTAATAAAATTGTCAGCCAGCGAAAAAGTCAAATATTCACACAAACCTTTTTTTTTATTATTATTTATTTATTTATTTATTTTTGTTATTGGGATTTTTGCTTGTATGTTGTTTGCCTTCCCAGACGACGTAAAAATGACGTAGTCATGTGCAAACGACGACGAGGCAGACAAGAAATTTTTTTATATTTTTTTTTTTGAGGAAAAACAAAGGCAAAAGAGAAGGAAAAAATGTGAAAAGAAGGGTTTTAAAAAAATACAAAAACTAAGCCAGATTTTTTTTGTTTTATTATTTTGCCTTCTCTCTGGTAAGCAAAGTAAAATATTTAATGATGATGATGATGATTGTTGGCGGCGGCGACTACGGCGATTATATTGTTAAGCGCGAAATTTAGGTACCTACATACATTTTTATGGTTAAAACTGGTTTTATTCGTTCAAAGAAACTGGTTTAAAAAAAATTTGAAGAAAATTTGAATTTTTGCAAAAAAATATCAACGAGGCCAGACAAGCAAATTGTTCAATTTTTGTGGTAACTAAAGTAAATTAGATTTTTGAATTTTGTAAATCATTGAATTTTTGTAAATTATAATTAATATATAAATCTGTAAAACACTTAATTAATTAGAATTAGACTATTAGGTAGACATTATATAAAATATATAAGACGTCAGTCTGTCTTACAACATTTTATAAACTATAATTATTATATGTAGGGTAAAAGCACTAGAAGCCGGCCAGCGTTAGTAATCGGCCACTTTCAATTTAATCTGTAAATATTAGTGCAACTATAAAAAAAATGTACGGAATTCTGAATTTATTTTCATTCGTCGAAGTGTTCTGCACACCTATGCAAATTAGTGCATGGTGTTGCAATATTAATACGCAGTTATAAATGCATTTAGTTGCATCAAAATTTTTCATAGCGAAAGTCAGTTTTATAGTGTGTTTTGTGTTAAGGATGTTAAAAACGAAATGCGTCAGTTTTTAGTTAATTTTTCTTAAAAGTAGTGTTTTAAAGTTTTTAAAATGTTTGAAATATAATAAATTGTGAGTTTTGAGCAAAAAATATATAAAAATATTTTATAATAATTAATTAATGGGGTGGCCGTTAACTAAAACAAGCTATTCACATATAGTTTTAGTTTCCGGCCAATGGTGGAAAAATAGAAAGTAGTAAAATTTTGTTATTATTTATGAATAATTTTATCTTGTATTATTTTGGATAAAAAACTACCAATATTTGGTAATTATTATTGCAAAATTTTTTATTATTTCCTTTAGATTTATCCTGGCCGGATACTAAAAATTTAATGGCCGTATACTAAATTTTACTGGCCGGTTACTGAAAAATTCGTCGAAATTTACAAAAACTTATTTTACTCAAAAAATATTTAAGTAGTTAAAAATACTTATTAAATATTCTTTTAAGAACATTTTTATCTTTCATTTCATATAAAAAATTTTTTGATTGCTTTTATAGTTAAGTTAATATAACGATTCAAAGTAGAAAAACTCCTTAACTGGCCGGCTACTAGTGCTTTTACCCTATATAGTCTACAAAAATCAATATTTGTGTAGAATTTATAATAATTTTCATATTTTATAACAATTTTTCCGTCATTTCATTAATTTTCTTAAATGCAATAAAAATTTATCGAGCGAAAAAAGCGAATTTGAAAAATGAAAAATGACAATTTTTAAAATATAAATTTTAGTGATAAATTAATTGTACCTATATATATCAAAAGCTATAAAATATATTATTTAATTTTCATTCTTGATGTTTGGGCAGATTTGGAACAATTAGTGAAAATTCCAAACTGAAAATTTTTTTATATATTCAAATTTCATAATTACAATTTAAATTGATAAATTTTTCCATAATTTCCAATTAATTTAGAAAAATTTATCATTCAAACTAAAAAAAAAACAAACTATTGATTTTACCCACAAAAATTCTTCACTTTATTTATCCCACAACTTACAGGTGTAATTATATTATTCACCATAAGAAAATTGAGAATTCAATCGTAAGGCAAAACTACGAGTATAATTGACTTTTTTTTACAGCCATACAAAATAGGGTAGAAAAAAGCGCGCAAAAAAATATTTCTCTCACAAGTTCATTATTTTTTAGATTTAATCTAAAAACTGCATTTTCAAATAATTTAATATAAATTTTCTTTTTTTTTTTTAGAAAAATTAAAAACAAAAAAAAAAATAGTTTCTTAGATGATTTTCCCCAACTAACAAATAAAAAATCCGTGTTTTTATATTCAAAGAAAAAAAACCGCGAATTAAAAAAAAGTAATTCTTACATATACAATTTTTTTTGTTGGTGTGTTGAACTCACCGCACGACTCAAAAAAAAAATCTATATAAAAATATGTATCTGTGTTTTTCTATTTCTACCAACAAAAAATTTATAAATAAATAAAAAATATCAAAGAATGAAAAAAAAAATAATTCCAGTTTTTAAATATAAAAAAAATATTGACTCTGTGCTGTGGTGTGTACATGATCGGCTACACAACACACTATTGCCCAAAAAAACCTATAAAAAACACACCATAAACACAACTACAAACCCAAAAAAAAAAAAACTATACTTAATTTTTTCCCCATATATTTTCCAATATGTTAGAACGAGATAGTAAATCTATAATGCAAGAATGTCAAATAGAGAGACAAGATTTTTTCAACATAATAAAAAAAAAATTGTTCATTAGTGTTGAGTATCTATGAAATTGGCGTGTTTTATATTTATATTATGTTACGTTGTTGTTTTTGTTGTTATTATTATTATTATTATTATTTTTGGGGGTTATAAACGAACTTTTTTTTTATAATGATGACGAAAATAGAGGAGACAAAAACAAAAAAAACAATTGAATTATAAATAAGTGTGAAAAGAATAACACAAAAAAATTATATATATATGCTTTTTTATGTTTATACGGTACATATATATATAGTATATGTAAATATACTTTTTGATGTGCGGACGAATTTTAATGAAAAATTGTTTTTTTTTTTTAATTTTTAAATGGACGCGCGTTGTTGACTAATTTCAAGAAAAGATTACAAATAATAAAAATGAAATTAAAAAAAGAAAATTCTAAATAGAAATTTAAAAAAAAAATGTTATGAAAATTAAAACAAAAAAAAAACATTTTTATTTTTTTGCTGACCTTGAAATATTTTTTTTTTATTTGCAAAATTTCACACAAAAAAAAAAATCTTTTTATATTTTAATTTCCTGGTTTTTTTTAAATATTTATTTAACCTCGAAATTTAGTAAAAAAAAAAATTATTCATAGCATATACCAACCCAACATTAACATATAAATTTCCAACATTAATAAAATAACAAAATGTTTACATAACTTACTAAAAAAAAAAACTACACAAAATTTTTCTTTTAAAAAAAATCATTAATAAATTTCTTTTCAAAATAATAATTTTCAAATAGGTTATGTACAGTACGTCAGTACATAACCTTTATAAAAAAAGAGCATTTTTAATCTCGGTTTTTTTTTCTTTTAAATATTAATTAATTAAAGTTTTTTTTATTAATGGAAAACAAATTTATTTTTAGTATATTGTAAAAAAAAACCAACAAAATGATGAAATCTTTTAATAAATATTATGAGATAGTAAATTTACCTTCAATTATTTTAATTTATCACTATCTCTTTCCCTCCCACTATATATTAAAAGAAATAATAAATGATGTGTGTGTGTTCTTTTATAAAAAAAGCAGACACAACACACACCACACAAACTATAATTTTGGGAAATTTATAAAATCCAATAGTGTGCAAAAGAGACAAGTCATGTGAAAAATTCAATTAAATAAAAAGAGACAAAAGGATATATCTTGTACATAAAATGGCGTCTTGTGATCATTTTTTATAGTAACGTCATTCAAAGTTAAAACACAGAAAAAAAAATATTTAATTTATCACATTTTCAAGTTCGTAAGACAAAAATTTAGGGAATTTGAATTTGAAGGGATTTTTTTTTTTGTATAGGGAAGGAAATTTTTTTTTTTCTTTTTTTTTAATAATAATTTTGTCATATTTTCTTTCATTAATAATCATTATTACCTTTTGATAATTATTCAACCAAAAATTGGTTATAATTATTTTTTTAGAAAAAAGTATTTATGTTACTTTTTTTTTTATTAGTAAAAAACTTTTCTTAAAGTATTTTTGAGATACTTTTGATTATGGAATTTCCTTCTTCAAAAGTTTTTGTTGTTGTTTTTTTTAAATCCGTTTTTAATGTAAAAAAAAAATGAAAATTTATTTTTGTTGTGTAATTGTTTCGTCTTTAATCCAAAATGATGAGTAATTTTTTTTATTATTATTACGCCTCAATTAGCATAATTTTTTTTATATAAAATATTAAAGTGAAATTTCACTTTTTTTTTTGCTTCTCCAAGTTTTAAAAAATTTCTTTTTTTCCCTTCTATTTTTTTGTTTTTTTTGGTTTCTCTTTTAATAAAAAAAAAAGGGCGCAAAGTGTTTTATTTAACACTTTCTTTTTTCCAAAAAAAAAAATAACAATTATTTACAACACTAAAAAAATCAAAAATTTATAAGAAAATTTCTTTTCCTCACAGTTTCACATGTGAACTTTTCTTGTACACCATTTTTTTTTTATTTTGCAGCTCTTTTTGTGGCAAAAATTTTTTTAATGTAATAAAAAAATCACTTTTTGTGTGTATATATTAAAAAAAAAAATTATATATATACAATTATGAACGTGTATAATTTTTTTTTCTATATTATTTTCACTTGAAATTTCACCATTTTTTTTTTCGTCAAAATATCTGAATTTTTTTAATGCAATTTTTTCTTGTATACACGATTTTTTCCCGATATTTTATTTTCCACAAATTAATTTTTTTTATAAAATTTGAAAATTTTCATATAATTTAGATTAGTGCTTCACTGCTTTATAATTTTAAGTAATTATAAGGCGCCTGCAAAAAAAATTTTTTTTATTATCCGATGACGGCCATCAGTGGCCGTAAATGCGATAGTAAAATTTTCATTTACACTTTTAACTATTCAAAATCGATATAAACATTAAAACTTTATAAAATTAATAAAATTTACTATATTAATTTAATTATTTAAATAGTTTTATGAAGAAATTAAATTATTTTATATAGAAATTTATTAAAATAAATTTTTTTTTAATGATATTACAAAGGAGACGCGGTTTTTTCTCGTACCAAGCCGTCGATTTATAAAAAAAAAAATTTATACTGCGCACTAACACAATTATAAAAAAAACGAATTTTTCTTTAAACAAATTTGTATATGGATACGTAAAAACACACACTATTTCAGCAAAATATTGAAATTTGATGTATGAGTGAGTTGAATTTTTTTTGTTGTTTGGTTTGAAACCAACTTCAACGGACATTTGTTTTCTGAACGGAACCTTTAGATTTTATAGCTTCCCACACTCCCAGTGAGAAATTGATGTATGTAGTTAAGCGTAATATTTATTATAAAATTTATAGTAACTTTTTAGTTTTAAATTTATTATTTTTCATGAAAATTATTTAATATTTGAATTATCTAAAAATTTAATGTTAACGATTTGGCGTGTTAATTAAGAATAATGAAAAGGATATTACGACAAATCCTTTTATTATTATTTTATTTTTTTATTAAGTGTGGTTGTTGTATTGTATTGTAAATTAGCCACTGTAAATGTAATTTGCCTTTGATAAAGGTAAAATATAAATAATTAAAATACTATTTTTACTAAATTTTGAACAGAACAGGTAATAATTAAGATTTACTTAGAACTAATATAAGGTAGAAATATACGATATACCTATAGTAGCCTTCAAATTAAAATAATTAGGAATATCTTATAATATTGCATACTGTTGATGATGCCATATCTGTCTTGATATGCACAGATTTTCTGCGAACGTCAGCATTTCCCAGTGAGAATGTTTATACCAACGTCGGCCCGACTTATACCAACGCGTATGCCTGACACGATACTAAATAAAATATTTTAAGTACTTCAAAAATTCGCTTAATTTATATTATTTGTAATTCAAAATACTTCTATAATTATCTCTGTGAAACCTTTAAAATATATTTAAATAAATATAATCAACATAAAAAAACGAAAATACATATTCTCCAAAAAATACAGACGCTCCTATACGCCGTACGTCCTGAATTGGGGAGAGGTCTTAATCAAATCATCCGCATACCTCCACCATCTCCACTCTACAAAAATAATAACACAATTAAAATACTTATTGTTAAATTCACCCTGTACTACAATTTCGAAAACAAACGAAAATATTAAAAAAATCAATATAATATACTCTTGTATTTTTTAAAAATTAAAAATATTTCAAATTTCTTAAAACTAATAATGAATATAAATTTACACAATTCCCCAAACTTCTTCAAAAGCATTACATAACTTTGTACAAGCAATAGCACCTGATAATGGATAATTACTTATTGAAAAGCTTCCTTCTGAATAATCAGCCTTAATACTACCATGAGCAAATGCACCAACTGACAAGGCAATTGGTTCTTCTTCTTTTGGTACCAATTCTCTACAGTTTGTTAATAATTTTCCATTAAATGATAATGTATATTTTTTACATCCAACTGGCAAATGATCTGTTATTGGATTTTTAATCACTTTCATTAATTTTGTTGATGTATCATTAGCACGAATTGAAAATTTATGTAGTAATTGTACCATTAAACCAGCAAATCGTTTAAATGTTCTTGGTATTCTTGTTTGTGGATTTATTTCAATTAAAACATTCTTTTCAGTTTTTATATATACTTGTAAGAGACCAGCACGATTAAGTGGACTATCCATTAACATTAATAAACATTGATGTGTTATATCTGGTCGTACAGAACCTGGATCTCTACCATTTTTACGCATAATACCAGCATGATCATCACAATTTAATAATTCAAAAATTGATCCCATCTACAATTATTATAAATATACATAAACAAGTTTGCTAAATAATTATACAACAAATATATTATATATTACTTTCACGCTTTCCAGCTGTGCTCCTTCAAGAATAACAATTAAACGTTTCTCCATTGAACGAATATGACCAGTTTTAAGATGTTTTTTAGTCATATCAAATTCAGTATCATCCTCTTTGTTGCCTACAAATTTTCTCTTATTTTTACCCATCCTTTTTTTAGTAATAAATTACACAAACTTATTATATTATATTAAATTTTCGTAAAAATAATAGAATATAGAAATTCGAAAGACGCACGTTGTTTTTATATTTTTGTCATCTGTTAATTATTTTGACATTTCACAATGCTTCACAAAGATAATTTCTTTGTACAACAAAAGTTAAATAGCAAGCAAAACATCCCTCTGATGGTGGTGATGAGTGATAATAGTTTAACTGACAGTCGAGGATTATTTTATTTTTGTTATCGATCCCGTACAAGTTTTTGGCCGGTATTTTGAAACTTTCTCCGTCAATCCTTATTTGATTTTGATCCATAAAATTAAACTATTGAAATATAGAACTACAATTAATAAAATATTTCTGCCTTTGATGTCTGTTGTTATTTGAATGCTCAGTAAATAAATCGACCAGGACTGCTGCAAATGAAAAAAAATTAATAATGTAAGTGAAAACAAATACATAAAGAGCTTTAAAACGCGGTATAAATTCTCTTAAATGTTTCAGTGTAAGTTAATTGTAAACAGAAATTAATTTCACAATATTTACATATGAAACTAATGCCATTTATTATTAATCACTTGCATACAAATAATATAAAGAAGCATAAAATGCAAACCAAATCTTCAAGTAGTTTCGGAGCAGATTTTGAAAATCTGTGGCCAACAAAATCACCGAATTATTCGAAATTTGGTACGAAATTGCTAAATGAGTGTAAATCCATTAAAAAAGCAACAAATGTGCCTTTATCGAACATTATTGCAAAATCAAATAAATTCCCCATTGAAGTAATTATTATTTATATTACCCATAAATAATTGTCTAATACCAGTTTCAAAATATCGTAGTTTCCAATCGAAACCTGCCGAATTCATTATCAGCCAGATGATCGAAAGCCTAAAATTGAAAACCAAATCAATTCAGCATATCCAATTATTCATGAACGTGTATTATGGTTGTACGTCAGATTTCTTGAACACAAAATAAAATATGGTATACAAAATACAAATAATTTTTATTTTATATACGATATACCTAGTATGTACTTAAATTTAATGTGTTAAATTTTTTAGGTACACAAATTGAGAAAGAAATTTACTCAAATCTTTCGCTGTGTGATTTTGTTCAACGTTTGCTAAATAAACGATGTGTGTCGTTTTTTGGAAAAAATGATAAATTCTTACTAATAAGCGGAGACCGTGGTGCTAGTGGTTTTGTGCCTGTAGGGACATCAGACGAAAAAACTCCTTTATTATTGAGAAATTGTTTAAGTTATGATGAAATTAAGGTATGAAAAATAAAATATGTATTCAAATGAAGCCATTAATTAATTTTTTGTATAGCTTTCAGCTCTGTTGTCAGTGAGTTCGTTTACTGAATTTTTAAATGATGGCAATAGAAAGAATCTTGGAGTTATAGAAAAAAATAAAGCATTAATCGAGAGATCAGGAGTTATCATTGGTTTAATTGGTGCTCGGTTGTCGAGACGTGATCTAATGGAATTTCAAGATATTGTTATTAGTAAAAGTCAAAATACTATTGAAAATGGTTATGGACCTAAAGATACTATAGTCCTTGATGACTCTGAGCTAGCTAAAAAAATAGATTTTCGTAAAATATGGAATGAATTCTACGATGAGGACGATCATTTGTTCGCGACAGTTAAAAAAAATGGTCGAAGATTTGGAGATTCTAGGAATAAAAATGATATTTTTGATAATGTAATAATGAAGAAACGCTATACAATTTCTTTTGATACACTTTTACTGGAATCTGAAGCCAGAGCTGCCTATGTATCAAAAAAGGCTTACATTCATGTTGTTGGTATTGGCTTGGGAGTTTGGAAAACAGCAAAACAACAGGTTGAAATCTTTTTAGAATCATTTTCACAGCGTATAAAAGCACTTTTACCAATGTTAAATCATGTTGCTTATATTCATTTTTCATGGTTTCCCTTGAATGAATGGATGGATTTGAAAAATTGTAGTTTTTTTGAGAGTGATACAAATACAAATGGAGGAATTCGAATATTTATTTCAAAAAGAAATCCAGCTCAAAAATTAGTAAAAAAAATTGTTTATAGTCATAACTTATTTTTTATAATTCTCTTATAGAATGGACCAGAATTTGACAACTGTTTAGTTACCGAATCTTATGCTTGGGATGGGAATGCTTTTCCTGGAAATGAATTTTGGATGGTATTTTCATTATGAAATACTGATTTTTTTTTTTTTGATAATTTATATTTTAGAAATTCTTATCTTCCACTGGTGATTCAGCTGCCGCATGCAGTACTTTAATTACTGAAGTTCACAATCCACAAATTAATGATAAAAATATAAATGGAAACAATCTTCACATAGCTTCAGAAAAATATGGCGTTCTCCATATCAGTGAATTTTCTAAAAATATTTTGAAATGATGAAATGTACGTTATTTTAGCTTAAAGTATTTGAAATGTGATTTATGTTGCTACACAATCTTTATATGTATAAAATAAATATTTATTTTATGATTAATATATTTAAATTCTTCAACTTTAATTGAACTAACAAGTCGAGCCTCTTGTTATTATATTCGAGCCCCTTGTTACCCCGGGTTTGTCAAACACATTTCTTCAAAGTCCCCTCGTGTAAAATTATTTGGAATTGTAAACCAAAGGATATGCCATCATACAGGAATTCATCCTATACTTATTATTGTTTAGTTAGTTAAAAACAAAATACATAATATGAGCTGAAATTCGCTAGAAAGATTTTATATAATTATGGCTTAATACATCTTGATTAGTTATAATTAAGTATATGAGTGAGGCAAATGATTTTATAATATTTATAATACAATTAAATTAAGTATAACACCTAACAGTTTCTTAAGAGCCAAAGAGATAGAGGAAAATTATGTTCTACTGAACTGTGTAATTAATTTATAAATATCCATGTATGGTTTATGGTATGGCTAAAATTTTGATTCTCTATCGTGAGAGATGTAGAAGTTTTTGACAAACAGAGTAAAACTAATTTGCAATTTTTTTCCAATTTGCCTGGTAATATGCTAACAACAGGTTTTCGAATTTCGAGCTACCTGTTGATTTTTTTTATAGTTATTTTTTCTGTACAATAAGAATAAGCTATAAACAAAACAGTAATTTAAGTTCGAAAGTGGAAAAGTTTTTTATTTAGATTTGTAAACAAATATAAAAGCTTATGTATGCATTTGTAAATGAAAGGCAAACCGAAAAGCTTAGTGGTAAATCCAAATTAGTCACTTTAACATCAGTGATGTTTATACTATTTCATCAGTAATTGTAATAACAAGATCAGCCATTTTACATTTTAGAAATAAGAAATTACAAATTTTACAAAAGTTTGAAAAAAAATTAAAATGCCAAGTATTTTCGGTGCAGATTTCGAAAAATCCTGGCCAGTAAAAACTCCTAATAATTCTAAATTTGCTACGGAGTTGTTAAATGCATGTACACACATTAAAAAGCCAGAAAATGATTTTTTATCAAATGTGATTGAAAATTCTAAGCAGTTTCCTATAAAAGTAAGTATGTATAACAAAAATTTACAAGACTAATTATTGGAATTTCTAATTTCCAATACAATTGGAAAAGTTTCCTATCGAAGCCTGCAGAATTAATAACCAACCAGACGATAGAACATCTATAATAGAGGAGCAAGTTAATTCAGCATATCCAGTTGTTCACGAGCGCGTCTTATGGCTTTATCTCAGGTTTCTTGAGCATAAAGTAAAATATGGTAAAAATATATTTCCATTTTTTACGGTAACTAAAATTTTGTGTGTTAATTTTTTAAGGAACACACATTGAACAAGAAATGTACTCAACTCTTTCTCTTTCTGATTTCGTTCAACGTTTACTAACTAAAAGATGTGTGTCATTTGTGGGTAAACATGATAGATTTTTACTAATAAATGGCGCCCATGGAGCTACTGGGTTCGAATTAATTGGAACGGCAGATGAGATACCGCCTTTATTATTGAAAGATTGTTTAAGTTATGATGAAATTAAGGTAAAAAATATCAATGATGTCATTAACATTTATGTTATGTAAACATTTTAATAAAGCTTTCAGCTCTGTTGTCTGTGAGTTCGTTTACTGAATTTTTAAATGATGGTAATAGAATGAATTGTGGTAAAATTGAAAAGAATAAATCATTAATCGAGAGATCAGGTGTTATCATTGGTTTAATTGGAGCTCGGTTTGCGAGAACTGGCAAAATGGAATATCAAGATATCATTATTAGTAGAAATCAGAATTCAATTGAAAATGGTTATGGACCTAAAAATATTGTTCTTCCTGATGAATCTGAGTTGGCTCACAAAAACGATTTTCGTAAAATGTGGAATGAATTCTATGACGAAGAAGACATTCTGTATGAATCAGTTAAAAAGGATGGTAAAAGATTGGGAGATTCGTGGATGAAAGATATTATCTTTGATAATTTAATCATGAAGAAACGTTTCACAATTTCTTTTGATACACTCTTATTAGACGCTGAAGCTCGAGCAGTTTCTGTATCAAAAAAAGCTTACATTCATGTTGTTGGAATTGGTTTGGGTGTTTGGAAAACAGCAGAACAGCAAATTAAAATATTTCTAGAAACATTTTCGCAACGCATTAAAACACTTTTACCAGTGTTAAATCATGTCGGTTTTATTCATTTTTCATGGTTTTCCTTGGATGAATGGATGGATTTGAAAAATGGTAGTTTTTTTGAGAGTGATACAAATTCAAATGGAGGAATCCGAATATTTATTTCGAATAGAAATCCAGCTCAAAAATTGGTATATTTAATGTTCTGAATTATTAATTTATATAAAATGTGATTTCACAATTTATAGGAAGGCTCAGAATTTGAAAATTGTTTAGTTATTGAATCGTATGCTTGGGATGGAAATGCATTGCCAGGAAATGAATTTTGGAGGGTACATAACTTAACGTGATTTTTTAAAAAAATATTAATTTTTATTTTAGGATAGCTTATATACTAGCAGTGACCCTGCTGCAACGTGTAGTACTTTGATATCCGAAATTCATAATCCACACATAAATAAAAAGATTGTAAATGGTCAAAATCTTCATATAGCTTCAGAGAAATATGGTGTTATCCACATAAGTGAATTTTCTAAAAATATTTTGAAATAAATAAACAACTACCTATAATATTTCTAAACATGTTGAAAATAATAAATAAATAATTGAATATTAGCTTCTTTATAAATGTACTTAGGTTAGTACTCTCAATATAATCCAATAAAAGACTCACCTCTGTTATTAACATCCTTACTTCCCCATAGTGTATGGTGTGCATTTGCATCGCATTGTCATGTCCTGTTTCCAGTAATCAATAACCTTTCCCATAGTTACCGACGGCGGCTGCTCTACGCTGTCATATGGCATGTACGCTTAGATAAGGAAAAAGAGGCTTATCCGTCTTACTACTTTTCCATTTAACCACTGTGGTGTTCTCGTCACTGTAAATACATAGTCAAAAGAAACAATATTAGGTTATTTTGGCTAAAATACATACATGATTTCTGTCTACTTACGCCTCCTCTATAGAAGAGATTGTAGTTCTTACATTTCAAACCTTGAATCTTATCTTGCATATAAATCCATGGCTCTTGAATGAGGGCAACGTCGATGTTGTTGCTGCCCATGTTCCTTGATCCTACTTCAGCCCCACCACCACCACCACCACGTCAAGGTGGAATCCCCGGGGGGTCCAATTACTATAAGAAAATTTATTGTTGGCGAATGAATGAAAAATAACCGGTTAAACTTTTGCAGGTGATTATATAAAATAATTATCCTCATCCGACTCTATATCAATTAGTTGCATTACTGGATTCTATTTACGATATTATCTTGTCAATTCAATTCATTTGGCTTTATAGTAAATACCACATAGCTGGCATCTTTGTATAACTTCTTTGTATATAGAAACTAGTATAAATACATATATTTTACAAACAAAATTTCAGTAAATATTTTACAAACTAAATTTCCGGTAAGCTTTTGAAAAGATATTTACTCAGTATCAGCAATATCGAAATGCAAAATGTTTTTTGTAAACAAAGTTTTTGCGCAAAAGTTTTAAAAGCTTCGCATAAGTGAGTATGTATTAATTAAATGACATTATTCACATAATTAGAATTATAATAAAGTAGAATATTTTATTTACATTTAGTTACTCTTACTATACTGTACTGTGTGCTGACAAATGAGCAGTGAGTACCATTTTTTATTATTTACTTTAAAAAGAAATTTAAATTAGAAATATTAACTTTTGCGCAAAAACTTTGTTAAGAATTATTTACATACATACTAAAAAACAAGAATGAATGAAAATTATTCAAGTATTTTCGGTGCAGATTTCGAAAATCTGTGGCCAATAGAAACACCAAATAATTCAGAATTTGCAATCAATTTATTAAAAAAATGTAAAAAAATTAAAAAACCAGAAAATGTTTTATTATCAAAAGTTATTTCAAAGTCTGAGGTATTTCCAATTACTGTAAGTTTTATGTCTATGATATATGTTAACTATATACTAGTATACCTATCTAAACTAAAACATTTTTAGTTTCCAATCAGAACATGCAGAATTAAGAATCAACCAGAAGATAGAAAATCTATAATAGAAACTCAAGTCAATTCAGCATATCCAATTCTTCATGAACGTGTGTTATGGTTGTATCTCAGATTTCTTGAGCATAAAGTAAAATATGGTATAAAAATATCTCATTTAATTTTTTTAATACAAAATTTCGATATTATATTTTATTTTTAGGAACAAAAATTGAAAAGAAAATCTACAATAAAATTTCTATTTGCGATTTCGTACAACGATTATTAATTAAAAGATGTGTTACCTTTTTGGGGAATAGATTTTTATTGATTAATGGACAACGTGGCGTTGGAAATTTTGAATTAATTGGAACATCAGATGAAGAATCTCCGTTAATATTAAAAAATTGTTTAAGTTATGATGAAATTAAGGTGCGACCAATTTACAATCTAGAAATGTCAGAATTTTAATTGTTGTTATGAAGCTTTCAGCTATGTTATCGATAAGTTCATTTACTGAGTTTTTAAATGATGGTAATAGAAAAAATTGTGGAGTTGTTGAAAAGAATAAAACATTAATTGAGAGGTCAGGTGTTATAATGGGTTTCATTGGAGCTTGGTTATCGAGAGCTGGAAGAATGGAATATCAAGATATTATTATTAGTAAAAATCAGAATTCCATTGAAAATGGTTATGGACCTAAAAATGATCGTATTCCTAATGAATATGAGATTGCCAAAAAAAATGATTTCCGTAAAATGTGGAATGAATTCTATGAGGAAGAAGATATTCTGTATGAATCAGTTAAAAGGGATGGTAAAAGATTTGGAGATTCATGGTATGAACATGATATATTTGATAATTTAATTATGAAGAAACGCTATACAATTTCTTTTGATACACTATTATTGGACGCTGAGGCTCGAGCAGCTTCTGTATCCAAAAAAGCTTACATTCATGTTGTTGGAATTGGTTTGGGTGTTTGGAAAACAGCAGAACAGCAAATTAAAATATTTCTAGAAACATTTTCGCAACGCATTAAAACACTTTTACCAGTGTTAAATCATGTCGGTTTTATTCATTTTTCATGGTTTTCCTTGGATGAATGGATGGATTTGAGAAATGGTAGTTTTTTTGAGAGTGATACAAATACAAATGGAGGAATTCGAATATTTATTTCGAATAGAAATCCAGCTCAAAAATTGGTATATTTAATGTTCTGAATTATTAATTTATATAAAATGTGATTTCACAATTTATAGGAAGGCTCAGAATTTGAAAATTGTTTAGTTATAGAATCTTATGCTTGGGATGGAAATGCATTGCCAGGAAATGAATTTTGGATCGTACATAAAATTTGACAATTTTCCATTTAGTTATTATAATTTTATATCAATTATTACAGAATGTTTTATCAGCTACTGGTGATCCCGCTGCTGCTTGTAGTACTTTAATTTCCGAAATTCATAATCCACACATAAATAAAAAGATTGTAAATGGTCAAAATCTTCATATAGCTTCAGAAAAATATGGAGTTATCCATATTAGTGAATATTCTAAAAATATTTTAAATTAAAAGTGCAATTTAATTATTATAAATTATGATATGAAATCTTTACTAATTAACTGAATGCATTGCAAAAATTAAAAATTTAAATTAATTTTTGTAATAAAATTATTTTCTAGTCTAGATTTAAAATACTAAAAACTATTATCAGATTATCACTTACTTCTATTTATTATGAATTCCTTTATGTTTTATTATTTCTTTAGATTAGAGGACAGAGGAGTATAATAATTATTTCAGTGTCAAATTTTTCATAAAAAGCACCTATGTTCAATTCGTCTCATAATAAAACATAAACAAACAGTCAAACAGTTGGAGTTGATGGATTGGTTTGGTACTAAAATTATGTAGTAAAATTTATATATAATTTTTTTAGTACACAATTGGAATTGGAAAGCATTTTAATTTCTAATCAGCTGATTTCCTTCCAAAAGTAATCATATGGTGATTTGTAATGCGATATTAACATGTCTATGACTAGTCTAACATAATTGAATTTCGAAAATATATTATTTTACCGATTTTTTATCTAAACAACAATAAAACTTAATTAAATCCACAATAAAATAAGCCAAAAAAAAGATTTAAACAATTTAATACAATAAAATATTTAAAAATATATTTAAAAAATATGGCTGGTAAATTACATAGTGGAATTTTTCATTCAACATTAAGAGAAATTCAACAACAAAATGTATATTTACATTGTCATAATTTAATGTATCCAGTTTTTATAATGTAAGTAAATTATTCGAATAATCAAAACATTAAATGTTTACTATAAATTTGATATTCTTCACTTCATTTTACCTTATACAAATTTTATTTCTAATCTTTTGTATTTCTTTTTTAATCTAAGTGAGAATGACGAAGCAGTTCAAGATATTGATAGTATGCCCGGTATTCAACGTTTTGGTATAAATAAATTAAAACCACATTTAGATAATTTAATCAAAAAAGGATTAAAATCAATTTTATTATTTGGTGTAATTGAAACATTGCCAAAAGTAAATAACATAAGAGCATATTATTTGAAAATTGAAATTAATGTAAAGTAATTTTAGGATGATTATGGTAGTTCAGCTGATAGTGATTTAAATCCAGTTATTCGTGCATTACCAAAATTACGTGAATGGTTTCCAAATTTATTAATTGCTTGTGATGTTTGTTTATGTCCATATACAAATCATGGTCATTGTGGTCTCATTGATAGTAATGGTATAAATAATATTGAAAGTGTTAAAAGACTTGCTAAAATATCGGTTGCATATGGTATGGCTGGTGCACATATTGTAGCACCATCAGATATGATGGATAATCGTATAAAAGGTATAAAAGATGCATTAATTGCTAATGGTTTAGAAAAAAATGTAGCATTATTATCATATGCTGTAAAATTTGCATCATCATTTTATGGACCATTTAGAGATGCAGCAAAATCAGCACCAACATTTGGTAATCGACAATGTTATCAATTACCACCTGGTTCTAAAGGTTTAGCCGCAAGAGCTGCGGTAAATATTATATAAAATATACCTAAATAATTTATAAAAATCATTTGTTTTCGTTTTAGGAACGTGATGTTGCAGAAGGTGCTGATATGTTAATGGTTAAACCTGGTCTTCCATATTTGGATATTGTTAAACAAACAAAAGATTTATATCCAAATATTCCATTATATGTATATCAGGTGAAATAATAATATTTTTAATTAATTATATAATTACAATAATATTTTCCAAAGTTGCATACCTAATTTTGTTTTTATATAATTTTTATAATTTTATGATTTAACAAAAAAAATTTGAAATTATGAAAATTTAATTATTATTTTTAGGTATCTGGTGAATATGCAATGTTATATCATGGTTCAAAAAGTGGTGCTTTAAATTTAAATGAAGCTTTACTCGAAACAATGAAATCATTTCAACGTGCTGGTGCTGATTGCATTATTACCTATTTTACACCTTTATTATTAGATCTAATTAAAAGTACTTAATTAGTTTTGTTTATTTTGTATTAATAAAATAATAAATTTTTTTATGGTTTTATATGGGACTATCTATAAGAATATAAATTTAATTATTTATACATACTTTTGCCTTGACATAAATTCTAAATGTATATGACCTAATTTTTTTAACATTATAGAAATTAAAAAATTTACAAATTTTGTTATTAATCCTTGAACTTAACCGGAAAAAAATATACATAATTTCAATTTTAGTGTAATACCAACAATATACTATTAAATCCGAAATACACAAAATTATTATTTTATAGTATTTAGATTTTGAATATCTAATAAAAATGTTTTGGTCAATAACTTTTTTACATTGGTCACCATAGTATTTTTTTTTATTTTTTTAATATACAGAATATAATTTTCAAATTGTATTTTTGGGAATTGTTAAAAATATTTTGAGTTGCTTTATTAATTGATATATATTTAGAATATTTTGTTAAGCAAAAATTCAAGGTTAAGATTGTTTATTATACTACACAGTAATTAATGTGCGTGTTTATTTGATATTATAATTTATTCTAAGAGACCTTTTGAATTATAAATGTTACTTATTCGAGTTTCTTCAACTTTTGCATTGAATTAAAATGGTAATTATAATTTTTTTATCAATTTAAATATTACATTATTTTATTTTATTTATATATATATACAGTTTGTCAATAAATTGTTTGCATATTGAAAAAATGTGGAAAAATATTTTCATTATTGTATTTAGTGGGTTAACATGGACGAATTTCGCTTTTTTGATGCAATAATTTTTCGCGCACACATACAAGGATTCGATTTCATAAAAAAAAATATTTAAAAAAGCTAAAACAAAAAAAATATACGCAAAAAACAAAAAAAATATCTTAAATTTTTTGTCAAACAATTCTTTGCAATCAGTATAAAAATTCTACGTTTTAATAGACAATTATGTAAATAAAACGCATGACGCAAATAATACTTAGTATATTAAAATTAATTATTATGTAAATAGTGCGTAGGATTAATATTAAGTTCAATTTTTAAATATTGCATTGATCAAGGACGAATAAAATATGTATGTCCGGTCAAAAAGTAGACTGTAATAAATAGAGTTAGTTTATTAATACAAAAGATAGAGTAAGTTTATTACAGTCAGACATACATATTTTATTCGTCCTTGATCAATGCAATATTTAAAAATTGAACTTAATATTAATCCTACGCACTATTTACATAATAATTAATTTTAATATACTAAGTATTATTTGCGTCATGCGTTTTATTTACATAATTGTCTATTAAAACGTAGAATTTTTATACTGATTGCAAAGAATTGTTTGACAAAAAATTTAAGATATTTTTTTTGTTTTTTGCGTATATTTTTTTTGTTTTAGCTTTTTTAAATATTTTTTTTTATGAAATCGAATCCTTGTATGTGTGCGCGAAAAATTATTGCATCAAAAAAGCGAAATTCGTCCATGTTAACCCACTAAATACAATAATGAAAATATTTTTCCACATTTTTTCAATATGCAAACAATTTATTGACAAACTGTATATAATATCCTATTAATTTACACAAAGGAAATGATTCCCATTTACAAAAAGGTCAAGTTGTAAAAAATATGTTAAGTTACATTACATAATAGAAAATTTATAAAAAGTTAAATGAAAAATGTAAAAATATTTCATTTGACTTTCAGAAATGCGAAGTAGTTTAATCTTAATGTGATATTACATATATTAATATTAAAGTTAAAATTCTATTTAATTTGAGATATACAAAATTAAATTAAACAAACTTACGTAAGAGCTAATCATCAATCGTCGTCCTCGCTACGCTTATCGTGCATCGTATGCGTATCGTCTCGTCACACTTCCAATTTGGCCTTCTTCTAACTTTCTCTTTAATACATATGTATAATATTAATGATTCATTGTCTCATGAATCGTAAACAATTTCAAAAAGCAGACAGTTTGTCTGTCTTCTGTCTATCTCTATCCCATAAAAAAAAATTATTATTTTGTTGTTTGGTGAAATTTCTATTCTGTGCAAATCACTAACATTTCAATAAACAAAAACAGTGCAAATTCCTGTGCATTTCCTTTGCGATGCGATATAAAATAAACAATAACAAAAAAGATTTATACGCACACTCCACACTCGAAAAATTCACATTCTTGCTTGTACGTACGCTAATAAAAATATATCATACATATATACATATGTTTCTTTTATCATAAATATTTCGTGGTTCCGTTCCATTGCACTATTTTTTGGAAATGGAATGGAATAGATAAATAAAAAAACACCTGGAATGAGAATGGGAATGGGAACTAAAATTAATGGTATTTTTATCTTAAATTTTTTGATTGTATTATGTATATGTATTGTATTAGCTCTTTCTCTCTTTCTCGTTCTTTTTCATCTCTGTTTTCATTTAATATAATCTTTTTGATATCTTGATTTTTGGAATAAAGGATTTTTTATGTAAACTATCATATTGTTCATAAATTTTTTGGTTTTTAAAATTTTTGGCCACCTAACAACACTAAGTTATGTCCATCACCATCTCCATCTCCTTCTTCCACACTCCACATTGCAAAAGCAAACCATCTTTTTTCTACAAACAAAAGAATAAATAAACTATAACCGATTGCCCATGGCCATGCCCACTCCTATTTCCTATTTAAATTATAAACATCCGATGAACATGAACGTAGAATACATTTAATACAAAAGTTCAATTCAGTTCCAGATATATGTACCAAGGACGATTACATATTATTCCAAGGTCACAATTGCAGAGTACAATCACACATCTTTTGTGAATTATCGGTATATAGATAGTTAGCTTAGCTAGTTTGCCTTGATTATTTGATACTCATCAGTGAAGTAAAATTAAGGATTTCCTATTTTACCAAGAATGAGTTTACTTGGGTGTTGTTGGAACTTGGAACTCATATAAATTTACAATAAATTATAATTAAGTATTGAACTTGACCTAATTTTAATAATATAATGTATCATAATAATAGTAATATTAGTCAGTAAATTACAATTTATAAGTTATTGTTTTTGCTGGACTGACTACAAAGTACAAAAATGTCAAAATGCAATGCATCGGTATTTTTGTATACTACAAAACGACTAACAACACTCTTCTCTTTCTTCAAACACACAAATTGTAAATTGTAAATTGTTTGTAATTTGTTATCAAAATCAGAGCTCAAATAAATAAAAAATTCTCTCAACATTTTTGTTTTTTACAAATTAATTACAAGAAGAAGAAACAAGAAACCTGTTTCTGCTCAATATTTTATAAACAAACAAAACGAAAATAATCAAAAATTTCTTTTTCTGTTTTTTTTTTATTATTATTTATAATTTTATGTTTTCGGGTCGTTTTTGTATGATAAATTTCTGGTAGTGGTAGTGGTATGGTAATGTCGTGATGTTAAGGTAAGGTAGATCGTAGATAGACGAGGTCGTATAAAATAATAATAATATAATAATATAAAAGTATCTCTCAGTTTCAGTTCAGTTCGTTACTACACTTTGTCGTGAGTGGTTTGTTCGGTTGTTGTTTTATTTTGTCGCGCGACAAAAAAGTAAATACACTTTAACCAAATTTTTTATGTTTGTCGATTGAATAAATTAATTAAAATATTTTTCTATTTATTATTTATCATTTCATTTTTTAATTATAACAAAATTAAAATCATTTAAGAAAATTTAATCATTATTTTTGTGTGATTTATATTGGTTTTGTTTTTTTTGTATTTCTAGTGTTGCAAATTTTTAAAGTAATAAAAAAATTATAGTACTATAAATAAATTTTAAAAACATAAATAATTCGACAAATGAATAATGTGTCATCAAAAATTATAATTTTAGTGTAATAAATAAATAAAAAAAAAACACTTTGAAAATAACGAAAAATCTTTAGTAAAACAAGAAAAATCTTTTGTTGTCGTCTGAATTTTTGTGTATCTATCTATGTATCTCATGAGATTTATTTGATTTTACAATCAAAACAACAACACAAAAATAATAAAATTCATTTTCAAATAGACAACAAAGAAAGAAAACTGGAATGCTCTGATCAGATACGAAAGAGCATCAGAAAAGTGCATTTAAAATTTTTATAATAAAAGAAAAACGCATAAATTTACGAACGAAAAGATTTATATACAGATACGAGAGTTACCATTACCACCAGCAAAAATTTATAGAAAAATAACAAAGACGACGAGTTCTGGTAAGTTTTTTTTTTATTCTTATTTTTATTCGGAGATCGGATGCTGCTTTGTTGTTTATTGTTGTAATAAAAATTGAACTCTCAAATGACCCTAAAAATATCATAATTAATTATAATCTTCTATTTTCTTTTATACATAAAATATACTATAAAATTGTTTTATTTGTATTAAGTAGCATTTTTAGTTAATTTTTCTTAATGGAATTTCTTTCATTTTTTTTTATGTATCTCGGATGTTCTTAATTTAAAAAAAAAAAGACAACAACAAAAAATAAACTATTTTAAAATAGCATCATCAAAATTTAGAAATTATGTTGGAACTTCTTGTTGACTGATGTTTTTTTTTTTAGTTTTTGTTATTATGATGTAATAATATTATTTTGTTGTTGAATGAATGAATAATAAAAATTAAATTTATGGATTGAATAATCAAAAATAAAATATAAGTTATTGTGGTTATAAGACAATTTTTCGATATACAAAATTTTAAATGTGTTTGGGAATTATATACTTATTAGTAGAAATTCTGGGGAAAATATAACAAAGTTTAGATGAGTTTAAATACTTACTGAGTTGAAAATACATCATTCTACGAAATTACATTATATGTACTAGCGATCAGTAACTCATGTAATAAGTTTATGCTGTGCTGTGAACATCAACAGGTAATAGTTTGTTTATGAAATATGCACTGAAGTGGAACCTCTAATAAATACATAGGTATTATTAGGTGTGTTTGATGATCAAAATATTATTTGATTGAAGAAATTGTATTATAATACAAATACTGATTAAATATTGAAAAACTCAGTACCGAAGCAAAAACAAATTCTACATTTGCAATTGTTAACATATTTTTTGTTATAAATTTAAATTAAATTATTTATCTGTGATGTAAAATATTCAAATGAACTCTTATTAAGTACTTATAATTTATAGAAATAATCAAAATAAATGAGAACTTTAATCATTTTTTAAATTCGAATTCGGACTACAAATAAATTACATATACAAATTATTAACAATATTTCAATTTATATAAAAGAATATAAAATACTTTCTTCTTTCACTTCTGTAACCGCATTCACTAATGCTTTCAATAAATCATCTATTTTGTTTTCCAGTCGACTCGAAATTTTATTCTGGAGTCGATATTCATTCGACTTCCCCTTCGACAGTTTTGATATTTTAATTAAAGTGTTTAGTAAAATTTTTGCTCGATCGAAAGACAAAAAATAATCTAATTTAATGATGATCAAAATATTATAGACTAAAAATAGATTACTTGAACTCTTAGTATTTATATAATTATAATTAATTCAATCAAAAAAATTTGGCGATCAAATGACCCAATACTCAATATCAATATTTCCTTCTGAAGATAAATATTTTTTCAAAAACAATAGCAACATAAATAATATTTATATAGGCAAATTGACTTTTGAATTCAATTTTGTTAGTTCGAAATTATATTTTACCTTTTCTGGGTGGTTTATAAAATATTTTTCATTAATTTTTAAATAAAATCTTCATATTGAAAAAAAAAAAAATAATTTGATTTTCACTCTCTCTAAAATAATATTAACACATAATATATAAGTGAAATTATCTATTTTTAATATTATGTCATTTATAAACATAATTTCATTATTTTTATATTACTGAATATAAATATATAAATTTTATGACATTTATTTGTTGTTATATATTTTTTTTAAATTAATTTAACGTCAACAAAGTTTTATTAATATTTATATTAAGTAGTATAGTTCTTAAATGAAAAAAAAATATTACTATAAATAAAAATTGTTACTGCCAAGAGACACACAGTACACAGTAGCTAAGCTTTACAGTAAATAACCTTGGCAATTTAATCTAATTAAAAACTATAGTAGAAAATATAAATTTTAACTTTGCGTGGTTTAAATTTTTTATAAACTTTATCTCTATTGTAAATTAAAATTAAAATTTTATGTTTCATGCTTGAATAAATTCTCGATTTCATGAGTTAAAATAATCATCAATTTAAAAATATATTTTATACTACACTAAACTACATCATAATATTTTTATAAATATATTAAAGATTAAACTTTCATATTTTAGAAATTTATTAGATGACTTTCTCTTTTGTGTAATCGCTATCGCATAGAAAGGGGGGGGGGGGGGTTAAATTAATTCTAATAATAATTTTACAATAATTTTTATATTAATCTTTATAGTAAATTTTTAGACAGTATTTTTCCAATTTTTTTAGGTAAATATTGAAATATATTTATTTTATGATTTCATCTAAAATTTATGAAAACTTGACATTAACTTTTTTTTTGTAGATTTTATATTCTAAACTTAAGAATATTAATTTAAATTATAAGAACTTGTTTTAAATTTCAGGTTTCTTATGTATGTTAATATTGTTAACATTTAAGTTTTATTTTTATTTACATACATAATAATTTTTTTAAATAATATAATTAACACGAACATGTGAAGTTACCCATATGTAGTTTTTGCCGGTAGGTGAATGATATTTCATATTTTGATTAAATCTTAAAATAATTTATTGTGCTAAATATTCTCAACAAATCTTTGAGAAATGTGAAAATATGTTTAAAAAAAATTATATAAAGAAAATTAAAGAATTTAAGTGACAAATTTAGCACGAAGAAATATCAAAAATATTACATTTTCAAATTTTCCAATATTTGCAATAGAAATTATATACTTATTAAAATTTTTTTTTGATTGATTAATTATAAATTTTAAATAATTTTCCTTTACTTTTTCTATACTAAAAATTATAAATTATATTTATCACAAAATTATTGAATGTAGGAAGCTTTTTGGCAAAGAAGTCAAGATAAAAATATATAAACATTTGAACGTGCCAAAATATATATGTATGTAAAATTAATTATTAGGCCTAATTGTTTTACATATACAGATTTTTCTCAGATCTTTTAAATGGAAAACGTTTTAAGGATAACCTTGAAAAAAGAAAAACAAAAACAAAAATTATGTCCTTCGATTATAATACAGCCAGGAAAAATTGCCATTCAACCGGATTCAAATTCAATATTTTATTTATAAGTAGAAGAACAATTTTTTTTTTGTTGAAAATATTGATTTTTAATTTTTACACTTATTACATAATTTTTAAATTTCAATAATTTAATTATTCCATAAAAGTTAAATTTTCATTTATAAAAGCTATAAAACAAAATATAAAAATAAAAAGTTAATTTGTACTTGACATTTTGTCGAAAATATAAGAAATTTTATTATGAATTAAACTATAATTAATTTTCTAATTGAAATATATAGAAATTTCTTGAAAACAAAAACCACTTTGCGTGTTTCATATAATTTTAACATCTGTCAGAAATTAGTATACTTATTTCAAAAATGATGTGTTTATTATTTAGATTATAAATTATTATTAATAAACTGATCTTAATTGTATCTAAAATATTTAATCTATGAACTCATAATATTAAAATAAAACATATGTTTAAATATATTTTATTTTTATACTAAAAATCATAATAAGTAGCTACAATATCACAGAATGATTTAATTAATTGAGACAATTTTTTACATCAAATTCTATAAGACCATTTTTCCACGAGCCTTTTTGCAAGACTTTTTTCAAGCCTCTTTCGTGATTTTGACATCTTTTTACACTGAAAGTCCTGAAATTGACACTAAAAATCGTGAAAATTTGAAAAGTTACTTTTAGTGTCAAAAGGATTGTCAAAATCACGAAAGATGCTTGCAAAAATGCTCGTAAAAAAGTTTCTAGTAGAATTTTTAAATTTTTTATTACTTTAGTTCTGTAATTACTTGAATCACCTTGTAATTTACCTGTTACAAGATTTATTTACTTAAAATAAACTTTATGTCCATCATAACTTTAATTATTTTATGAATGTTTTGTGACTAAAAATGATATGAAAAATTGTTTTGGTATACCGTATATGATAAATTGATTGATGTATAATTCGCTTTTCATAGTCTCGCCATATGTTTTATGTTTATTTAAATAAGTATAGGTACTTACATTTGACTATATACTATATAAACGTTAAATATAATGAAGAAATATATTTTGCACATAAATTATAATTCATAAGTATATAAATTGAATTATTTTAATTATCATTCATCCGAAACTTGAAATTTACATATATTTTTTGTTACTTACCATAACTAATAATTTATGTTGTTTTAAGGAAATTAAAAAGGAAATTGCATTACGTTAAAGTGGGCCTAAAAATTTATACTTTTGAGGTCATAATTCTTTGTTGAAATATACAAAAATATTTCTCTGGTTAAACAACTTAAAAAAATATTACACCTAAATCACAGATACTATAATATATTTTCTATTTAGTTGTGGCCTAAAGGCATTTTAACTTTCCTAATTTATACTTAAAATTAATTGACATTACAAATTATACTATTCTAGTATTCTCCATAAAAAAATACAAATAGGAAACTGTTAATTTTTAAGCTTAGTGTGGTTTTTTTTCTTTTAATTTTTTTTAACTAAAAAATTATTTGACCCCTGTAGGTATATGTGCAATTTATTTCAAATGCTTAAGAGGTTATTGACCAAGTGTATACCAATTAAATTTATTATAAAACAAATTGTTATAATGATTCTCAATTTATATTAGTTATTAATTCCATTAGTCGCAGTGTTTTTTAAGTACCAAGTATTTTCTACCTACTGTATTATTTTTGATTAATAAGTAAAAGTAATATAATAATCCATCAGGATTATAATTTACATAAAAATGTCTAGTACTTAAAATTGATTGTTACGCATTTATCCTGTAAATCATTTTTAGAAAATTATTATATAAAAATTTATATTATTTTAGAATGAATATTTTTTATTTCCTTGAATTTTTTTTTCCGTTTTGATTATTGTGAAAATTCCATTACTATCGTTTTCCTGTTCGAGTTTTTTATCTATACAATAGATATAACTTAAAATTTTCTGACAAATTTTTGATATTATTATGTAGTAATTTTTTAAGTTTTTTTAATTGTTTATTTGTGTAAATTTATCCAAAAATATGTAAAAAAAAATTTGTAAATATTATTTCCTTATTAATTTACTTATACAATTTCATTTATATAAATATTCTACAAAAATTATTTCTGAGAAATTTTAAATTAATCTTTCAAATCTTCATATGTATATAGTAAAAATAAATATATTTATTAAATAAATGATATTTACTAAACACTTCTGTTTTATATCTAATAATTTTATTTACCTTTCTCTTATATATTAATTTCAGTTCAAGTGTCTATCAAAATTCTTATTATTAATAAATTTACGAAATTACTTTTTTTATATATAGAAATAAAAATGATTAATTAATTTTTATATAGCGCAAAATTTCTAGATAAGAGGAAATTTTTTTTGGTAATATAATTATTATCAATTACAAATCGATTTATTGTCTGTTATTGAAAAAATCATTTATAATAAATTGAAAAATTTCATAGAAATATTTCTTTTGGTACATATATCAATATCTGATATGACATTTGCACTATCCTTGTTCTACAATATAGTGTAATATTTACGATACATAATCGATACTTTTGATTTATTTACATTGGCTTATGACAGTAGATTGAATAATTGACGAGGTAATGTATATTTTTTAAGTAGATTATTTTATTTGGACTGATTCAAACTAAATTAACTTAGATATAATTCCAATTTACTTAATTTACGGCTGTGAAAAGTAAAAAAAAAATATGAATTTGGGTCTTAACCTTGAGTAATGCATATACCCGCCTCAAAACGTAAAAGCATTTTTTTGAGGCGGGCAAATGCATCATTATAAGGTTAACAGCCAAATTCCTATATTTTTCTCGTATTATTGGGGGTTTTAAACTTAAAACTCATTAATTTTATCTTTAACAAACATTGAATTAAGTAGTTTACTGTCTTGTGCCTTGTGTGGATACCATATTAGTGATAATTTTATTATCAATTAAAATTAATATTTTTCGTGACTTTTGGAATAAATAAAAAATATTTTTGGTTGGTTTTTTTTAAAATGAATTCAAGAAATTATTTCAAACTTACATTCTTGGGAATTTTTAATAAACGGATATAAAATGTTTTAATGAATCGAAATTGAAGTGGCAAATTGATGATAAATAAATTATGTTTTGAATATTAATGAAACACTTTACAAAAATATTTTATTTATAAATGCAAATAATGTTAAATAATAATAACAATGTGAACACGTATTTTTCAATTTTGAATGACGTATTGATGAATTTGATGGGTTTTTTTTACAATGTTATGACTTACATAAATTTACTTTAATTATAAAATAAGTTCAAAAATTGATGTTGTAAATAAATACAAATAACGTGTAACACGTTAAATGCAATTTTTTGAGTTTGTTTACCCTAAATTTTATTAAAATAAATAAGTAGTAAAAAGGTTATTTTAAATTTCTACCGTGACTGTTAAACATAGTGTGAAAATTAATAAATAAAAAATTCAACTAAATTATATTTAATAGTTTATTATGTACTTTATAGTTTATTGTACACTTTAGGGAATTAATTTCCCTTGAATCCGATCTGTTGTTAGTAAATGCTATTTTGGTTTCGTAAAAATAGTACACATTGAAATTTACTGCGTATCGTTCCAATTTTACTATCATATATATTCAAAGAAATGGTTAAAATAAATGCGTTTATTATTGAAGTACAAATGTTTTGTAGCTATCAAGATTCTCCCCTAAATAAATATTTTTATGATGATATCATAATAATCTATGCTTTGTGTGTTTCTTAGTGATTATAATCGGTCAATCGTAAATTATATTCTTCTAAACTACAATAGTATTTTTGATTCCTTTTAGTAGATAGGAAATGTTTGAAATTTGTTTTGTTTTTCACTTGAAAAGAAATTTTGTGAGTTTGTGAATTTCAAGGGTGTAGTAATTAAAATATACTAAATCAGCTAGAAACAAAATAGCTAATTCGAAAACTTAATATGGATGGCTCAGAGCTGAACTGAACCAAATCAGAAAAATATTTAGGGGTTAATATTATTACCAGAATTAAGTTTTTCTGACTTCGGTTCAGAACTTAGCCATCCATATTATCAATTATGATAATTTAAATATTTTCGATTATGAAAATCAACTTATCTTAACTACTTTTTATTAGAATTATCTGAACTTCTATTAAATCTTTTATTAAGTTTATTAAACTACTTTGAATTTAACACGAATTTCAAGTGTTTAATTCACAAAATACTATTTACTTATGTAATGTGATCTCTTTTGAATACATATACATATTATTATAGTATTACTTAAGTATTTTTAATTTTTTCTTAATTTATTATTATTTTTAATATTATCTTATCATGAAGAAATTTAATTTAACTTCATTTCCGTGCATAGTATAATTGAATAAATATACCTCATTATAGTTACAATCTTATCTGAGTACTTTACTCAAATTGTAAATAATTTTTTTTATTAGTTCAATTCTGGTTAAAATGATTAGATTATAATTAACAAAATAATAATTAAAAATTTATATGTATAATTTGATTATTGAAATTTCCAAATATGTAATAATAAAATTTATTAATTTTTAGGTACATAATTGAATTATTGGTAACAATATTAAGTATTATAATTTTAATTTTAATTGAAGTATATAATCGATCAAGACTCGCCCGTATCACTCACATGGATGGATGGATATATGCCATATATTTTCTGTGATGAATCAGCCTTATAATTATATTATTTAAATTGACCCAATTGAATTTAATTGGACTATAATGGTTTATTCGCTATTAGATAAAACACTTGTCGATATTTCCTCTTATAATTAATTCCATTAAAAGAACTTTGGTAGGTTGTAGGAATAGGTAATTATCTCGATATATATATGGTGCCCCTTTTTATAATGATCCGTATTTATAATATCTGAATCTGAGTTAATAAGTTTAAATAAATATTAATATATAATTAAAGATACTTAAAATTAATATTCTTTTCTAATTTTCATTTTTACAGATAATTTTATTATGAGCGATGGCAAGCAACAAAGATAAATATGGTAAGTAATAAATTATGTGATAATAGAAATAGTATTTAAATTTTCTTTTACAAATTTACCAAAATATTTTAATGACTTTATAAAATTCAATTATCTTTTTTCGACTATTCCTTCTAAGTATATATGTAATACATAAAAGCTACAAAATTATTTTACTTAACGTTTTTGTAATTTCTAATTAAAATTTTGAGTAATTTTCTTTCCTTGAAAGATACTGATTCATTTTTGATTTATTTATTTTTAAATACTTTCAAGTGTTGTGAAAAATAAAGAAAAATACTTTAAGAAACCATAAAATTTGAATATTGTTTTTGAGCAGCCTTAAAAAAAAGAATTTTATGATAATGTTATCATATATTTTTGTGCAGACATCGGACAAAACGAATTTAGCAGAAAAGTGTTAGTATGATTCATATTTTTAACTACATACAAAACCAAAATTACTAATTTCATAATATGAATGGTATTTTTTCATCATCAAATTTTAATTTCATTTGCCCGGGAAATTATGTCTTGTGTTGATAGAAATATAATTTTAATTTAAAAATTCAATATAAAAAACATATATGTACATACATATACTTATGTAAATAATTTTAATAAAAAACAAATTTGCAGATTAAACTTTCACTTCTTTTCACTTCTATATAATAATTTGATAGCGAATTCTTTGAAATATTAACACAAAATTCATGGTAAATTGAATTGATAACTATAAAAATTTCTTTAAGAATAAGAAAAACTCATTTCAAATGAAAATACATATATATTATCATAAATATAATTTCTGACAATTTCTGTTTTGTTCATATAATATTTTTTTATTGATAAAACCTACCAGTACTTAAATTTCCAACAAAAAAAAATCCGATAAAATAAAATATTTTTCAACCCACTAAAATTCTATTTAAATCCTAAATAAATTTTGATAAGTATGTAAGAAAAATAATAATTTTACCGACCTTGGCAATCGAAAAAAAAATTTTCTTTTTCTTTGTATACAAATATTTATTTTCTTTTTACCATTTTCAAATAAATAATTTTCTTCTGGTTGTATTAGGAATTGAACAATTTCTTTTCAGTCGAAACTATAAACAAAATATTGACAACATAAC
Source organism: Empis stercorea (assembly GCA_949752835.1). Lineage (NCBI taxonomy): Eukaryota > Metazoa > Arthropoda > Insecta > Diptera > Empididae > Empis > Empis stercorea. Next base: position 6,135,116 of record OX457087.1, read on the forward strand.
AAAAAATAAAATTTAGGTCAGTGCGCTTAGTAAATTATAGTTAAATTATATCTAATTATTTTGAGGGTGTTGATGAACATATTATAATATAGTATTATTTTTCCTTCAGTCTGTCACTCTAATATAAAAATTGTCAAATTGTCACAGTGAATGTATTTGTAGAAGAAATACATTTTGGGAGACGTCGGCATTTGAACTTATCTGCGTATATACGCTATACTCTTTGTCTATACGTCCTTGACTCCTTGTTTAGGGAGAGATGTTAATCAACTAATAGTTATTCTATAAAGATTTGTGCCTAAAATCTAATACGATTGGTTGGTTAATATGGCAAGACTTCGTGTATCTGTTGTGAGGACAGGATACTCCAATTAAGCTCTCGTATGATCATCGTTTTCTTACCATTCAGCCTCCTGATCAAATTTGTACATTTAAAAATATAAATTGTTATTTTCTAAAATAAAAATGAAACTTATGTAAAAGGACGAATTTGGTATATAATATTCCGAAACAAAAATTCATTTAAAGTATAAAAAAATCATTTTGACATTTAATTGCCGATCCGTACAACAACTACTACCAGTGAAACCACAATTACTACTACTTATACAAATTAAAAAAATTCCAATAAATATGTAACAACTCCACAATGCATAGTTCTATTAACACTACACAATTTTATTTATATCATCATTATGTATAATTACCAATAATGTTTAAACTAATCATTTACTATTTATCATCAATTTCTGATTTAGGACATTTGACAATTTAGGTCACAACACCACATATAAGTAATACATTATAATTCCTTTTTCCGTGTTAATATTTCAAAAAAATTAGGTTAAAGTTATTTATTAATTATTTATAAATGCAATGAAATTTCAATATTTATGTTGAATGCATTTTATTAGGTTTTTACCCTTACCCGACATAATATCAAAATAGAAAATATATTCAATAAAAACTTGTTGAATTCATATTAAGTTATAATGTATATACATAAATATTGATCAAACAAAGAGTGTTAACAACCATGATATGTTAAAACATTATATTTATTTTATTTGTTGTCTCATATATTTAGTGCCACTGCTAGAGTATATTAATTTTCCTTTCTATTTTCAACTTTTAATAGATTATTTTCCATTAAGTGAAATAATAAATAATTAAGTAATTTTATAGTTAAAGTGATTTATAATAATTTGTTGTGAGAACAAATTAATTGATTATATTTTTCTATAATGATAATTAAAAAAAAAAAGACTCCAATTTATTTTTACTAGATTTCTTTCTTACATAAACAAAAATTATGCTTTGAAATTATAAATTAGTCCATGTATTTATTCAATTGTTGTGGAATTAGTAAAAAAGAGTTGAAAAATTAAATATTTATGTATATATAGAAAGTTTTGTTTATTGGAAAACGTTACAAATCTAACTGATCAATTATCTTTTGTAATGTAATATTTTATTTAAGAAGTTTTATAGTACAGACAGCAAATTAATAAATAAATATTTATTGAAATTCTTTGTTCTTTTTTATAATATATATTTTGATTTCGATTTTCGTAATTGATTACGATTAGGGGTCCAATTAAAAGTATCTTTCTTTAGTTATTTCTAATCTATTTGTATAGATTATCGACAAATTTAAAATGTAATAATTTAATATTTTGGAGAACATCTATTGTAATTGCAGTAGGTTCTGATTGATCTTTTCTTTCTATTGCCTCTTTTCGGGTAGAAAATGTTGCGGCTTCAATTTGCAGACAATTTTTCGAAAAATATGACGACTATAGTTCGATGCACTGTAATTAAATAATATAGATTTCAAGATTACTGTGAGCAAATCTACATAGTTATTTCGAAAAAAGCTAACTAAGAAATTTTTAATTTCATTTTTAACCAATTTAAGAATAATATGCCGTCAAACCTTTAAAAGTTGGAAGGAATATTAATTGATTAAAATTTAAAATTATCTTTGAATAAATTTTCTGTGAAATCCAATACGAAATATTGCAGCAATAAAAGGCAAATTGACCCTTTTTGCATAATGTTGTCAATTAACTACTTTTTCCACTTTTTATTGATCAATTGTGATCAAATATTTATAAATTTCAGTTAAACATGAAGTAATTAACTGGAATTAAAAAATTTCAAGGATATTCCAAAAGAAAATAGTAGCCAATAATTTATCCTTTTGGTGCCACGTGCCAGATCAAATAGAGTTTATTGCTTTTAGGAATTAATAAATTGATAAATTCCCTTTGATCTTGTTAGTGAATCTGATCAAACAATTCATTTTTCAAGTCTCTTTTAAAGTCATGGAAAAAGGAGAAATTTATGGTGGAGACTTTTATGGTACAAATTCACAAAATAATTAAATAATTAAACTATAATTAAAATTTAACATAATTTTGAGTTTTTCACTTCATGCAATACCAAAATTTCTCCCTAATATACTTACTTATACTTTATATACTGCTCCAAAGGGTAACTAAAAAATATACAAACCGGAACTTTTATTCCAACTAATCATTTTCCAAAAAAAAAAAAAGAAAATTCTATATAATATTATATTATAAATAATAAATTTCAATATTTGTTTTTGTATAATGCATTTAAACTGGCTTATATATCGGTCATTTCTTGTATATTGTCTAACTTTAATCACTCTAACCAGTAATTTTGTATATATTATATGGACAAAAAAAAATGAGGGAGCAAAATTATAAATTTGTCCTGAATTTCATTATCCTCTTTCTCCACCATTTATTATTTTGAAATCCTGCGGGAACATTAACCTAAATGATATTATCGAACTTTACAATTTTTTATATACGGTATACTCCCTTTCCATGCATATACGACATACAAAATTCTATTATATATCCATTTTTATTCATCCTTGTTGGCTCTGTTAGGCATTTCACTATTGCATGTAATCAAACTTTGCATGTTTAAATTACCCACTCTCTATTTCACCAAATAAAATAAATACGATAATACTATATAAAAAATTTCTGGTCTTCGTCTGGATAAAATTGTGGATAGTTAAAAATTGTCCGTTCAGCAAGGAAGTTTGAAAACTAAAACAAAAAATATTTTTCATTTTTTTTGCTCCCCTTTTATTATTATTTAAAAAAAAAATGTGTGTTTGTAGTTTTGTAACATGGTAAAAATTGAAATTAGGCCTTAAATATGCAATTTACTGACATGGATATATAAAAACTGTGAATATAAATAAAAAACTGGTGAATATCTTATTTCGCGCGGTTTATTATTTCATGTTCATGTTCTCAAAAATGAAAAAACTGTAATGAACTTTTCAAGTCAGTTTGATTTTAGATTTGTAGAAAGAAAGACTGGTGCTTTAATAATTCAATTGTTTTTTAGAGTTTAAATCAAAAAATTTCTGTTTTATAGAAATTTTAAATAAAAATAATTTTTTGTGTTTATAAAGTAAAAAAGACTACGTGTTAAATTTTAAATTATATTTTCTATTTGGAAATTTATTGAATTTCTTTTTTTTTGTTATTATTATTAATAATAATGAAATTCAATCAGTTGAAATTTAGACTTTATCGGTGCATGAAAAAAGTATTTAATTGAAAAGGTTTAATAATTATTTATAAAAAGAAGAAGAAAAAAAAATATTTAGAATAATGTGGAAATATTTACCGTCAGCAAAAAAACGTAAAATTCGACCATTTTTAGGATCAGGTAAAATTAATTAATTAATATTTTAAATATTTTTCAGCAAATTAATTTAAAATATTATAATTTTTTTTATAATTATTTAATAAAAGCACGAATTTAATTAAAAAGTGAAGAGATTTGTGTAAAAAAAATATTTAAAATTTTATACTAATATTTTATATTCGATATCCAATTAGAAAGACGAAACCAAGTCTCACAAATCTGTTGATGCTTTAGTTATCTAACCAATTACTTTAATTTTCTATAATTATTTAATTTTACATAATTTACTAATTATTTAATAAATTTAATTAAATTTTATACTTGTATAATTGTATATATTCTCCCGACTGTTTGTCTTCTACTACTATATCTCGAAGCAATAGAATTTAAAACTCATGACATCTCAAAACTAAATTAGTTTTGAGGCCGGTAAACTTATGCCCTTATTTATTATGAATCATTTCTTTTGTGTTATATTTAACATATGATAGTTAATATGCGGAAAGTAGTAGACATAAGAGAACTTTATGTACATGATAATAAGACAAGAACAAGACAATGAAAGCTCAATAAAAATGCTCATGCTCATATAACTTATCATATCAGTATAAATTTACATTGCACGTGAAGTAGACGTTTGTTAAAATAATTATAAGTACTTAGTTTTCTTTTATTAAATTATTATTAATTTTAATTTAAAAAAATTGTGTAATTAATTTCAGTTAAAAAAATTGTGGTTTAATAATTAAAATAAAAGAAATATTTTTATTATTTATTATTAAAATTAGAATTAAATTTTTGTTTGAACAATGAAAGGTAAAATACATTAAATTTTAATATTTAAATATTTAATATTTAAATTCTATAATTTTTAACCTAAAATTAAATTAAATTTTCTCAAAAATTTTACATGGCGGTTATTTACAAAAAAAGTGCGATTTAGAAACAATGCCGGAATATGGTTTATTATTTAATTTTTAGAAATTAATCGTCTAGTTCTAGTATCAAAAGGTACTGAAAATCAGGATATAGTTGAAAATTTGTATCTTAAAAGGAAAATAAACCTTAATATTAATAATTAAATGCACTTCAAAAAATTTACAGGTGCAATCAATAAAATTTAATTGAAAAATTCAACTATACTCGTAATTAAAATGAGTCATTTTGTTTGTTAAACTTTCAACACTTTTACAATAATCTTTGATAAAGAATATTATTAGCTGATAAAATATTGCAATTTTTAATGTAATATTATTTTTAATCTAAATATAATTCGAAACTTTATTATGAATTTCACTTTAACAACATTAAAAAAAAACACTTATAAGTTACAGAAAAACAAATCAAAATTAGTAAAATATTCTTAAGGAATTCCACAAATTTCTAATTTAAATCTTATGATTTTATTTTTATATAATTACTATTCCAACTTTTATTACATTAAATATATACATTCACAGTTTCAACATAATTGCCAACTGGTCAATTATTACAATCTGTTATGCGTAAAATTTTAATTATTTATAGGTGGTCTAATTTTTTTATATCGCCATTTAATAATAATATATTTAGTTCTGATATTTCATTTTTTTTTTTGCTAAATAATCATAATTCTTTGAATATTGTAAATAATTTTAAAAGCTGTTTAATATTTTAAACGGAAAAATTGTATTAATTGATATTACACTATATAATTAAATAGAAAGCTAAATAAATATTAGTTTAATTTAAAATTCGTTTTTATCTGATATTTAATTGCATTTATAAACATGTTTTAGCTATACGCTTTACCAATGAGTATATAAATTGGCTTTGACTATTATTATAAATAATTAAAAAATAGATTTTCAAATTTCAATATTTAAATTTTGATATGTACAAGTATAAATGTCCATTTAAATAATATTATTGGAAAACTTGAATAAATCAAAATGAATCTCTATCTCAAAAATAATATTATAGAACAAGAAGAAAATTCAATTAAATCGACGATAGTGGGCTATTGAAAATGTTGGAAAACTAATGAAAAGTGTAGAATTATTTTGCATATTGCTATAGTCGTGGAAGTTTATCGAGTTGCTCCAAGGTTATTGTAGTTTCGGAAAACGAATCCAGAGTAACTTAGTTGTGAAATATTTTTAATAGAATTTTGAACGAAAATAAAAATATTAATACATTCGTTTGCACTTGTACTAAACCATAAATAATTTATTGCAAATAATTGTATATATAAGGTTTTTCGTCGCATTTCATGATAAGAATTTTTAATTCCATTTTTTTCGTATTTATGAGATTTTTAAAAGATTGTAGCAATTTTTGTTTATTAAAATTATTTTATAAAATTTCATTTTATCTATTAAATTATTATACTTAAAATTGATTAAATATTTAAGCTGATTTTATTGTGAATCCTATAAAAACTTATCAATATCAATTTTTAATTTTCCTACTAATTTTTTTATTAAATTATAATAACACTTTATAATAATATAATCAGATTGATAAAAAAATTGGTATAATTTTGAAATATTAAAATGCCAAATGGTCAAACTACTTTTAATCAAGCTAAATAACATAGTTTTGAGAAATTAATAATTTATTTGATAGAAATTATATTTGTATTACATTGACACATCTGTAAAATCAAAATTTTGGGTAATGAAAAATGTCTGTAATAAGATCAATTTGTACACTGAGCATAATAAATGTTATAATTTCTTTCAACATAAGAACATAATTCTTTATATAGCTTTTATGTGAAATTTTAAGCCTCTCATGTAAAATTCCAACACTATAGCTTTAGGCATTTTCGTTAACGACAAATGATCGCAGTACAGCAATGTTTTCATTCGTTTTTATGGTAGTTTAAACAGGGAGACAGTCAGTAGCCATTCGAAATCGACTATAGGAGCTTTTGTTAAGCTAAATTTGTCGATTGTCACACTCACCACGACAGCCCAAATACGAAATTTTAAGCCTCGAGAAAAATGAATGTCTACTACCTACTCAAATACGAGAAAAATGAATAAAAATATTGCATTTCTGCGGTCATTTGACAATATCAAAAACGCTCTTTATTATACTCCAATATGATATGTCTCCATAGTTTTTGTTTCAGTAAATTGTTTAAATCTGAAGATTTATTTTAGTATTCCAATAACAAAAATAATATATAAGTCTTCAAATTCATTCCAAAAACGTATTTGTAATTTCATCTACAAACTATTTTTAAATTTGCATGTTATTATTTAGATTTCATCATAGTCAGAGTCAGAGCTTTTAAAACTAATATTTTTAAAAATTAATTTATGAATTGCCAAATACTATTTATCTGAATGCAATTTGTGAAAATTAGTCATGAGGTGCTAAGATATACAAAAAATATCAAAGAATTCTGTATACACCGAATTTAATATCAACGCAAATTAATTTTAAATTTGAATAGATTTGTTTACTTTTTCCCATTAAATTAGGTGTAGAATTAGAATAGAAATAGATGATAGTACAATGTATACTCAGGTTTGTGTCTCAAATAAATTTAAATAACAAATTAATTTTTATTAAGTATTGCTGAAAAATGGCTATACTCATTAGTATTCATTATCTATTTTTTTGTTGTTTTTTTTTTTTTGGTAATCTTATCTTTGTTTATTGACATTTCATATCTAATCTAATGTGTTTATATTTATATTTTCTCTCCTTTAAAATTAAACAATATGAAATTTTATTAAAAAAAAATATTTTTGTCGACTTTATTTATATTTTAGTTCTCAATCGCACCCAAGAAAAATATTTAAAACTTTTGAAATTCAAAACATTTTTAGTTTATTATTTGAAAATAAATCAATTTATGTTCGACTGAGTTCAATTTTTCATGGTAAATTTTCATACTAATTGATTGCACTGTAGTTGCATTTGTTGTGTGTTGTGTTGAGTAGGTAGTAGACATAAACTCGTAATTATATATCACTTCTATATACAAAGATATCGCATTGTCTTTTTATCACATTTTTAAAATTTTCTATGTTAAATTAATTATTTATATATATGTCGTGCAAAGTTTTTATCATGTTTTAAAACCTTTTAAAATCTATATTTACAATTTGAAAATTCAACGAAAGTGAATTTAGAATATATAAAAGTGAATTTTAATGAGAAAAATAGAAAATTTGTGTCAATTTCTACACTATAAATTACTTTCTAAATAATAAAAAGTGAAATTTAAATAAACTGAAAAAAAAAAATGGGTTGTTGTGGTAATGGTGACAGAGTTCGTAATTATACAACATTTGAACTTTTACCTGATAACGACAGAGATTTTGGTAATTTATGAATTTTGTTGTTTACTTAATTATAAATTAATTTATGGAAATTTTAAAGAATTTTTACTTTTTCCGAATACTTTATCGGCTCCGCACATATACTTGAAAATACTAATTTACATAAAAAACATCTAAAAGCTTTCATTAATTCATTCTATACTTTATTTTATTTAAAGCTTTTGACTTATAGCAACAAAGATACAACGACGAAAATTCATTAAAACTTAAAATATTTCTGATTACTGAATGAATTTTATTGTTGTAATTTAGACAAGGATTTTCTTCGGAAATCATAATTTAATTATTATCATTATATTTAATATTTTCTATAACATGAAAATTAGGTAAAATTTATGCAACTGCACAAAGAGTTCATTGTAATTTTTTTTAAATTAGTAAGACAATTATCTGTAATTGTATTATAAATTTGTGTGAAAACTAATTATTATGTAAACACTAAAACTATAAAAATTGTTCATTACATAATAATCCAAAAAAGTAGCATAGTTTATGTAAAAAAAACAATAGTGCCATAATCTTGGCTGAGGGGCTAACATTAATTCCAAGCTTTTTAGAAATATAAAAATATATGAAGAATACTTACTTCTTCAAGGTGATGGTAATTTTCAGTCTTCGGACGAATATGAATATTCATATTGGGTAGATAATTTGAATATTATCGAATTGCAGACACCTAAAAATCAAATAAGTTATTTATAAAAATCTTTGAGATTCTGATATTTATTTTAACTAAAAAATCAAATCCTTTAATTATAAAATTACAAAATGTTATCATTAATTTTTCATTTTTATTTCAGGAGAGCCATTAACTTATGACAGATCCTTTAAGGGGCCATTAAATAATAGATCATGTACAGATGTAATTTGTTTAATAATTTTTGCTGTGTTCTTAGGAGTATGGGGTTATTTAGCTCATTATGGTAAGTTAAAGCTACCACATGGATTATATTTAAAAAAATATTAATTTACCTATTCTATATTTTGATCTAGCAATCACAAATGGTGATTTAAATAAATTATTAGTGCCAACCGATTCACAAAATCGTAAATGTGGTATCGATAGTGGAGTAACAGATAAAAAATATTTATTCTTTTTTCGTTTAGAAGATTGTATTGATGTTACAACACCAATTACAGGGTAAAAATTTTAATATTTTTTTACAAATTTTGAAGAAAATATTTAATGTTTAATAAAATTACTTTTTCATTATAGTTGTCCGACACCACAAGTTTGTGTTAAAGAATGTCCAAATGAAATGTTCATATTTGATACACAAAAAAATGATTTATCAATAAATGAATTAAAACAGAAATTAATTTGCCAAACACAAAATGATTATGATCGTATTAATTCAATTGAATCAGCTGAAATAGCTGTTAAAACAAATCGATGTGCTAGATGGTATGCTAAAAGTCGACCATGTAAGTATAATATTTTTTTTTTATCTTATTATTGCTATTATAATTAAAACATTTTTAGTTTGTTGCTCAGTATTGACATTTTTTTTATTTAATTGAAACATTTTTTAGTTCTCATTTTATAGAAACATATTAAATATAAATAATTTTTCTGTTTGTCTATTATAATTATTGTGTGTCAGCTTAAAATGCTGGTCATTGTCCAATGACTAGATAATTGTTTTGAATGAAAAATTATCTGCTAATAATGTACTATTAAGGACTGTTCATAAATTACATAACACGTTTTTGAAGTGATGAGGTGTGGCACAAAATTATGACACTTTTTGATAAATAACAAAACTAATCATATAAATTATGATGACTGTTGAAATTGATTCATCATTTTAATACTAATATAAAAATATACTTAATTTAAAGTCTTAGCATGTTTTAAGCTTCATAATGAAATTCTTTGAAATCTTTGGTATATTATTTTATAAGAAAACTTGGCAGCATATTTCGAAGGCTCTAAGAATGCTTATTCATTTGAGAGAATTACCAGCGGTTCTTCTTTAATGGAGATATAATGTACAGACAAAATTTAACTAATTCAAATTTAATAGCCAAATTTACCAAATATAGTTTCTCGTAATCTTAGAAAGAGAAAATAGTCAACATTGACTTATCAAATAGGGCCGAATTTTGTATCAAAAATTGCCCATTTCCAGATCAAAATCATCTTATTACAATTAAAAACGTTTTTTTCTTGTTGTTACAATTTATCTTATAGTTTTTTTTCTTATGGCAACTAAGTCATTGGAAATGGAAAAGGATATAAATTTGATTTTAAATAGGACAAATTTAAATTGGAACCACAATGAATTGTAAAAATACCAATATAATTACAAAAAGGATCAATTTAAGCTAAAATTGACTTAATGGCCTATATCAAATTTATTGGATGTAGTAGATTCTCACTTCATTTAGTCTGCATTTTCGAAAACTCTTATAAAATCCGAGTTCTAGATTTGACCAAAATCAATTTCATATATTTTTCGGGGAATCCCAAAAGTTTAAAATTAATATAAAATTTGTAAATGTAAAGAAAGCACAATATAAAAGAAGCACATAATTTTGAATTATTATTTCTATTTTATTACTTTGTTTTCCAAAAGATTTTTTAAAACTCGTTACGCTATTTATGAACAGTCCCAAAAACATTTGGAATAATTTGGAAATGTTGTAATAAATTTGAACATTGTAGCTCTAATTTATTGCAAATATATTTCAATTTGGAGAAATTAAACTTCCAAATTAAAAATTAACTTTAAACATTTGTATACATGCATTAAAAATAATTCATGTGTCTTGTAAATATATATAAAATATAAATTTAATAATTATAATTTAGTTTTAAATCGATGCGTTTGGGATATATCATCATCATTATGTCCATACATTCCAACATTTCTACTTAAGAATACAAATAATAACTATCGTAATAAACGTGATATTATTGATACAACAAATATCATCTATAATTCAACATTTCAATATCCAAAAAATGATCATTTAATTGCTACCGATAAATTAGATATATTTCCACCAAATAATATAGAAATATATGATCAACGTAAACAAATTGATGAACCAATAATACAATGTGAAACTAGAAAAAAATTAGGTGAAGAAATAATAATGCGTAAAATGCAAGAGACTGATACATATATGGCTAGATTAGTTGGAAATTTTGTAGCACATTTTTATCATGCTGAAAATTCAGCTGAGGTAAGAAAATATTATTAATTTTTTTTTTGTTAAGTAAAAAAGAAACATAGTCAAATTCTAGTAATTGAAGACAAATTTCTAGTAAAAGGTAAGTTTAATTTTTTTTTTAAAAGTAGCTTCTGTTGTTCATTTTGTGTTTGACATTTTTTGTGTTGCAGTTTTCTGTGGCTTTTAGAATTATTTTCTATTATTTACTTATGCTTGTTTGCTTGTTGTAATTTCATTTTTTGATTAAATTTTATTAATTTTTTCGAATATAAATTTATTTAATTATTTTTATTTTTCTTATTCTTTTTGGTACACAAAAATTTTGCTGATTCTTTATATGTATATAAATTTTCTTAATAAAAAAAAAATTATGAAAATCTTATTTTGGGTTAATGGTAAATTTGAAAACTATTTTGCACTATATTCAAAATTCAAAAATTTAATCTTTGATATATGCATGCAAAAAATTATTATGTTTTTTGTTATTTGATATATAAAAAAATGTATAATAGTAACTAAAAGATGTTTACCTGACATTGATAGTGTGACAAATGTCACGGGCATAATTGATATAAATAAAGAAATTTTTAAAATTATCAAAAATTTGGAAGCTGCAATTGGTTTGGAACAGGTGAGATTTTCTAAAAAAAAAAATTTTTTCTATTTCAGATCTGTAATAAATTAGAATATTTTGTAAGACATTTAATTCTATCTATCATTAATTATTTGTCTAAGTAAAATTCTATAAACAAGTAAAATTTAGAGAAAAGATTTAGCTAACAATTCAATTATTGAAAAATATATTAATTGAAATAGTATGAACATTATTTCGTTAGCTTTATGTGTTCAATATAATATTCAATGATTTTAATTAAATAAACACTCAATCAGAGCAGAAATTTCATGTAGAAACCGCTAATTATTTGCGATAGCAGTCCAAGGATTAGTTAAATGGAAATCTGCAACTGTCACTGATCTGAAATAAACTATAGAAATAATGATTTTAATGTTTTTTGATTAGTTTTAGTATTAATTATAATTAAAGTAAGAATGACCTTCAATTTTGAAGATTGAATAACTGAAAAAACTATAAGTAAAAAGAACTCTCTTAGTTCTAATTTTTCTAATCGTTACTTTCATTGACTTTTAAAGATTTCTTAAACTTTCAACTATATTTTTCTAATTCAAAATTTTTTATGCATACTTACATAATACTCTTTTTCCAGGTTGGACAAAAAATCGTTGAAGATATATCTCATTCATATTTAACCATATTTTTGGCATTAGTACTAGCAATGGTAGTATCATTAATTTTCATATCATTAATGCGTTGGATAGCAGCACCAGTTTTATGGTTTTCTATATTAGGTGCATTAGCTGGTATAGCATATGGAACATATTTCTCATCTACACAATATATTTATTATCGTGATAATTATGTTCAACCACAACATTCACCAAATTTAATTGCACCAGTTAAATCAATATTTCAAGATAAAAATACATGGCTTTATTTAGCAATTGCATTAGCAATATCATTTCTTGTCATATTATTAATTGTGATATTTTTACGAAAACGAATTGTTATTGCTATTGCATTGGTGAAAGAGGGTAGCAAGTAAGTTTAAAAAAATATTATTAATAAAATATTAAATTAAATACTAATAATAATTTCTATAATTTTTATAGAGCTGTTAGTACAATAATATCATCAGTATTCTTTCCAATATTTCCATGGGCACTGCAAGTTTTAGCAATTGGTTTTGCATTAACAGTTGGTTTATATTTAGCGTCAATTGGTGAACCAAAATTTCGTGTTGTTGGTTCATTAACAGAACAAATATGTCAATGTAGTGGACCAGCTGCAAATTATAAAACTGGTGATATATGTGATCCAATAATATTTAATCAAAATTGTCATAAACCACAACCAACATCAATGTTAATAAATTATTTTCGTGGTGGTGATGTACCATGTAGTAGTGAAACTGGTTGTTATTTTGAGAAAATATCAAGTCCAAAAATAGTATCATATATGCATGTAAGTAGAAATCAAAGATTATCAGAAATTTCTGTTTTAAAGTCTGTTTTAAATAATGGAAAAATTTTTCTTCCCCTACAGGTTTACAATATTTTTGGTTTCTTTTGGTTGGTATTTTTTATATCAGCACTTGGTGATATGGTATTAGCAGCAACATTTGCAACATGGTATTGGACATTTCATAAATCTGATGTACCATATTTTACAACAACAAAAGCATTAGCACGTACAATACGTTATCATTTAGGGACATTAGCATTTGGTTCATTAATATTAGCCATTTGTCGTATGATACGTGTAATATTAGAATATATTGATGCAAAATTAAAAAAATATGATAATGCATTAACAAAAGCAATATTATGTTGTATGAAATGTTTTTTTTGGTGTTTAGAATCATTTTTACGTTTTATGAATCGTAATGCATATATAATGTGTGCAATACATGGTAAAAATTTTTGTTTAAGTGCTAAAGATGCATTTAATTTATTAATGCGTAATTTTTTACGTGCTATTGCATTAGATAAAGTTACAGATTTTTTATTTTTTTTATCAAAAATATTATTAACAATAGCAGCTGGTTTTGCAACATATTATTATGTTGAAGGTTTTAGTGATGATAAAAAATTACATTATAGTGCTGTACCAACAACAATTGTTGCTATTGGTACATTTTTAATAACATCAGTATTTTTTGGTGTTTATTCAATGGCTGTGGATACACTGTTTTTATGTTTCTGTAAGTTTTTCATTTTTAACATAAATTATGCAAAATTTAATAAATTAAATTTATAAAAATTGTTTTTTTCTTTTGTTGTTGTTTATAGTGGAAGACTGTGAAAGAAATGATGGATCAGCAGAAAAACCATATTATATGTCAAAACAATTAATGAAAATACTTGGTAAAAAGAATGCTATACCAAAACATCAATATAATTAAATTGACAAAAAAAGAAAGAAACTAAATTGTAGAAAATTTTAATTTCTAATTTATTACAATAACAAAAGCAAAAAATTATTATTTAATTATTAACTTTTTCTTTTTGCAGTTTTTTGTTTCATAAAGTACCATACGCAGTTCGATCGTAGCGAAATTTTAACACAGTTTTGAAAACTCTCCGTGAAATAGTTGTGCAGATTTTTTTCTTGTGGAGTTAATTTTTTAATTTGAAAACAATTTAATTGCTTTTAAAAAAATACTGCAACTACAATTATTTCTAATTACAAAATTATTAAAAATCAAATACCACAATTCCATCGTTTAATTTTCAAAACATAATTTTATTATTATATTAAATAATTTTCAAAACATAATTTTATTATGGAAGTGGAGAGTTTTAGGTCCTCCATCTATTGGCAATTCACAGATTTCACAAGTTTTTTCACGATGAACTATGCGCGCATCAATTCTATAAAATATCAGAATCAGCTGATTTTTTAATTTCTATTTTTCACGATTAGAATTTTGTATAAGAAAATTTCGCTACGCTCGAGCTACGAATGGTCCTTGAATTGTTACTTTATATTTTTTGTACATAAACATAAATTTTTATGTTTCCTTTTTTTTATATTTATAAATTTATAATTTATAAGAGAAAAGTTAAAAATATTATGTAAAATATGAAAAATGATTTATTTAAATATTAATTTAATATTATAAAATGTTTCTTTTTTTTTCCAAAACAAACAAATTATAATTTTTTTCATTATTTAAAATTAATATAATTTGTAATGCCAAATAAAAATGCACATTTAATAAAACACAAAAAAGAAATATAATTAAAAAAAAATAATTTTAATAAAAAATTAAATAATTTAAATAAATTTAAAATTATATCAACAGATTTTGGATTTATATAATAAAAATTATATAAAAAAAGCTCAAAATTTTCTTAGTGATTTACATATAAGTAAAAGAAAAAATTTAATTAAATATCATTTTCAAAGGAAAATTGTGAAAGGAAAAATTAGATTAGAAATGAACTGAAATATTTTATTTTTTTGATTTTTTTTTGTTTCTTTTTGTAAATCATTTTTCATGAAAATGGTAAAAAAAAAAAAAAAAATGGAAAAAACGATGAGTATAATATTTAAATTTAAATAAACAACAAAACTGTATTTGAATGTTGTTAAATATTGTTGAACTGAAAATGTTTAGTTAGAATATAGTAAAAGTTTATATAAAATGAAGACAGAAAGTGATAAGAATTTAGATTTTGTATTAATAATGATGAAAAAAAATGGTTTTATCTATCTTAAAAAAAAAGAGTACCTAATAAGAATTTTATTTTCAATTTATATTCGTAATTTTAAAAATTCAATTTAATGAATAAAGTTTTTAATAAAAATATATTTAAAAAAAAAAGAAATTTAAAATTTTTTATTATTGATAATAATTGAATTTTGTTTAAATCTGCAATTTCAATGGTAAAATGAGCTAGAGTGGTGGCGGCCTTTAATAAATAGAATCAGATTTTAATGCAACTAAAACTCACCTATATAATTTCTCTTTACCACAAAAAATTAGCACGAGTTTTATAAAATTATTTAGTAAATTATTCATTAAACAGAATTTTAATTTATAAAAAAAAAAACAAAGGACACAAAAATTTGTACCAATTTTTTCTAACGAACTGTCAAATCGTTAATACTTTTTATTACTTTTTTGTCGATATTTTTGCCGCGAAAAATTTCAATTCAATTGCCGCGTTCAGCAGAGTCTAGCCCATCGAGCACTGAAAAGAGCCGCACTATATAGATAGAGCAGCAAAAATTATATTGCCGTTCAGGTTCAGTAGAATTTTTCGATAAATATCCCTTCTTAAAACCCCCTCTCTAATCAATTTTCCTCTAAAAAAAAATTGATTCCTCTAAAAAAAAATTGCTGCTCTATCTAGCCCATATTTTTCTGCTAAAATTAACCGTTCAGTAGAAAAATTGCTCGAGCGCTCGATGCGCTCGACTCTGCTGAACGCGGCAAATAACAATTTAAATGACAAGCTGTCAAATAAAAATTTTCATATCGGATTAGAATTATTTAAAATCGTGTGGTTATTTTTCCGGTTAATATAAAAATGTTGTAGATGGAAAAAGTAATTTAATTGATTTTGACTAGAAATTGTCGACATATTGAGAAAATTTTACTGTTTATGATGGTGAATTATTGGATTTTCAATTTTATTAAATTTAATCGGGATTTCAATTACATTGCTTATAATAACTTATTCAATTATAAATTATCTGGTTTTTTATAGCCTCTTGTTATAATTAATATTCATACGCGTTTCAGTTGATAAAATTTTGTTTTTAAATATTTGTAAAAAGTGATAAACATCAATTGTAAAGAAGTGCAAGTGAGAATCAAAATATTTTAGAATTGCTTACAAAATTTCATTCTCAAATTTCGTACCTGTGAAAATGTGGAAATAAATATTTCTTATAAATGTGTGTAGCTTTATTAAACTTTAAATGTGTTTTGATTGCTCGAAACAGCAAGAGTGTTGATATAATAATGAACCGATGCAATTAAACTTACAAAACGGCTTAAAATCGTGTGGTTATTTTTCCAATTATGTATATTTAAATGTGGATTCTAATATCGTTATCGTGTTGATAAGCCTTCTGAATCGGTATACTAAAATAATATTACATTACCTCCATCTATTTGGTTTACTGAAAACTATTGGGAATTTCTTATAAGTGTCTTTGCTAAATATTTAGTGCACAAGATTATCAGTTTCTCCATAGAATATAAAGATGTCACTTTGAGAATAAAGTAATATTACAAAAAAAATTGCTATGGGACATATGGGATGTATGTATTACATTCTATAACTTGTTGCTTGTTATTCTCCAACATTTTTTGTGTTTCTTTTTCGAACTAAAAAAAAATGCGCAATGGATATCCTTGTTACTTTTTAGTTCAAAAAAATCTATGACCTTTGGTCTTAGTTCTATGATCTTAATTCATTTTAAATCTATGATCTTCATTCATTTCGTATCAATTGAGAGAAAATTAAATTTAAAATATCAAATATCCAAAAACATCTTTAAATAACTTGTTTTTTATCCAGAAAATTGAAATTATTCTACTTAAGTTAAAAATAATGTTTGCATATCATATCAGTAAAAAAGGTTTTACAAATTTCATCTAAAAATTTATGAAAATACCAGTTAATCGTAAATTGCAGATTCAGAAAGTAAAGCTACTTGCTATTTAGGATTATAGCATTTAGATTTAGCATCAATTATCTTTGATATTTTTTACCTTCCACATATTAAACTTTTTGCGCGTGTTTATTATAAGAAAACAAGAAATATTTACAGTTCGGGTTTCATTCGTCATGGCATGGTCAACATTCATCAACACGAATGTTCCCCTATTAGAGATTAGAGTACATTACTCATTACTCATTTGACGAATGTACTCATTCCCAGCAAGACATAAATTGAAACCAAATTGATAATAAATTGATTCTGGAATCAAAGAATCGGTTATTATATTGATTAATAATCAATTAATAACCATTTATTTTATATAGCTGATGTCCGCTTTTTTAAAGCTTTTGATTGGACTAGATCCTGACCTATAATAAATTGGTTCTACTAATCAATTAAAAATTGATATATATTTGATATAAAAGCCATTCTGAAAATGAAAGAATAATTGATAAAACTGTGATTTCTTAGTTGATTCCTAAAATTAATTAGGAACTGATTCTATAAATAAACCACTACATCTACATTAGTTATATATGAGATTATGATGCTCAAATTGTACAATTTTATATTTCAGTTTCTTGCTTTTACATTTTAATAAATTAATTTAATAAATCTAGCAAAGATCATAAATACAAAATTAAAATCGTACAATTTTAAAATCATAATCTCATATATAACTAATTTTAAATAAAAAATATAATTATGAATTCAGTCTTTATAAATTTATGTAAAAAAAAACATTTCCTTTTATTAATAATAATATTTAAGATTTCAGTAACTGTACCAAAAAAAAATAAATAAAAAAATAACAATCAATAGTCTTTTTTGATAAAAAACCTTAAAATTTATAAATATCTAATGTTTTGCTTTTTGTCTTTGCGACCAGTTCAATTTGTTTATGTTTAATTTTGCAGCTCTGAAACCTTCATTTATGGTGATCTGAAACTCAATTTCCCCAAAATTTTCCGTTTGAACAGCTTCTACAATAACATAAAATTAAGTTTAAGAAATACATATAATTTACTTAGAAAAAAAATAAAAACATGTTCAGGTTTGATTATCCAGCGTTCGTTGTAAAAATATATGTATTTGTTCTAGAAACAATAAATATCCATTCGATAAAAAAACTAAAAGAAAAAATAAATATGATAATTATATGTGAAACAACACGATAAATAAATTTACGAAAAAATTGTTTTATAAAAACATAATTTAGTTGACTTTTTTTTGCCAATTTTTTTAAAAATTTCTTAATCTTTATAAAGAAAAATTTAAAATAACAATTTTATTCAGCTAAATTTATGTTTCTAAACATGTTAATCATAATTTAACAAATAATTCAATATATATTTGACAAAAATATATTTGGAATATAAATTCCAGTATTATTCATACTGGAAAACGATTTGAATTTGTTATTTGAATTTTTATTTAAATTTTTTTTTTTTGCAGATAAATATTTTCCTCTTTTACATTTACATCGCTATACATTAAAGATTTTTTAATCCAAATGGAATATTTTTATTAGGAATTATTATGTAAATAGTCTGTGATACTATAATTACTATATTACTACTCGCAATATTTCATATTATATATTTCACAACATTACGAAAAGAAATTTTGGATCAAATTTCTATATATAAATCGATTTCTAATGATGTTTGCGTGTCCTATTTGCAAGATTAATATTAATTTATTAAAATTATATAAAAAACATTGATAGCCACACTGAACTTAAAATATTTAATTGCAGCTTTTGACTTGTTTCAATTTGTAATCTTAATTTTCGTTTGTTTTGTGAAACATTTTTCAGTTGGTTCAGTTTTCAGTCCTTTTTCTATAATATCCGTGTTTTTCTTGTTTTCGTTTACATTGTAAGGGCACAAAATGTGTTTTTTTTTCATTTGACAAAAACGAAAACACACATTTTTGCTTAACCAAAGCACATAACAAACAACAAAGTGTTTTTGAAACATTTATAGAACATCACACAATGTTCAGAAATGTTGTTTTTTGGTCGTTGTTCAGAAATGTTTTTTTAATCATATAAATCAAAGGAAAATTATGATTTTTTGATTATTATAACACTTTGATATTTCGGGATTTGACCGTCAAGAAGATTCTTTTATAAATCGGAAAGTTAAATAAATTAAATAACTGATTACATTTCTATTTTATTTTTTGTGTGTTGAAAATTATTCTGGAAAAATATGGAAATTGAAAATTTAATAAATGATCAACATACAGTGATAATATTATCAACGACATTTACATGGAATTTTCGATTTTATTTTATGCAAAATCGAGCACAATTTAGATGTAATTTTGGTATAATAATGTCAGGTGGACTGACAATATTTAGATGTGATTTTGGTCTAAGCTATATCTAAAAAAAATTGATATAGTAATTTAGGTCAGATTGTGAGAACGAAAAATAATTAAATATACAACATTGAATTTATTTTCTCATTTTAGTATAAAAATAGATTATACTCCAAGACGGATCATTGTTATAAGTACATCAATTGAAACAACAATTTTTCTCAACACAAAAAACGAAGAAAAATTTCTAATCAAAAATGGAATTTCTTTGAAAAATATTTAATTATTGATTAAAATTTATATTTATTTAATATATTTTGAAATAAATTATAATTAAAGTATTTAATGTCTTCATTTTCGTTTATATCTACTTTAGCAGTTTAGTCTTTTTCCTTGTATCTTAATTCGTAGGTAATTTTAAAATTATTAGTTTTGGATTTCACAAATTTTTAAACACACGTGTGCATGATATCCTGGAAAGATTTTTTTCATACATCGCCTATATCCGATTTTTTGGGATCAATAATTGCCAATGTCATAAAAACAATTTCAGGTGAATTATATTTTCCTTAAGAATTTTTACTTACCTAAAATTCGGAATTTGTAAGTTTTACTGTACTTGTTTATTTGTTTAATTTAAGCGTAAAAATAAACAGGTAAATTTTTTTCTAACATGTACCCAGGAACACAGTTTCTTTTCTCAAACGAAGATTTTTTGTGATCCTTTGGTAAAAATATTTGTTGTTTATTTTTGAAGTGAAATTGCTTAAAAATTATGGGTTGTTAATATTTTTTGGGATTTTCCAGTAATTTAGCATTGCTCTATATTATTTTTATAAATTTTTGGATTTGAAAAATTATTTTTTAAAAAAAAATAGAGATACGAAATGTGTTTTTTTTTCATATACATTATATACATATATATATATGAAAAATTGTTCTTTAGTATATTTAGTATATAAAAGACTTCTTACAACCACACTGTTAGACGACTAAATACTTAAATATCATAAGTAAAATATTCTGGAGAATTCTAGAACATTCGTATTATATTCATAATCAAAGAGAAAACTTTTTTATGAAGTATTGCACAAAAACATTTTTTTTTGTTATTTATCATACTTATTCGTAAAAATTACTAAGTGCATTATTTTTCTATATAATTGGTGCGACGTCACAATTAAAATATGTATCAAAAAATTTTTTGTATCCCTTCTTCACACGTTTCATTATCAATAACAAAAAAAACCATATTTCTCTTTCCAACACTCAGAGCAATATTTTATAAATGTGTCGAAGTCAAAGTCATTTATTTATATAATCATTGAACAGTGTTTTAAGTTAGTTTTATCTTGAGTGAATAAAATATATAATTTGCATTATCTCTAATTAATTGTTTAAGAATTTTTGAATATGTTTCACATAAATAATAATTTTTGTGTTAAATTAATTTCAAATGTATGACCTTAATTGATTTATCAAATAAAACACAATTTTTGTCATCATTTCATCTAACAAATTCCATTTTTTGATTAATTTTGATCAGTTTTTGATAAATAAATGTTTTTCTACATTTATAATAATTATGCAGTTTATATATAATATATATGATATGAAAATAAAACACATTTCTTAGCTCTGTGAATGAATGAATGAATACGAGTGTTGATAATAATAATTGAATAGGGTCGGACGTCTCAGAGCTCCATATTATTGTTATAAATTATTAGATTTGTAAAATAAAAATGAAATAATTTTTTATTCTCTGCTTTGCCCCTTTACTATTCACGTATCAAAATTAGAACAAATTTAAATGATGTTCTGTTTAAATATCAATAAAACTTATCATTTATTATTTATCAATAAAACTTATAGTTTCAAAAATTTAACTCGTAGTAAAAATATTTTTACATTGTCTTTATTTTTAATATTGCACTTTGTATTCATTCATTGTGGCACAGAGAATTAAATGAAGTTGGCATGTCGTACAATAATTTTATGTATTATAACAAAATACTAAATGATATGAAAATAAGTTTTCAACTAAAAAATCACACTGAAATTTTACAATTTAAACAAGAAATTAAAACCCATTTTTAAATAAATTGAACAGATTTTGATGATTTTTTTTAATATAATTTAATCGATACATTTAGGCCAAACTAATAAACTGTATACAAAAGACGATTATATTAGAATTTTAGAATACCATTTTTTTCTATAATTTTCTGGCTCCAAAAAGAGAGAAAATTAGATAATTCTGGAAAATACAATTTATTAATTTGTGATTTAGGTTAGTTTTTGCAGAAGGAAAAAGTAATATATTTTTTAAACTATAGTTTTGTTAAAATTAGAAAAATCAAATATAATCAAATTAAAATTACTAGTTTGTTGATAAATAGTCAGTTAAAACTATAAACTTTACAATAAGAAATATCAAAGTTGGTTTTCACAAGCATTTAATATAGAGTTCGATTGAAAATTTTTCATTTTTTTGATTTGATCTTGTTTGTTATTTGAATTTTTATTTAAATTTCTTTTTTTTACAGATAAATATTTTCCTCTTTTACATTTACATCGCTATACATTAAAGATTTTTTAATCCAAATGGAATATTTTTATTAGGAATTATTATGTAAATAGTCTGTGATACTATAATTACTATATTACTACTCGCAATATTTCATATTATATATTTCACAACATTACGAAAAGAAATTTTGGATCAAATTTCTATATATAAATCGATTTCTAATGATGTTTGCGTGTCCTATTTGCAAGATTAATATTAATTTATTAAAATTATATAAAAAACATTGATAGCCACACTGAACTTAAAATATTTAATTGCAGCTTTTGACTTGTTTCAATTTGTAATCTTAATTTTCGTTTGTTTTGTGAAACATTTTTCAGTTGGTTCAGTTTTCAGTCCTTTTTCTATAATATCCGTGTTTTTCTTGTTTTCGTTTTTCGACATTTTTGTCCTCTTACATTGTAAGGGCACAAAATGTGTTTTTTTTTCATTTGACAAAAACGAAAACACACATTTTTGCTTAACCAAAGCACATAACAAACAACAAAGTGTTTTTGAAACATTTATAGAACATCACACAATGTTCAGAAATGTTGTTTTTTGGTCGTTGTTCAGAAATGTTTTTTTTAATCATATAAATCAAAGGAAAATTATGATTTTTTGATTATTATAACACTTTGATATTTCGGGATTTGACCGTCAAGAAGATTCTTTTATAAATCGGAAAGTTAAATAAATTAAATAACTGATTACATTTCTATTTTATTTTTTGTGTGTTGAAAATTATTCTGGAAAAATATGGAAATTGAAAATTTAATAAATGATCAACATACAGTGATAATATTATCAACGACATTTACATGGAATTTTCGATTTGATTTTATGCAAAATCGAGCACAATTTAGATGTAATTTTGGTATAATAATGTCAGGTGGACTGACAATATTTAGATGTGATTTTGGTCTAAGCTATATCTAAAAAAAATTGATATAGTAATTTAGGTCAGATTGTGAGAACGAAAAATAATTAAATATACAACATTGAATTTATTTTCTCATTTTAGTATAAAAATAGATTATACTCCAAGACGGATCATTGTGATAAGTACATCAATTGAAACAACAATTTTTCTCAACACAAAAAACGAAGAAAAATTTCTAATCAAAAATGGAATTTCTTTGAAAAATATTTAATTATTGATTAAAATTTATATTTATTTAATATATTTTGAAATAAATTATAATTAAAGTATTTAATGTCTTCATTTTCGTTTATATCTACTTAGCAGTTTAGTCTTTTTCCTTGTCTCTTAATTCGTAGGTAATTTTAAAATCATTAGTTTTGGATTTCACAAATTTTTAAACACACATGTGTGCATGATATCCTGGAAAGATTTTTTTCATACATCGCCTATATCCGATTTTTTGGGATCAACAATTGCCAATGTCATAAAAACAATTTCAGGTGAATTATATTTTCCTTAAGAATTTTTACTTACCTAAAATTCGGAATTTGTAAGTTTTACTGTACTTGTTTATTTGTTTAATTTAAGCGTAAAAATAAACAGGTAAATTTTTTTCTAACATGTACCCAGGAACACAGTTTCTTTTCTCAAACGAAGATTTTTTGTGATCCTTTGGGAAAAATATTTGTTGTTTATTTTTGAAGTGAAATTGCTTAAAAATTATGGGTTGTTAATATTTTTTGGGATTTTCCAGTAATTTAGTCCAGACAGACGCAGTTAAAATTTGTCTTTTTGAATAGATCGTGAGAAAAGACATTTATTTTCTATAATAATCTATAATTTTATAATGATAGGTGGTTTATTAATTTTACTAAATTAATGAAATTTTAATAATAAAATTTTTTTTGAAAATTTTAGACTACTGGTTCGATCTACGACAAAATCTGTAAAAGTTGTCTATGTAATTCCAATTTTTAAATTAATTTTACTGATCATGATAATTTTATTTAATTTAAAATGCTATCATGGAATTTTTATTAAATTGTATTACCTATTTTTTGAGTTTTAATTCTTATACAATTGAATCTTTTAAGAATATTTAGATTACTGTGGGTCAGGTCTAAATATTCAGGAAAACAATGTATTAGAATGCTGTTCAGTAACTGATGTATTTAATTTCAAACGAGGGTTTATATACCCTTCTAAATACAATACATATGTAAAACTTATAATCTATTTTTGAATCTATACATAATACTTATACAAAATATTAAATAATATTTTCTATTTCCATACATAAAAAAGAGAAACTTCTTATCCCTACTTAAATAATATACTATTAATAGAATTTTATTCCAAAAATGTTATTTTAACAAAACATGTGTGTTTAAAATGCATACTATATGTATATGTGTGTAAAAATAAGAAATGCAATAGAAAATTGAATATTTATACTTAAACAATTTGAAACTTATCTTTAACAAATCTTATGTATACAAACCAATAAAAATTTCTAATATTCTATTTTGAAATATTACATTGTCATTAATTTACTTAGAAAAAAAATAAAAACATGTTCAGGTTTGATTATCCAGCGTTCGTTGTAAAAATATATGTATTTGTTCTAGAAACAATAAATATCCATTCGATAAAAAAACTAAAAGAAAAAATAAATATGATAATTATATGTGAAACAACACGATAAATAAATTTACGAAAAAATTGTTTTATAAAAACATAATTTAGTTGACTTTTTTTTGCCAATTTTTTTAAAAATTTCTTAATCTTTATAAAGAAAAATTTAAAATAACAATTTTATTCAGCTAAATTTATGTTTCTAAACATGTTAATCATAATTTAACAAATAATTCAATATATATTTGACAAAAATATATTTGGAATATAAATTCCAGTATTATTCATACTGGAAAACGATTTGAATTTGTTATTTGAATTTTTATTTAAATTTTTTTTTTTTGCAGATAAATATTTTCCTCTTTTACATTTACATCGCTATACATTAAAGATTTTTTAATCCAAATGGAATATTTTTATTAGGAATTATTATGTAAATAGTCTGTGATACTATAATTACTATATTACTACTCGCAATATTTCATATTATATATTTCACAACATTACGAAAAGAAATTTTGGATCAAATTTCTATATATAAATCGATTTCTAATGATGTTTGCGTGTCCTATTTGCAAGATTAATATTAATTTATTAAAATTATATAAAAAACATTGATAGCCACACTGAACTTAAAATATTTAATTGCAGCTTTTGACTTGTTTCAATTTGTAATCTTAATTTTCGTTTGTTTTGTGAAACATTTTTCAGTTGGTTCAGTTTTCAGTCCTTTTTCGATAATATACGTGTTTTTCTTTTTTTCTTTTTTCGACATTTTTGTCCTCTTACATTGTAAGGGCACAAAATGTGTTTTTTTTTTCATTTGACAAAAACGAAAACACACATTTTTGCTTAACCAAAGCACATAACAAACAACAAAGTGTTTTTGAAACATTTATAGAACATCACACAATGTTCAGAAATGTTTTTTTTAATCATATAAATCAAAGGAAAATTATGATTTTTTGATTATTATAACACTTTGATATTTCGGGATTTGACCGTCAAGAAGATTCTTTTATAAATCGGAAAGTTAAATAAATTAAATAACTGATTACATTTCTATTTTATTTTTTGTGTGTTGAAAATTATTCTGGAAAAATATGGAAATTGAAAATTTAATAAATGATCAACATACAGTGATAATATTATCAACGACATTTACATGGAATTTTCGATTTTATTTTATGCAAAATCGAGCACAATTTAGATGTAATTTTGGTATAATAATGTCAGGTGGACTGACAATATTTAGATGTGATTTTGGTCTAAGCTATATCTAAAAAAAATTGATATAGTAATTTAGGTCAGATTGTGAGAACGAAAAATAATTAAATATACAACATTGAATTTATTTTCTCATTTTAGTATAAAAATAGATTATACTCCAAGACGGATCATTGTTATAAGTACATCAATTGAAACAACAATTTTTCTCAACACAAAAAACGAAGAAAAATTTCTAATCAAAAATGGAATTTCTTTGAAAAATATTTAATTATTGATTAAAATTTATATTTATTTAATATATTTTGAAATAAATTATAATTAAAGTATTTAATGTCTTCATTTTCGTTTATATCTACTTAGCAGTTTAGTCTTTTTCCTTGTCTCTTAATTCGTAGGTAATTTTAAAATCATTAGTTTTGGATTTCACAAATTTTTAAACACACATGTGTGCATGATATCCTGGAAAGATTTTTTTCATACATCGCCTATATCCGATTTTTTGGGATCAACAATTGCCAACAATTGCATGCATAATTCTGCACATGTATTTCAGGCATTCCAGCAACATGTTTTGTTAAAATAAC